>JANFOE010001525.1:27500-655124 GCA_025667525.1 Glebionis coronaria | reverse complement strand
TATATATATATATATATATATATATATATATATATATATATATATATATATATTATATATATATATATATATATATATATATATATATATATATAATATATATATATATATATATATATATATATATATAATATATATATATATATATATATATATATATATATATATATATATATATATATATATATATATATATATATATATATATATTATATATAATATATATATATATATATATATATATATATATATATATATATATATATATATATATATATATATATATATATATATATATATATATATATATATATATATATATAATATATATATATATATATATATATATATATATATATATATATATATGTATGAATGTATATATATATATATATATATATATATATATATATATATATATAACCTTAAAACATTACGATGTTTATTTAAAAGGGTATACTTCATAAACACGTAACCAAAAATGATTTTTCTTTTGTTTGTAAGCTTATACTTACTTTAAATTTAAAATAATATTATTTTCAGAGTATCATGACTCCACCTACTACACCTCCGACTCTCTACCAGAGGTAGCCCCTGTTCCAGCTACCCTTCATCACCACGATTAGTACAGTGCGGATGGTTATCGGCCTCAGATTCAGAGGATGACCAGACTATGAAGTTGTACTTCCCAATGACTCTTTTTCTGCCCCAGCAGCAGCTATACTGGTCCCCACCACTGTGGAGGATGACCGGGTATCTCCTGACCTACCATCTTCTGTACCTTCATCATTACCACCGGGCTATTTTCCCGAGTCTCCACTCTCTGGACAGAGGAGGTATGAGGCTATACCAGACTCCACTTTCAAGATCGGGGAGGGTTCCGGGGCAGGACATGTTGATCCTGTCCAAGCCCTGATCGCCGCACTGGCCGCACGCCAGGAGCGGGATATATCAGACCTTCGCATCCTGTTGACAACAGGCCAATTGGGATACACTGCCATCCATGAGCGTATCGACTCTCTCACTCACACTATAAGGGGAGAAGCCCAAGCAGCCAGAGGTGTTCAGGCTAGAACTGACGAGGCATTACAGTGGCTATTAGAGGAGAACTATCGTCTCCATTAGCGTATCCATGTCATGGAGGGTCTTCAGCATCAGACCCATGATGCTCTATCTACTCAAGAGAAGTCCCTGTCTATTTTCTTTGACCTTGCCACCGTCCGACACGATGGGGTTACTACAGAGATGGCTTATCTTCGAGGAGCTGTCGATTGACTTCAGACGCAGCTGCTGACAGCACTCCGTATGCTTAAGGAGACCCGAGCGACAGTTCGGACATTATGGAGTACTAGGAGAGCATATGCAGCTTCACCAGCCCCACCAGAACCAGCCTCATCCAGCAGACCAGCTAGGAAGGAGTAGAGTAGATGTACTAGATTTCTTGTACATCACGATCAGCTTATGGGTTGTACCCTAGCTATCATGGTATATGACTTTTTGTACTTTTATTTTTCCAGTTGTGGTGTTCCATCTTTGTACTGTACTTTTCTTTTCGAACATAAGTTTTTGGATATGATGTACTTAAGACAATGTGTACCGCTACCCAGGACGAGGCCAGCTAAGCCTTTGTCTCGTATTTGCTATGATCGATGAATGTTTAATTCCTTATGGGAATTTGCATGTAATCATTTTCTTATGTTATATATGTTATGCAATGTATTATATTATGAAATCTTGACAGGATATCCAATTTGTTATGAATTCTATGCATGAAATTTCTTCGTGCAATTAATATAAAGACTGTACTAACCCTTAATGTTAGCCTCAAAATATTGAGTCAAACAAGAATGCTCGGTCATAGGTTATTATTGTAACATTAATTAGAACGTTGTAATAGGTAGTTAATTAGTCGTGGTTTACGGGCTTGGATTTAAACTAATTAAAGTCCAAAACACAAGCCCGGTCCAATATATAGCCCATTAAAGCCCACATATGGGTGGACTATATATATTACCCTCCAAGCATGTTAGGAGGGTTGGTTATTCACTTGATTCTTTCCTTAATCTAATATTCAACAAGTTAATCCTCTCCTTCTCTCTACTTTCTCTCACTACTTTCTCTCTCTAGGAATCCATCTCTTTTCATCTATTTTCTATCTATAATCATCTAAATATATGGGACAACAATTGGTATCAATCGCCATAGGGTAGATACGTGGTTGGTTTTGATATTCCTATAGTGTTCGTGTCTTTTTCTTGATTGTAAAGCTCGAATCATCAAGTGTTTTCGTGTTCTTGTGGTGTTAGTGAGTAGACAAATCATCTACATAGGCGTGGTAGTGATTTGGGTTACTTTGATCGGTTAAAAACACGAAATTTGGGGGAGTTTGGCTTGATTTTTGGTGTGAAATCACGTTTTCAATAAGAGTTCTTCATTGTTCCTATTTTTTAGGATCTTTTGTCTTAAATTCGCATCTTCTGGTACAATTTCGCAACTTTCACACTCATTGCGAAATTTTGGCATATTGCGAAATTGTGGTTAATTCTGAATTGCGAAATTGTTGCTCAACAAATTATTGCGGATTTGAGTTATTGACAAAGTTGCGAAATCTTGCCATTTATTGCGGATTTTGTACAATTGCGGATTTTGACAGTTGCGGATTTTGACAATTGCGAATTTGTTGCCTAATTGCGGATTTGTACTTCCTGAAGGGATTGGGAAATCATACTTTGAAGGGATTGCGAAATCATACTTTGAGCCGATTGCGAAATCTTGTACTTATCTAAGGTAATTGCGGATTTGTTACATCAAGAATTGCGGATTTGTTCACTTAGTAATTGCGAAATTATACTTCACTCAGGCATTGCGGAATCTTGCAATTACGGAATCTTGAATTTTTGGGGATTGCTGAATTAATCCACTATTGCGGAATTACACACCTCATTGCGGAATTTCGCTTTAGATTTTTTTTTTGGTTAATTGTGAAGATAATTTAGGGGGTTTCAACATTTTTTCTCGACAACACCAATCACAACACATCTACTTAAGATCCTTTTTCACTTCATCGATTAAAAATTTATAGATATGGATTCTACTCAAGAGTATCGTGCCACAAACAACAATATCATGGTGGAGGGTAACAAAGAGAGACCACCAATGCTTATGTCTGGTCGGTATGCTCAATGGCAATCACGTTTCATACGATATCTTGATACAAGACCCAATGGTGATGCCTTGAGGAAATGTATTACTCATGGACCATATGTATTCAAGAAAATCTCAATTCCTCCAAGAGCATCCACATATACTACTGATCCAATACCCGCAAGTGATCGTGATGAAACAAGAGCCGATCTCACACCTGAAAATTGTGCTTGGCATGATGCGGAGAAGGAAGCCATCTATATGGTTTTAAGTGGGATTGGAGATGATATTTATTCCACAGTTGATGCATGCCCTACAGCACATGAAATGTGGACTGCTATTGAACGCTTGCAACAAGGAGAATCACTCAACAAACAAGATGTCAAAACAAACTTGTTTTGGAATTTTGGCAAGTTTACTTCAAGTGATGGAGAATCAGTTGACTCTTACTACTCCAGGTTTTATAAGATGATGAATGACATGACAAGAAAAAATCTACAAGTCTCCACCATGCAAGTAAATGTTCAATTTCTTCAACAACTTCAACCATAGTGGACACGGTTTGTCACTTTAGTGAAACAACAAGAAAAGTTAGACGAGGTCTCATATCATCGACTCTTTGATATCTTGAAGCAATTTCAGAATGAAGCAAATGAGATTCGAGCTGAACGTGTTGCTAAGACGGCTAATCCACTTGCTTTAGTGACTACAACTCAACATATTTATGGTCATCACTCTCGTGCTCCTAAGCCATACTCCACTACATCATCTTCACCACGATCTTCCACATCATCTAAGTCTTCATCATCCACAAGATCTCGAGGTAAAGTGCTGAGAGCACCATCACCACTATATGAATCATCATCTGAAGAAGATAGTGATGAAGACCAAGCTCAAAAGAACCGTGATATGAAACAACAAATTGCTTTCATACTGAAAACTTACAAGAAAATCTACAAACCCACCAACAACAATCTTCGTACTTCATCTAACACAAAGAACCGATATGTTGAGAGTCCTCCAAGGTATGACACACGTCGACGTGGTGAAAGTCCTTCTAGGTATGATCGACATAGTCCAACGCATGTTGAGGGTTCTACAAGGTATGATCGATAAACTGCCAAGTATGATACTCAGAGGATTGTTGCTGCTACTGGGAATAGGGAAACTGTTGGAAGTCAAGTGGTTCAGCAGAGTGGGATTCAATGTTTTAATTGCGAAGGTTATGGGCATATGGCAAAGGAATGCAGGAAGACAAAAAGGGTTAGAGACTCCAGCTATCACAAGGAAAAGATGTTTCTATGCAATAAAATGGAAGCAGAGGTTAAATTGTCAGCTGAGGAAGGAGCAATGCTTGATGATACTGATGATGAAGATTCTGATCAAGATCTCGATGCACATTACTCGTACATGGCAAAGGTTGAAAAAGTTCTCAAAGTCACTGAAGATGACAATGGACCTATCTTTGACACTGAGCCAATCGATAAGGTACATACTACTGATGAATATAATGTGTTTGGTGATATTCCTGAGCATAGTGATCTACCCAATGCCATTAATGACACGTGTATGATGGAAACGGTTGATAGCAATACCACACCCGATTCATCAGACATGTACAATAATGAGTCTGAGGATGATCAACATGCAAATGAATATGATGAAGATGAACGTATTGCGCTTGCTAATTAAATTGCTATTTTACAAAAAGATGTCACTGAAAATAAAAAGAGTCAAAAGAAATTAACGAAGGCAAACGCTACGCTCACTCAAAGTTTTGAAGAATGCAAAGCTGCTATTATCAAATCTACTGAGATGACTGAAAGCTATAGAGATGAGCTCCTTTAGAAAACCAAAGAGCTTGAGGGGTACAAGGGAAGTGCGTTAAAAAGTCAAAAGGACGATTTTAAAAACAAATATAATACAACTCTTGAGTTATTAGCAAAAGAGAAGCGTCAATATAATGTTTTCTTAATGGATGAACGCCAAAAAATGTACCTTTCCAACACCAAAGTTAATGAACTTGAACAAAAGCTCTCTATGACCACTATTGATTCTGCTAAAATTCTTGAGGATAAGAAACAAGAGGTCGATGCGTTAAAACAAGACTTCAAAAGTAGATATGATAAAGAAACTGAAAAAGTAACGAAACTAGAAGCACAAGTCGAATATTCGAAGAAAGTTGTTTATAAAACGCATGATTCTATTCAATCCGTAAGAATTCTGGCACCTCTTTCGATGTTTAAGGGTCAAGCTAGCTTTGCAAGTCCTGAGTACCTTGCCAAAGCTCAAGCTGCGAACCTGTGTCTTTATCTTGATGAGACTGAAAGAACCGATCTTGATTGCATGCGTGTTAGTGCTGATAGTGAAGAGACTGCCCTTTGGGATGATGATAGTCGACCTCTTGTTAATAAGGAGTTTTTGAAACCATAAAATTATTCTTACATGAATAGTCTTTATGGTCTTTTTAACAAACAAACTCATAAAACCCGTGAGGAAGTGTTTTTAGAATGCAAGCAAAAGAGAATTCAATGGAAGAAAGCATTTGACCCTAATAAATCTAATGTTTCAAATACATCAACTACCTTCCTCTAGATGAATCTAAAAGCAAGAGTAGGAAAACATTAGGTATTCTTAAACACCACATAGATAATGTTAAATCTATTGTTGAAAGAGATTGGGCAAAACGTGAAAATGCTGAGTGGCAACGCCCGATTCCTCAAGATATGACCTTGCTTGTGAAAGAACTCTTAATTCCAAACACGGCGTTGATTAAAGAAACTGTCCTTCAACTTGAGGAGTTCATTCGGACTTAAATTTATGATGATTTAAAATATGTTGAATCTCTTGAGAAACACATTGAAGATCTTCAAATGGAGAAGTCTGATTTTTCAGATGAATATGATTTACTCTTGCAAGAATGCGTTTCTAAAGATGTTATGTATGCTTATTTTACATCTTGTGCTGATATTGATGAATATTCTGATGTTGCATGCAAATATCTTGATAAGATCAAAGAATGTGAATGTCTTGAAATTGAGCTTTCGAAACATAAAGAAAATGTTGATAAAAATGCTTTTGAGTTACTTCAACACAAAACTGATTTCCTTCAAAAACATTGTCATTCTCTTGAACTTGCTTTGCAAAAAGACGTTGGTAGTTTTCCACATGATAATAAATTGCAAGAAAAACTTTCCCAAACGTTTCGAGAAATGAATGAACAGAACTTGGAAATTAAATGGTTGAAAGCTCAGTTACAAGACAGGGATAGAGCGATAGCAGAGTTGTAGAAACTCGTTGCTAAAATGGGTGGGAAAGTCGTGGACCCTAGCATTAAGAAACCTGTTGTTAGACAACCCAATGCTTCTAAAGTGAATAGATCCTCTATCTTGGGAAAACCATCTGCTTTATCAAATTCCTCGTTTGCAAAACCTGTGTTTACCCCCAAGATGGACGGAAAGGAAAGGTTACCACAGAAACAACCCATAAGGAGTCCTATAGTACCAAGCGTTAAGCACAATAATGTGATTAAACCAGGGATGTATAGAATGTCCACTAAGCCCACAAACAAAGACACTCACTCGCCTCAGACTTCTAGAAACACTAATATTCGTGTGTCTTCTACTACAGGAATAGTCTCCACTACTAGTGTTAGCCGTCCTCAACTTAAGAGCACTCAAGTGAATGATAAGGTCTGGAAACACAAGAATCAAGGGAAGATGAAGCAAGTAGAAGAACACCCTAGGAATTTGAATGTTTTTAAGAATAAAAAGTCTGTTATCGCATGTAATGATGATTTGAATGCTGTGAATGATTTGAATGCTATGAATGTGAAATTTGTTTGTGTCAAATGTGGAAAGTGTGCTAATGCTAATCATTCTATGTGTGCTATGAATAAAGTCAAAGGCGTAGATACTAGAACTAAGAAGCAAGTTGCAATGCCTATTAGAGCTAGTAAACCCAAACGCAAAGTGAACCATTCTGGTGCAACCCCCACTAAGAAAAGTAATGCATCAAACTCCATCACTAAGAACCCTAGAAGCAAAATTAAGGAGTTATATGAGTCTGCTAGTAAGTCTTGGAAATGGTGGTTTGCTAATCAATGTCCTCCCGGATATAAATGGATGCCTAAAGTTAGGACATAAAATGTGACTATGAGTGTTAGTATGCCTTTAAATGTTTCTAAGAACACTAATGATGCTATAATCACAAATATTGTGGTATCCAATTTAGTAAATGCTCCATCGTGTTCTAACTCATCTGCAGGTGATACAAATAATTCTCATCATACTGGACTCCGGATGCACGAAGCACATGACGGGGAATCTCAAGCTTCTAATTAACTTCGTGGAGAAGTTCCTGGGTACGGTCCGATTCGGAAATGATCAATTTGCACCGATCCTAAGATATGGAGATTTGGTTCAGGGGAATATTACGATCAAAAGGGAATACTACGTCGAAGGGCTCAATCACAATCTTTTCTCGGTTGGTCAATTCTGTGATGCGGATTTGGAGGTTGCTTTCAGAAAGAAGACATGTTTTGTTCGTGATCATGATGGGAATGACTTACTTACCGGTACACGGGGTACTGATCTTTACATAATTTCACT
This sequence comes from Glebionis coronaria, assembly GCA_025667525.1. NCBI lineage: Eukaryota > Viridiplantae > Streptophyta > Magnoliopsida > Asterales > Asteraceae > Glebionis > Glebionis coronaria. The sequence continues at coordinate 647,370 of JANFOE010001525.1, read as the reverse complement.
TCAAGACACAACTTCATCAACTCCAATTTGCTTCATGGCTAAAGCTTCAACGACTCAGGCATGGTTATGGCATCAACGTCTTTCTCATCTCAACTTTGATACCATCAACTTGCTTTCCAAGAAAGATATTGTGAGAGGCCTTCCACGTTTGAAATTCATCAAAGATCATCTTTGTTCTTCTTGTGAACTTTGTAAAGCTAAAAGAAGTAGCTTCAAAACAAAGACTACACCAAGCTCAAAAGGACGGTTAGATCTTCTTCATATGGATCTGTGTGGTCCCATGCGTGTTCAGAGTATCAATGGAAAGAAATATATTCTGGTAATTGTCGATGATTACTCAAGGTACACATGAACTCACTTCTTGAGGTCCAAGGATGAAACACCCGATGTTCTCATCAGCTTCCTTAAACTGATACAATGTGGTCTTCAAGCTCAAGTTAAAGTGGTTCGTACTGACAAAGGTACATAATTTTTGAATTCAAAACTGAGAAACTATTTTGAAGCCGAAGGGATTGAACATGAAACATCTATTGCTCGAACACCCGAATAAAACGGCGTTGTTGAAAGACGAAACCGTACTTTGGTTGAAGCTGCTCGAACATTATTATCCGCTTCAAAAATTCCACTATACTTTTGGGCCGAAGCCGTGTCAACCGTATGCTACACATAAAACCGCTCCTTAATTATCCCAAGACACGAAAAGACACCATATCACATAATTCATGATCGAAAACCTTCACTCAAACACCTTCATGTTTTTTGATGTACTTGTTACATTATTCGAGATGGTGAAAATTTGGATAAAATGAAAGAGAAAGGTGATGCATGTATTCTTGTGGGATATGCAACTCAGTCTAAGGGATATAGAGTATACAACAAGAGAACAAAATTAATTGTCGAGACCATTCACATTCGATTTGATGAATTACAAGAAATGGAACTTGAACAAAACAGTTTAAGTCCCGATCCACAACGACAAACGACTTCCGTTCCTAACCGCACGGAACTCGGAACTCAAGACCACAGCAATGAACCGTCAAGTTCAACGCTGGTTCCAGAACATGTTCCTAGAGCTGATATGACAGTCGACACGACAATTGAAGAGTTGGAAATGTTATATGGACCAATGTATGGTGAATATTTCACGGGGGAGAAACAACTTGTATCGAAGTCTTCCGCTGACACTCATGATAAGAATGATGATACCGATCATCGTCGACAACAAGATACAACTTCATCTACTTCAACACCGGTTGATGTAGAGTTACTTCCTTAGAATATCACTTCAACAATCGATCCTACAACATCCACAACTACTGTCATTGATCTAGAGAACACAAATCAAGCAAACGATGCATTATCTGACGAAGACGAATTTATCAACCCATTCGGTACACCGGTACACGAAACTGGAGAGTCTTCTACTCGCCATGTTGATCCGTCAAATATGCATATGTTCTACCAACGATATCCTTCAACACTTTATTGGACCCGAGATCATCCTTTGGTTCATGTAATTGGAAACCCTTCACAGCCCGTTCGTACAAGACGACAGCTTGACACCGATGGCGATGTTTGTATGTTCGCACTCGCCGTAAGTTCAGCTGAACCGAAAAACATCAAAGAAGCCTGGGTTGATCATGCTTGGATTGAATCGATGACGGATGAACTTCAACAGTTTGAAAGACTTAAAGTCTGGGAACTTGTTGAAAGACCATACGATGTAACACCATTAAATCTTCGATGAATTTGGAAAAACAAGATGGATGAAGAGAACACGATCATAAAGAATAAATCTAGGCTAGTGGCTAAAGGGTATGGACAGAAAGAGGGTATTGATTTTGAAGAATCATTTGCACCAGTAGCTCGAATGGAAGCGGTCAGGATTTTTCTTGCTTATGTTGCACATAAGGGATTTATTGTTTATCAAATAGACATAAAGACGACGTTTCTTAACGGTACTTTGAAGGAAGAAGTCTATGTCACCCAGCCATAAGGATTCGTCAATCCTCATTATCCTGACTAGGTGTATCGTCTTCACAAAGCACTTTATGGACTCAAGCAAGCTCCAAGGGCGTGGTACGACGAGTCTCGAAATTTCTGGTCTCCAAAGGTTTCTCAAAAGGTTCCATTGATCTAACTTTGTTCCCTTATAAATATGGGGATGACATTTTGCTTGTGTAAATTTACGTTGATGACATTATTTTCGGGTATACAAACCCAAAACTTTCAAAATGGTTTGAAAAATTAATGCACAGCAGATTTGACATGTCTATGATGGGCGAACTAAAATTCTTTCTAGGAATTCAAGTTCACCAATCCCCAATTGGTATCTTCATTAACCAAGCTAAGTATTGTCAAGAGATAATCACAAAGCATGGTATGACATCATGTGACCCCGTTGGGACACTATTATCAACCACATCCCTAGATGCTGATTTGGAGGGATTACCCATAGATCAAACGAGATATCGTTCCATGATCGGGTCCCTCATGTACTTGACAGCAAGCAGACCTGATATTCATCATGCTACATGCTATTGTGCACGATATGAAGCACGACCCACTGAAAAGCACCTTAAGGAGGTTAAACGGATCTTTCGGTACCTTAAGAATACCATTCACATGGGACTCTGGTATCCGAGGGAAACCGGTTTCTTTCTAACGGCCTATTCAGATTCTGATCATGCAGGGTGTCTTGATACACGTAAAAGTACTTCTGGTGGTGCACAATTTCTAGGACAAGATAAGCTTGTGGGATGGTCTTCCAAGAAGTAGGATTGCACGTCACTTTCATCAGCCGAAGCGGAGTATGTGTCTCTATCTGCGTGTTGTGCTCAAGTTCTTTGGATGAGAACACAACTCACGGATTATGGCTTCCACTTTGATAAAGTACCTATGTACCGTGACTCAAAGTCTGCCATAGCCATCTCCTGCAATCTGGTACAACATTCCCGCACGAAGCACATTGATGTCAGATATCACTTCATTAAGGAACAAGTTGAAAAGGGTATTGTTGAATTATACTTTGTTGGAACTGATTACCAATTAGCTGACTTGTTTACAAAAGCTCTTTCAAAAGATAGGTTTGCGTATCTTGTTAGGCAAATTGGTATGAGATGTTTGACTCCAGCAGAACTGGAGGTTCTGGCAAAGAAGCCTGCTTGATTCATCTATCAAACATCTACCTGTAAATATTAATGAAAAAGCAAAATACAAAATTAAAAATATTTTATAATACAAAAATATTCTTCTCGACATGTCTTTCATTATCGATAATATGGACGTACCTAGAAATGTCGCTCAATAACGACACGGGTATGTACATAAAGCTCGAATGAAAGTTGTAAATATTTTTCAAAACATGTCATTTCTTTTAATACAGGAAATTGTCTATTTTGTACAATATTTCCAAACAACGGGTAGAGCAATCTATCTTGGGTTGAGCTTGTCACAAAACATTCAACGTTTTGAGCTCAACAAAATGGCTTGTAATCACTTTCAGATTGCAACCCAGATCGATATTCACGGGGGAGTGTACGATTTAGTGCCCTTAGCCTCAGCAAAAGAAGAGAAATCTTCTTACACTTGAGTGGATTCCTCAAGACATTCAAAGTCTATGAACTCAAGTTTATGATTTAGAAAAACCTCTTCGACAAAAATAAATAGGATTTTTTAACAAGCGTTGAACATAATTTTTTTCAAGAATTCTTCAATGATTATTCAAAATCTTTCAAAAATTGTGTGTTCAACAACTCCCGTCCTCAAAAAGAGAAATGTGGATCACATCCTCACAATGACAATTCAATTGGATCAATTTTTGAGGGGGAGCTTTCCAAAATTCATGCTAAGTTTGACACATCTTTCTCCCGAAGATTTTCAAGACTATTTTTCAAAATATATTTTAATCAAATTTGGTATCTCTAATATCAAAAGATTTTATATATTAGAAATAGGGGAGAAAATGTGATTAAAATGCGATCTAAAGACTCAAGCACTCATGGTTACGATAAAAAACCCACAACATCTTTAATTCACGACGTTATTGGTGTCAAACGGGTGGTTAGGTTTAAGTCCTATGATCCAACCAGAACCGGAGGGATCTTCCCAGGGACAATCCAATAAATTATTAGAAGTCCTTAGGAAAGATGGAGTAGAATGTGAACGAAGCTGAATGCCTACTAAGTACTGATGATAGCACTGGAACAATCACAACAAGGTGCTATTAATGATGCCTTGGTAAGAATTGAAGGGGTTGAAGAATGAAAATGAAATGTAAGGATAAAGGGTGTAAACAAAGAAACCCTCCATATAACTTAGGCAGAAACCGGGTCAACACATCATGAAGACAACTCATCATGGACCCAGTGATATGAAGCACAACCCATTCCTAGCTACTCAGGCTTCTCTCAAAAGAAGTTTTTTTATTGTCACGGAGATCAACATGACTCCTATTGACTTTCTCACTCTGAGATAGTTGATATTGAATAGGTGGCATCTGCTCCAGCCTCCAACCACTAAAAGTGCACAAATCAAGTCTAGAGCCAAGAGATCAGTCAAATCTCGTTAGGACACACGGATGAAGATCAAGAGAGTCCTATGCTATAACCTTGTGATATTGCTAGAACTCTCAGAGTGATACTACTTAGTATTCACAATGATGAGTGGAAATCCTTCCAGTATTAACATCAAACAACACTGCGGTAGGTCATGTGTAAGATTCTTTATGAATTGAACATATGTAAAACTGAAAAGCAACAGTGGTTTGATTCTGAATCGATTCAAGCTCGTTTCAGGTTTCTACGCAATATCTTTATGGTCTTGCCAGAACATTCAGAGTTATATTTATTAATATTCACAGTGATGAATGGAAATCCTTCTAGCATCAACATCAAACAGCGCTACGGTAGGTAACTTGTGAGATTCTTATGAATCAAACTTGTGTAAAATGGAAAGCAACAATGGTAAGATTCTCAATGAATCGAACATGTTCCAGGAATCTGAATTGACGACTTTAATCAAGCGGATATTTATCCAATTGATTCACTCTCTATGTTCGCAGTCTTGCTTTAAGACGGTCGAGTAAAGAGAACGGCTAGTACAGCCGCGAAACCCTGTCAAGGAGATTCTTAATTGAATCTACCTAATCACAGGTACGGTATTTAATATTGTATAACGGTCTTCACCGATCGGAGGTAAAACGCTACCGATTTAGGACGAATGTCAAAGCCATTCAGTCCGTGTCTATGATTTGTCTCGAGAAGGTGGCGTCACGGTGTACTCAGCAAAGTCAAAGATTCAAAACCACATATTCATGCCGAAAGATTTATTCAACAATTAATAGTGTGAGCATGTGGATAAAGACACAAGATCACAAGATGGCAAAGACAAGTCAAGAATGATTTAAAGATCTCAAGATAAAAGACTAAGTCGAAAGACAATGACAAAGGCTCAAAGATCACAGCATGAAGGAACAAGACTACTGTTACACGTTCAAGACTCATTTATGAAAAGATTCGTAATCTCCATTGATCTCCAAATATCAAAAGGGTATGACCTCACATTGGGGGAGATTGTTAGCCTCAAAATATTGAGTCAAACAAGAATGCTCGGTCATAGATTATTATTGTAACATTAATTAGAATGTTGTAATAGGTAGTTAATTAGTCGTGGTTTACGGGCTTGGATTTAAACTAATTAAAGTCCAAAAGACAAGCCCGGTCCTATATATAGCCCATTAAAGCCCGCATGTGGGTGGACTATATATATATTACCCTCCTAGCATGTTAGGAGGGTTGGTTATTCACTTGATTCTTTCCTTAATCTAATATTCAACAAGTTAATCCTCTCCTTCTCTCTACTTTCTCTCACTACTTTCTCTCTCTAGGAATCCATCTCTTTTCGTCTATTTTCTATCTATAATCATCTAAATATATGGGACAACACTTAAACTAATGATCTTATTTTGTGTTCGATTATAGACAAATGGCGATTACTCGATCAAATCCCAATAATGCAACCACTTCAAACACCGCTAATACCGAACCTCCTGAAGCTACTCAAAACATCACTACTGCTCTACTCAGGGAAATGATAAATGAGGGCATCCCAGCAGCTATGGTAGCCAGAGAAGCTGATCCAAATGTGAACAATGATCCAAACCTCAATATGCGCAGAAACAACGCCAATAGGGGTTGTTCTTACCCTGACTTCTTGAAGTGCAAACCCTCATACTACCGAGGAACGGAAGGAGTTGTTGAATTGATGCAATGGTTTGAAAGACTAGAGACTGTTTTCCGCATTGGCGGTTGTGCTGACGAGAACAAAGTCAAGTTCGCCACCTGCATACTACTCCCACAACCAGCACCAAGAACTGCTCAGGTTCCAAGCCTAAGTGTCCAAAGTGCAACTGTCACCATGTTGTTGGAGGTCAATGTCAGGGATGCTACAAGTGCGGCCAACAAGGCCATTTTGCTCGTGAATGTCAAGCAAATGCTGTTACCTCGGTTCGACCCAATAGCAACCCCGGAAACAACAACAGGGGCAGGTCCAATACTCGTGGAAGCGGGAGCGGACAACAGGGAAACCGAAACCCCACAGGTGGAAACAACAGTGGACCAAAGTGAACTGTAGTGTGTTACGAATGTGGAACCCCTGGATACGTGAGACCTGATTGTCCCAAGTTGGCCAACCAGAAGAAGGACAACAAGGGAACTTCATCACAAGTGTATATGGTTGGCAATGCCCAAGCCAACCCTTAATCCAACATCGTCACCGGTACATTTTTCTAAACCGACGATATGCATCTGTCCTATTTGATACCGGGGCAGACCGAAGATTTATATCTACTGACTTTAGTGATATATTGGAAGTCACCCCATCAGCTTTAGACCCCCACTATATTGTAGAGTTAGCCGACGGAAAAGTTGTGACAATTGATACCATCATTCGAGGTTGTACCTTAAACCTTTCCAATCACCCATTTAATATCGATTTGATTCCGGTAAGTCTTGGTAGCTTTGATGTCATTATTGGCATGGATTGGCTAGCAAAGTATCATGCAGTTATCATATGCGATCAAAAACTTGTTCGTATACCTTGGGGAGATGAAACCTTGATTATACGAGGGGATGGTAACCCCGACATAATCAACACTAGACTTAGTTTCATCTCCTAAACCAAAGTCCAGATATTTTTGGTAAAAGGATTTCCTATTTTCCTAACCCGTTCCTCCCCAAGTGACGAGGTAGGCAACCTTAAACCTAAAAGACATGTCCAACTCACAATGGGTGTATTTTGTAGGGATGCGTTCGACATCCCTTGTAAAAAGATGTTGAATGCCCCATTCTTTTCGACAAAACTTTTTCCCTCTTCGGGTACAATTAGTTCGACAATACCATCATCCACCAAACCTTGGAAGAAATGACTTTCTTTCCTTAGAAGTCAAAATTTGTGCAAATTTTGAACCATTAATAGTGAATGCGCGACCCTTTGCAGCATCCGGCAAGATGCGCACTTCTTTATTCTTGGTATCTTCTTTTATTTCCACCATTTGAGGTACTTCTTTTCTGAGCCTCTTTCGCCCAACCCCGCTGCGAATGAAGCAGATTCTTTCCAACTTCCTACCCAATCACCATCAACCATAATCTTAATCATTCTGTTGGGTGGATGTTTTAGTGCTAACAACAAATGTTTGCATCCCACAGGCTTGAAGTATATCAGCAAGTCTTTCGCGTATAGTTGTTGACACAGGAGGGGTACTAGATAAAATTTTTTTTACCTTCAACCCCCATTTTCCATCATCGAGTGTGAAGATGTAACATATCTTTCACCAGTGAAAAGGATGCAGGAGTAGTGCATCCCCATCTTTCCCAGCTTTCCCAGCATATAAAGCATGCTGGCGTGTCCTCCTCATACCAGAAACCAATTGCATTGGATTTGCACTACTAACCAAAGCCACAACACCATTAGTCTTCTCCCAACCTTTGGGAGGATGTGACTATAACCCCGTTGAAAAAGCCCTCGTCTGTCCATCCGTTGTAGCAGCAGAATCCATTACTGCTCAATCGGATGTATAGTGTGATCCTGATAAAGATCTCTTTGCATCGCATTCTGTCCATCCATAGTAGCAGCATCATCCATTACTGCTCAATCGGATGTATAGTGCTATCATGATAAAGATCTCTTTACATCGCTTTCTGTCCACCCGTAGTAGCAGCAACATCCATTACTGCTCAATTGGATGTATAGTGTGATCCTGATATAGATCTCTTTGCATCGCTTTCTGTCCACCCGTAGTAGCAGCAGCATCCATTACTGATCAATCGGATGTATAGTGCGATCCTGATAAAGATCTCTTTGCATCGCTTTCTGTCTAACCGTAGTAGCAGCAGCATCCACTACTGCTCAATCGGACGTATGGTGTAATCTGAATGTAGATCACTTCACATTGATGTCACCATTCATTTCTGAGCATGTCCAAAATGAACCTGTAAACTTAGAACATCTCTTCACTTAAAAGATAACTATGTTTTTAGTAGCTTTGAGGACAAAGCTAAAATAATGGGGTTGTGCTGTAAAATCCATGATTTTACCATGATTTAATGTAATAAAATTTCACCCAATAATCCTAGAACACTCCCTCATATGTCACATTTCTATAAAGTTGTGTGTGAACTTGTCCATTGAGTACTTTTACTTCTGCAAACCATCTCTATTGTGAATAAGTTACATAATTTAAATCATGTACTTAAAACTAGTAGAACAAGTAATAAAATACATAACCTCTATGTATGTATACAATACTTAACAAAATTGAAGAACAATGTTGCACTACCTGTATGTAGACGTGTATGTATGTATTCATACCATATGCATGCTTACACATTCCCTAAACTAGCCCAATTATACATCTTTCCTTTATGTTATACCCACAACAAAAGCCCAAGCCCAAGGCCACTCCCCTTTGGTTAGCCTTACACGGCACACACAGTACGTGGAAGGAGAAGAGTTGTCTTGGTTTTGGAAAAGCCAACACTTGGTATGATATCTCTTACCAAGGCAAATCATGCCATTTGCATTCCCCCTCTCTTCTTTAAGCCGAAACACACACACCAACATTCTTATTCCCACATGCAAATAAAATCTCACTTTCTCTCATCCCTTTTTTCTCAAATCATACGACATAGCCATATGCATCCAAGAACAATACATTAACTTCACAAGATCTTTGTCTTCATCTTTAATACTAATCATTTAGTATTATCTCCACCATTTGGATCATTATAGTAATCCATACAAGCCCTAGCCGAATCCATAAAGGTCACAGCTTGGTTTATAGTTAGGGTTTTCATCATCATCAAGATTAGATCACTAATCTCCTTTGTTCCATAGATCTTCCTTGGTAACTTTAGCAAGAAGTTATTACTCCTTTATACTTTCTTCATTTTACTTGCATGCATTAACATCCACCTATAAACACATATAACAACTTGTTAAAAATCAAGATTTGATAAAACCATGACCATCTAGGTCACGACATATTTTGGGAATACCATTAGTCATGGTTAAAAACTTATGATAAGAAACCTATGACTATTTGATACTTTCATTTTATATGGGTTCAGATTATGTCTCGATATCCTCTCGAATTGATCTTGGTTCTAAGTGGAATGATTGTTCTTGGTTACTAAAAAAGGGGTATAGTTTTCTAATCTACTAAAAAGTTTAAATGCACGAAAATGTAAACTTAAATTTAAAAGCAATTAAATTAATAACAATTAATAAAACTTGTATTAATAAACTGGAATTAAAATTAAACTTAGAATATAAAATGAAGAAAAAATGAGAAATATTAAGACAGATACAAAAAGAAACAGTAAGTAAGATTAAAAGAAATTAATTCGGAACTTTGACCTTGATTCGGAACTATTGATCCGGAACTTTTCACCCGGAAGTCTTCATTCGGAACTTTGAAAAATCCTTTACTCGGAACTTTGAGTCGGAACTTTACTCGGAACTTTCACTCGGAAGATTGGTTCGGAAGTTGATCCGGAACTTCGTTCGGAAGTTGTTGATCCGGAAGTTCGTCCGGAACTTTTGGTCCGGAAGTTTATTCGGAAGATTTGGGAATAAAACTCATTCGGAACTTCTAAACTTAAATTGATTCGGAACTTCAAAAACAAACATTCATTCGGGACTTTTGAAAATAACATTTATCCGGAACTTTTGTTCATTCGGAAGATTGGGTTCATCTGGAACTTCAGTTCATTCGGAAGATTGGGTTCATCCGGAACTTTCAGTTCGTTCGGAAGTTTTTTTCATTCGGAAGTTTTAACTAAAGTGCTTCATGCGGAACTTTTTGTGTTCATTCGGAACTTTTGTGTTCATCCGGAAGTTTTGTTCATCCGGAACCTGGGAACACTCAAGAACAGTAACAATACCCGAAGAACAGGGAAATCTATTTTAAGCTAAAAATCACCAAGTTTTTCACCAAAACTTAAATAAGGGTAAACACAAATGATATACTAACCAATAACTACAAATCCCATCAATAAAAACATAAAACCCAACAACTTTTGAAGATCAAATCAATCAAATAAGAACTTAAGAACTCGAAATAAAAGATGATGATGAACAAGATGAAATGGAAAGATTAAACAAGAACTTGTATTGATGATTAATGTTTTAACAATCACAAAACAAAGATTAAAATTATAAGATTTGAAGAACAAAGATAAAAATCACCAAACACCCTAGTGGTGTTGGTGATGCTACGAACAAGAAGAGAGAAAAAAGTGGGGAAAGAAAAAAACTAAAAACTGCCACTATAAGTGTGAGGGGTGGACTTTATATAGGCCTTCCTTTTGGTTGGTGAGTGGGTTCTCTCCCGTTCTTCTTGTCTTCTCGTCTTTTCAGAAAAGTTGACGTTTTCGATTCTGATTCGGGATTTGTCGTCGATTAAATTCAACTCGTCTTTAAATTTCTTCGTTTAATAGACTTGAGTTTCTTCGACTTATAAATCTTCCATCTTTGGTCCTTTTCTTCGATAAATCTTCGAATAGGCCCAGTGACTTCAAATCTTTTGCATCTCTTGGACAATAGACTTCATCTTGAGTCTTTTTATTCCATAAAACCCGTGTAATCCCATGTTTTCTTCAATATTCATCCGGTTGGCTCTGAAAACACAATAAACACAAAAACCACGCATAATTCCAAACAAATGATATTAAATACGCGTTTTGGTCTTGTTTTAGCCAGAATTAAGTGGTAAAAGGATGGGTGTTCACACACCTATCAAATCCCCTACACTTAACCATTGCCATGCCCTCATGCAATGCTTAGTGATAAAGCAAATTTGCATTTTTCTCATAATTAATCAACCTTGGCCTTATTCAAATACTACTAAATAAAAATTAAGGTACTAAAAGGAATTAAAACTTAAAAGGAAACAAAAGGATAGAAAACCATTTTCACTCGAAAATAGATACATGGAAATAACTTGCAAAGAGATCAGTGACTTACATTAGGGCTTTGGTGCTGCGAAGATTTATCACCCTCAAGTTTCACGTTCCCCAAACTAAGCTTAAAAACGAGATCATTGTTATTATAAGTTAGTAAATCAAACACTTACACACATGGCTTAATTATATGCTTAAACTCCCTTATTCCTAGGTGTATCTCTTATATTTTATTTTTGTCTTAGAATGATCATGAAGATGCATTTTTGGACTTATTTCGATAGTTTATTAAGGCTGAAAGCAAAGTAGGACGATTTGATCAATAGTTAGCTAAAAGACAAAATCTCTTAAAACTGCTTCTCGGGATATCAAAAAGTTCATATCTTGGCATAACTCGGTTCACGATTTGAGACCTTTCTCGGGCCGATATTTAGCATGTACTTCACACTTCATATCTTGAGAGACGTGCTTGAGATAATGGTCTTCTCATCGTTAATAGAGTTTCTTCACTTGGAGACTTTTGAGGGGTACTCCAACTTTGTTGACCACGACTTCATGATTATTTCTTCAATCTCTAATTGGGATTTTGAGATACAACGATCCGCCTCCTTTTCGGACTTGGATCTATTTATCCTCATACCTTGTTAGGGTCTTTTCGGATAGACTTCTCCATGATCTTTATGGGAGTTGATTGCTTTTCGTCGTGAGTCTTGATCCTTCATATTGACTTCGGGAATAATGCTTTTCACATCACCTTGGATCTTTAGCAATAAAATGGAATCCTCATGCCTTGTTAGGGCCTTTTCGGACTCGCCAATCTTCGCGCCCCGCTTCATAAGTTATGCCTTGGCTATGAACTCTTATCATTACCGAGCAACTTTTAAACGATCTTGGGCTAGAAGCTAAGTAACTTTTCAAATCGTATGACCTTACTTATTGCAGATAAATTATTAGCAAGTGATGGGAGAATAGGCAAATAATTACACCATGTGAGCTTGTGCAAGAATGCTGACTTATAATTGACTCTATCATTTCTCGTCCTCCACAATTTAAAATCTCAAGTAATGAGACTCGTGGATACTTAGCCTAATAAACCAATTAAGGTCTACATGGTTAAGGATACTAGCTAGAATAAACATGGATAAGTCTATTCGGGTTGAGTCAAAATAAACGAAGCGGGCATAATATGTCAAAGACTTCTAAACTAGCTACACCACTTTATTAATATTTTTGACTTTATTGCGGGATATATACATATGAAAGCAACGATAAAAATTTAAAAATTACGACTATATGGCCAAAGTTAATAAAAAATTTGAAAAATGTTGAAAAATAGGATTTTCCGGTTAAATGAAGGCATTTTCATGGAAAAGTCCACTTAAAACTTCGATAGAAGTCCCCCTACACTTAAGATAAACATTGTCCTCAATGTTTAAGCATGTGGGAAAAGTTTCCCCTACACTTATGACATTGTGCACGTTGGTTAACTCGATTTAAGGAAGAGACGACTAAAGTGATCAATTTCAAATGTGAGTATGAAGAAAATTGAATCATGATAGTTGAGAGATAGAACTGGATTTCGGATAACACGGGAGCACGGTTCTTCAAAGTTTCCAAGAGTGCATTCATCCCTGTAATCACATCACCACACAAAAACAAAGAACCTATAGAAGTCCCCCTACACTTTGGAGGTTAAAACATAAAAGGATAGATACTCGGGCTGCCTCCCGAGGAGCGGTTGTTTTTGATAACCGAGTCACGAGCCTGACTCGACCCAAAATTAGTTCATGGGGAACGTGGTGAGGGATGGAATCACCTCCTGAGAGGTGTCCTCACCAAAGTACAACTTCACTCGTTGGCCATTCACCTTAAAATTAGGTCCATTAGGTTGAGCGAGCTCGAGAGTACCATATGGAAAAATTTGGGCAATGGTGAATGGGTCGGACCAACGAGATTTGAGCTTTCTCGAAAAGATTTTCAACCGAGAGTTAAAAAGTAAGACTTTGTCTCCAATATGGAACTCTCGGTTTTTGATCTTGGAGTCGTGAATGAGCTTAGTTCTTTCCTTATAGATCAAAGAATTTTCATAAGCCTCATTACGGAGTTCATTCAGCTCATTGAGTTGGATCTTGCGTAGGTCACCGGCTTTGTTGATATCAAAATTAGCCCACTTCAAGGCCTAGTAAGCCTTGTGCTCCAACTCAATAGGGAGGTGGCATGCTTTCCCGTACACAAGACGATAAGGCGTACAGTCGATCAGAGTCTTGTAAGCAGTACGGAAAGCCCACAAAGCATCAAGTTTATCAGCCCATGAGGCACGATGCTCTCCCACGGTCCTTTCGAGAATTCGCTTTAGTCCTCGGTTGGAGATTTCAACCTGGCCATTAGTTTGTGGGTGGTAGGCTGTGGAAAGACGATGATTTACATCGTACTTAGCCATGACTCTTGCGAATTGGTCATTGCAAAAATGAGTTCCACGATCACTAATAATGGCACGAGGCACACCGAATCTAGCGAATAGAGCTTTCAAAAAGTTACAAACCACCCTTGCGTCATTAGTGGGTAAAGCTTTGGCTTCAACCCATTTGGAGACGTAGTCAACGGCTACAAGGATGTATTTGTTTCCTTTAGAAGAAGGGAATGGCCCCATAAAGTCGATACCCCAAACATCAAAGATTTCACACTCTTGAATGAAATTCTGAGGCATCTCGTGTTTATGTGTGATCGTGCCTTGTTTTTGGCAAACATCACATCGTTTAACCATATTGTGAGCATCACGATATATGGAGGGCCAATAAAATCCCGAGTCAAACACTTTTTTGGCGGTGTAGTTGGGACCAAAGTGACCACCGGTGGGTCCTTTGTGGCAAGCATCAAGAATTTCTGAAGCTGCCGGTCCGTCAACACATCGGTGGATAATCAAGTCGGCACATTGTTTGAATAGGTAAGGGTCGTCCCAAAAGTAAGTCTTAATGTCGTTGAAGAACTTTTTCTTTTGCTGGGATGTTAACCCTTCCTTGAGAATTCCACCCGCCAAGTAGTTTGCAAAGTCCGCAAACCACGGGGTTTCATCAGAATTCGAATTTATAGACATTAAGGTCTCCAAGGGAAAAGAATCATTGATTTCTTTGTTCGGATGATCCCCTTGGTAAGGATCCTCAAGTCTGCTGAGATGATCCGCGACTAGGTTTTCAGCTCCTTTTTTATCGCGAATTTCGATTTTAAATTCTTGGAGTAGCAAAACCCAGCAAAGAAGTCTTGGTTTGGAATCTTGCTTTGTCAACAAGTACTTCAACGCGGAATGATCGGTGTAAACGATTGTGGTGGAAAGGACAAGATAGGGGCGAAATTTTTCAAAGGCATAGACAACAGCTAAAAGCTCTTTTTCGGTTGTCATGTAATGCAACTGAGCCCCCGTCATTGTCTTGCTAGCGTAATGGATTGGTTGGAAGTGTTTGTTCACTCATTGTCCCAGAACCGCTCCAATAGCAAAATCACTAGCATCGCACATCAACTCAAAGGGAAGCTCCCAATTAGGGGTAACCAAGACGGGTGCCTTAGTTAGCTTATCCTTAAGCGAGTTGAAGGCTTCAAGACACTCTTTGGAAAATATAAAAGGAGTATCTTTTTCCAAGAGGTGGGTCATCGGGCGAGCGATTTGAGAAAAATCTTTGATGAATCGACGGTAGAAGCCCGCATGACCCAGAAAACTTCTCACACCCTTCACGATTGAAGGTGGAGGCAACTTAGCGATAACATCGACTTTAGCACGGTCTACTTCAAGACCGGCTTTGGAAATATTGTGTCCCAGCACGATGCCTTCTTTTACCATGAAATGGCATTTTTCCCAATTTAGAACAAGGCGAGTGTCTTCGCACCGCTTAAGCATACGTTCTAAATTGGCAAGGCAAGAAGAGAAGGAATCCCCGAAGACCGAGAAATCATCCATGAAGACTTCCATGGTTTGTTCAACCATGTCATGAAAGATAGCTAACATGCACCTTTGGAAAGTCCCGGGGGCATTGCATAAGCCAAAAGGCATTCTTTTGTAAGCAAAAGTGCCATAGGGATAAGTGAATGTTGTCTTCTCTTGATCGTGGGGATCGATGGGTATTTGGAAATAACCCGAGAAACCATCAAGAAAGCAGTAATATTCATTACCTGCTAATCGTTCAAGCATTTGGTCCATAAAAGGTAGAGGGAAATGATCCTTTCTCGTGGCATCATTGAGTTTGCGGTAGTCTATACAAACTCTCCACCCAATAACGAGACGAGTGGAAATCAACTCGTTGTGTTCATTGGGAACAACGGTTATTCCGCCCTTCTTGGGCACACAATGGATTGGACTAACCCATGGTGAATCTGAAATAGGGTAAATCATACTCGCATCAAGAAGTTTGATAACCTCTGTTTTGATGACTTCATGGATTTTTGGATTCACCCTTCGTTGGCTTTGAATTGTGGGCTTAAAGTCGTCCTCCATGAGAATTTTGTGTGTGTGCAGAAGTGAGGATCAATTCCACGAATATCAGAAATTTTCCAAGCAATCGCCTTTTTGTGATCTTTAAGCACGGCGATGAGGCGAGATTTTTCTTCTTCCTTTAAGTCCTTCGCGATAATGACGGGCGATGATAGGTGTGAAAACACCCATCCTTTTACCACTTAAATCGGGCTAAAACGAGACCAAAACACGTATTTAATATCATTTGTTTGGAATTATGCGTGGTTTTTGTGTTTATTGTGTTTTCAGAGTCGACCGGATGAATATTAAAGAAAACATGGGATTGCACGGGTTTTATCAAGGAAAAAGACTCAAGACGAAGTCTATTGTCCAAGAGATGCAAAAGATTTGAAGTCATTGTGCCTATTTGAAGATTTATCGAAGAATAGAGCCAAAGATGGAAGATTCATATATGTCGAAGAACTCGAGTCTATTAAATAAAATATTATAGGACGAGTTGGAATTATTCACCGACACTTCTCAAATCCAAGTCGGAAACGTTTATTTAAAAGACGCGTGAAGACTTAAGAAGAAAGAAGAAAAAGAAGCCCGAATCAAAGCCCAATCAAGAGCCCATCAACACCATACACACGCCTATATAAAGCCTTCACCTCACAAAATTTCACACACTTAGTTTTAGCTAGTCTTTAGCTTTTCATTTTCTCTCTAGTTTCTAGAGAGAGAAAGTTCCATACTTTCTCTCACTAAACTTTTCCTTTGTTTTCCATCTTTTAATTCAAGCTTTCTTGTACTTGTGATTTCATTAATCTTAACCAATTGTATGCTTTTAAGTTCCTTAATCTTTTCCTACTTTTCTTGATTTGTCAAATCCTTGATCCGATTGTTGAAATCCATACGGTTGGGATTTTTGGAGATGTTCTTGACCTTTAGCTTAATCTTTCTTGTTCTTTTTAAGCTCTAGTACGTGATTAAGCCGTAAGCTTTCCATGCTTATCGGTTGATTGCTTGCCTATGCTTATTGATTTTCGGATTTCTTCAAAGTTTTAATCATTGAAAAGTTTTGTTTATTAAGTTTTAAAGTTACTTGTTTTCAAAAGTTATCAAATTTAATCTTTTTGAAGTGTTTAGATTTCGAATCCCCTAGTTTATTTCCTTTGCTTATTGAGTTTTTAAAAAGTTGCCACCATTTTCGGAACATAGCTACTTCCATCGCAATAGAGGGGTTTAACACATTCCGACGGATCTTAGTGCTTGGTATCGCAATAACCCAAAAAGGGGTTTTACTTTGCGATAGGGTATAAGTCCCCCTATTCCGATCTGGGATTGCGATCGCATATTGCGATCGCACATTCCGACGGGTTTAGGTCCCTTTTCTAGTCGAAACTCTGGCCAATTTTCGTTTTCCACATTCCGATAGGTAGTCATTGCGACAGCTTGTTCTTGAACATTCCGATAAGTACCAAACATGGACATTCCGATGGTGATTGTTAGAAACATTCCGATGAACTTTCACGTGAGATATTCCGATGGATCATTTTAATTGCATTCCGATAGTAGTAATTTTCAACATTCCGATAAGAACAAGTTTCTAATCATTAATTCAATTAAGTTTTCAAAGTAATTTTCTAATCTTTCATTTATGTTTTCAAGCACTCAATTTTAACTTGTCAATTTAGTTATTCTTCCAAAGTTTTAAGTTACTCGACGTCATTTACATTTAAGTGTTATTAGTTTAAAAATAGATAAACAAACCATCTCCTTTTTAGTAACCAAGAACAAATCATTCCACTTAAGGCCGAGATCAATTCGAGAGGATATCGAGAGTAAAATTGAACCCAATGTAAAGTCATGTATCAAATGGCGCCGCTGCCGGCTCTTCTCGTTAAGATCAAAAGTTTTTTGTGAGAACTTGGATTTTGGGATCCGTTCCCCGTGAACGTTACTTTTTCAAAAATCTTCAAAAAACAACAAAAAAAAAAAAAAAATAATAAAAAAAAAAAAAAAAAAAAAAAAATATAAAATTTTCAAAAATCCTAAAAATTAAAAAGACAATAAAAACCAAAAATATTTTTGCTTTGTTTTTCTTTGTTCGTTCTTTTGCAGGTGTATGCGCACTCGATCCACGTCTTATCAAGAGCCCGAGCCTCTCGATAACTTAGACATGGCTGGTGTACAAAACAACAATAACATACCACCTCCGAACAACAATAATAACAACAACAATCCGCCTTTCAACAACATGAACAATAACAACAACAATGAGCACCTTCCGGATAATCGCCCAATGATTGAATTGCTGCAAGCTCATGTCGATGGCAATACGGATCCAATTGTTATACCACCAATTGCCGCCAACAATTTCGAGCTAAAGTCAGGCTTTATCCAGATGGTCTCAGCTCAACCATTCTTGGGACGAACCATTGATGACCCACACGACCATATCAAGAGATTTCTACAACTCACCAACACGGTCAAGTTCAATGGTGTTCCACAGGAGGTTATAAGGTTACAACTTTTTCCCTTTTCTTTAGAGGGACAAGCCCGACATTGGCTTGCTAAGGAACCGCCACAGAGTATTCTCTCGTGGACGGATTTGGAAACAAAGTTTATCAACTACTTTTTTCCACCCTCTCGTACTACCGCTTTGCGAAATGAGATCATAAATTTTGAACAAAAGTACGATGAGTCATTCAGTGAATCTTGGGATCGTTTCAAAGATCTTTTACGAAAATGCCCACAACATGGTTTTACCAAAGTTCATCAAATAAATACTTTTTACAATGGTTTAAGCATGAATGACCAAGATTCACTGAACAGTGCTTCGGGGGTAATCTATTGGCTAAGACTTCCAATGCTGCTTGGGACATCATTGAGAATAAATCTCGTGTGCAAACCAAGAGTGTTAGGACCAATGTTGCTAGTGCTAGCACTAATGACAGCGACAAGCGATTAGACAAAATCACCACGCTTCTTGAATCGCTTGTCACCCACACCGTCAGCAACAACAACAGCAACAACGCCAAAAACGCTCAAGTGAACGCTGTCAGCCAACCTTGTGAGATATGCGGTGGTCCTCACTCTTACACAACTTGTACCGCCACCCAAGATTACCCTGCTGAGAATGTTAATGCAGCATATGGCACCTATACTCAACCTGCTTATCAAGCAAAACCTCAAGGTGACCGCAACCTGCTTAGCTACCGTTCTAACAACTATCTCTCACCACCTGGTTTTAATCCTAACAACCAAAACCAACAACAAAACCTCAACCGTCCTCCTCAACAACAACAAACTCGTACACCATACATCCCTCCTCACAAGCAGCAACAACCACCGCAACGAAACACCCAAGTTTACCAGCAACCTGCTTATCAATCACCCGCATACACTGCTCCTTCAAACCAAACCCCCGCATCACATCAAGACATTGGAACCTACATGAGAACTAACGATGTGATCGTGGATAATCTCCAACAGGAAGTGCGCAACTTGAAAGCAGACTTGATGAAACAAGGGAATGATCTGAGAGCTGATATGAAACACACTATGGATAGTCAAACAAATGACTTGCGGAACATGATGGCTAGTTTCTTCAACAGTAATCAACCCTCTTCTTCGGGTACTCTTCCGAGTAATACCGTTGCGAATCCAAGAGGGGAGATGAAAGCAATCACTACTCGAAGTGGTAAAGGTACCAAGGAACCCGAGCTTCCTATACCTCCACCGGTGATTGTGACTAAGGAGAACGAGTCATCTGCTCCTATTTCTCATCCTTCTCCTTCCCCAATTTCTCCACCTCTTCCTTCTACCCCTCCTCCACCCAAGGATGTGAGTGATCCTATTATCCCAAAGCCTTCCTCTTCTTCCAATATACCTTATCCATCTAGGTTCAGGAAAGAGAAGCTCAAAAGCAAGGACGATATTCAGGTTTCGAATTTCCTTAAAATGTTCAAACAACTGAATTTCAATATCTCCTTCGCTGAGGCTCTCGCTCACATGCCTAAATATGCGAAAATGTTTAAAGATCTTTTGAGCGACAAGGAAAAACTCCTCGATCTCGCCAACACCCAACTTAATGAGAACTG
This sequence comes from Glebionis coronaria, assembly GCA_025667525.1. Lineage (NCBI taxonomy): Eukaryota > Viridiplantae > Streptophyta > Magnoliopsida > Asterales > Asteraceae > Glebionis > Glebionis coronaria. The sequence continues at coordinate 627,364 of JANFOE010001525.1, read as the reverse complement.
CTCTGCAGTGCTCTTAAGGAAATTGCCAATCAAGCTTGGTGATCCGGGTCGTTTTCTTATCCCTTGCAATTTCCCGGGAGTAGAGAATTGCATGGCCCTAGCCGATCTAGGTGCCAGTATTAATCTCATGCCTCTAAGTGTTTGGAAGCAATTATCTCTCCCAGAGCTGGTCCCCACTAAAATGACTTTGGAATTAGCCAACCGTACGGTTGCTTATCCAGTGGGGATAGCCGAAGACGTCATTGTAGGAGTCGACAAATTCACCTTCCCTGCTGATTTTGTTGTCGTCGACTACGAGATGGACCCCCGTGTGCCACTCATTGTTGGTCGTCCATTCTTGAGGACCGGTCGCACTCTCATTGATGTTGAAGCCGGTGAGCTTATCATGAGAGTGGGTGACGATAAAGTAGTCTTCAACATGGGAAAGTTATCTAAACAGCCTTATTCTTACGAGAATGTTAATTGTATTGACGTTCTTGATGAGGCTTGTGAAGAACACTTCAAGGATGCTTGTAAAACCATTCCTACCTCTCTTCCCAATGTTGAGACCGTTTCCTCTATCGACTCATCCCTATCTCTATTTGGAGAAAGTGATTTCCTTTGGAAAGATTTGGAAGCCACCTTGGAAGATGTGAAGCACGACAATGACGATTTTACGGCCACTTGGGATGAAGACCTCAGTTTCATTGCAAACCTCCTCAAAGAAGACAATCCTTCTTCTCCATCTCCCACTATCATTGATACTCCGACTTCGACTACGCCTCCCGTCGACAATCCTCCGGATTTGGAACTTAAGGAGTTGCCTCCCCATCTCGAGTATGCGTTCCTTGAAGCAGAGAAGAAGCTACCCGTCATCATCGCTAAGGACTTGCAAGAAGAAGAGAAAACTCGTCTCATCGCTGTGCTTAAAGCTCATAAGAAGGCAATTGCTTGGAAAATTTCCGATATCCGCGGAATTGATCCGAACTTTTGTACTCACAAGATTCTCATGGAAGATGACTTCAAACCCACAATCCAGAACCAAAGAAGGGTTAATCCTAAAATTCATGACGTCATCAAACAAGAGGTTATCAAACTTCTAGATGCCGGCTTGATCTACCCTATTTCGGATTCGCCGTGGGTAAGTCCCGTCCATTGTGTGCCCAAGAAGGGCGGAATAACCGTTGTTCCCAATGACCACAACGTGTTGATTCCCACTCGTCTCGTTACTGGGTGGAGAGTTTGTATTGATTATCGCAAGCTCAATGATGCCACGAGAAAAGACCACTTTCCTCTTCCCTTCATGGATCAAATGCTCGAGCGTCTAGCTGGTAATGACTATTACTGCTTCTTAGACGGTTTCTCCGGGTATTTTCAAATTCCCATCGATCCCAAGGACCAAGAAAAGACCACATTCACTTTTCCCTATGGAACATTTGCTTACAAACGCATGCCTTTTGGTTTATGTAATGCTCCTGGGACATTCCAAAGGTGTATGATGGCGATCTTCCATGACATGGTGGAAGACACTATGGAAGTATTCATGGATGATTTCTCGGTCTATGGCGATTCCTTCTCTGCTTGCCTTGCCAATTTAGAACGTATGCTACAGCGGTGCGAAGACACTCGCCTTGTTCTGAATTGGGAAAAATGCCATTTTATGGTAAAAGAAGGCATCGTCCTAGGACATAAGATCTCGAAAGCCGGTCTTGAAGTAGACCGTGCTAAAGTCGATGTTATCAATAAGTTGCCTCCACCTTCCACTGTGAAGGGTGTGAGAAGTTTCCTGGGTCATGCGGGCTTCTACCGTCGATTCATCAAAGATTTTTCTCAAATCGCTCGCCCGATGACCCACCTCTTGGAAAAAGATACTCCTTTATCTTTTCCAAAGAGTGTCTTGAAGCCTTTGACTCGCTTAAGGATAAGCTTACTAAGGCACCCGTCTTGGTCACCCCCAATTGGGAGCTGCCTTTTGAGTTAATGTGCGATGCTAGTGATTTTGCTATTGGAGCGGTTCTTGGACAAAGAGTGAACAAACACTTCCAACCGATCCATTACGCTAGCAAGACAATGACTGGGGCACAATTGCATTATACGACAACCGAAAAAGAGCTTCTAGCTGTTGTCTATGCTTTTGAAAAGTTTCGCCCCTATCTTGTCCTTTCCACCACCATCGTGTATACCGATCATTCCGCGCTGAAGTACTTGTTGACAAAGCAAGATTCCAAACCAAGACTTCTTCGCTGGGTTTTGCTACTCCAGGAATTTAAAATCGAAATTCGCGATAAAAAAGGAGCAGAAAACCTAGCCGCGGACCATCTTAGTAGACTTGAAGATCCTTACCAAGGGGATCATCCGAACAAAGAAATCAATGATTCTTTTCCCCTGGAGACCTTAATGTCTATCAACTCGACTGCTGACGAAACCCCGTGGTTTGCAGACATTGCAAACTACTTAGCGGGTGGAATCCTCGTTGACGGGTTAACATCCCAGCAAAAGAAGAAGTTCTTCAAAGACATAAAGACTTACTTCTGGGATGACCCGTATCTTTTCAAACAATGTGCTGACTTGATTATTCGCTGATGTGTTGATGGACCGGCAGCTTTCGAAATCCTTGATGCTTGCCACAAAGGACCCACTGGTGGTCACTTTGGTCCCAACTACACCGCCAAAAAAGTGTTTGATTCAGGATTCTATTGGCCCTCCATTTATCGTGACGCTCACGATATGGTTAAAAAATGTGATGCTTGCCAGAAACAAGGCACGATCACACATAAAGACGAGATGCCTCAGAATTTCATTCAAGAGTGTGAAATCTTTGATGTTTGGGGTATCGACTTTATGGGGCCATTTCCTTCATCTAAAGGAAACAAATACATCCTTGTTGCCGTTGACTACGTCTCCAAGTGGGTTGAAGCCAAAGCTTTACCTACTAATGATGCAAGGGTGGTTTGTAACTTTTTGAAATCGCTGTTCGCTCGATTCGGCGTCCCTCGTGCTATTATCAGTGACCGCGGGACTCATTTTTGCAACGATCAATTTGCAAGAGTCATGGCCAAGTATGGTGTCAATCACCGTCTTTCCACCGCTTATCATCCCCAAACCAATGGGCAAGCCGAGATATCCAATCGTGGATTGAAGCGAATTTTGGAGCGTACTGTGGGAGAGCATCGTGCCGCGTGGGCCGATAAGTTAGATGATGCTCTGTGGGCTTTCCGTACTGCTTACAAGACCCCGATCGGTTGTACACCTTATCGTCTTGTGTACGGGAAAGCATGCCACCTTCCCATCGAGCTGGAGCATAAGGCGCACTGGGCCTTAAAGTAGGCTAACTTCGACATCAACAAAGCTGGTGATCATCGTAAGATTCAACTTAACAAGCTCAATGAACTGAGAAATGAAGCTTATGAGAACTCGCTGATCTACAAAGAGAAGACGAAGATCCTCCATGACGCAAAAATCAAGAACCGAGAGTTCCATGTTGGTGATCAAGTCTTACTTTTTAACTCTCGGTTAAAGATCTTCTCTGGCAAGTTGAAGAGCCGCTGGTCTGGTCCATTCACCGTCGCCAACGTCTTTCCGTATGGGACCATTGAGCTTTCTCAGCCAAATGGGCCCAATTTCAAGGTGAATGGCCAGCGTCTGAAGCTGTACTTTGGTGAGGACATCTCTCAGGAGATGATTCCAACCCTCACCACGTTCCCCATGAACTAATTTTGGGTCGAGTCAGGCTCGTGACTCGGTCATCAAAAACAAGCGCTCCTCGGGAGGCAACCCGAGTATCTATCCTTTTACGTTTTAACCTCCTAAGTGTAGGGGGGCCTGCATAGGTGTTTGTATTTGTGTGGTGATGTGATTACAGGGATAAGTGCACTCTTGGAAACTTTGAAGAACCGTGCTCCCGTGTTATCCGAAATCCGGTTCTATCTCTCAACTATCGTGATTCAATTTTCTTCATACTCACATTTGAAATTGATCACTTTAGTCGTCTCTTCCTTAGCTTGAGTTAACCAACGTGCACAATGTCATAAGTGTAGGGGAAACTTTTCCCACATACTTAAACATTGAGGACAATGTTTATCTTAAGTGTAGGGGGGACTTCTATCGAAGTTTTAAGTGGACTTTTCCATGAAAATGCCTTCAATTAACCAGAAAATCATATTTTTCAACATTTTTCAAATTTTTTTATTAACTTTGGCCAATTAGTTGAAATTTTTAAATTTTTATCGTTGCTTTCATATGTATATATTCCACAATAAAGTCAAAAATATTAATAAAGTGGTGTAGCTAGTTTAGAAGTCTTTGACATATTAGGCCCGTTGCGTTTATTTTGACTTAACCCGAATAGACTTATCTAAGTTTATTCTAGCTAGTATCCTTAACCATGTAGACCTTAACTGGTTTATTAGGCTAAGTGTCCACGAGTCTCATTACTTGAGATTTTAAATTGTGGAGGACGAGAAATGATAGAGTCAATTATAAGTCGGTATTCTTGCGCAAGCTCACTTGGTGTAATTATTTGCCTATTCTCCCATCACTTGCTAAAAATTTATCTGCAATAAGTAAGGACGTACGATTTGAAAAGTTACTTAGCTTCTAGCCCAAGATCGTTTAAAAGTTGCTCGGTAATGACGAGAGTTCATAGCCAAGGCATAACTTATGAAGCGGGGCGCGAAGATTGGCGAGTCCGAAAAGGCCCTAACAAGGCATGAGGATTCCATTTTATTGCTGAAGATCCAAAAGTGATGTGAAAAGCATTATTCCCAAAATCAATATGAAGGATCAAGACTCACGACGAAAAGCAATCAACTCCCATAAAGATCATGGAGAAGTCTATCCGAAAAGACCCTAACAAGGTATGAGGATAAATAGATCCAAGTCCGAAAAGGAGGCGGATCGTTGTATCTCGAAATCCCAATTAGAGATTGAAGAAATAATCATGAAGTCGTGGTCAACAAAGTTGGAGTACCCCTCAAAAGTCTCCAAGCGAAGAAACTATATTATGATGAGAAGACCATTATCTCAAGAACGTCTCTCGAAGATATGAAGTATGAAGTACATGCCAAATATCGGCCCGAGAAAGGTCTCAAATCGTGAACCAAGTTATGCCAAGATATGAACTTTTTGATATCCCGAGAAGCAGTTTTAAAAGATTTTGTCCTTTAGCTAACTATTGATCAAATCGTCCTACTTTGCTTTCAGCCCTAAATAACTATCGAAATAAGTCCAAAAATGCATCTTCATGATCATTCTAAGACAAAAATAAAATATAAGAGATACACCTAGGAATAAGGGAGTCTAAGCATTTAATTAAGCCATGTGTGTAAGTGTTTGAATTACTAACTTATAATAACAATGATCTCGTTTTTAAGCTTAGTTTGGGGAACGTGAAACTTGAGGGTGATAAATCTTCGCAGCACCGAAGCCCTAATGTAAGTCCTCGATCTCTTTCCAAGTTAGTACCACATAAGTTATTTTCTATTCTCTTGTTTACATTAGAATTTTAATTTCTTAGTACTTTAAATTTTTGCTTAGTAGTATTTTAATAAGGCCAAGGTTAATTGATAATGAGAAAGTGTAATTATGCTTTGTCACTAAGCATTGCATGAGGGCATGGCAATGGTTAAGTGTAGGGGATTTGATAGGTGTGAAAACACCCATCCTTTTACCACTTAAATCGGGCTAAAACGAGACCAAAACACGTATTTAATATCATTTGTTTGGAATTATGCGTGGTTTTTGTGTTTATTGTGTTTTCAGAGTCGACCGGATGAATATTAAAGAAAACATGGGATTGCACGGGTTTTATCAAGGAAAAAGACTCAAGACGAAGTCTATTGTCCAAGAGATGCAAAAGATTTGAAGTCATTGTGCCTATTTGAAGATTTATCGAAGAATAGAGCCAAAGATGGAAAATTCATATATGTCGAAGAACTCGAGTCTATTAAATAAAATATTATAGGACGAGTTGGAATTATTCACCGACACTTCTCAAATCCAAGTCGGAAACGTTTATTTAAAAGACGCGTGAAGACTTAAGAAGAAAGAAGAAAAAGAAGCCCGAATCAAAGCCCAATCAAGAGCCCATCAACACCATACACACGCCTATATAAAGCCTTCACCTCACAAAATTTCACACACTTAGTTTTAACTAGTCTTTAGCTTTTCATTTTCTCTCTAGTTTCTAGAGAGAGAAAGTTCCATACTTTCTCTCACTAAACTTTTCCTTTGTTTTCCATCTTTTAATTCAAGCTTTCTTGTACTTGTGATTTCATTAATCTTAACCAAGTTTATGCTTTTAAGTTCCTTAATCTTTTCCTACTTTTCTTGATTTGTCAAATCCTTGATCCGATTGTTGAAATCCATACGGTTGGGATTTTTGGAGATGTTCTTGACCTTTAGCTTAATCTTTCTTGTTCTTTTTAAGCTCTAGTACGTGATTAAGCCGTAAGCTTTCCATGCTTATCGGTTGATTGCTTGCCTATGCTTATTGATTTTCGGATTTCTTCAAAGTTTTAATCATTGAAAAGTTTTGTTTATTAAGTTTTAAAGTTACTTGTTTTCAAAAGTTATCAAATTTAATCTTTTTGAAGTGTTTAGATTTCGAATCCCCTAGTTTATTTCCTTTGCTTATTGAGTTTTTAAAAAGTTGCCACCATTTTCGGAACATAGCTACTTCCATCGCAATAGAGGGGTTTAACACATTCCGACGGATCTTAGTGCTTGGTATCGCAATAACCCAAAAAGGGGTTTTACTTTGCGATAGGGTATAAGTCCCCCTATTCCGATCTGGGATTGCGATCGCATATTGCGATCGCACATTCCGACGGGTTTAGGTCCCTTTTCTAGTCGAAACTCTGGCCAATTTTCGTTTTCCACATTCCGATAGGTAGTCATTGCGACAGCTTGTTCTTGAACATTCCGATAAGTACCAAACATGGACATTCCGATGGTGATTGTTAGAAACATTCCGATGAACTTTCACGTGAGATATTCCGATGGATCATTTTAATTGCATTCCGATAGTAGTAATTTTCAACATTCCGATAAGAACAAGTTTCTAATCATTAATTCAATTAAGTTTTCAAAGTAATTTTCTAATCTTTCATTTATGTTTTCAAGCACTCAATTTTAACTTGTCAATTTAGTTATTCTTCCAAAGTTTTAAGTTACTCGACGTCATTTACATTTAAGTGTTATTAGTTTAAAAATAGATAAACAAACCATCTCCTTTTTAGTAACCAAGAACAAATCATTCCACTTAAGGCCGAGATCAATTCGAGAGGATATCGAGAGTAAAATTGAACCCAATGTAAAGTCATGTATCAGGCGACTTCTTCTCTTCTTCAAGAAACACGTACTCGAGATGAGGCGGCAACTCCTTAAGTTCTAAATCCGGAGGATTTTCGACGAGAGGCGTATTCAAAGTCGGAGTATCGATAGCAATGACCGTGGGAGATGGAGGAGAAGGATTGTCTTCATTGAGAAGATTGTCAAAGAAATTCATGTCTTTATCCCCATCGGTGGGAGAATCATCATTAGCTAAATTCACATCTCCCATGGTGGTTTCAAGAGTGTTCCAAAACAAATCACTATCTCCAAATAGAGACAGTGATGAATCAATAGAGGAAACGGTTTCAACATTGGGAAGAGAGGGAGGAATACTTTTACAAGCATCTTTGAAGTGTTCTTCACAAGCCTCATCAAGAACGTCAATACAATTAACACTCTCGTTGGAATAAGGTTGTTTGGACAACTTTCCCATGTTGAAGACGATTTTATCGTCACCCACTCTCATGATAAGCTCACCGGCTTCAACATCGATAAGAGTGCGACCGGTCCTCAGGAATGGACGACCCACTATCAAGGGAACACGAGGGTCCATATCGTAGTCGACGACGACGAAATCGGCAGGAAAAGTGAATTTGTCGACTCCTACAAAGACGTCTTCGGCTATCCCCACTGGATAAGCAACCGTATGGTTAGCTAATTCCAAAGTCATTTTGGTGGGGACAAGCTCAGGTAGAGATAATTGCTTCCAAACGCTTAGAGGCATACGATTAATACTGGCACCTAGATCGGCTAGGGCCATGCAGTTCTCTACTCCCGGGAAATTGCAAGGGATTAAGAAGCGACTCGGATCACCAAGCTTGGTTGGCAATTTCCTTAAGAGCACTGCAGAACAATTTTCATTAAGTTGGGTGTTGGCGATATCGAGAAGCTTTTCCTTGTCGCTCAGAAGATCTTTAAACATTTTCGCGTACTTAGGCGTGTGAGCGAGAGCCTCAGCGAAGGAGATATTGAAATTCAGTTGTTTAAACATTTTAAGAAAGTTCGAAACCTGAATATCGTCCTTGCTTTTGAGCTTCTCTTTCCTCAACCTAGATGGATAAGGTATATTGGAAGAAGATGAAGGCTTTTGAGAGAATAGGACCACTCACATCCTTGGGTGGAGGAGGGGTAGAAGGAAGTTGTGGAGAAATTGGGGAAGGAGAAGGATGAGGAATAGGAGCAGGTGACTTGTTCTCCTTAGTCACAACCACCAGTGGAGGTATAGGAAGCTCGGGTTCCTTGGTATCTTTGCCACTGCGAGTGGTGATTGCCTTCATCTCCCCTCTTGGATTCACAACGGTGTTACTCGGAAGAGTACCCGAAGAAGAGGGTTGATTACCTTGGAAGAAACTAGCCATCATGTTCTTCAAGTCATTCGTTTGACTATCCAACGTGTTTCTCATGTCGGCTCTCAAATTGTTCCCTTGTTTGACCAAGTCTGCTTTTAGGTTGAGCACTTCCCGCTGAAGATTTTCCACGATCACATCGTTAGTTCGCATGTAGGTCTGCACTTCTTGGTGTAAAGCGGTGGGTTGGTTAGGAGGAGCATTGTATGCGGGTGGTTGATAAGCAGGTTGCTGGTAAACTTGGTTGTTTCGTTGAGGTGGTTGTTGTTGCTTGTGAGGTGGAATGTATGGTGTACGAGGTTGTTGTTGTTGTTGAGAAGGGCGATTAAGGTTTTGTTGTTGGTTTGGGTTGTTTGGAGGAAAACCGGGTGGTGAAAGATAGTTGTTGGAGCGGTAGCTAAGCAAATTACGGTCACCTTGAGGTCTAGCTGGATAAGCAGGTTGAGGATAGGTGACATAAGCTGAATTCACATTCTCAGCAGGGTAGTCTTGGGTGGAAGTACAAGTGGTGTAAGAGTGAGGACCCCCGCATATCTCGCATGGTTGGCTAACAGCATTGACTTGAGCGTTTTTAGCGTTGTTGCTGTTGGTGTTGTTAACGGTGTGGGTAACAAGCGATTCAAGAAGCACAATGATTTTGTCAAGTCGCTTGTCGCTGTCACTAGTGCTAGCACTAGCGACATTGGTCCGAACACTCTTGGTTTGCACACGAGACTTATTCTCAATGATATCCCAAGCAGCATTGGAAGTCTTAGCCAAAAGATAACCCCCCGAGTTCAGTGAATCTTGGTCACTCATGCTTAAACCATTGTAAAAAGTATTAATTTGATGTACTTTGGTAAAACCATGTTGTGGGCATTTTCTTAAAAGATCTTTAAAACGATCCCAAGATTCACTGAACGACTCATCGTACTTTTGTTCAAAATTTATGATTTCATTCCGCAAAGCAGTAGTACGAGAGGGTGGGAAAACGTAATTGATAAACTTGGTTTCCAAATCCGTCCACGAGATAATACTTTGTGGCGGTTCCTTAGCAAGCCAATGCCGGGCTTGTCCCTCTAAAGAAAAGGGAAAAAGTTGTAACCTGATAACCTCTTGTGGAACACCATTGAACTTGACCGTGTTAGTGAGTTGCAAGAATCTCTTGATGTGGTTGTGTGGATCATCAATGGTACGCCCCAAGAATGGTTGAGCGGAGACCATCTGGATAAAGCCTGATTTTAGCTCAAAGTTGTTGGCTGTAATCGCTGGTATAACAATTGGATCAGTGTTGCCATCTACATGAGCTTGCAGCAGTTCAATCATCGGGCGATTATACGGAAGGGGCTCATTGTTGTTGTTATTATTCATGTTGTTGAAAGGTGGGTTGTTGTTGTTATTATTATTGTTTGGAGGTGGTATGTTGTTGTTGTTTTGTACACCGGCCATGTCAAAGTGATCGAGAGGCTCGGGCTCTTGATAAGACGTGGATCGAGTGCGCATACACCTGCAAAAGAACTAACAAGAGAAAAACAAAGCAAAAATATTTTTGGTTTTTTATGTTTTTTTTTACTTTTTAGGATTTTTGAAAATTTTATATTTTTTTGTGTTTTTGAAAATTTTTATGAAAAATTAACGTTCACGGGGAACGGATCCCAAAATCCAAGTTCTCACAAAAAACTTTTGATCTTAACGAGAAGAGCCGGCAGCGCGCCATTTGATACTTTCATTTTATATGGGTTCAGATTATGTCTCGATATCCTCTCGAATTGATCTTGGTTCTAAGTGGAATGATTCTTCTTGGTTACTAAAAAAGGGGTATAGTTTTCTAATCTACTAAAAAGTTTAAATGCACGAAAATGTAAACTTAAATTTAAAAGCAATTAAATTAATAACAATTAATAAAACTTGTATTAATAAACTGGAATTAAAATTAAACTTAGAATATAAAATGTAGAAAAAATGAGAAATATTAAGACAGATACAAAAAGAAACAGTAAGTAAGATTAAAAGAAAATTGATTCGGAACTTTGACCTTGATTCGAAACTATTGATCCGGAACTTTTCACCCGGAAGTCTTCATTCGGAACTTTGAAAAATCCTTCACTCGGAACTTTGAGTCGGAACTTTACTCGGAACTTTCACTCGGAAGATTGGTTCGGAAGTTGATCCGGAACTTCGATCGGAAGTTGTTGATCAGGAAGTTCGTCCGGAACTTTTGGTCCGGAAGTTTATTCGGATGATTTGGGAATAAAACTCATTCGGAACTTCTAAACTTAAATTGATTCGGAACTTCAAAAACAAACATTCATTCGGAACTTTTGAAAATAACATTCATCCGGAACTTTTGTTGATTCGGAAGATTGGGTTCATCCGGAACTTCAGTTCATTCGGAAGATTGGGTTCATCCGGAACTTTCAGTTCGTTCGGAAGTTTTGTTCATTCGGAAGTTTTAACTAAAGTGCTTCATGCGGAACTTTTTGTGTTCATTCGGAACTTTTGTGTTCATCCGGAAGTTTTGTTCATCCGGAACCTGGGAACACTCAAGAACAGTAACAATACCCGAAGAACAGGGAAATCTATTTTAAGCTAAAAATCACCAAGTTTTTCACCAAAACTTAAATAAGGGTAAACACAAATGATATACTAACCAATAACTACAAATCCCATCAATAAAAACATAAAACCCAACATTTGAAGATCAAATCAATCAAATAAGAACTTAAGAACTTGAAATAAAAGATGATGATGAACAAGATGAAATGGAAAGATTAAACAAGAACTTGTATTGATGATTAATGTTTTAACAATCACAAAACAAAGATTAAAATTATAAGATTTGAAGAACAAAGATAAAAATCACCAAACACCCTAGTGGTGTTGGTGATGCTACGAACAAGAAGAGAGAAAAAAGTGGGGAAAGAAAAAAACTAAAAACTGCCACTATAAGTGTGAGGGGTGGACTTTATATAGGCCTTCCTTTTGGTTGGTGAGTGGGTTCTCTCCCGTTCTTCTTGTCTTCTCGTCTTTTCAGAAAAGTTGACGTTTTCGATTCTGATTCGGGATTTGTCGTCGATTAAATTCAACTCGTCTTTTAATTTCTTCGTTTAATAGACTTGAGTTTCTTCGACTTATAAATCTTCCATCTTTGGTCCTTTTCTTTGATAAATCTTCGAATAGGCCCAGTGACTTCAAATCTTTTGCATCTCTTGGACAATAGACTTCATCTTGAGTCTTTTTCTTCCATAAAACCCGTGCAATCCCATGTTTTCTTCAATATTCATCCGGTTGGCTCTGAAAACACAATAAACACAAAAACCACGCATAATTCCAAACAAATGATATTAAATACGCGTTTTGGTCTTGTTTTAGCCAGAATTAAGTGGTAAAAGGATGGGTGTTCACACACCTATCACTATTATTCTATGTTTGAACTTGATTAAAAATAATATAAATCATTTTATGAATTTAAATGTAGCCGTGGGTTATAAACTTCACTTTTGGGATTTTGGTTAACTAATAATCACAAATCTCATAAGTAAACTTGTGTAGCTTAATAACCATGAAAAACCATGACCTTAGAGGTCACGGCATAATTAAATGAATATCTATGGTTTATGTACTAAGTTTTAAGTAATGGAATATGTATTTATCTACATATTTTAGAATACTAAAAATCAGTAAAATACTTTGTGTGTAAAAATATAGCCATGGGCTATGAATATCCCTAGATGGATTTTAAATGTACATGCATGTAAATGGTAAACCTAGATCTTGTATTAAGAACTTCACCTAACTTAATAATAATGTAACAAGCACAAAAATCTTATGTAAACATTTGGGGAAAAACAATATAGCCGTGGGCTATATGTTATGTTTTAGGAATTATGATAACCTTGGGAACATATAATAAATATAGATAATCTTGTTTAGACTTTTTAGATAATTATAAACACCTAACTATCTGAAGTCACATCTTGGGAATACCAAGATCTAATTTATAGCCGTGAGCTATATATGTATGTATATGGAATATTATTGATTTCTAGGTTTGTACAAAGCTTAGAACTCATTTTGGGACTCTTATAATTACATGCAACCATAAACAAGTGTAGAGTTATCTTAATAAGCTATAACTTAATATAGCCTTGAGTTATAAGCTCATATTAGAGCTTATGACTTGCATGCAACCTTGTAACACTTCTAGATCTCATTTGATACACCAAATAAAACAAACCATGGCTTTTATTCCTTTATTAGGATTCTAACTTGAATTGGATAAGCTAATGGTAAGCTTATAAGAAAATCCTACATTATTACTTACATAAAATGAAAAAGTAGTATTAATGGACTAATCAAGCCCATGCAACATTAGCCCAAGACTTAATGGACCCAATAATCCCATTTAACTAATCTTAGTACCTTAATGGACTTAATAATGTGTTTAGGCCCATTAAATAGCCCAATAGTCTTTTGGACCATTTAATGAGCCCATTTAATGTTTTGGATATTTAAATAAATTTTTTATAATAAAATATAACTTATAAAGAATTTTGGACTAAAATGACAATTTATAAAACTAAAGGACTAAAACCCTGACATTTGAAACTTGTTTTGATAAACTATTAAACACAAGGACTAAAAATGTAATTATCCGAAAATCTAGGGCTTAATAAATACCATCCGTGGCACATTAAACCCTAGGGACCATTTTTGAAAGTTTCTAAAAGTTGTTTTGTCATTTCATAACCCTAAGGACCACTTTTGTAATAAGCCAAAACATAAAGAACACCTAGGGACTGTTTTTGCCATTATATGAAAGTTATAAAACCTAGTTACAACCAGGAGGACTAAATATGCCATAACCCGAAAGCGTTACAAGCCCTAGGTACCAAAAGTGTAAAATCCGAGAATTTTACATTAACAAAAATATGGAGGGACTAGTTTTGTAATATTCTGAAACTTAAACTATCCCAAACCCCAATTCTATTTTATACTTAGTAAAACTTAAATAAACCCTAAACCATAAGGATTTAAAGTATAAATTCTTAAACTTGTAACTTATAAATTATTTTATAAATGATTGGAAAAGTTGTGGGAACTTTAAAGTTAAATAAAATATTGATATTTTACTTTACAAAATAAAATATTTAAATTTTACTTTATGAGATAAAATGTATAAACTATATGTATATGGGTAAACTAAATACATGTACTTATATACTTTTACGAAATGAAATTATATGAACGTTAAATAAATTGAATACAAGTACATATACTAGTATTGTAAGTAAAATATTTTATTTTACTTAAACGAGAAACATAATTACAAGTTTAAATGGTTGTTGTTAATATGTGTACTACAGTCATTTAGATAAACACTGTAGCATTAATAAATTGAATTAAAAATATGTATAAGCATACACATACGTTCCTCGTATTAGTTATTATGACTGTACTATTTGATTAGGCAGTAGCTTCTGACGTAAGCATTATTTGGATATTCATATTATACAGCTATTGCAAACTCCAAGGTGAGTTTACAGCCCCATATGAACTATTGATAAACTTTTCCTTTACGGGGGAGAAAAATGCAACTATTTTATTGGACATAACTGAATTGTATAAACTTTATTACGATTGACTATTATAGAAACTATTAAATTATTGCAATTTCCCGAATGTTATAAATAGATCTATTTGGGACTGACCATCCCCATCAGGGTGAGTCATGCTCACTGTGCCTTGGCTGAGACAACTGATGTATACCATGTTGGAGCTGGTTTGGGTGTCTTTTTGTAGGACAGCAAGTTCTCATCTGTTGAGGACTATGGAAAGTTAAGCTTCAGTTTCGAGTAATATAAAATGTAACCTACCCTTCTTAGTAAAAATGCTTTGTGCATTGTTACTACTATGATTGATGTATGTCCAAATTAATCTTTATTAAACCTGTAAATTCACCAACTTTATGTTGACCCTTTAAGTATGTTTTTCTCAGGAAAATGAAGTTAATACGTGGTGTGTGCATGGACTCAAGCCTCATTGTAATCTGCATTGTAGGACTCATCAGGAGTTCTATTTGGGGGGAAAATGAACAATTTACTTTTGTCATGTTTAAACTATTTTTATTAAATTTGTACAATGATCATGTAATATGTTTTGAATAATTTCTTATCTTATGCTCTATGAACTATGTGCTATCGATCCACCCTTGTGACATCTCAGTTGATGATTCCACATATTTTGACCCAACCCGGGGGTGTCACATCATCCCATCTCTTGGATTTCCTTTTCTCGATCTTCACACTCATTTCAGTCCACTAAGTGTAAGAAAGTTCTTTTCCTTGGAATTTTTCAATTATCTCATCAGTTCCATCACCCCTATAGAACTTGAGATGAATATCACCTCTGTTGGTCAGCATATCAACGTTGGTGATTGGTGAGATATTTCTTCTGTTCATCCTTGTTATACAAAACTTTTCATATAACATTTTCATCTTGAAAAGACTTTTTACTTCAGCTTTCCCTATTTGTTCATACAAGCTTAGCTTCAGATCTCTTGGTTTTTCTTCTTGCTGAAGCTTGTATAAATTGTCAAGTTTTTCCTGAGTGGCAACCCCAACTTTGATCAGTCGATCATTCAGTGTATAATCTCCTTTTTTCTTGGGTAGGAAAGGAGGTGAACCATTATCAGTTGTTTCTTCACTTGTGGTCAGCCCATCCATACGATCAATCTTGGCTGATGACTCCCCCTTACCCTTTGATGGGTTATTTTCAGTAACTGGTGACTCATAGACAACAAGTTGTTTCTAAGCCTTCTTTTGGGCATGTTTCTTAAAGAGCTACTGGATGGTGTTTTTCTCCCCCTCAGCAGAAGACTGCCCAACAGCTTCTGATGACCAATCAGCAGGGAAGAGGCCACAAAGATGATCAAGAGTGGCAGATACCTTGGCCAGCATAGCTAGAACATTTTTAAGAGCATTTAATTTCTGTTGAAACTCATCAGATATGGTCAGCTTCTGTTTCTCTAGTTACGCCACTCTATCTTTTATCTTTGACATAGAATCACACAAAGCATTACCTTTTGTTGTTCCCATAATTATTCAATTCACCATGATTGATTATAAGAAATAAAAAAGAAAGATAGATGATTTCTAGAGAGAGAAAGTAGAGAGAGAAAGTAGAGAGAGAGGTGATTAACTAGGAGAAATTAGATTAGAGAAAAATGATTAATTTTCCTCCCTCCTAACATGCTACGAGGGTGCTTATATAGTCCACCCGCATGCGGGCTTTCTATTGGACTAAATATGTTTTGGGCCGGGCTTGAATAAATGCTTAGTACCTTAAAAGAGGCTTTTAAGCTAACCATCAAA
Organism: Glebionis coronaria; assembly: GCA_025667525.1. Classification (NCBI taxonomy): domain Eukaryota; kingdom Viridiplantae; phylum Streptophyta; class Magnoliopsida; order Asterales; family Asteraceae; genus Glebionis; species Glebionis coronaria. The sequence continues at coordinate 611,355 of JANFOE010001525.1, read as the reverse complement.
CTCGTAATCTCACGGCTATTTTAACTTACTATTACAACGTTCATAAATATTACAATATAAACCTATGACCGAACATTCTTGTTTGACTCAATATTTTTTGAGGCTAACAATCTCCCCTAATGTGAGGTCATTCCTCTTTGATATTTGGAGATCAATGGAGATTACAAATTTCTTCATGAATGAATCTTGAACGTGAAATAGTAGTCTTGTTCCTTCATGTTATGATCTTTGAGCCTTTGTCATTGTCTTTCGACTTTGTCTTTTATCTTGATATCTTAAAATTATCCTTGACTTGTCTTTGCCATTTTGCGATCTTGTGTCTTTATCCACATGCTCATACTTTTCACTATCTTGAAATCTTGCTAACAATCTCCTTTGAAGAGAGGTCATTCCTCTACATTAATTGATAAGGAAGATTTTGATCATCAAAGTTGCGGATGTCTTTAGCTTACTTGATTATTGAATGTCTTTGGGCATGAGTATGTGGTTTTGAATCTTTCACTTTTCTGAGTATACCGTAACGTCACCTTCTTGAGATAAAACATAAACACGGACTGAATGGCTTTGACATTCGTCCTTAATCGGTAGCGCTTTACCTCCGGTCGGTGAAGACCGTTACACAATATTAAATATCGTACCTGTGATTAGGTAAATTCAATTAAGAATCTCCTTGACAGGGTTTCACGGCTGTACTAGCCGTTCTCTTTACTCGACCGTCTCAAAGCAAGACTGCGAACATATAGAGTGAATCAATTGGATAAATATCCGCTTGATTAAAGTCGTCAATTCAAATTCCTGGAACAAGTTTGATTCATTAAGAATCTTACCATTGTTTCTTTCCAGTTGACACAAGCTTGATTCATAAGAATCTCGCAAGTTACCTACCGTAGCACTGTTTAATGTTGACGCTAGAAGGATTTCCATTCGTCAATGTGAATATTAAAAATATCACTCTGAATGTTCTGGCAAGACCATAAAGCTATTGCGTAGAAACCTGAAACGAGTTTGAATCGATAAAGAAACAAACCACTGTTGCTTTTCAGTTTTACATATGTTCAATTCATAAAGTATCTTACACATGACCTACCGCAGTGCTGTTTGATGTTAACACTAGAAGCATTTCCACTCATCATTGTGAATACTTGGTAGTATCACTCTGAGTGTTTTAGCAATATCGCAAGGATATAGCGTAGGACTCTCTTGATCGTCATCATATTTCCTAACGAGATTTGATTGATCTCTTGGTTCTAGACTCGATTTGTGCACTTTTAGTGGTTGAAGGCTGGAGCAGATGCCACGTATTTAATATCAACTATCTCAGAGTGAGAAAGTTAATAGAAGTCGTGTTGATCTCCTTGACAATAAAACAAACTTCTTTTGAGAGAAGCCTGAGTCAGTCGGGGAGGGGTTGTGCATTACATCACTGGGTCCATGATGGGTTGTCTTCATGACGTGTTGACCCAGTTTCTTCCTAAGTTGTATGTAGGGCTTCTTTCTTTACACCCTTTATCCTTACATTTCCTTTTCATTCTCCAACCCCTATAATGCTTACCAAGACATCATTACTAGCACCTTGTTGTGATTGTTCCAGTGCTAGCGTCAGTACTTAGTCGGCATTCAGCTTCGTTCACATTCTACTCCATCTTTCCTAAGGACTTCTACTAATCTATTGGATTGTACCTGGGAAGATCCCTCCAGTTCTGGTTGGATGATAGGACTTAAACCTAACCACCCTTTTGAAACCAATAACGTTGTGAATAAAGATGTTGTGGGTATTTGATCGTAACCATGAGTGCTTGAGTCTTTAGATCACATTTTCTCCCCTATCTCTAATATATAAAATCGTTTGATATTAGAGATACCAAATTTGATTAAAATATATTGTGAAAAAATAGTATTGAAAAACCTTCAGGAAAAGAATGTGTCAAACTAGCATGAAATTATTTTGAACGCTCCCCCTTAAAAATTGATCCAATGGAATTGTCATTGTGAGGATGTGATCCACATTTCAATTTTTGAGGATAGGAGTTGTTAAACACACAGTTTTTGAAAGATTTTGAATAATCATTGAGAAATTCTTGAAAACATTGTGTTTAACGCTTTTTGAAAAACTCTATTTCTTTATGGCAAAAAAGTTTTTCTAAAGCATAAACTTGAGTTCATTGAATTTGAATGTCTTGACAAATCCACTCAAGTGTAAGAAGATTTAACATCTTTTGATGAGGGTAAGCGCACTAAAGTGTACACTCCCCCGTGAATATCGATCCGGGTTGCAATCTGAAAGTGATTACAAGCCATTGTGTTGAGCTCAAAACGTTGAATGTTTTGTGACAAGCTCAACCCAAGATTGATTGCTCTACCTGTTGTTGGAAAAATTGTCCAAAAGAGACAATTTCTTTTATAAAAGATAGAAATGACATGTTTTGAAAAATATTTACAACTTTCATTCGATCTTTATGTACATACCCGTGTCGTTATTAAGTGACATTTCTAGGCACGTCCATATTATCGATACTGAAAGACATGTCAAGAAAAATATTTTTGGGGTTTTCAAAGATTTTTTAATTTTGTATTTTGATTTTTCAATAATATTTACAAGTAGATGTTTGATAGATGAATCAAGCAGGCTTCTTTGCCAGAATCTCCAGTTCAGCTGGAGTCAAACATCTCATACCAATTTGCCTAACTAGATACACAAACCTCTCTTTCGAAAGAGCTTTTGTAAACAAGTCAGCTAATTGGTAATGAGTTATAACAAAGTATAGTTCAACGATACCCCTTTCAACTTGTTCCTTAATGAAGTGATATCTGACATCAATGTGCTTCGTGCGGGAATGCTGTACCGGATTGCAGGAGATGGCTATGGCGGACTTTGAGTCATAGTACATACGTACTTTATCAAAGTGGAAGCCATAATCCGTGAGTTGTGTTCTCATCCAAAGAACTTGAGCGCAACACGCATATAGAGACACATACTCCGCTTCGGCTAATGATAGTGACGTGCAATCCTTTTTCTTGGAAGACCATCCCACGAGCTTATCTTGACCTAAAAATTGTGCACCACCAGAAGTAATTTTTCGTGTATCAAGACACCCTGCATGATCATAATCTAAATAGGCCGTTAGAAAGAAACCGGTTTCCCTCGGATACCAGAGTCCCATGTGAATGGTATCTTAAGGTACCGAAATATCCGTTTAACCTCTTTGAGGTGCTTTTTAGTAGTTCGTGCTTGATATCGTGCACAATAACACGTAGCATGTGATATATCTGGTCGGCTTGCTGTTAAGTACATGAGGGAGCCGATCATGGAACGATATCTCGTTTAATCTATGGCATCTCCCTCTAAATCAGCATCTAGGGATGTGGTTGATAATGGTGTCCCACCGGGGTCACATGAGGTCATACCATGCTTTTTGATTATCTCTTGACAATACTTATCTTGGTTGATAAAGATACCACTTGGGGATTGGTGAACTTGAAATCCTAAGAAGACTTTTAGTTTGGCCATCATTGACCTTTCAAATTTGTTGTGCATTACTTTTTTAAACCATTTTGAAAGTTTTGGGTTTGTAGACCCGAAAATAATGTCATCAACTTAAATCTGCAAAATCAAAATTTCATCCCCATATTTATAAGTAAACAAAGTTAGATCAATGGAACCTTTTGAGAAACCTTTGGATACCAAAAATTTCGAGAGCTCGTCGTACGACGCCCTTGGAGCTTGCTTGAGTCCATAAATGGTTTGTAGAGACGATACACCTTGTCAGGATAAAGTGGATTGACGAATCCTTCCGTCTGTGTGACATAGACTTCTTCCTTCAAAGGACCGTTAAGAAACGCCGTCTTTACGTCCATTTGATAAACGATGAATCCCTTATGTGCAACATAAGCAAGGAAAATCCTGACCGCTTCCATACGAGCTACTGGTGCAAATGATTCTTCAAAATCAATACCCTCTTTCTGTCCATACCCTTTAGCCACTAGCCTAGATTTATTCTTGATGATTGTGTTCTCTTCATCCATCTTGTTTTTCCAGATCCATCGAAGATTTAATGGTATAACATCGTATGGTCTATCAAAAAAATGGTATTACATCGTATGGTCTGTCAACAAGTTCCCAGACTTTAAGTCTTATTAAATTGTTGAAGTTCATCCGTCATCGATTCAATCCAAGCGTGATCTGCTAAGGCTTCTTTGATATTTGTTGGTTCAGCAGTACTCACAGCGAGTGCGAACATACAAACATCACCATCGATTTCAAGTTGTCGTCTTGTACGAACGGGTTGTGAAGGGTTTCCAATTACTTGAACAAAAGGATGATATCGGGTCCAATGATGTGTTGAAGGATGTCGGTGATAAAAGGTATGCATATTTGATGGATCAACATGGCGAGTAGAAGACTCTCCAGTTTCGTGTACCGGTGTACCGAATGGGTTGAAAATCGTCTTCGTCATTTAATGCATAGTCTGCTTGATTTGTGTTCTCTGGAGCAATAACAGTAGTTGTGGATGTTGTAGGAGTGATTGTTGATGTGATATTCTGAAGAGGTAAATCTGCAGCAACCAGTGTTGAAGTAGATGAAGTTGTATCCTTTTGTTGACGATGATCGGTATCATCATTCTTATCATGAGTGACGGCGGAAGACTTCGATACAACATGTTTCTCCCCCGTGAAATATTCATCATACATTGGTCCATATAACATTTCCAACTCTTCAATTGTCATGTTGACTGTCATATATGCAATTGGAACATTTCCTTGAACCAGCTTTGAACTTAACGGTTCATTGATGTGGTCTTGAGTTCCGAGTTCCGTGCGGTTGTGAACGGAAGTCGTTTGTAGTTGTGGAGCGGGACTTAAACTGTTTCGTTCAAGTTACATGTCTTGTAATTCATAAAATCGGATGTGAATAGCATCGACTATAAAATTTTTTCTTTTGTTGTACACTCTATATCCCTTAGACAGAGTTGCATATCCCACTAGAATACATGCATCACCTTTCTCTTTCATCTTTTCCGGATTTTCACCATCTCGAATAATGTAGCACGTACATCCAAAACATGAAGGTGTTTGAGTGAAGGTTTTCGATCATGAATTATGTGATATGGTGTCTTTTCGTGTCTTGGGATAATTAAGGATCGGTTTTGTGTGTAGCATGCAGTTGACACGGCTTCGGCCCAAAAGTATAATGGTAGTTTTGAAGCGGATAATAATGTTCGATCAGCCTCAACTAAAGTACCGTTTCATTAATACTTGGTTTTTGGCTAGGTATAAAATCTTATCGTCCGAATCCTTTCGAATTGAAAACCGGTCTAAAGTGCGTCTCAATCGTCTTTTGGTGAATCAAGAGAATGGTTTGGTTGATTGTCTACTTTAAACTATTAGCAAGTAATTAAAGTGTCGTTGAGTAAAATGGAAGAACAAAGATTAATACTAAAATGACGAGTAAAATGAATGCTTGTAAACTTAAAGGCTAGATGAGAAAAATGCTTTTACACTTAATAAAAACTAACACTTAGAAAATTTAATGAAAACAACACACTAAATAAGCCTAATCGGAATAAGCCAAAAACAAGCCCAGATCGTAATATCTAAGAACTGAAACCAATCGGAATATCCACAAAATGATATCAATCGGAATAATGGCAACACCAACTAATCGGAATATATTCAAATGAGCTCAATCGGAATGTTTAACTTCGACCCAATCGGAATATGGAGAAATGAAGCCAATCAGAATAACATGGATGTCACCTATCGGAATATGGGGAAAACAACTACAATCGGAATATTAAGCAAGGGGCCAGATCGGAAAATGAAAACCCTTTTCCGATTTGATCAATCGGAAAGAGGGATTTGGAGGCTAGTCGGAATGTGTAAATCGGAAAAGGGTTTGTACCCTTTCCGAAAGTGATGGAATTCGGTTAAAAAGCCAATGAAATAAGCTATTATGACAAGCTTTTCACCAACTAAAACGAATCAATACTAAACCAAATCAAATAAGCACTTTTATCAACTTATCTAACTCGAAAATAAACAAACTTTTGGATCAAACAATAAAAACATTAACTTTTTAAGGAAAACTTTCATAAATGAATAAGCTAATCATAAAATAAGCCAATAAGCACAAAAGTCTTAAAGCTTAATCAAATGAAAATTTATGAAATGATCAAAAGATTAACTTTTTAAGCACGAAATCATTTAGAACAACACGGATCATATGATAATCGCACCAAAATCAATCTAAAATCAAAGAAAAGTAGAATGAGATTAAGAATTAAAAGCTTACAATAGAACTTTGATTAATGAAAATAAGAAATACAAATGTTTAACCTTGAAAGATTAAGAGATAAGATGAAACTTAGTGAGAGAAAGTTTTTGACTTTCTCTCTCTAAAACAAGAAAGAAAATGAAAAAGTGAAAACTAGCTAAAACTATCTAACAACCCTCCTAATGACTATTAGGAGGGCATGTGTTGCATCTTCTTTCTTTCTTTCTTCACGTCTTCTCGACTCGACTTTAATTCTTTGTCTTTTCTCGATGTCGTCTCGGGATTTGAACTTGTCTTTTAATTTTCTTCTTCTATTAGACTTAAGTTCTTCGACTTCGTTAAACTTCCGTCTTTAGACTTTTTCTTCGATAAATCTTCAGAATAGACCTTGGACTTCCGTTCTTTTTGCACTCTTGATCTTTTGACTTCGTCTTTTCCAGTTTTCTTCGATAAAAGCCCGTGAAAGCCCGTGTTTTCTTCCTTTTTCATATTTTGGTCCTAAAACACAATAAAAACACAAACCACGCATAATTCCGACTTTTACGACATAAATCACACGTTTTGGTCTTGTATTTATTGGAAATAAGTGGTAAAAGGATAAGTGTTTTCAAACTTATTAAATCCCCTACACTTGACCATTGCAATGCCCTCATGCAATGCATTAATTTTAAAGCACGGTTTACATTTTCCATCATAAATAACCCACCTTGGCCTTTATTAATTACTAAACAATAAAGATAGAAATAAGTAAAGAAATTAAAAACTTACATTGGGTTTTGGCGGCCATGAACGTTTATCATCCTCAAGTTTCACGTTCCCCATACCAAGCTTAAAAACGAGATCATTGTTATTATAAGTTAGCAAACTATCACGAACTCATGTGGGCCAATTACTCACTTAGACTCCCTTATTCCTAGGTGTATCTCTTATATTTTAATTTTTGTCTTGAATGATCACGAGGATGCATTGTTTGACTTATTTCGATAGTTATTTAGGCCGAAAATAAAGTGAACGATTTAATCAATAGTTAGCTAAAGGACCAAATCTTTTAAAACTGCTTCTCGGGACCTCATAAAGTTCATATCTTGGCATAACTCGCTTCACGATTTGAGACCTTTCTCGGACCGATATTTGGCAGCGACTTCATACTTCGAATCTTTGAGAGACGTTCTTGAAATAATGGTCTTCTCTTCATAATAGGAATTTCTTCACTTGAAGTTTTGAGAGATTCTTCATCTTTGGACCACGACTTCTTTATTTTTCTCCAATCTTTATTTTGGACTTTGATAAACAACGATCCGCCTCCTTTTAGGACTTGGATCTATTTATCCTCATACCTTGTTAGGGTCTTTTCGGATAGACTTCTCCATGACTTTTGGGTAGTTCTTGCTTTTCGTCGTGTGTCTCGATCCTTCATATTGATTTTCGATAAATGATTCTTCACATCACTTTTGGATCTTTAGCAACAAAATGTAGCACTCATGCCTTGTTAGGGCCTTTTCGGACTCACCAATATTCGCATCCCGCTTCAATAAGTTATGCCTTGGCTATGAACTCTAATCCGTACCGAGCAACTTTTAAACGATCTGGGGCTAGAAGCTAAGTAACCTTTTAAATCGTACAACCTTATTTATTGCAGATAAATTTATTAACAAGCGATGGGAGAATAGGCTTATAATTAACTCACATAAATTCACGAAAGAATACTGAACTTATAATTGACTCTATCATCTCTCGTTCTACACAATTTAAAATCTCAAGGAATGAGACTCGTGGATGCTTAGCCTATTAAATCAAAGTTTTGGGTTTTCGAGTCATCTATAGGATCTTGCAAATTATTAGACTTTTTCAAGTTTAGAAATCGCATTTTAAAGTTCCCTTGATAAACAACTCTCTAGGATCAATTATAGGAACTTGTGAAAAGTTCTTGTTCTTAACCCGTGAGAGTTAAGACTTTCGCGTTTTATAGCTCCCTATATAAAAGCCTAGCAAAACTTGACTTAAACACGTTAAGGATACTAGCTAGAGTAAACTTAGGTAAGTAAACTCGGGTTGAGTCAAAATGTTCACGACTAAGAAAAATTAAAAACCACTTTATTTAAGCAAGAAAAGAAAATAACCATAATAAAGGAAATTACAACTATACAACTAGGCCAAAATAGATTAAAAATTTTGAAAAAATGAGGGCAAATTCATGGAAAAGACCACTTACTTAGATAGAAGTCCCCCCATACTTGAGATAAACATTGTCCTCAATGTTTAAGCATGTGGGAATAAACTCCCCTACACTTAGGACATTGTGCACTTTGTTTAAATCTTGCTAAGGAAAGGACAACTAAAGTGAATTCAATGTGAACATATATATAAAATATGAAAAATTGAATCACAAGAGTTTAGGATAGAACCGGGAAGATGGGAACACGGTATCACGGTTCATCAAAAGTGATCAAGGTGGATCTTTGAAGCTTTAATCCCTGTACAGCACAAGAAACAAGACAACAAACATATGCGGGGCTCCCCCTACACTTATTATGAAAGCAGTAAAGGATAGATCACCGGTTGCCTCCCGAGAAGCGCTTGTTTTTGCTTACCGAGTCACGAGCCTGACTCGACCCAATTTAGTTCATGTGGAACGTGGTGAGGGATGGAATCATCTCGTGAGAGATGTCCTCACCAAAGTACAGCTTCAGACGCAGGCCATTCACCTTGAAATTGGGCCCATGCGGCTGAGAAAGCTCAATGGTCCCATATGGAAAGACTTTGGCGACGGTGAATGGACGAAACCAGCGGCTCTTCAACTTGCCAGAGAAGATCTTCAACCGAGAGTTAAAAAGTAGAACTTGATCACCAGCGTGGAACTCTCGGTTCTTAATCCTTGCATCGTGGATGATCTTGGTCTTCTCCTTGTAGATCAGCGAGTTCTCATAAGCTTCATTCCTCAGTTCATTTAGCTCGTTGAGTTGAATCTTGCGATGATCATCGGCTTTGTTGATGTCGAAGTTAGCCCACTTCAAGGCCTAGTGCGCCTTATGTTCCAGCTCGATAGGTAGGTGGCAGGCTTTCCCGTACACAAGACGATAAGGTGTACAACCGATCGGGGTCTTGTAAGCAGTACGGAAAGCCCACAGAGCATCATCTAACTTATCGGCCCACGCGGCGCGATGCTCTCCCACAGTACGCTCCAAAATTCGCTTAAAGCCACAGTTGGATATCTCGGCTTGCTCATTAGTTTGGGGATGATAGGCGGTGGAAAGACGGTGATTGACACCATACTTAGCCATGAGTCTTGCAAATTGATCGTTGCAAAAATGAGTCCCGCGGTCACTGATGATAGCACGAGGAACGCCAAATCGAGCGAAAAGCTGCTTCAAAGAGTTCACAACCACCCTCGCATCATTCGTAGGGAGAGCCTTGGCTTCAACCCATTTAGAAACATAGTCGACGGCGACGAGGATGTACTTGTTCCCTTTGGAGGATGGAAATGGCCCCATAAAGTCGATGCCCCATACATCAAAGATTTCACATTCCTGTATGAAATTTTGAGGCATCTCATCCTTATGTGTGATCTTGCCTTGATGTTGGCAAGCATCACAATGCTTAACCATTTCGTGAGCGTCACGATAAATGGTGGGCCAATAGAATCCAGAATCAAACACTTTTTAGCGGTGTAGTTGGGACCAAAGTGACCACCGGTGGGTCCTTTGTGGCAAGCTTGGAGAATGTCAAAAGCTGCCGGTCTGTCAACACACCGACGAATGATCAGATCAGCACATTGTTTGAATAGAAAAGGGTCATCCCAAAAGTAAGTCTTAACATCATTTAAGAACTTCTTATTTTGTTGGGATGTTAACCCTTTGATGAGAATACCACCCGCTAAGTAGTTTGCAATGTCTGCAAACCACGGGGTGTCATCAAGATTAGGATTTATAGACATTAAGGTCTCAAGGGGGAAAGAGTCATTGATCTCTTTGTTCGGATGATCCCCTTGATATGGATCCTCAAGTCTGCTCAGATGATCCGCGGCCAGGTTTTCGGCTCCCTTCTTGTCACGAATTTCAATGTTGAATTCTTGAAGGAGTAAATCCCAGCGAAGAAGTCTTGGCTTAGAATCATGCTTAGTCATCAAGTACTTCAACGCGGAATGGTCCGTGTATACGATGGTGGGGGATAAAACAAGATAGGGGCAAAATTTCTCAAAAGCATAGACAACAGCTAAAAGCTCTTTTTCGGTTGTCGTGTAATGCAATTGAGCCCCCGTCATTGTTTTGCTAGCATAGTGGATTGGTTGGAAGTGTTTATTCACTCGTTGGCCCAAAACCGCACCAATAGCAAAGTTGCTAGCATCGCACATCAACTCAAAAGGCAGCTCCTAATTAGGGGTAACCAAGACCGGTGCCTTAGTTAGCTTATCCTTAAGATGATTGAAGGCTTTGATACACTCTTTAGAAAAGATAAAAGGAGTATCTTTTTCCAAGAGGCGGGTCATCGGGCGAGCGATTTTAGAGAAATCCAAAATGAATCGACGATAGAAGCCCGCATGACCCAGAAAACTTCTCACACCCTTCACGGTTGAAGGTGGAGGTAATTTGGCTATGACATCTACTTTAGCACGGTCGACTTCAAGACCGGCTTTAGAGATTTTGTGTCCTAGCACAATGCCTTCTTTTACCATAAAATGGCATTTTTCCAATTCAAAACAAGGCGAGTGTCTTCGCACCGCTTAAGCATACGTTCCAAATTGGCAAGGCAAGAAGAGAAGGAATCCCCGAAAACCGAGAAATCATCCATGAAGACTTCCATGGTTTGCTCAACCATGTCATGGAAGATAGCCAACATGCACCTTTGGAAAGTCCCGGGGGCATTGCATAAGCCAAAATGCATTCTTTTGTAAGCAAATGTGCCATAGGGACAAGTGAATGTTGTCTTCTCTTGATCTTGAGGATCGATGGGTATTTGGAAATAACCCGAGAAACCATCAAGAAAGAAGTAATATTCATTACCCGCTAAACGTTCAAGCATTTGGTCCATAAAAGGTAGAGGGAAATTATCCTTTCTCGTGGCATCATTGAGTTTGCGGTAGTCTATACAAACTCTCCACCCAGTAACGAGACGGGTAGGAATCAACTCGTTGTTTGCATTTGTTGTTGGTTTTGGTTTGCAGGAGGGAAACCGGGAGGAGCAAGATAATTGTTGGAACGATAACTTAGCAAGCCACGGTCTCTTTGAGGGCGGGCTTGATAGCCTCCCGTGGGATAAGTGTCGTAAGTTGCGTTAACGTTTTCAGAAAAATTGCCTTGGGTAGAAGGACAATCATTATAAGAATGAGGACCACCACATGTGTCACAAGAAATAGCAACGGCTTTAGCTTGTTGAAAGTTGTTTGTGGCTATGGACATGAAATCTTTGTGCATATTCGCGATTTGTCGGGAAAGTTCGGATATCTCGGGATTGGAAGTAGTAGAAGAAACATTGACTCTCTGATTAGATATTGAGGATGCGGATGAATCCCAATTCTTGTGGTGAGTAGTCATGTTTTCGATCAACTCTCGACACTCCTCCGGTCTCCTTTTCATAAAGGTACCACCGGCGGCGGCATTGATCGTGTCACGATCACGAAAAGTGAGACCATTGTAGAAGGTGTCAATGAGAGTGACGGGGAGCATATTGTGATTTGGACAGCGGTCGATCAAATCATTGTATCGTTCCCAAGCATCAAAGAGCGATTAATCATTCTCTTGCATGAATCCACTGATTTGGTTACGAAGGCTAGTGACCATGGATGGGGGAAAGTAGCGCGATAAAAAGCGTTGAGTCATGTCATTCCACGTATGAATAGAATTCTTAGGAAGACGGTCAAACCATTTTTCGGCATGGTGAGAAAGCGAGTGGGGAAAGAGTTGAAGGCGAAGGTCATCCATAGAAACACCGGAGCACTTCATGCTTTGGGTTATGGTAATGAATTTGTCGAGGTGTTTGTTGGCATCATCATCCAGAATTCCATGAAACGGGTTAGTTTGCACTTGCTGGATCATGTGATGCTTCAACGAAAACTCCTGAGCCGTGACGTGCATTGGCGCAATCGGGTCTCCGCGTCCGTTCATGGTGGGTTGACACAATTCCTCCATCGTTCGTAAATAAGGTAGGTGAACATTGTTGTTGTTGTTGTTGTTATTATTCAAATTGGGTTGAGGTGGGTAATTATTGTTGTTATTAACACCAGCCATATCTAAATCTTCACGAGTCTCGGGCTCAGAATAGTTCGAAGATCTAGTACGCATACACCTGTAGAAGAAAGATATACACAAAGAGAATATCTATATAATCCTTTTTGGTGAAAAACCTTTTGAAAAGAATTGCTTTTAATGATTTTTCAATGTTTTTGTATTTTTGAAGAGTTTTATATTTTTAGGATTTTTTTAAATTCTTTTTAAAGCAAGGAAAATAACGTTCAAAGAACGGATCCCAAAATTCAATGCGTCTCTCACTAGAAACCGTTACTGGTGAAAATGATTCTTCAAAATCAATACCCTCTTTCTGTCCATACCCTTTAGCCACTAGCCTAGATTTATTCTTGATGATTGTGTTCTCTTCATCCATCTTGTTTTTCCAGATCCATCGAAGATTTAATGGTATTACATCGTATGGTCTATCAAAAAAATGGTATTACATCGTATGGTCTGTCAAAAAGTTCCCAGACTTTAAGTCTTTTAAATTGTTGAAGTTCATCCGTCATCGATTCAATCCAAGCGTGATCTGCTAAGGCTTCTTTGATATTTGTTGGTTCAGCAGTACTCACAGCGAGTGCGAACATACAAACATCACCATCGATTTGAAGTTGTCGTCTTGTACGAACGGGTTGTGAAGGGTTTCCAATTACTTGAACAAAAGGATGATATCGGGTCCAATGATGTGTTGAAGGATTTCGTTGATAAAAGGTATGCATATTTGATGGATCAACATGGCGAGTAGAAGACTCTCCAGTTTCGTGTACCGGTGTACCGAATTGGTTGATAAAATCGTCTTCGTCATTTAATGCATAGTCTGCTTGATTTGTGTTCTCTGGAGCAATAACAGTAGTTGTGGATGTTGTAGGAGTGATTGTTGATGTGATATTCTAAAGAGGTAAATCTGCAGCAACCAGTGTTGAAGTAGATGAAGTTGTATCCTTTTGTTGACGATGATCGGTATCATCATTCTTATCATGAGTGACGGCGGAAGACTTCGATACAACATGTTTCTCCCCCGTGAAATATTCATCATACATTGGTCCATATAACATTTCTAACTCTTCAATTGTCATGTTGACTGTCATATATGCAATTGGAACATTTCCTTGAACCATCTTTGAACTTAACGGTTCATTGATGTGGTCTTGAGTTCCGAGTTCCGTGCGGTTGTGAACGGAAGTCGTTTGTAGTTGTGGAGCGGGACTTAAACTGTTTCGTTTAAGTTACATGTCTTGTAATTCATAAAATCGGATGTGAATAGCATCGACTATAAATTTTTTTCTTTTGTTGTACACTCTATATCCCTTAGACAGAGTTGCATTTCCCACTAGAATACATGCATCACCTTTCTCTTTCATCTTTTCCGGATTTTCACCATCTCGAATAATGTAGCACGTACATCCAAAACATGAAGGTGTTTGAGTGAAGGTTTTCGATCATGAATTATGTGATATGGTGTCTTTTCGTGTCTTGGGATAATTAAGGATCGGTTTTGTGTGTAGCATGCAGTTGACACGGCTTCGGCCCAAAAGTATAATGGTAGTTTTGAAGCGGATAATAATGTTCGATCAGCCTCAACTAAAGTACCGTTTCATTAATACTTGGTTTTTGGCTAGGTATAAATCTTATCGTCCGAATCCTTTCGAATTGAAAACCGGTCTAAAGTGCGACTCAATCGTCTTTTGGTGAATCAAGAGAATGGTTTGGTTGATTGTCTACTTTAAACTATTAGCAAGTAATTAAAGTGTCGTTGAGTAAAATGGAAGAACAAAGATTAATACTAAAATGACGAGTAAAATGAATGCTTGTAAACTTAAAGGCTAGATGAGAAAAATGCTTTTACACTTAATAAAAACTAACACTTAGAAAATTTAATGAAAACAACACACTAAATAAGCCTAATCGGAATAAGCCAAAAACAATCCCAAATCGAAATATCCAAGAACTGAAACCAATCGGAATATCCACAAAATGATATCAATCGGAATAATGGCAACACCAACTAATCGGAATATATTCAAATGAGCTCAATCGGAATGTTTAACTTCGACCCAATCGGAATATGGAGAAATGAAGCCAATTGGAATAACATGGATGGCACCTATCGGAATATGGGGAAAACAACTACAATCGGAATACTAAGCAAGGGGCCAGATCGGAAAATGAAAACCCTTTTCCGATTTGATCAATCGGAAAGAGGGATTTGGAGGCTAGTCGGAATGTGTAAATCGGAAAGGGGTTTGTACCCTTTCCGAAAATGATGGGATTCGGTTAAAATGCCAATGAAATAAGCTATTATGACAAGCTTTTCACCAACTAAAATGAATCAATACTAAACCAAATCAAATAAGCACTTTTATCAACTTATCTAACTCGAAAATAAACAAACTTTCATAAATGAATAAGCTAATCATAAAAATAAGCCAATAAGCACAAAAGTATTAAAGCTTAATCAAATGAAAACTTATGAAATGATCAAAAGATTAACTTTTTAAGCACGAAATCATTTAGAACAACACGGATCATATGATAATCGCACCAAAATCAATCTAAAATCAAAGAAAAGTAGAATGAGATTAAGAATTAAAAGCTTATAATAGAACATTGATTAATGAAAATAAGCAATTCAAATGTTTAACCTTGAAAAATTAAGAGAGAAGATGAAACTTAGTGAGAGAAAGTTTTTGACTTTCTCTCTCTATAACTAGAAAGAAAATGAAAAAGTGAAAACTAGCTAAAACTATCTAACCACCCTCCTAATGACTATTAGGAGGGTATTTATAGGGAAGGTGGAAGGAGTGCATGTGTTGCATCTTCTTTCTTTCTTTCTTCACGTCTTCTCGACTCGACTTTAATTCTTTGTCTTTTCTCGATGTCGTCTCGGGATTTGAACTTGTCTTTTAATTTTCTTCTTCTGTTAGACTTAAGTTCTTCGACTTCGTTAAACTTCCGTCTTTAGACTTTTTCTTCGATAAATCTTCAGAATAGACCTTGGACTTCCGTTCTTTTTGCACTCTTGATCTTTTGACTTCGTCTTTTCCCGTTTTCTTCGATAGAAGCCCGTGAAAGCCCGTGTTTTCTTCCTTTTTCATATTTTGGTCCTAAAACACAATAAAAACACAAACCACGCATAATTCCGACTTTTACGACATAAATCACACGTTTTGGTCTTGTATTTATTGGAAATAAGTGGTAAAAGGATAAGTGTTTTCACACTTATTATTCATCTTTCAACAACGCCCTTTTGTTCGGGTGTTCGAGCAATAGATGTTTCATGTTCAATTCCTTCGGCTTCAAAATAGTTTCTCAGAGTTGAGTATAAAAATTATGTGTCTCTATCAGTACGAACCACTTTTACTTGAGCTTGAAGACCATGTTGTATCAGTTTTAGGAAGTTGATGAGAACTTCGGGTGTTTCATCCTTGGACCTCAAGAAGTGAGTCTATGTGTACCTTGAGTAATCATCGACAATTAACATAACATATTTATTTCCATTGATACTATGAACACGCATGAGACCACATAAATCTATATGAAGAAGATCTAACCGTCCTTTAGAGCTTGATGTAGTCTTTGCTTTGAAGCTACTTCGTTTAGCTTTACAAAGCTCACAAGAAGAACAAAGATGATCTTTGATGAATTTCAAGCTTGGAAGGCCTCTCACAATATCTTTCTTGGAAAGCAAGTTGATGGTATCAAAGTTGAGATGAGATAGACGTTGATGCCATAACCATGCTTGAGTCATTGAAGCTTTAGCCATGAAGAAAATTGGAGTTGTAGAAGTTGTGTCTTGAAGTGAAATAGTGTAGAGATCAGTACCCCGTGTACCGGTAAATATGTCATTCCCATCATAATCACGAACAAAACATGTATTCTTTCTGAAAGCAACCTCCAAATCTGCATCACAGAATTGACCAACCAAGAAAAGATTTCGATTGATCCCTTCGACGTAGTATACCCTTTTTATCGTTATATTTCCCTGAACCAAATCTCCATATCCTAGGATCGGTGCAAATTGATCATTTCCAAATCGGACCGTACCCAGGAACTTCTCCACGAAGTTAATTAGAAGCTTGAGATTCCCCATCATGTGCTTCGTGCATCCGGAGTCCAGTATGAAGAGAATTATTTGTATCACCTATAGAAGAGTTAGAACACGATGGAGCATTTGCTAAATTGGATACCACAGTAGTTGTGATTGTAGAATCATTAGTGTCCTTAGCAACATTTAAAGGCATACTAACACTCGTTGTCACATTTTCTGTCCTAACTTTAGGCATCCATTTATATCCTAGAGGACATTGATTAGCAAACCACTATTTCAGGACTTGCTAGTAGACTCATATATATCCTTAATTCTGCTTCTAGGGTTCTTGGTGGTGGAGTCTTATGCAATACTATTCTTAGTAGGGGTTGCACTAGAATGGTTCACTTTGCGTTTGGGTTTACTAGCACTAATATGCATCACAACTTGCTTCTTGGTTCTAGTATCTACGCCTTTCATATTCTTCATATCACACATAGCATGATTATCATTAGCACATTTTCCACATTTAACATAAACAAATTTACCATTCAAAAAATTCAAATCATTCAAAGCATTCAAATCGTTATTACACGCGATTACATAATTTTTATTCTTAAAAACATTCAAATTCCTAGGGTGTTCTTCTACTTCCTTCATCTTCCCTTGACTTGTGTTTCCAGACCTTATCATTCACTTGAGTTCTCTTAAGCTGAGACCGGCTAACACTAGTAGTGAAGACTACTCCTGTAGAAGACACACGAGTATTAGTATTTCTAGAAGTCTGAGGCGATTGACTAACTTTGTTTGTGGGTTTAGTGGTCATTCTATGCATCCTAGGTTTAATCACATTATTGTGCTTAACACTTAGTGCTACAGTATTCCTTATGGGTTGAGTATGTGGTAACCTTTCCTTTCCATCCATCTTGGGGGAAAACACAGGTTTTGTAAACGAGGAATTTGAGAAAGCAGATTGTTTTCCCAAGATAGAGGATCTATTCACTTTAGAGGCATTGGATTGTCTAACAACAGGTTTCTTAACGCGAGGTTCCACAACTTTCTCACCCATCTTAGCAACGAGTTTCTTCAACTCTGCTATTGCTATGTCTTTTTCTTGTAACTGAGCTTTCAAATCCAAAATATCAAGACTTTTTTTGTTTAGTAATCGACATGACTCAGATAATTGTACTTCCAAAGGTGTATCATTTGAAAAGATGCCAACTTTCTTTTGCAAAGAAAGTTCAAGTGAGTGACAATGTTTTTGAAGATAATCATATCTATGTTGAAGTAACGAAAACTCTTTTTGGTTAACTTTATTCGAAAGCTCAGTTTCAAGACATTTACACTTTTAGACTTGATCAAGATATTTGCATGCAACATCAGAATATTCATCAATGTCAGCACAAGATGTAACATAAACACACATACTATATTTTAAGACACATTCGTGTAAGAGTAAATCATATGCCGTAGAAAACTCGACTCTTTCAGGTTGATGGTCATTCACTTCTGGTTCAAGAGATTCCACATATTTGAAATCATCAAACATTTCTTGCTTAATTAATGTTTCAAATTCCAAAATATGTTTTTGCGTTCTTTCCGCAAGCGGAATCAAAATACTTTTCACAAGCACAATTTTATCGTGAGGAATTTCTTTGTTTCTTTTCAAAAGTTCACGTTTTTTCCAGTCATCATCAACAACTTTTTTGAAATTTTCAATGTTACTTTTGAGAATACTAAGTTCTTGCTTACTCTTGCTTATAGAAGCTTTATATGGCAAGTACTCAATAAATTTCAAACATTAGTTTCTTAGTGGCAAAAGCTTGTCTCCATTTAATTCTTATTTGTTCACATTTGAAAAATATTTGCTTACGAGTCTTCTGTGTTTACGGTTTAAAAACACCATAAAGACTGTTTTCATAAGCATAATTATATGGTTTAACAAATTCTTTATTAACTTTTTGTCTACTCTCTTCTTCCAAATTGTTTGTCTCTTCACTATCGAGCCTAACAACAAGGCAATCAAGATCGGTCCATTGGGACTCATCAAGGTATAAGTACTGATTCTCAGATTGAGCTTGCTCAAGCTACTTAGGATTTGCAAAACTATCCTTGAAAAACGAACGAGGTTCCAACATTCTCATGGTTAGAATAGATTGATTAGTTTTGTAAACAATTTTCTTGTAAAAATCAATTTGAGATTCAAGTTCCACCATTTTGTCGATGTCATTCGCTTGTTTAGTTTTGAAATCCCTTTCCATCTTTTCAACCACAACTTTCTTTTCATTAACAATTTTAGTTTTATCCTCATGAAGAAAACCATTTACTTGAGTTAGCTCATTGACTTTAGTGGTAGCAATATACGTTTTGTTACGTTTAGTTTTCAAAGAGGTGTTATAATTACGTTTCTCTTGTTCTAGAAGCTTAAGAGTTTCGTTATATTTATGTTGATAATCTTCCTTTTTGACGTTAATTAAACACCCTTTGTACCCCTCAATCTCATTGGTTTTTTGAAGAAGCTGAGATCTATAGCTATCAATGGTCTCACTAGATTTGATTATAGCAGCTTTGCATTCTACAAAATTTTGAGTGAGCGTAGCGTTTGCCTTCTAATTGCTTTTGACTCTTTCTAGTTTCTTTGACATGTTTTTGTAAAGAAGGAATTAAGTTATCAAGCGCAATACGCTCCTCATCATCATCATACTCATTTACATGTTGATCATCCTCAAACTCATTATTGCACATGTCTGATGAATCGGGTGTGGTATTGCTATCAATCGTTTCCATCATACATGTGTCATTAATGGCTATGGGTAGCTTAGAATGCTCATGAATATTACCAGACACATTATATTCCTCTTCAGTGTGTACCTTATTGATTGACTCAGTATCAAAGATAGGACCGTTGTCATCTTCAGTGACATTGAGAACTTCTTCAACCTTTGCCATGTACGAGTAATGTGCTTCAAGTTCTTGGTCGGAGGCTTCATCATCAGTGTCATCAAGAATTTCTCCTTCCTCAGCCGACAATTTAACCCTAGCTTCCATCTTCTTGCAAAGCAGCATCTTTTCCTTATGATAACCAGAATCCCTAACTCGTTTCGGCTTTCTACATTCCTTTGCCATATGCTCATAACCTTGAAGATTAAAGCCCTGAATCCCGCTTTGCTGAACCACTGGAGTACCAACAGTTTCCCTATTTCCAGCAACAATAGCAATCCTCTGAGTGTCATACTTAGCAGTTTGTCGATCATACCGTACAGAACCCTCAACATGTGTTGGATTACGTCAATCATTCCTAGGAGGACTTTCATCACGTTGACGTGTGTCATACCTTCGAGGACACTCAACATATTGGTTCCCGATGTTAGATGATGTTCGAAGATTGTTGTTGGTGGGTTTGAAGATTTTATTGTAGGTCTTCATAATGAAAGAAATTTGTTGTTTCATTTTCCTATCCTTCTGAGCTAGTTCTTCATCATTGCCCTCTCTAGATGATGGTTCAGGGGATAGTGATGGTGCTCTTGGTTCTTTGTCTCGTGATCTTGTGGGAGCTGAATACTTAGATGAAGTGGAGTATCTTGGTGAAGAGGATGTAGTGGAGTATCTTGGTGAGGAGGATGTAGTGGAGTATGACTTTGGAGCACGAGAGCGATGATCTTGGACGTGTTGAGTGGTAGACATCAAAGCAAGTGGATTGGCAGTCTTTGCTATCCTTTCAGCTCGAAGTTCATTCGCATCATTCTGAAAATGTTTTAAAATGTCAAAGAGCGTGTGATAGTTGACCTCGTCTAACTTACTATGTTGTTTCACCAAAGTTACAAACCGTGTCCACTCTAGTTGAAGTTGCTGTAGAAATTGCACATTGACTTGCATGGTGAAGACTTGCAAATTGTTTCTTGTCATGTCATTCATCATCTTGTAGAACCTTGAGTAATATGAATCAATTGATTCCCCATCCAATGAAGTAAACTTACCAAAGTTCCAAAACAAGTTAGTTTTGACATCTTGCTTGTTAAGTGATTCTCCTTGTTGCAAGCGTTCAATGGCAAACCACATTTCTTTTGCAGTAGAGCACGCATCAACCGTTGAGTAAATATCATCCCCAATCCCACTGAGAATAAAATAGATTTCTTCTTTCTCTACATCAATCCAAGCACGTTTCTCTTTGGAAGTGTTCTGATATGTTTCCTCAATTGTTTGCTCATCGGAACCGGTCGTCGAGTAGGTTGCTGGAATTGCAGGAATGGTTATTGTAGTGAGAGTTTAGGGTCCTTCTTTGATGAAACATCGAAGAACATCACCATTGGGTTTAGTGTCAAGATATCGAAGAAATCGTGATTGCCATTGTGCATATCGACCAGTGACAAGCATTGGTGGTCTCTCTTTGTTACCCGCCACCATGATGTTGTTGTTTGTCACACGATACTCTTGAGTAGAATCCATGTTGAAAAACTTGAAATTGTTGAAGTGAAAAAGGATGTTAAGTAGATGTGTTGTGATTGTTGTTGTCAAAGAAAAATGTTAAAATCCCCTAAAAATTGTCTTCACAAGAAACCAAAAATTCTTAGACAAAAAAAAACTCGCGAAATTTTCACTTTCGGGAAAAAGTTAACAAATTTCGGAAAAATGACACTTTTCGGATAAAGTGACAATTTTCGGAATAATGTCTCTTTTCGGATAAATCTTCAATCTTCAGAATAGTCTTCAACTTTCGGATAATACACACTTTTTCGGAATAATCTCATGTTTCGGAATAATTGCTTTTTCGGATAAAAGCCCTTTCTCGGAATAATATAGATTTTTGGGAAAATACACTTTTTCGGAATAATGGCCTT
The DNA here is from genome assembly GCA_025667525.1 of Glebionis coronaria. Lineage (NCBI taxonomy): Eukaryota > Viridiplantae > Streptophyta > Magnoliopsida > Asterales > Asteraceae > Glebionis > Glebionis coronaria. The sequence continues at coordinate 589,995 of JANFOE010001525.1, read as the reverse complement.
TCTTCGCAATAATGAAGGTTTTTCGGAATAAAGTATGTTTTCGGATAATTGGTGAGTCTTCGGAATATTGGTGTATTTTTGGATAATTGAAGCTTTTCGAAAAAGTGTTGAGTCTTCGGATAAATGAGGAATTTTCGGAATAAGTGAGATTTCGGATAAAATTGGTATTTTCGGATAAAAATTTTCGGATAAATGGCATGTTTTCGGGATAATGAGTATTTTCGGAAAACAATCTTCGGATAAAATCACACTCTTCGGAATAATCAAACCAGTAACTTACCTTTTCGGATAAATCAGACTGAATTCGGGTAAAGCTTAATCTTCAGAATGTATAAACCCTTTTCCGAAAATGTATTTGTTGGCCACCTAACTTACTGTTCTTCGAACCGAACCCCAAAAACAATCCAAACACTCCAAAAACATGCGATCTTAACCACAAAACATGACCAAAATCCCTACCACAACTAAGTAGGAGATTTATATCAAGAATTAGAGCCCGAAAACACTAAAAAATTTTGATTCAAGGTGATTTTTAAGATAAAACAACCGAATCAATCAGTAAAAGCAACAACCAATCACTAATATACCCTGTGGCGATTGATACCAATTGTTGTTCCCATAATTATTCACTTCACCATGATTTATTATAAGAAATAAAAAAGAAAGATAGATGATTTTTAAAGAGAGAAAGTAGAGAGAGAGGTGATTAACTAGGAGAAATTAGATTAGAGAAAAATGATTACTTTTCCATCCTCCTAACATGCTAGGAGGGTGCTTATATAGTCCACCCATATGCGGGCTTTCTATTGGAAAAAATATGTTTTGGGCCGAGCTTGAATAAATGCTTAGTACCTTAAAAGAGGCCTTTTAAGCTAACCATTAAGCCCGGAATCTCACGACTATTTTAACTAACTATTACAACGTTCTAATAAATATTATAGTATAAAGCTATGACCGAACATTCTTGTTTGACTCAATATTTTTTGAGACTAACAACTTGGCCAGGCACTGGTGTGAATTCTGATGGAAACTCCATGGAAGCACCGTTGACGGAGTCCATAAGAGATGAAATATCTTCCTTTAAAGAAGGGTGGTGGCCACATGTTTGACTAGTGGCTTCAAAGCAGCAATGATGACATCCTTCATTTGTTCAGCAGAAGGAGGAATTGGTCTTTCTTTAAGAGTTGAGATTTCAATGTCAACAAGCACATTTTTTCCTTCAGTCTAGCCACATGTGATTGAAGAATCAACACTTGATTTGTTAATTCCTGTTACCTGTTCAGTTCTTAGGGATGGTGGCTTTGGTGTTGCATCAGCAGTCTCTTAATCACTGTCATCAAGGTTGACTGGAATTCTTTCACTGAACCCTAGTTCCTTTTCTAAATCATTACCAGACATGCTGAATACAAATGAGTGTCCCACCTTGGAGCCAGTTGTGAGATTCACTAGTGTGAGGATCAGTTTCAAGTACTTCACCCCAGGGTTGGTTTTACCTGATGGATCCTGAGAAAGAGTCCCTAATAAGTTAAGATCAATGATAATGTTTTTGGTTCCTTAAGTAGGACCCTGTTGTGGGGGGAATACATCATTAGAAATAGATAGGCCAGGGTCAGCATCAACTGTTGGATTTGCTGACACATCATTCCCTGATGTAGACTCAGAGTGACTAGTGATAGGAATTGGTAATGAAATAGGAATTGTATTCAGATTTAAAGGACTTACCAATGCTGACTCCACACTACTAAGCTGTGGGTGAGATCCATCTTCACCCTTCTCTCCTAAAGAAGTTGAGAGGGGGGTTGCCTTCTGGGCCTCTTTATGCATGTCACCTCCAGCAGAGACTAAAGGTGACGACTGGCTTGGGTTTTTGTCCTTGGCCAAGGACTTACTCTTCTTCAAAACATGGCCTTGGGGTTCATCAGCAACCTTCTTAGAGGAAGATTGAGTCAGGGTTTTCCTCTTTCTGGACTCACGTCTAACCTTCTTAGTATTAACAAACGTGCTATTCTGACGAGTTCCATATGAATCTCTAGGCTTTTCGCCTTTCAGATCCCCTTCTCCAGTTAGAGGAGTTTCTTTTGGAGCATTGTACACTACTGGACCATCTGCTGAGCAGATGTCCAGCATGGGTTTTGTAAGAGGAGGATCAATGGTGCTGACTAGAATGTTCCAGCGAGTAAGATCAAATGGTCGAAAACTTAGCTTATCTCCATTGATTTTTGAAAAATCATCACCAAGATGGTCAGCAAAGAGGAGAGATTGAAATCTGGTGTAAACAACGTTTTTCTCTCTTGTCTTTTTCTCCATCTTCCCATGGAGATCTTAATAAATAAACCTCCCAAAATCAGCTTTAATTCCCTTGGACAGACAGTATAAAATAATAGCATCTTTGTGGTTGATCTGGTCAAGGCCTCTCGTTTCCCCCTAAACATTTAATAAGAATGGACACCAGCAACTTCCACCTTGGTGGCAAACAACTTCTTTTTAACCCCCCTTTCTTAGTAATCTCTTCAGTATACCCAATTTCTTTAAAGAAATTTGTAACAATCATAAAATCATCAGGTATAGCCTCATAATCTCTAGGGTTTTCCAAATATTTTATTCCCAAAACCTTTCTAAATAATTTTAACCGAAATCTACCATGAATTCCAACCGTGGTAGAATCAAACTCAATGGACTTCTTGTTGTTAGAAGCCTCTGTTGTGAACCAAAATTCTTTTAGGAAATTTTGAAACATCATACCAGGATCCTCAAATAATACATACCTTAAAACACTTTTGGACAGGTAAGTCATAACTTGTTCCTCAGGAACAGACTTAATGGATTCAGGTTTGAGTAAGGTGATGTTGTTGGGCTTGAAGAAGATATCATCAATGGGAAAAGTCACATGGGTGGATGGGTTGAGGGTGATCTTAGCAATCTTTGGGGAAGAAGATGATTCAGCCATTGTTGCTTCTTTGTGTGTTTTTTAAAGAGGGAGAGTTTGTGTGTGTGTTTTTGATAAAAAGATTTGTAAGCGTGGAATGAAATCCAATTGTTAGGGATTATATAAAAACTTGAACTGATTTGTAAAAAGTTTTTAAAACCATTTAAAAAAATTATAAATCTTTTAGGGTTTCTTTTGAACATTTGGCATAAATTCTCTCATTAATGTTCTTCAAAAAGGTATGATTTTCTGTTGCTTTGAACATTGAAACGCCCCATGTGTCAGGGAGTTGTTGACTGTGGATGGAGACGTTTGAAATTTCCTTAATTAACAAATGACACATTTTGAAAGAATGTTTGTTTTATTCATAAGAAAATTCAATGCCATTTAATATTTTTCATCACATGATTGATTTGTTTTAAATGTTGTTGCTCAGATATGCTGAAGCTGATGGCAATACTTGTGAGCTTTAGTGCGTCAGATGAGGCGACAAAACCCCATATACATGTTCACATAAGTGAACAAGACATATGACATTGCATGATCCTCTAATCAGGCCTAGCTACTCAGTTGTATTAAACATTTTTTAGTATTTGCTGAAGGAAACTTTTGATGACTGGTGATCATTTGTTCAGCTTTAGTGAATCAGATAAGGCGACAAAACATCATGCACACAATCACATAATGTGAGATAGACACATGAGATTGCACACTCCTTTTCTTAGACACTGATACTTAGCATTAATAAAAAACTTTTAAGAAATGTTGAACCTTCAAGCTTCTTCAGTGAATGCTGAAGGTTCAGGTTTTGTATCATCAATGTTCAACATACCAAGCTCTATTATCAATATTTTGAAAGTTGGTTCATCCAATGGTTTGGTGAAGATATCAGCCAATTGATACTGAGTGGGGATGAAATGCAATTCAATGTCCCCATTCACAATATGATCTCTGATAAAGTGATATCTGATATCAATGTGTTTTGCTCTTGAGTGAAGGAATGGATTGTTGGATATTGAAATAGCACTAGTGTTATCACAAAAGATTGGTACCTTTTCATATTTTATGTCATAATCAGCCAGTTGGCTTTTCATCCAAAGAACACTGGCACACCATCCAGTAGCTGCCACATATTCAGCTTCTGCTGAAGACATGGCAACTGTTTGTTGCTTTTTAGCACTCCAACACACAAGTTTGCCACCTAGCAATTGACAAGCACCAGATGTGCATTTTCTGTCCATATTGCATCCAACATAGTCAGAATCGGAATACCCCTTTATATTAAAACTTGAGGATTTGGCGTACCAAAGACCTAGACTTGGTGTAACTTTTAGATATCTGAAGATTCTCTTTACAGCAGTAAGGTGTGATTCCTTTGGATCTGCTTGGTATCTTGCACAAAGGCATGTAGAGAATTGAATGTCAGGTCTACTTGTAGTTAAGTACATGAGTGACCCAATCATACCTCTATACTGAGTCTTATTGACTGATTGTCCATTGAGATCAGGTCCTAAGTTGTTAGGGGTACGATTGGAGTCTTCACTGAAGCAAAATTGATATCATACTTCTTCAGCAGATCCTTAACATATTTTTCTTGATTAATGGAGATGCCTTGGTCAGATTGTTTAATCTGAAGACCAAGGAAGTATGTGAGTTCTCACATCATACTCATCTCAAACTTGTTGGTCATAAGCTTAGAAAATGGTTTGCAAAGTTTCAAGCTTGTTGAGCCAAAGATGATGTCATCCATATAAATTCGTACCAGAATGGTGTCAGTTTTAGATTTATAGATAAACAAGCTGCTATCTATTTTTCCTGTGACAAACTTATGTTCAATGAGAAATTTTGAGAGAGTTTCATACCATGCTCTTGGAGCTTGCTACAGTCCATACAAAGCTTTGTAAAGCTTGTAGACATTATTTGGGTATTTACTACTCTCAAAGCCAGGAGGCTGTGTAACATAAACTTCTTCTTTTAGGTCACCATTTAAGAATGCACTTTTGACATCCATTTGGTAGATGATGAAGTTCATGTAAGTGGCATAAGCAAGAAAGATTCGTATGGCTTCCATACGTGCAACTGGAGCAAAGGTTTGATCAAAATCAACAACAGGCTCTTGATTGAATCCTTGGGCCACAAGCCTAGCTTTGTGTTTGGTCACCACATTGGTTTCATCTCTTTTGAGCTTGTAAACCCATTTGGTGCCAGTGGTTGATTTACCATATGGAAGAGGAACCAATTTCCAGACTTTGTTTCTTTCAAACTGAGTTAGTTCCTCTTGCATGTCATCCACCCATCCAGGGTGTGTGAGTGCTTCAGAAACCTTTGTAGGTTCAATTTCTGAGAGAAAGTTTGCATAGAGGCATTCTCTAGATGAAGCAGCACTCAGTTTCTTTGCCATAGATCTAGTGAATCTACCTTCATCATGATTGCCTATTATGTTCACCAGCTGTTTGTGACTATTATTAGTCCAAGATTTTTGTGTAGATGGAGAATAGGCACTGGTATCATGATTAGAGCTAGAACTTGGAAGTCCATGACATGGACTTGGATTATCTCTAATTTCTGATGAAGGATATTCAATAGAAAAAGGTTCAATCAATGGAGGGCTTCCTTCTTGGTCAAAAGCAACATATCCAAGACCTAATTCCCTAGAGATAGTAGGAGAGCTTTGAGCAGAGGGCTCAGATTGTTCATCAGCAGCTTCATTAGATTGATCATTTTGATCATGTGTGTCAACATGCTGATTGTTTTGAAACTGACCATTTTGGTCATTTGTGTTGCTTTGCTGATCATTTTGATCATTTTGAGACTGATCATTTTGATAGTTTGATTAATCGCCATCAGTATTTGATACTGAAGGATTTCCTTTTGTAGGACTTGTCATATCTTCAAATGGATAAATATGAGGAACTGAATTGCTTGTTCGATATCTTTGAGAAGGCTCATAATGTTGAAATTCATCAGATGAATAATTGTGAGATTCATGACTATGAAGTTCATCATTTGATGGATTTGTAAATTTTAGAGCTTCAGAACTTTCATTGAAGGTGATGTGATAAGTTTCTTCAATACATTGTCTTCTTGTGTTGAAGACTCTATATGCTTTATATACTAGAGAGTATCCAAGAAAGTAACCATTATCAGATTTTTTATCAAATTTCCCAAGGTGATCCTTGTGATTGTGAATGAATACTGGACACCCAAACACATGTAAGAATGAAATGTTTGGAATTATCCCCCAGAAGACTTCATAGGGAGTCTTCATGTGTCTCTTCACAATGATGGATCAATTTTGAGTGTAGCAAGCTGATTGTGGTATTATTACACTTGTTTAGAAAAACAAGGTAAAAGCGGTAAGTATTAAATACGACGATTTAGGAAAACCGTATGACCCAAATGTGAAAGTTCGTTTCCCAAGGAGGTATATATGTGTGAATAATTTGTACTGATTTTGGATTAATATTAGAGAAAGAAGAGATGAGAAAAGAGAATGACTGATACGTTAAAATTATACTACGACGACAAAACGAAAAACCGTAAAAAGTGACAAAATAAAAATTAATTCTAAAAATTCCCAAAAAGTTACCAAAAATAGCTAAAAATAAACTAAGAGTTTACAAATGATCAAAACTTTTTCAAACCTTTTAGTTAAATAAATATTAATTTTTAAATGCTAATTAAAGCCCTAAAAATCCAAATAATTAATAAAAAGCCCAAATAAAGATTTTTCACTTTGTAAAACTCTAAAATGACTTAATAAGACTAAAAACTATTTTTATGAGATTTTAAACTAATGAAAACTATTTTTAAATGATTAAAAACTATTAAAATATTAAAATAATTCTAAAAATTAATAAAATGATGAGAAAATTAATCTAAAAGTTTTAAAAATCCTAACTTAATGTATTTGACCTAGGAAAAATATAAAAGTTGCCAAATATTAAAGACTAATTTTAATAATAAAATAATATTAAAATAATATTAAAAATCCAAAAATTATAAAAATTTCAAAAAACTTGCAAACTAGTTTATTTTAACCTAAATAAAACGAAAATGAATGTGAAATTACCAAAATACCCCTAATGGGCTTAAAACAAAAACAATGCACTAAATGGGCTTTTTGGCCCAATAAGATCAAACTCAACCAAACAAGCTGAAAATCACTAGTCTAGCTTAAAATTCAAATCTAAACACAAAACTCTGAAGGCCCAAAAGCTGAATATGAGCTTATCACAGTTTAAATGTACAACAGCTTATTCTTAATGGGCTTTTTGGCCCATTAAGCTATAAGGCAATGCCATAAGCTCTAATTTGACACACAACCTTCTTTTGGGATGCTTAAGAAATCTGTGAAAAGATATTTTGGAAAAGCATAACCAATAAGCCAGAAATAAGCCAAGTACAAATCCACTAAACGACAAAATAGTCGACTTAGAGTTTTCGATCAACTCAGAACTTGATTCAACTTGCAAAAGACTAAAAATGACTTAAATAAGCCAAATCAATCAAGAAAAATCCAATAAGCAAAGCCAAATAATCTGAATAAGTCAATAAGCACTTATGTAAAAGTCAAACAATTTGGATTTCTAGTCAAACCCTAAAGTCAACAACTCAAAAGCTCCAGAATGAACATATGGCTCAAATGATGAAGACCTATTACCAAATTAAAGTTGTTTCACGTTTTAATAAGCTAGAACAGCTTATTGATAAGCTGAACCAAAAATAACACTAGTAGTGGCTAGCAACAGGGGAAAGGAGTACCCACTGCTTTGACTATTTGACCTTTGATTTTAGATAGTTTCACTTAGATTCAATGGACAAAAAGGGCACCCTTATAAGCAGTGGGTTGTAAGGAGTCACAAACAAGCAAGAAATCACAAATTGATCCAGCCAAATGATATAGTTTAATCAAACAATAATCTGATCTAGCACAAACTTGGAAAATAAGAAGATTTGATGAAATAAACAGTTTAAGTTAGAATAAGCCCACAAGATTGCACCAAAAGCATACACAATCTCAATATAACTTAAATAAACATAAAACAACTCAATTCAAACACTTGTTCATAGATTTGAGACAGATTAAAGGGTATGCATATTACTGATGAACAAATGAAGAACACAAAACTTTTTGATGAACTAGTTGACAACACATCCAATTTCAAACACCGAAATCTTCTACTCAGGTTGTATAAACTTAGATTTAGAACTTGTTAACCCTAGTATATCATGTATTCTAGGTATCCCCAAAACCTTAGTCCAAAACAACAAGAAAATAGATTTTATGGCCTATTGTTGGATTAATGTGATACAAACCTCAAAACTTACAGATAAACAACTAAAAGCACAATAAAAACAAGAATAAACACAAACCACCAAACAAAACCTATTCAGTTTGACCCAAACCTAGATTATACAGTAAACCCAAACACCCCTTATAAAACTGATTTCACAATTTTTCAAAGTAAATGTTTGATTCACACCACAAATCAAGCTCAAATCAACTAGTATCCAACAAATAACAACCAAATAACCATATTCAACCACAAAATCACACAATCACAGACCAAATCTCAAATTCATCATAAATCATGAAAAATATGCATAAAAGAGAAAAGGTTTAAAGATGTGCACCTCCAAAACATACATCCATGCTTTTTATTGTGTGAGCTTAAGTGGTAGCAGAACAACCACTAGCTTCCTTATACCTACTAAGATCAACAAACACAAGGATCAAAGTAATAATCACTGATTTTTGAAAACAAGGATTTTAAACCATAAAACCTTTCCTCAAAACTCAACAAACAGATAAATGGAACTCAGATCTTAGCTAATCAAACACCAAACTTTTATAAAAACATAAAAGGAATTACAATTTTCTGAAAATACCAACTTTATATTATAAAAAGGAATTATAAAGATTTTAGCTAAAATCATGAACAAATCTCTCTCACATGTTGAGGAGTCTTTATATAGCCTACAATAGACGATTCTAGAATGGAAAATACATGAAACCCTAAGCTATGAAATCTCATAATTGCCCTTGAGTCTTCTAGACACGTTTGATGTTTGGTAGTTGTCCAAATGAATCCTAGACGTTTACTTTTGCTTTGGGACCAAGTAAGGAGTATAAGACGTTGATCTTGCCACGTGGCATTCCTTGGAGAGGAAGTTGTCACATGATCGGTACAGGGCAGGCTTGGGTGGGGTCTTTGAGTGAATGGGGGTGAGAGTTTAAGCGTGGGATGAGTTCGTGTGAGTGTCAATCAAACGTGAGCATGGGTAATTTAAATTTACCCTTTGTTAAGTGGAAGTAAAATATGGGGTGGGAGGGTGAATAGTAACTCTGTTTGATCCGAAATTAGGGGAAAGGTAAGTTGTTTGGCGCATTTTTGGTTTTTGATTGTTTGGTGTGGCAAAAACAGCCCTTGGTCTTTGGCAAATATGGTAAACGTGTTTTTCAGCCCATACAACTCCATTCCTTTGTTATTAAACTTTCCAATTTCACACATTTGCCCCAAAACTTTGTAACAAGAATATAAAGGACTTGTTTTGTCATTTTTTGATATTTTAAGGACTGATCTTGGAAATTTCTCATCTTTGAAGGTCTTCATTGGATGTTTGACTTCATGAGGGACCATTGTTGACAATTTAGATTTGTTGAGCGACTAAACTTGCCAAATCTTCAAAGTTGAAGGACCTTTTTGTAATTTTGACAAACTTAAGGGACCAAACATGTAATTATGAATATACAAGGGTATTAAGTGTCATTTATTCATAAATGAGGGATCATTATTGTACATCTTCAAGTCTTCGAGGGTTTTTCTTTGATAAATCCATAACTATGGCCGGTTCATTGTGTGGCTTCGTTTCTCGTGTTCGTTTTTCCTTGTTTCTTGTGATCTTTTGTCTTTTTCACGATATCCATACCTAAAATACAAAAGTAAGCAAACACAAGCATATATCTAGTATTTTAATGACATTTTATGCATTAAAGCCCGAAAAGAACGATGAGATCATGTATAAATGCCATCTCATCACTCCCTCATACTAAACCATTGTCGTGTCCTAACGCAATGCTAGAATAAAGTATCTAAGCATCACCAAAATTCAATTTTATTACCCTTTATTGGAAAGTAAATTTACTAAAATACTAGGAAGATGTGTTAAAGACATAATGTATGATTTTCATCACGAATTTGACTTTTAGGGTCATTGAATAGAAACAAGTGAATGTCTCATAGAGTAAAGTTCTTCATCCTTGATTGTCATACATTTCATGCTAAGTGAAAAAACGTGATCATTGTTGGTACAAGTCACAATGCTAACACTACTCATACGTCCAAATTATGTTATACTTTTTCTCCCTGCAATCCTAGTTATTATGAAAGGAAAAGGTTTCTAGAATTTTTTAACTATTTGTCATGGATCACAAGTGATTCATATTGACTTATTTGAGTATTTATTAGTCCGAAAATAAAGTATCATGATTTACTTGATGGTTAGCTAAAGGACAAAATCTTTTAAAACGACTTCTCGTGTATCTCCTTAAGTTCATATCTTGGCATAACTCGTTTCACGATTTGAGGCCTTTCTTGGACCGATATTTGGCATGTACTTCATACTTCAAATCTTCGGAAGACGTTCTTGAAAATATGGTACTCTCTTCATATTTTGGAATTTATTCACTTGACGTTTTTGAGAGATTCTTCATACTTGGAACACGATTTCATCATTTTTCTTAAATCCTTATTTTGGATTTTGATATATAACGATCCGCCTCCTTTTAGGACTTGGATATATTTATCCTCATACCTTGTAAGGGTTTTTTGGATAGACTTTCTATATGATCTTTAGGGTTGTAATTGCTTTTCGTCGGGTGTCTCGATCCTTCATATTGATTTTGGAATAATGATTCTTCACATCATCTTGGATCTTTAGCAACAAAATATAGCTCCTCATGCGTTGTTAGGGCCTTTTTGGATCTTCACCGATCTTCGCGTCCCGCTTCAATAAGTTATGGCTTGGCTATGAACTCTATTCAACCTCGAGCAACTTTTAAACGATCTTGTGCTAGAAGCTAAGTAACCTTTCAAATCGTGCGACCTTACTTATTACAATTATTTTATTCCTAATGCATTGATCTTATGGGAGAAAAAGCTACTGTTGGGAATAAATTATAGCCAGTCTACTTGAGCGCTGACAAGAGTAAAACAAGCATTGACAGGAGTAAAACAAACGCTGACAACTCAAGCGTTGACAAGACAATGTCAAGCGTTGATACGTTGAAGACAAGCACTGATGGAAAGATATACTCTACGCGTTTACTGTATTCTAGATTACTTCTAGTAAAGATAGGAACAACAATGTATTTTCTATATTTATCTTTACCTAGAATAGTTGATACGTAGATTATTGTACAAGGCTTCTTATGTCTATAAAAGAAGACCTTTAGGTTAATGTTCAATATAAGTTTTCATATGTAAACTACTTTCATTGTAAGCAAGTTTGATATCATTAATCAAAGTGAAAGTTTGTTTACATCTTGTGTGTTCTTGTTTAAGTGTTAATTCCGCATAACACTTAGATTGTCATATACATATACAAAGGTTTCTCTAAGTGTATTACTTGATCTAATCTCGTATACATAAAGCTAAATCGATCTAAGTTTGGGATCAACAAGTGGTATCAGAGCTTGTTGAGGAACTTTTGATCTTAAAGAACACAAGAACCCTAAAAATCACCAAAACCCTAATTTTCTCAAAAATCCTCACAACATCATGTCAAATCCAGAAATAACCTCCTCCTCCTCACCTTTACCAAACATCAAGATTCCCATGCTTGATGCAACCAACTTTGAATTGTGGAAATTCAACTTTGAACAATATCTGGGGATCTATGACTACACACTCTGGGAAATTATTGAATATGGAAACACATTCAGTAAGGCTCAAAAGATTGCTAATGCCATTGCTGCAAGAACAGCTGTTGCTGGATGTTCAGAAGTAGATAAAAAGGAAAAACCTGATGATGGTAGAGCTGTGTCTGCTGAAGACATAGCAAAGAAAAGGGTTGATATGAAAACCCTAAATATTCTGAAACTCTCTTTGGGACAAGAGAACCAGCATAAATACAAAGGTTATGAATCTGCTAAGGACCTTTGGGCAGCTCTTGAAGTTTCATATGGTGGCAATAAAGATACTAAGGAAGAAAAGAAGAAGCAACTCATGCATGACTATGCTGTCTTCAAGGCTCAACCTAATGAAAAGCTTAGTAGTGTGAGAAGCAGATTGCTTGATATTACTAGCAAATTGTCCTTCATGGGGACACAACTTGGTGATGTTGACATTAATGCTACTTTTCTTAAAAGTCTTGGTGAGGCATGGAATATTGAGGCAAGATCTATTCTTGCCAATAATACTCACAAAAGTTCCACGTTTGATGATATCTACAACAAACTGAGGCTGTTGGAAGATGAAACTCTTTTAGAGCATGGAAGCAAGTCCACCAACAGTAACATGGCCTTCTTTTCTAATAGTGAAGGTCAATTCAATCAGAAGGACTCTTACATGCATCCAGTTACTGGATCATTATGTGTCAGCGCTGGAACATGTCCTGTCAACGTCTCCTTTTCAGACGCTGACACATTCAAAAGTGACTCGCCAAGAGTTAAACCTGCTAGTTTGGATCTGGATACTGTATGTGCTTATATTGCTTCTTTGCCCAATGGTTCAGTGATTACATATGAGGACCTTGAGCAGATAAGTGATGAGCACTTGGAAGAGATGGACATTAAGTGGAACATGGCTCTTGCTAGTATAAGAGCAAACAGGTGGAACAGAAGGTTTAAGAAGAAGATGACCTTCAATGCAAAGGACACAGCTGGATTTGATAAATCCAAAGTTGAATGCTACAACTGTCATCGTATGGGGCACTTCATGAGGGAATGCAGATCTCCTAGAATATCTGATGCTGGTAAACCCTTAAGTCAAATTGTTAAAGCTCAGGATCCTAAGGCCATGGTTATAGTTCAAGGAATTGATGGAATGGGATGGGATTGGAGCTATTTGGCTAAAGATGTAGAAGAGGATAAAGCCTTGGTTGATGAAATTGAAGAAGAAGAGCATGTTGAATATGATCTCATGGCACACTCCTCCTCTTCATCTGATAATGAGGTATACGATGATGCTTTTTGTAGTAAAGGTTGTAGGTTAAATACTGAGAGACTTAACAAAGAGGTGTTAAGATTATTAGATGATATGAGTACTGAAAGATGCAAACTGTCTAATTACCAACTAGCTCTCACTCAAACTGAGAAGACAGTTTTTGAATACAAGAAAATGGAATTTGACTTAAAAGATAAAATAAATATCATAAACAGGAGTTTCCCCCAGCATGGAAGTACCTAATACATGTCCTCCTACAATGTTTGAGTCCCAAGTGCACTGCACACAATGAGATCAATAGATCTATTGCTAGTGCTATTGTGTGCATTGCTACTGGGCAAAAATTTAATTATTCTAAAATGATTTTTGAGGGCATGTGTAAAAATAAAGGGAACAAAATGACTTTAGCTTATCCCAGATTTTTACAAATGGTTTTTGATGTCCAAGGATACTGCACAAGGGATCATAATTATTTTTATGAGATCTCTGTACAAAAGAAAGAAATTTTTATGAAGATGAACTCACCCCTACATCGTGACCTACCCCTAACCCCAGCTATGATTGCTGTCATTGAAGCAGCTCAACCCCAACCAGACCCCCAACCCCAAATTAACCCAATCCCTGAACCTTTACCTTCACCACAACATATGCAAATTGACCAAGAACCCTTTGACGCTGACACGTTAAATGTTGGCGTTGATGTGCCTATTTCAAACGTTGACACACATCCTTCACAGACCCAAACACCCCTTAACCAACCCACATCCACCCAATCCACATCTTCTTCTCCCCCAACACAATATAGGTTACAAAAACGCCAAAGGACTACTGGAGTGTTCTCCTCTAGTGGTCCTAGCCATGTAGCAGAGAGAACCACCACCACAAGTGTGGTTGGTGTTTTGGATGAGGTTGAGACTATTGGTTCTGGCTTAGAAGCTGGCCAAGACAGTCCTACCATCATTAAGACCTCATCCATGCCCAATGAATCTAACTTGGGAGGTCAAATACCCATTTTAGAAGAGGTCAGCTTGGAACCAATGACCCTAATGGAATTGACGGCTGTCTGCATGAGCTTGCAAAAGCAGAATGCAGACTTGGTACAAGTTGTCAGCACACAAGGCCTTGAACTCAAGCAATTGAGGGAGAGGATTGTTATTTTGGAGACTGTTGGTACAAGGAGAGGGATGGAGGAATCTTCCAAAGGGGAGGATGAACAAATAAATCCATGTTGGAGGAGATTGCAAAAGGCGCTGAGGCAGGAAATTTGAGCGTTGACAAGGAGAATTTGAACGCTGACATGAGTATTTTGGGCGCTGACAAAGCAAAATTGGGCGTTGACAGATCTGCAAATGAGGTTGATGTATCCCAGTCATCATCCATCATCAAAGAGGTTTCTTCATAGGTATTGCCATCTACCTTACCAACAATTGATCCATTAGATAAGGGTAAGGGTATTATGGTAGAAGTAGTTGTTCCAAAGAATGCATCATAAATTGAATTTGATAGAAGGTTGGCTGCACAAATTGTGGAACAAGAAAGAAAGCAGGTGGGTGAATCACCTTTTGTTGTCACTTTAGAAGAGCAAGAAGGAAGTGATGAAGCCAGTTCAGACTCAAGTGTTATGATCATAGAACAGCCAGAAAGACTTGAATATGGAGATGAGTTGGCCAGGGAGAAATTGAATGAGTTGAAATTGCAGGTTGATTTTGATATGCCATAGGTGGTTCAGATGTACCATGCTTGGGTAGAAAGGTGTATAGAGAATCCACATTTGACCATTTCAGATCAAATATGGGGTTTGGAGATTCTTCTCAGAGTACAAAAGGATTGCAAGGTCATACTGAAACACAAAGCAAGAAATGTTCTCTCAAATTTGAAAAGGGATAGAAAGGAGTTGTACTTCATGCTGCTCAGATGTCGTGGAACAGGATGGACTTATAAGAAATTGACTGGGTTGACATTTGATGAGTTGGAATGTAGAGCTTATCCCATTTGGGTTAGAGTGCAGGAAGAGAACACTCTAAGACTTCTTGCTGATGAAAGAAAAGAAGAACTTGTAGAGGAAATGGAGCTCAAGAAGGCAATGTTTGTTCCTAGACCAGTGAAAAAGGGAGTTTCTCTTGAGTTTCCCAAAGATATGGATCCATTACATATAAGTGAAGTTGTCATAAGAAAGAGCCTCAAGCTCTCACCATTAGAAGCTTCAGATATGGTACAAGTGTTACCACTAGATTCCAGAAAACCAATTATAAGCTATGAAGAAGATGAATGTGGGTTTTGGAAGATTGGCAGGTATGAAAAAGAGGTTCACACTTTTACCACCCTTATATCTTTGTTTGTAAGTTTTGACAGAGAAGACTTGGTAGACCTATGGAGGTTATTGGAAGCCAAGTATGTGACTGAAGCACCAACTTCAGTCAATGGAATAAAACTATGGTCAACATTCAAGAGAATGTGTGGACCAATTGATGAAGATCCTGCTATTTGGAAGGATCTTGAAGATGATCTCAGTGGTCTTCAATGGAGGTTGTATTCAGCTGCTGGTGTTTATTACTTGAGTTCTACAAAGTTTGCTGAGTATCTACTTGTGGATGGTCAGTACTTCATGTCCAAGGAAGTCTTGGAGAAGATGAAGAACACTCAGCTGGAAATTGATTATTCAAGTGACGTGGCAAAAGACTTGATCAGATTTATTTATTACCAATATGAGAAGGCTTGTAAGATTCCTCCTAGTTCTTAATGTTTATTCATAAACTTGATCACTGGAGTAGGTATCAAGTTTAGGGGAGGATTGTTGGGAATAAATTATAGCCAGTCTACTTGAGCGCTGACAAGAGTAAAACAAGCGTTGACAGGAGTAAAACAAACGCTGACAGCTCAAGCGTTGACAAGAAAATGTCAAGCGTTGATACATTGAAGACAAGCACTGATGGAAAGATATACTCTACGCGTTTATTGTATTCTAGATTACTTCTAGTAAAGATAGGAACAACAATGTATTTTCTATATTTATCTTTACCTAGAATAGTTGATACGTAGATTATTATACAAGGCTTCTTATGTCTATAAAAGAAGACCTTTAGGTTAATGTTCAATATAAGTTTTCATACGTAAACTACTTTCATTGTAACAAGCTTGATATCATTAATCAAAGTGAAAGTTTGTTTACATCTTGTGTGTTCTTGTTTAAGTGTTAATTCCGCATAACACTTAGATTGTCATATACATATACAAAGGTTTCTCTAAGTGTATTACTTGATCTAATCTCGTATACATAAAGCTAAATCGATCTAAGTTTGGGATCAACAGCAACAATTAAAAATAAATGAGTTTTTGAAAGAAAATTTTCATGTTCTACGTTTAGTGATGACGTATAGTCCCGAATCGGGCCGTGAACCTGGCCCACGGGTACTACCCGTATCCGGCCCATCACGAATGGGTTGGATTAATGTTATTTCAACTTATGGGCTTGAATGAATAGTAGCCGCATAAGAATCTTACAGCCCACGACCCGGCACGGCCGAAACAGGGTTAGACAGAGTCATAATCCTGTCAGTATTGGGATTTGCCCAAAAGAATAGGATATACACTCACCATAACTAGAAGATAACAATCAAGCTAATTATGGTGATTATCTTATGCTTGGGGCCGAAGTAACAGTGAGCCCATTAGGGTTTCATTGCCTATATAAGGAACCCCTAAGGGTTCCACAAAGGTATTACATTCTCCATACTCTAACCTCGCGTTCGATTCATAACCCTAACCGATTACTTACTCTCACGCTAGAGTCTAATCGTGGGATACATTCCCATGGTAAGCCTAACGCGTGTTGATTTAGTGTGTAGGATCTCAACAAGTTATTCACTTGGTGCAAGAGCCGGAGCCCAACATACCCGAATTAAGCCTAATTCGGGTCTAGCAAGGATCATCCAACTTTTGTGTCAACAAGTTGGCACCATCTATGGGACCCAAACACTAAGCTAGAACCTTAATCATCGATCTTTTTAATGACGAAGGGACATCCACAAGGGAACCCTAAGAACACGAATCCTAAGAATCGGAAGTCCACGGGGGATGGGATACTCATCTCCACCCAGTCCCCTGGCAGCCAAACAGGCGGACTGAATAACCGAAACATTTTTCAGTCTTTAGGTGGGGCAGGCACGTCCAACAATACCCCACCACCAACCATGACCATGGATAACCCTGATCCGGGGAGTGCGACTAATGCCCCTGACAAGGAGTCGCGCAGGCCATCAACTAAGGCAGAAGTAGAAGTGGAACCACTTAGTGACGAAGACCTCGCTCGTGTTCTCACGCATAACTTTGAGAGGATCGTCCCGGGTATCGCGTCAAGGTTAAACCTAGGTAGGAACCTCCAATCTAGGCTCAACTTTGGCAGGGCCGTATCCGGCGCCTCTCCTCAAACTCAAAAGAAGAGGAAGGCGCGCCCGCAAGAGCGAAACCCCCTTGAGGAAAACTCGCGACCCCGGAATGTGTTCGAGCGCATAGGGGATCTTGTTATACAGGAATTACTACAATCTCGTGAGGAAGGAGATAGGTCCGACAGCTCTGTCGAATGCCCGATGTTGGAATCAACAAGGAACAATCGCCGCACCAGCGTATGGGATAGGGTGAACAGTAAGAAGAAGGGTCCTAGCTCTTCTCACAAAAGGGGTCCTCAACCGAGAAGTAGAGCACCGCCCCCTTCTCCCGGCCCCTCGGGGTTGGATTCGGATGACCATCCCCCCAAGCGTCGCCGACCTAGGTATACTCCTCCACCACCATCGGATGATGAGGGATACTACGATGACCTTTACTACCGTGATGTAGAGGGGGAAGATATCTCCCGCCCATGGTGTAATCCTAGGGAGGATCCCTTCACCCTCCGCATACAGAACTACTCCGAGGATAAGAAGCGCCGTATGCCAACATGCGTCAAACCCTATGGTGGATCTGGTGATCCGGATGATCACCTAATGATATTTGACACGCAGGCAAAGATCGAATGATGACCCATGCCTATATGATGCCAGATGTTCAATTCGACCTTTATTGGCAATGCCTGTGATTGGTTTGAGGGGCTTCCTCCCCAAAGCATTGATAGCTTCAGTGAGCTGCGCACTGCGTTAAAAAACAATTATACTTAATGAAAGAAGTATAATAGGCATCCGGTCTCATTAGCAACTGTCAAGCAACGGCTTGAAGAATCTACGGAGTACTTCACGGAACGTTTCAATGATGAGTGCACGCGCACAAAAACGATGCCAGAGCTCCTAAAAATTTCCGATTACATGCATGCCATAACGGACAAGGAATTAATTAGGCGCCTTAATGACAAGAGACCGGAGAAGTATGACGACTTCATGGAAAGGGTCAGAAACTTTGTAGAAGGAGAAACCGTGGTAGCCGTGGCCTATCCTACAAAGGGAAACCATAGCTATCTATCGAATGACCAGCCCAAGAGGCAATCAGGGGGCCAAAGAAACCAAGGTAATCGAAGGGGATCGGACTACAAGAGTATGAATAAAGGAGGGCGGTCGGATGACAAATTCACCCCTCTAAAGATGACTTACTGAGATATCTTGTTGACCGAAGGGGAGAAATTCCCAAGGCCTCCCCAATGACGACTCCGGTGGACCGCCGTCAGGGAAATCGCTTCTGTGAATTCCACAACGACAAGGGCTACGACATGGAGGAATGCATCCAGCTCAAGAAGCACATTATGTCACTAATCAAATCAGGCAAACTCAAACATTTGGTCAAGGACTGGAAGGATGGGAAGGATAACAAAAAGTACGATAAGAAGGATCCCCAAAAGGATAAGCCTTTGACCATATATATGATCCAATCTTGGCAGCGCCACACAAAGAAGAAAATTAGTCAAAAAATTTCACGGGGTAGAGAGATCTCATTCCCTCCTATTACGGCAAGCAACGTAGCCGATGCACCTCTCACAATTGTGGTAAGTATTGGAACACACAACGTCCGTCGTATGTATGTGGACGGGGGATCGTCGGCAGAAGTTCTCTACGAGCACTGTTTCATACATCTACGACCGGAGATAAAGAGCCAGCTAGTGCCGGCCACGTCGCCGCTCATCGGCTTTAGTGGAGATACTATTTGGCCAATAGGACAACTGCGTCTACTGGTGACCATTGGGGATAAAGAACATTTAACCACAACGTGGATGAACTTTATGGTGATATGTTCACATTACCCGTACAATGGTATTATTGGAAGACCAGGGATCTTAGCCATACGGGCTGTCCCATCCACGGCTCATGGCATGATTAAGTTCCTAGTAGAAGGGGGAATTGTTACAATTTATAACTCAATCGTGCCAGCATCTGAATGCCATGCAGTTGACAACACCAGTCCAGCTTGTTATCAAGGAAGGATCACCACCCCCTAATTGGAAGGTGGTAATCCACCCCGACAACCCGGAGAAAGAGGTGGCCATTGAGTGAACGCTATCGGATAACGGGAAGAGAGCCATGTGCTCTCTCGTAAAATTGAACATTGATATATTCGCATGGGAGCCCAAGCACATGGCAGGTGTGCCGTGTTCGATAGCAGAACATAAACTTCACATCCGTCAGGGATACCCTCCTGTTAAACAAAAGAAGCGTGGTCAAGCACCGGAACGCAGCCAGGTCATATTGGATGAAGTACGAAAATTAGTAGATGCAGGAATTATGCGCGAGGTATACTACCACGAGTGGTTATCTAACCCATTCATGGTCAAGAAGCATGTCGGGAGTTGACACATGTGTGTGGATTTCACAGACTTGAACAAAGCTTGTCCGCAAGACTGCTATCCGCTATCAGAAACTGATTGGAAGGTAGAATCCTTATGCGGATACCCTTTCAAGTGCTTTTTAGATGCGTACAAAGGATACCATCAGATCCAGATGGCGGAAGAAGATGAGGAGAAGACAACGTTTCACACCAGTCATGGCGTGTATTGTTACATAAAAATGCCGTTCGGACTAAAGAACGTCGAAGCGACATATTAGCGACTTGTTGATAAAGCCTTCGACTCCCAAATAGGTCGCAACCTCGAGGTCTATGTTGATGATCTGGTCATCAAGATTCATACAGAGGAAGCACTCCTCCGTGATATACAGGAAACGTTTGACACGTTGAGGAGAATCAACATGAAGCTAAATCCAAAAAAGTGCACGTTTGGAGCAACCGAAGGGATGTTACTTGGGTATATGATTAATCCAAACGGCATCAAGTCGTGTCCGGAGAAGACGGACGTGGTGATACAGTTACCGTCCCCTCGGACACTCAAGGAGGTACAATCACTAATTGGAAAGCTGGCCGGGCTAAATAGGTTCTTATCGAAGTCTGCGGAGAAATCACTACGTCTATTCAAAACACTAAAGAAGTGCTTGAAGAAAGGAGACTTCTGTTGGACAAAAGAAGCAGAGGAAGCGTTTGGACAGCTTTAACAGCATCTCGCGGCTCTTCCAATGCTAGTCGCACCCCGACCTAAGGAGGAGCTCATCATGTACCTATCTGCTACTTACGGAGCAATAAGTTCAGTCCTTATGACCGACCGAGACGCAGTCCAAAATCCAGTCTACTTTATAAGTAGAGCATTGCAAGGACCGCAATTGAATTATTCATCTATGGAGAAGTTGGTTTTATCGTTGGTATACGCCACGAAAAGGTTACGCCGGTACTTCCAGGCGCACCCAATAGTGGTTATCACTGATCAACCAATAAAACAAATCATCTCTAAGCCAGATGTGGTCGGGAGGCTACAGAAGTGGAGCGTTCTACTAGGAGAACATAACATCTCCTATAGACCAAGGACAGCGGTCAAGGCCCAAATCTTGGCGGACTTCCTAATTGAGAAGCCAGAGGAGGACGGACCAATTGTACAAAAAGAGGAAATTCCAGCGGAACCGTGGGTTTTGTTTACTGACGGATCTTCGTGTATGGACGAATTAGGAGCCGGCCTTATTCTCGCGTATTCGGAAGGAATAGAATTCACCTACGCCTTGCGCTTTGAGTTCACAGCCACGAATAATGAGGCCGAATATGAAGCATTGATTGTGGGTTTAAAAATCGCCGCTAGGATGGGAGTCCGCAACCTTGAGGCTTACGTGGACTCCCGGATTGTCGCGAATCACATCCTAGGAGGTTACATAACCAAGGAGGATAACATGATCCAATACTTGGAGAAGGTCAAGTCACTCATAGCGACTTTTGGGAAGTTTTCTATCAAACAGGTACCAAGGGGTGAAAACAAGAAGGCGGATGCTCTTAGCAAAATTGCGTCTACAAGCTTTTCCCATCTATCCAAGCAAGTATTGGTGGAAATACTCAAGGAAAATCCATTGCAGGAGGGGAAGTCGCAACTATAGTTGAAGAAGAGGGACTTACGTGGATGACCCCGATCATCAGCTATCTAACTGATAAAACCCTTCCAGATGACGATAAGGCGGAACGACGTATAAAAAGGAAGTCTCAACACTTAAAACTTAGAGAAGGTATCCTATACAAGCGTTGCTTCCTACAGCCGTGGTTGCGATCCGTCAGGCCACACCAGGCTAGCTATGTGATTAGTGAAATACATGAAGGGTCATGAGGCATGCATGTAGGCCCCAGATCTGTAGTAGCACGAACTTTACGCACAGGGTACTATTGGCCGACTATGCATCGGGATGCACGAGACATGATTCGCAAATGCAGTGATTGCCAAGTGCACAGACCAGTACCACGGCATCCGCAGCAGGAACTAACACCCATCACTTCCCCATGGCCATTCTATAAGTGGGGGGATCGATATCGCAGGGGTTTTTCCTTTGGCGGTAGGAGGTGTTAAGTTCTTGATCGTCGCAATAGACTATTTTACACGCTGGATAGAAGCTAAGGCGGTGAAATCGATTACGGGCAAGCAGGTAAAAAAGTTTGTTTGGGAAAATATTGTGTGCTGTTTTTGTTTGCCATGTAAGATTATTTCGGATTATGGAAAACAGTTCGCGGATAATCTATTCAAGGATTGGTGTGCAGCGTTGAACATCACACAGCGTTTCGCATCCGTTAAGCACCCACAGACTAATGGTCTTGTGGAGCGAGCAAACAGAAGCCTGGGTGAAGGTATTAAAACACGCATGGATGAACGGAGCGCTAAGTGGGTAGATGAACTGCCACCTGTTCTATGGGTACATAGGACTATGATCAAAACAACCAATGGGGACACTCCATTTGCGCTGGCCTATGGAACCGAAGCTGTTTTCCCATCAGAAATTGGGATGCCAACCATCCGCACGGCGGAAGTTAATGTCGTCACGAACGATGAGCAACTCCGGATTAATCTGGACCTGTTAGAGGAAAAAAGAGAGATAGAGGCCGTCAATGAAGCCAAGTCCAAGGCACGGATGAAGGCTTATTACGATGCCAAGGTCAAAGGTGTTTCCTTCCGACCGGGGGATTTTGTTTATCGTGCTAACGAGGCAAGTCATGCCTAGAATACAGGAAAGCTGGGTCCCAAGTGGGAAGGGCCGTATGAGTTTACGGAAGCTTTGGGACTAGGCACGTATAAGTTGAATGATATGGATGGCCGTGACCTGGAACGTACATGGAATATCTGCAACCTTAAAAAATGCTATCTTTGAAAGGCTACGGCCTCCGCATGGACACTTCGCTATGGTTGGCTTCAATGAAGATCCATGTATTTTTTGTTTTCATGCTTTCAAGGTTCTATTTGTCTTAGGACTTTAATTCTGTCAAAAAATCGTAAGCGTTCTAAAAAATGTCGTGGTGCCTAGCTAGCTCCATGGCCTGTTCTTGTGCAAATTATTGTCTCATGTCTTAGATTTATTTGTTATTTCCATAATGTGCTATTTCTTATTCATATGCATTCATTCAGACCGTACATGTACTATTCGCTTCCAGGCGGGGTAAGAGGATTAAGTGAACCTAATAATTCAACTTGTCGCATAAGAGGGATGCAACCCTAGTGACGCAGATCATGTATCCTTACTAGACACCTTATTGGCAAGACGTTGTAATAAGTTTCCACATGTCGTACTTACATAGTACCGGCCATGATAAAGACACACGCTGCACGTCTAGTAAAATATAGACTTAGTTTTATTCTTGCTAAGCCGTGACGTGTCATGCAACACAAATACATGGTATCTAGAGAAAAAAACAATTTTCAAAATTCAATAAACAAAATTGCCGTGACCATCACGGACTTATATATATAATATTCTAACAAATCTTATGAGTTCTAGTCGTGTACACGCACGGACGAATAGGTACAAGATACAAATGTTTACAAGTTAAAATTACAAAGGAGGTAGGAATTCTCCTATTTCTCTTTTCCCTTCTACAATCAGAGCACGAAGGGCCTCGCCACGCGCATCCCTTCCACTTTGCGCTCTAGTCAGATTGGCATCCAACGCCTCGGTCAATAGCTTCTCACCTTTCATAAGCTTCAAGCTAGCATCATATGTTGGCAGGGTTAGTTGGATTGGGTATGTGGTAAGCTTGGCCATGACCGCTTTGTTGGAAGCGTCCTTTAACGATTCAAGCTCATCTAAGAAGGGGTGTTGAATGTCCCCAAGGGTGGCCATAGAGGTGTTCATTTTGTCCTCTGCTTCAGGTTTATGGTAGGCGTGCTGGGAGATGTCTTCTTTGTTTCTTATCAATTCCGCAATCTTGATCAAACCCTCGTGCCTACCACGGTCAATGCCGTCTGATACAACGTCCGCAAAGGCCTGCACAAAATATGGAGCTTCCGTTACCTTGGTCACGGCAAGGCGCATCCCTTGGCCCACCATCCACCTATGACCGGCTATGGCCGTGAGCAGTGGAGGGCATAGCACTTCTGCGCAGTCTGTCGCCAGCATGTTCAGCTCTCCCTCTGCTACCATTGCTCGCTCTTCCATGACAGTTCGGGCCTTGGTGAGTTCTTCCTTTAGCATATCACGTTCTTGTGCAATGGTGGAGGCTCGTTCCGTTACGGCTCTAGCGGCGGCTTCGGCTGCGGATACCTGTGATAACACTTAGGGTCACTACAAGGGAAGATAGGTCTTATGTGAACAATGGATATAACTAAGGATGCATACCTTCTCATTAGATACAGCTAGGGGGCCTTCCAGCTCAGCAATGTGCTCCTCGCGGGAATTGGCATGGTTGGTTTGTTCCTTAATTGTCGATTCCGCCACAACCAAGGCTGCCTTCAAGGAGGATATGGTCTTTTCACGCTTCTCCACCATTTCTTCTCTACAAGCGATCCTCCTATCAGCACGGCTCACGTTAGCCAAGGCTTCTTCCAAACGGTGCCGTAAGTCTGCACCAACTGTTACTTGGTGCGCCGTGGCCACATCGTACTGCTCCAAAAGTATCCCATGCTCAAGTTCATCCAGATCTTGTGCCAGTGCTGGAGGGGTTAGGTGGTCCATGAACTCTTTGCACTCAGACTCTGCCTCTAGTCTGGTTAGGCTAGACAAGTTCCATGTTGGGCGGAGGTTGGTGTCTTGACCCTCAGCATGGGGCTCCTCTTAATGAGTAGGGGGAGAGAGGGGGCCTCATAGATATCATGGGTGAGGGTTCTTTCTCCATATCCTTCTCTTGTGCTACCATCGACGGATCCGCCCTGTTATCAAGACAAACACTTATGAGTTTTTTGTTAGTGAATCATATATTATGAAGAATTATCAGTACTTACATCATGGTAGGGGCTACGGCACTGACAGGTGTCGCCTTCCAGACTTAGGCATCAACTTGCAGGAGGGGTTGCCTTGGCGCTTGGTCGTGCTACTTCGCTCTTGGAACTGCGGGTGGTCTTGCCTCAGTTTCTTGGGGGGAGCATTGTGTTCCCCCGCCTCAACCTCCACATTTTCACCACCTTCCTGGTGGTTTTACATTTCCTGGATGATGGCTTTGATGGGTGGGGGGGATCCAGCCTCCTGCACCATTTCATCCTCTCCTACTTCATCATCATCAACTACACGGTTGATGGATGGGTCAGTATGTTGTTCTTCACCTTGGAGAGAGGTGGCGTTCTCCAGCAGCAGCTCACCACCATCTTCATTATAGAAATCCAGTGGTGACTTTTGGATTACTGGCTCCTGCTCATCCGTCTGCTGCTCATCTGACCGCGACTCGGCTGTTTCTTCCAAGGGGATAGTCATGTTGATAGTGGCAGCTAGTAAGGGAGTCTCGTCCTCTTTTAGAGGTCAGGATCCTTGTGGAACCTTACTTGGATCACCTTGGTGCAGCAAACCAAAAAACATCATCTCTGTGGACATAAACACACATCAGTGTTAGAAAGTTTACAAGTGTTTATGACGCTCATACGCATAATCAATAAATACCTACCTTGTCTACGCTCGGTCAGAAAGCATGGATATCTATCCTCCTTCCCAAAATAGTTGCGGCTGATTCCTATTAAGCAAAGGAAGTGTTCCGGCAGACCCCTATGGAAGTCAGTGCGATGGGTGTCTAATATTTTCACATCCCGGCTGCTATAATCTTTGGATGAGGGAAGGGGGTCGAAGCTTACTCTATACTTCATCACAAATGGGGTGGGGAATACCTTGGCGTCTACAAAGAAGTAATGGTCGTACAATTTTTTGAGGGAATCTAGGGGTTTCCTATACGACATGGGGCTGTGGCAGATCGTTTCTTAAACGACAGCCACCCATTTACCATTTGGGGGGAGTAAAAAACCCTAAATAGATTAACAGTGGGGGTTATTTCGCAGGCATGGCAAGTAACCTCGAATTGGTTAACCTTGCACGCCCCTATGCAATGAAGCTGTGTTATGTGGAAGTCATAATACAACAGCACATCTATGAGGAACCTAGATAAGGGGATGCGGTAGTTAGCCGAGTCGAATAGCCGTATATACACGCCTATTTTCCCCCTAGGAGTGTCTGTGATAGCTTCACCATCACCTGGATAGGTGGGGTGTACGCTCTGCGGAATATAATATTCAGACAGGAAGTCTATATATCTCTCCAGCTTCATCACATTGAGGACATCCGTGATAATGGGATTATCTTTCAACGTGATTTATAAAAAGGAGTAGAAAGGAGCGGTGGTCTAACCTGGTGTGGTGAATTTCCGTGAAAAAAGAAGAGAAGGGGTGAAGGAATGAGATAGTGTATAACAATGGCGGAAATGGAGATAAAAACTTTGTGTTTACACAGTTGCACACACCAACTCTTTTATATGTTGATCCCAAACTTAGATCGATTTAGCTTGTGTAAACGAGATTAAATCAAGTTAAACACGTAGAGAAACTTTGTTGTATATGAAACAATTCAAGTATTATGCGGAATTAATAATTAAACAAGAACACACAAACAAGATAAACCAAACTTTCACTTTGATTGATTAATCGAACTTGCGTACAATGAAAGTGTAAAACATATATTGAACTTAAAACCTAAAGGCCTCCTTTTATAGAATAAGGAACCTTGTACAAGAGTCTACGTATCAGTAATTTTAGGTAAAGATAAACATAAGAAGTACATTGTCGAACATATCTTTACTAGAAATATACTAGAAACATAAAACATGTAGACTAAGTATCCTGGCAGTTCTTGACTTCTTCTTATCAACGCTTGACTTGACAACGCTTGATTTCTTCTTATCAACGTCCAATTTCCTCTTGTCAGCATCCAAGTGTCTTGGCTACATTTTATTCCCAAACAATCCTCCCCTAAACTTGATATCTACTCTAGTAATCAAGTTTCTGAATAAAACTAAGAACAAGGAGGATTCTTACAAATCTTATCAAGTTGGAAATAAATATATTATAATCAAATCTTTGCCAACGTCACTTGTATAATCCATCTCCAGCTGTGTTGACACCATTTTCTTCAAAACCTCTTTGGACATAGGATATTCAGCATCCACAAGAAGATATTCAGAAAACTTTGTAGTACTCAGATGATACACACTAGCTGCTAAGTGTAAACGCCATTGAAGTACACTGACATCATCAAGATCCTTCAAAACTGGATCTTCTTCATCTAGTGCACACATTCTCTTGAATGTTGACCAAATCTTTATTCCATTGACTGAAGTAGGTGCTTTAGTCTCATACTTGGCCTACATCAACCTCCAAAGGTCTGCCATGTCTACCCTATCCAGGCTTGCAAACAAAGACATAAGAGTAGTGAAAGTATGTACCTTCTTCCCATATATGGCCAATCATCCAAAACCCACTTGCATCTTCCTCATAGCTAACTATAGGGTTTTTGGAATCATGAGGTAACACTTCTACCATTTGTGAAGCTTTCGAGGGTGAGATCTTAATACACTTTCTAATAATAGATTCACTAGGATTCACTCTATCCAAATTTTCTGGAAACTCAATAGGAACTCACTTCTTCAATGGTCTTGGTGTAACCAAAGCCTTTTGGATCTCCATTTCTTCTGCAAGTTCTTCCTTTCTTTCATCTGAAAGAAGTCTAATGGTGTTCTGCTCTTGCACACTTGCCCATATAGGATAAGCCTTATACTCCAATTCATCAAAGGACAATCCCTACAACTTTCTAAAAGTCCAACCTGTTTGATGACATCTTAGCAACATGTAATAGAGCTCTCTTCTTTCTGTCTTGGTCTGTTTAAGAACTTTGCTAGCTTTATATTTCAGAATCACCTTGCAATCTCTTTGAACTCTTAGTAGAATCTCCAAACCCTAAATTTGATCTGATAAAGTCATGTCTGGATTCTCCATTACCTTATTCTCCCATGCAAAGTACGTCTAAGCAACTTCAGGCATCTCATAATCTACCTGATTCTTCAATTGTGCAAGTTTTTCCCTTGCCAACTCATCACCATATTCAAGCCTTTCTGGTTCTTCAATAATCATTACACTTGAATTTGTGCTCTCATCACCACTGCTTTCCTTACTCTTAATATCAGTCTCCTTCATCCTATCTTCTTTCTCAAGTTGTGCAACCGAATCAAACTTTACTTGGGCTGCATCCTTGGGAACTAATGTTTCTCCCATAATTCCTTTACCCTTATCTAATATATCAATGATGGGTAAAGATGATGATGGTACCTATGTAGACACATGTTTCATGATAGCTGATGACTAGGATACATCAACCATACCTGAAGGTCTATCAACATCCAAAACATGTGTGTCAACGCCTAACTTACTCCTATCAGCGCTTGGCTTGTCAGCGTCAAAAACGTGTCTGTCAACGCTCAACTTACTCTTTTCAGCGCTTGGCTTAGAAACTTGTTCCAGCATCTCCATAAACAAAATCTTTGTTGGAGTTGCCAGTGAAACATCAATAACTGGCCTCTCCATCAAGCTGGTTAAAGATTCAGCCATTTCCACACCAATAGAACCACCTGAGCCTTTGTCACTTGCATTAAATGGCTCAATAGCAGCTTCCTCCATTTTGTAAGAATCCTCCCCTGATGAAAGGACTCTTGTCTGCCTTCTCCTACTCTCAGCAGCTTCCAAAATAACAATCATCTCCCTCAATTTCTTGAGTTCAAGGCCTTGTGTAGAGACAGTATTTACAAGGTCTGCATTTTGCTTTTGCAAGCTAATGCAGACAGTCGTCAATTCTAACAATGTATAGGGTTCCAATCTAACCTCCTCTAGAATGGGAATTTGACCTCCCAAAGTAGAGTCATGGGGCATGGATGGGGTCTTAATGATGTTAGGACTGGCTTGGCCTACATCTAACCTAGTACCAATAGTCCTAGCCCCACCCATGTCACCAACCACACTTGTGGTGGTGGTTCTCTCTGCAACATGGCTAAGACCACTAGAGGAGAACACTCCATTAGTCCTTTGGCGTTTTTCCATCCTAAAGTCTAGGGTGAAGAGGATGATGTGGATTGGGTTTCAGTTTGGAGGTTAAGGGGTGTTTAGGTTTGTTGTAAAAGGGTGTCAGCGTTTGGATTTGAAGTGTCAATGCCAACATGTAACGTGTTAGCGTTGAAGGGATCTTGGTCAATTTCCATATGCTAGGTTGATGATGATGGTTCCGGTAATGGGTCGGGTTGTGGTTGTGGGTCTGGTTGAGGGTGTGCTGCTGCAATAACAACAAGCATGGCTTGGATAAGGGGTAAGTTTCTATATGGGGGTGAATTCATCTTGCCAAAAATTGCTTTCTTTTGCACAGGGATCGTATAAAAATCATCATGATCCCTGGTGCAATATCTTTGTGCATCAAAAACCATTTGCAAAAATCTAGGGTAAGCAAGAGTCATCTTGCTACCCTTGTTTTTACACATGCCATAAAAAATCCTTTTAGAAAAATTATATTTTTGCCCAGTAGCAATACACGCAATGGCACTCCCAATTGACCTGTTAATTTCATTGTGTGCAATACACTTGGGACTCAAACATTGAAGAATGAAATGTATTAAGTACTTCCAAGCTGGGGGAAATTCATGTTTTGAATATATATTTAAAGTTCCCTCTTCAGGGAAAGGATAACCCAAAGCTTGAAGACCTTGTTCTAGCTCACCAATGGGTAGGGTGGTTATACCATCTACATCATTAAGATGCTAACCCTAGCGAACCAAGGCTTCAGTAACCACCCATGAGGGCCCATGGACTGTAGCAGTCAATGTAGTCACATTATTAATCATTGAGGAAGTGACAGTATTCCAAAACTGCTTAATATGACTGACAGGGATAAGAGGAGCATGAGAAAGTGCATACCTTAACGAGGATGCATTTAAATACTCCACCATTTGAGTATATTGAGGACACAGAGTGTTTTCAGCCTCTAAATAGGCAACCATGTTGTGCTGACTTCTAAACCCCAATACCAAATCACTCGGTTTAAACTTAGGCGCCATTGATGTAGAAAGATATGATATATGTTATGAAAGATGAATGTGTGTGAAAATTTAGTTAGACAATAATAAGTAGTTACCTTGTTTCAAAAGAATGAGCCAAATATATAGGAGAGGCGGGCACATGTGATTGGTAAAAAATAAGGCAGTTATTTTTCAAAATATAATGATTAAAATCTTGAAAAGATATAACTTATCTTGTGCATTAATAAAAAGTTACCAACTCCTAAAATTACGTCCCAAATTTTTGTCAAAAATAACAACTTGATAGGACCCAATGTTTGTCAACGGTAAAAAATAACCTATCAACGCTCAACGGCTATATTCTTGTCAACGTTGGAAATTGCCATGTCAACGTCAAAATTGGTCCTAACAACATTTGAAAATAAAACTGTCAACGTCCAAAAATAAAAATAATAAAAATGAAAAAGGACCTTAACAAAGTGATTTAGCCTAGTGAAGATAACCTATAGACTAAAAATTACCATAGGGTGGCAAGCACTGTCCAATCATGCACACTTGCTTAAGCAAGATAGACATAACAGTCCTCAAGTGTCCCTTGCTAAACAAAGTTCTTAACAGTAAAGTTATCTCAAAGAATCCTTTGTAACTTCCCAGGTAAGCCCAATAAAAATCATACCCAAGTATCACAAAGACCACATCCAATTCTAGGCCAAAAAGTCTTGGCAGCGTGCATAGTATGTCAACTTTGCATGCTACAGTGCCTCACGATTTAGTAAACTAATTATCACCAGTGGACACAATCTAGAATTGTGATAAGAGTATTATATGAATACCCAAAAAGTCCTAAAGGTTTCCTAAACCTCCCCTTAAAATAAGATATACAAGTTGCTAAAAAATGCATGTAACAAAAAATTTATGTCAAGATAGGAATATAAATATTCCAACCATCATCCATAAATTTGAACATGCTTCAATAATGATCCAAGAATCCATAAGCAACTCTGTATCCATTTGTACAATGCTAAAAACGCCTGCATAATTAGATCAAAAACCACAAAACTAACATGTTGCTGGAAACTTCAATTTAACACTTGTCTGCGTTAAAATAACCTTTGTCAGTGTTAGACAAATAAAGTGGAAAATCTAATTTTATACAAAGACGAATAACAATGCATATCCTGTACATACTTTCACAAAGAGTTCAAAAACACATATTAGGTAAGATTGATAATTCTAATACTTGTTACCAAGTATTGAAATATCCCAGTATCAAAAGGTTTAGTTAATAAATCAGCCACATTTTCTTCTGTGTCAACCCTATCTGGTTGTATTAAACCTTTTTCAAAACAATCTCATATAAAATGATGTCTAATTTCTATGTGTTTTGTTTTAGAATGATGTACAGGATTTTTAATAATGCATAAAGTACTGTTATTGTCTACAAAAATCTTGGTATGCATGAAATTATACCCATAATCTAACAGCTGGTTCTGAATCCATAAGACTTGTCCACAACAAGCAGCTGCGGCTACTTACTCTGCCTCAGTTGTAGAACTGGCCACCACTGTTTGTTTCTTGCATTGCCAAGATATCAACCTACTCCCAAGAAATTGACATCCACCAGTTGTGGATTTTCTATCAAATTTGTCACCACCATAATCTCTGTCTGAATATGCAATAAGCTCCAATGCAAAATCTTTTGGATACCATAATCCCAATGTGGGATAGCACCTAAGATACCTAAAAATTCTCTTGACAGTATGAAGATGACACTCTTTGGGAGTCATTTGATGGCGTGCACATGCACACACAGCAAACATAATGTCAGGTCTTGAAGCTGTGAGATACATCAATGATCCAATCATTGACCTATAATGCCTGACATCCACCTCTTTTCCATCTCCAACCTTTCCCCAAGGGTGTTCCCTATCCATGGGTGTGCTAGCCCGTTTCTCATGTGGAGAAAAGCCAAACTTCTTCAAGATTTTTGCTACATATTTGTCTTGATAGATGAAGATACCATCTTCTTTCTGCTGAACTTGTAACCCAAGAAAGAAGTTCATCTCTCCCATTGCACTCATCTTGAACTTTTCTGTCATGAGCTTGGAAAAGTCTTCACTCATCTTTGGACTAAAAGAGGCAGAAATGATATCATCCACATAAACCTGAACAAGTAAGAAATCCTTACCAGTCTTCTTTGTAAACAAAGTCTGATCTATGGTGCCCCTTTTAAATCCATTTTCCACCAGATAAGTAGACAGTGTGCCATACCATGCTCTTGAGGCTTGATGAAGTCCATACATTGCTTTCTTCACTCTATACACCTTATCTGGATGTTCTGAATCTTAAAAACCAGGAGGCTGCATTACATAAACCTCCTCTGCAATTGTGCCATAAAGAAAAGCACTCTTCACATCCATTTGATGGACTATAAATCCCATGCAGGAAGCATAGGCTAGGAAAATTCTATCGCCTCAATCCTCGCAACAGGTGCAAAGACCTCTTCATAGTTTATCCCTTCCTCTTGTATATAGCCTTGAGCAACTAAACGTGCCTTGTTTCTGACCACAATTCCTCTCTCATCCTTTTTGTTTCTAAGAACCCATCTTGTCCCAATAGGTCTGACATGTCTGGGACAATCAACTAACTCCCAAACATCTTGAATAGAAAATTGGTGAAGCTCATCTTGCATTGCTTCCACCCAACTTGGTTCTTTGAGAGCATCAAAAATATTCTTGGGTTCCTGTTGTGACAAAAAAACAGGCAAACAAACATGCTTGAACAAGAGGGGTATCAAACTTCTTGTGAATATTGGCAATATATCTTCCATGATTCTGATGAGACCTTTTAGTTTGTACAGGAGTCATCACATCACCTATGATAAGAGAAGTAGGGTGATTCTTCATAGTAGATGTAAGTACTCCTCCTTCAATTATTGTGTTATCATCAATATCAGTCTCCAAGTTGCCAATATCTTCTTCAAATTCTCTTCTATCATCATCTGAATGAACCTCTCCATGTCTGTTTGAAGGTTCACCTTGTTCAAAAACACTGGAAGAGAATAAATGGTTAAAAGAGTTGTCAACGCCTGAATTAGGGCTGTCAACGTTTGAGCCATCAACGCCTGAATTTGTCTTGTCAGCACCAGATTTTCCTTTATCAACGTTTGAAGATTCATGCATGTTTTCAACTGGTGATACTTGTGGACCACCTTTTTCCTTTCCAGCAGCAGCAGCAGCAGCAAATGCATCTGTCCATATAGGAATGGTAACGTACTCAAGTATGGGTGTTGATTTGTCTGCTTGTGATCCAACCTCCTTATCAACTTGTATACTTGAAATTTCAACAACTGGTTCTTCCACAACATTTGAAGTCACCTACACAATGTCTGGATTAGTAACATGCATATAAATCAAAGTTCTAGAGAGAGGTTCCAAGTCAAATAACCAATTTGGTCCACTCTCAGGATCACTGGGTTTACTTTCTAAAAACCTAACATGTATCTTTTCAAGTATACGTTTTTCTTTCTTAAGGTAAACCCTATATCCTCTACTCTGCACTAAATAACCCATAAAGTAGCCTTCATCACCTTTAGCACTAAACTTTCCTAAGGCATCACTAGTGTCTAAAACAACTACATGACAGCCAAAGGGTTTAAGAAAACCAATATTAGGTTTCCTACTCCAAAATAGCTCATAAGGTCTCTTGTTGTGAATCTTGTTGATTAATGCCCTATTCTGAACATAACAAGTTGTATTCACAGCCTTAGCCCAAAGTGCAATGGGGAAGTGAGCATCAGCCAACATAGTCCTAGCTGCTTCTATGAGTATTCTATTCTTTCTCTCAGCTACCCTATTTTGTTGTGGGGTTCTAGCTATACTAATCTGTCTAGTAATTACTTTCTTGGCACAAAACTCATATAACAACTTATTTCTAAACTCACCACCATTATCACTTCTAAGTATTTTAACCTCATTCCCAGTCTTCTTCTCCAGTTGGGTAATAAAGTTAATCAAAACATCAGTAGTTTCACTTTTCAAAGCCAAAAAGAAAGTCCAAGTAAATCTAGAAAAATCATTAGTGATGATAAAATAGTAGGATTTACCATTTAAACTTTCTATATTAGTTGGACCAAACAAGTCCATATGCAGCAAGTGAAGAGGTTTAGAACTAGAATGCACAGGTTTAGACTTAAAGGAGACTTTGTGTTGTTTTCCTTTAAGGCATGCAACACAAGAACAGTCATTATGGAAAGCCTTTTCAGGTAAACCATCAACTAAACCATGTCTCACAAGTCTATTTATGTTCTTAAAATTAATGTTCCCTAACCTTCTGTGCCAATGATTACTCTCATCAACTGAAGCCTTAGCATATAGACATGACATATTATTATTCATCCTAATTCCATTAAGATTTACATTATAAATGTCCTTATGCCTAGGTGTTTTATAATCGATGAATTTCTCATCAGGTATTTTAAAATCTTTGCTTAACACCAAGCATTCAGTATTAGTGAAAAGAACCTTATTTTTGTTATCACAAACTTGTGATACACTAAACAGATTATAGTCAAGTTCTTTTACCAGCAACACGTTCTCAAAACGTAAATTGTTGGCGATAAGAGTGCCTTTGCCAGTGATAGTTCCATATCCGCCTCCAAAGTACAATTTGTCACCATCTTTAATGGGGGTAAAGTCTGTCAAGTAATCTTCCTTCCCTGTCATGTGCCTAGAGCATCTACTATCCCATTATCCATAATAATTAACCTGCTTTTGAATGCCCTACACATAAAGAAAACAAATTAGTTTTCTTTGGGAACCCAAGCGTGAGCAGACTTGGATTCATTTGGTTTTTTAACAAGAACAGACTTAGTCCTTATGACAACCCTTTGTTCATCCCTTTTTGGATGAAACACCCAGTTAACCCCAATTGGTTTAGTTATGACCTTTGAAATATAATGAAATCTGTTATAGGTCATAGAAATCCCATCTGAATTAGGGTTTTGGTCTTGTTTAGGTCTCCAAGATAAGCTAGAAGAAGCTTTAGACCCCTTTCCCTTTGGCTGCAAGTATTTGGCATTACTTGGTCTAGCAGCGTTGGAAACATTCCTGTCAGCGTTTAATTTGTTCTTGTTAACGCTGAAGTTACCCTTATCAGCGTCAAACCTAGGGTTTTCTATAGGAACCCATTGTCTGTTAGACCATGTATTGGTCTTTTGAAAAGGCCTTTGTCCAAAAGTATTAGACCCTTTAGTAAAGAATGGGGCTGGTCTAATGACTTGTGGACTTTGCTGGACAAAAGGTTTGGGTTTGATCATGGTTGACTTTCTATTAGCGTTGACCTTTAAAGCATTGACACATTTATAAGCCAAATGTGAAAAGCTTCCACAAGTATAACAGGCTTTTCTAGGCATAACTCTAGGTCTAGATGAAAAGAAACCTGTCCCATTATCACTAATATAACTTTTTGGTGACCTAGGTTTTCTATACATTTCTGCATATTTAATACTAGGTTTTCTATCAACGTTTAAGCCAAGGTCAACAGTCTTTCATGTAGTAGGATTGGTCACTTTTATGGGTGTTGACTCATTTAGGTTGTCACTAAGCATGCCACCCTTAACAAACAAAGTAGGGTTGGCTTTCTTCCATTGGTCCAAATCAGTCAATTTCTGCTTGTATTCCTCTACTGGAGTAACAACTCTTGGTGGAGGAATAAATTACTCTTCTTGGATTTCTGGTATACCAGTTCAAGACAAATCCTTTCTAAGGACACCTTAGAAGTTCCCAGCAGGTGGTGGAACACCAGCATATTCTTTCATCCCAATCCCACTCATATCCCTAGAATCCCTTTGTTCACTAACACATTTTTCTAGCGTTTGAGAAGCTTTATTAAATTTTTTAATTTTAAGATCTACATTATCTTTCTTTTTTATAGCCTCATCTAACTTAGCTTGTAAAACACCATTGGATCTCTCCAAGATGTTCCTAACCTCAACACTAGCCTTTAGATCATGAGTCAAAACATTCATTTGATCTTTTAGGTCAAGCTCCATTTTCTTATACTCAACCATAATCTTTTCAATTTGAGTAAGAGCAAGTTGATAATTAGATAACTTGCATTTTTCATCAAAAACATCTGATGTTAATTTTAAAACTTCTTTGTTAAGCTTTTTAGTGTTTAGACGACAACCCTTACTACAAAATGCATCATCATATACCTCATTGTCTGATGAAGATGAAGAATGTGCCATGAGAGCATAGTGAACATGCTCCTCTTCCTCCTTTTCTGCAACCAAGGCCTTGTTCTCTTCCACATCCTTGGCCAAAAAGCTCCAGTCACAGCCAACACCATCAATTTCTTTCATGGCAACCATAGCTTTTGTATTTTTAACCTTGACAATTTGGCTTGAAGGCTTTCCAGCATCAGATCTTATAGGAGATCTACACTCTCTCATAAAGTGACCCATTCAATGGCAATTTTAACACTCAACCTTGGATTTATCAAACCCAGCATTGTCTTTAGCATTAAAAGTCATCTTTTTCCTGAATCTTCTATTCCATCTATTGGCCATTATGCTAGCAAGTGCCATATTCCACTTTATGTCCATCTCCTCCAAGTGCTCATCGCTAATTTGCTAAAGGTCCTCATATGTAATCACTGAACCATTGGGCAATGAAGCAACGTATGCACACACTGTATCCAGATCAATACCAGCAGGCTTAACTCTTGGTGAGTCAGCATTGTATGTGTCAGTAATAAGTGTGAAAACACTTATCCTTTTACCACTTAATTATAATAATAATCAAGCCAAAATGTGAAAAGGGAAGAAAACACGGGCTTTCACGGGCTTTTATCAAAGAAATAGACAAAAGACGAAGTCAAAAGATCAAGAGTGCAAAAAGAACGGAAGTCCAAGGCCTATTCTGAAGATTTATCGAAGAAAAGTCTAAAGACGGAAGTTTAATAAAGCCGAAGAACTCAAGTCTAATTAATGAAGAAATTACAAGACGAGTTTAAATAATCCCGAGACAAAGTCGAAAAAGTCGAAGGATTTAGAAGACGAAAAGACGAGAGAAGAAAGAAAGGAGCAACACATGCTAACCTCCCTAATCTCCTATAAATAGACTTCATTTCACCTCATTTAGTTTTGTTAGCTAATTTGACAACTTAGCTCTCTACCTTTAATTACTTGCACCTTTAATTTTCATGTCATTTACATAATTGTCATTTTAATTTCCTTGTCTTGAACCTTTAATTTCTTGCCTTTAATTCAAGTAAGTCTTTTAATTTTGTTGTTGAATCTTTATTTTCCTTTAATCAAGCTTTTCATTATCATTCTTATTCTACTTTTCTTGTTTTGATTTGATATTGATTCGGATTAAGCATTCATTTTGCTTAATCTTATTGCTTATTAGATTAAATAGTTTACCTTTTTATTCCTATCTAGGCTTTTATACGTTTTAAGCTTTAAGCTTGACATGCTTATTGGCTTATTTTGTATTTAGCTTATTAGTTTTAAAGTTTTCTTAAAAGTTTTATCTTTTTAAAGTTTGCTTAAAAAGTTTGCTTATTTTGTGTCTTGAAAGTTATTAAATTTGTAGCTTATTTTGTTCGTCTTATTATTTCTTTGGTTTAGTTTTTGGTATTTGCTTATTGTCTAAGTGCTTATTTTGTTTTGCTTATTTACTTATTGGATTCCATCGTAACTTTCTTAAGAGTTTACCCATTCCGATCAAGTAAGTGTGATCGCATAAACCCTAGGGTTTCTACTTGCGATCCTTTACTTTGATCAAGGACTAAGATAAGACTATGATCGTCCATCACGATCTAAGTCACGATTGCCCTGTTGTGATCTGTGACTACGATCGTTGGTTGCGATCTGTGGATACGATCACTTGGTCACGATCGTCCACTGCGATCCACTTGTTGCGATCGTGGTGGAGTACGATCCAAGAGTACGATCGCTGGCTACGATCTAGACTTAGATATAGAGTGCGATCGCTTGGATGCGATCCAGGGTACGATCGTGACTGTGATCTGACTTGTGTTTGACTTTATTTTCGGGTTTTTATTTTAAGTTTTCAAATTCAACTTTTTCTCGAATTTTTACTAGGTATTATTTTAAACGAGTTTTGTGTTATTTTATTTTTACAAAGTTTTTAGCTTTCTAAAAATTGCACGCTTCCCGAAAGCTTTAGTTTAATTTTTAAAGCTTATTTTTCCGTCATTTTACTTTAGTGTTATTTTAATCTTTTTTCTTTATTTTAAATTTCAAGTTTACATTTTATTACATTTTCAAATTAATTTCCTCAAGCTTTAATTTTTATCATTTAATTAAATACTTTTAATGTTTTTAATTTTTGCACAATTACTTTTTAATTAGTTTTAGCTTTAATTACCTGTCATTTACTTTAACGTTTCGCAATTTAATTTTACTACAACGACCAATCTATTTCTTTTCACCAAAAGACGATTGAGTCACACTTAAACCAGTAATCAATTCGAATAGACATAATAGAACTATTTCACCTAGTAAAAATCAGTTATTAAATGGCGCCGTTGCCGGCTCTTTTCGTAAATATTAACGGTTTTCTGTGAGAGACACGTTGGATTTTTGGATCCGTTCACTCGTGAACGTTATTTTCTTGCTCAAAAATTTTCAAAAATCCATAAAAATTAAAAATTGTTAAAAATCCATAAAAATTAATAAAATTTCAAAAATCCAAAAAGATTTTAATTTTAATTTTTACACGTACATATATACTCTGTTTCTTTGGTAACTTTTTCTTTTGCTTTTGCAGGTGCATGCGTACTAGATCTTCAACTTATTTAGAGCCCGAGACTCGTGAAGATTTAGATATGGCTGGTGTGCACAACAACAATAATCCACCCCACCCCAACATGAATAACAACAACAATGTTCCCCCACCCGACCTTCGAACAATGGAGGAGCTGTGTCAACCTACGATGAATGGACGAGGAGGACCGATTACACCGATGCAAATCACGGCTCCGGAGTTTTCCTTGAAGCATCACATGATCCAACAAGTCCAAAATACTTGTCCATTTCGCGGATTGCCGGATGATGATGCCAACAAACACCTCGACAAATTCATTATCGTTACTCAAAGCATGAAGTTGCCCGGGGTTACTATGGATTTTCTTTGCCTTCACCTATATCCACACACCTTATCCCACCATGTCGAAAAATGGTTTGATCATCTTCCAAAGAATTCAGGTCATACTTGGGACGAGATGACTCAAAGCTTTTTGTCGCGCTACTTTCCACCATCCATGGTCACGAGCCTTCGGAATCAAATTAGTGGATTTACACAAGAGCCTGATGAATCACTTTTTGATGCTTGGGAACGATATAATGTTTTGATCGATCGATGTCCAAACCACAACATGCTCCCCGTCACCTTAATTGATACTTTCTATAATGGTTTAACTTTTCGTGATCGTGATACGTTTAATGCTGCCGCCGGTGGCACATTTATGAAAAGAAGACCCGAGGAGTGTAGAGAGCTTATAGAGAACATGACTACTCATCACAAAAATTGGGATTCATCCGCATCTTCAAGGAATAACCAGAGAGTCAATGTTTCTCCTACTTCTTCAAACCCTGATATCACCGAATTGACCCGCGTAATGGTCGAAATGAGCAAAAACATGCAACTTTTGGCTACAAATCAACAACAACAAGCTAAAGCTGTAGCAACTTGTTGTGAGACCTGCGGCGGTCCTCATTCATACACTGATTGTCCTTCTACTCATGACAATTCGGAAAACGTGTATGCGGCTTATGGTAACAATTCAACGGAAAACTACCAAGCCCGACCTCAAGGTGATCGTAACTTGCTAAGTTACCGTTCTAACAACTTTATTTCACCCGGTTTTTCTCCTCAAAACCACAACCCCAACAACTATAATAGAAGCAACCCAAAACCACCTCGAGCTTCTAATCCTTATCACCCACCCACTCAACAAGCACCACCCATTAATCATGATGTAGAAGCTCTCATGAGGAACCAAGGAGAGCAAATCAAGAATCTTCAAAGCCAAATTATCAACTTGAAAGGAGATATCACTAAGCAAGATAATGATATTAGAACCGAGCTTCGAAATGATATACAAACTTCTTTTAGCACTCAAACAAATGATCAACTTGAAGAATATGCAAACTTCTTTTAGCACTCAAAGCCAAATTATCAACTTGAAGAATATGCTGGCTAGTTTCTTACCAAGTACTCAACCATCTACTTCGGCTCTCTTCCTTCAAATACCGTCACCAACCCAAGAGCGAATGCGAGTGCTATTACTACACACAGTGGAGCAACCTTAGTAGGATCATCTATCCCTCCCCCAGTTACTCCATCTACACCTACTCCACCACCATTTATCCCTCCTACTCCCACGCCTAGTATTAGTTCTCCATTACCGTCTCCACCTATGAATGACGAAGTACCCAAGAAAAACCCTTCACCCACCCCACCTTCCACCTATAAACCCAACATCCCTTATCCTTCTCGGTTGGACAAGAGCAAATTGCTTACTAAAGAGGATGCTCAAATCACTTCTTTTATGAAGATGATCTCTCAAATGAATTTCAACATTAGCCTCGTTGAAGCACTTGTCCAAATGCCAAAATTCGTCAAAGCATTCAAGGAATTGCTTCAAGAAGGAAAAGATGGCTAAGTTTGTCAACACACACTTAAATGAAAACTGTTATGTAGTCATTCTTAAAGAACTTCCGGAAAAACTTAGAGATCCCGGTCGTTTTGTGTTGCCTTGCATTTTCAACAAAACCGAAGAATTTACTGCCTTAGCTGATCTCGGGGCAAGTATAAATCTGATGCCTTTAAGTGTTTGGAAAACACTATCATTACCCGACCTTAATCCAACAAAGATGACTCTTGAGCTAGCAAATCGCACTCTCGCTTACCCCGTTGGTATTGCTGAAGATGTATTTATTAAAGTTGGCACCTTCACTTTCCCAGTCGACTTTGTTGTTGTTGATTATGAAATGGACCCTCGTATTCCGTTAATACTTGGTCGGCCAATCTTGAGAACCGGAAAAGCTTTAGTCTATGTTGCCGAAGGTGAGTTAATCTTAAGAGTCGGGAATGAAGCACAAGTATTTAAAATGGGGAAGATCACAACCAAATCAAATGGAAGAGAATCAGCGAATATGATTAATGTGCTTGATGATTTTTCGTCTACAACAATCCTCTTTTCGATTCTTGCTATGATAATCCACTATTCAAAGATGATGTGGATGATTCTCTCTCCAATTTAGATCCTCCACCAATTCATGAGTCTCCTCAAATTTATGATGACTATGATGATGATTCTAGTTCTGACATGGATGATTATGATGATTTTTCTTCTGAGTATAAAGACATGCCAACTTATGATGAATTTGAGGATGTCGATACACTTTCGAGTGATTCTTCACATGATGACCTTGCACCTACTTTTGATGAAGATCCTCCACCAACAATGCTTGATCCTACTTTGGATGACTACTCATTTGAGGAAGACTTTGCTACTTTTCTGAATACCTACTTCCCCAATGAAA
The DNA here is from genome assembly GCA_025667525.1 of Glebionis coronaria. NCBI lineage: Eukaryota > Viridiplantae > Streptophyta > Magnoliopsida > Asterales > Asteraceae > Glebionis > Glebionis coronaria. The sequence goes on along the minus strand of JANFOE010001525.1, from coordinate 548,537 downwards.
GTGATGCTCCTCCTTTGGACTTTGATGATTATGGTCTTTATCCTCCTTTGGATATGAAGAAAACCGCTTCAAAGGAGAAGAAGCCGGCCGACACCGATATCCGCAGCACTTATGTCTTGACACCTCTCTATCCACCTTCTGAGGATGAGATTGTGAGAATTATGAGCGGATCTTCTTCAAGGTCTACTGAGCCCGAGTGTTATTTTCCCTTAAAGGAAAAGGTGTTTGATCCCGGTATTGCAATTTCTAAGCCATCTCTGTATCCATCTGATGAAATAAAAGGAAAGTTTTTTGGAACTTATGGAGATGCTTGCACCTCATCACCCTTACTACCACCGTGCTCCATCTTTGCTTAAGGGAACCATGCCTACTCTTCTTTGGCTTGCCTTGTTCGCCTTAAGCTTGTGCTACTTGATGGATGAAAACCATGTATTTGATCCCGGTGGATATGTTTCAAGCTTCTTCCTATGCTAATCAAGGTCGAGTCAGGCTCACGACTCGGTTAACAAAAACAAGCGCTTCTCGGGAGGCAACCCGCAGTATCTATCCTTTTTCTTTGTTTTTATAATAAGTGTAGGGGAGACCCTAGTATGTGTTTGTTGTCTTCTTTCTTATCATGTGCAGGGATTCGAGCTTTCAAAGATCCATTCTTGATGACTTTTCATGGTGGGGTGCAACAGAATGGTATCAGAGACAATGGTTATAGAGAATTAGGTTGCCTGGTCGCGTAGCCTAGTCTATAGCTAAGGGTCCCTACATATAGGCGTCATTGGAGTATGTGTGCATTTTATTGTAATTGATGTGTTTGAATGTTATTTTCGTAGTATTTGTTAGGTTATGAACTACTATGGTTCATACTTAGCTACATGTTATTTTCTTTTCGAGTTTTGAATAGTGTGGGTTGAACTATAGCCGTATACGCTAGTCATTGTTGGATTTCGTTTAATTACGTTTTCATGTTCCTTATACATTTTGACTTTTGTCTACGGTGGTTCAGCTGGATTACGAGTTTATATGTTTCATGCATTGGCTACGTTATTTTAATACATGGATTTTGGATCTTATTTTATGTTGTGGCTATGTGCTTATATGAGTTGTAGGATCTATGTGCTTATTTGAGTTGGTAGACCGAGGTGTTATGTGTAGTATTAATTCTTATAAGTGTCATCATAGGAGGGAGTGCATTGGTGAAAGGGGACTTGTATCAGTATAGTGGCCAACATAGTTACACAAGTACCACAACATCAATGGATTCCTGAGTATGGTTGCATGAAAGAGGGTTAATACATGTTTGTATAGTATACGTTGGATGGATTTGAGTGTATGTATGCATATGCCTATATATCTATATTCCCTTCTATTTATCGGTTGTTTTCTTGTGATGGTTTGCTAGCTCGTTCCTCTTCGAGATGTTTAACTTCCGTAATAGCACATTTATCGAGTCCTCATTTCAGGTGTTCGTTTGTACTGTAATTTTAGCCTAAATGTTATTGAGATAGTTTAAGAATTCCATTGTCTTTGTTTATTTGGGGTAACAATATCTTTTATTTTGAGTCTTACGTGGTAAAAGAAATAAATTTGCAAATAGTTAAAATAGTTGTTGGTAGTTGATAAAATAAGGGTAAAGTGTCGAAAACGTGTTTGAAATAAGGTGAAATATAAATTCTTTAACATATAAGCATGGCTTATTTATTTTAAAATAGTTTAGTTTTGATCACCTAAAGTTATTGTTCTTTAGTTAAAATATTGTTCTTATTTAATTAAATATGTTTAAATCAAGTAATTAATCATATGATGGGTGAGAGTTTTAATTTTCTGGAATTAAAATAAATTATACCTTGAATTTTGTAAATAATAACGGGTTTCTTTTTTAGGTTTAAAATCGTTTTTTTTTTGTTTAAATTGGATTAGGGAGAAACTGTCGCTAAATTGTAAGAATTCATCACTAAACTGTCAGAAACTGTCGCTAATGTCTGGGCAGATTCTAGGTAAAAATCGTTTTGGTTATAACTTATTTGTTTTTTCAGCTTTTTGGGTGATTCAAAAGCCTAAAGTTATGTACTCGGAGCGTACTTTTCAAATATTTAGGATGTATGTCAATGGAATTCAGTAGCTTGGTCGAATTAATTGTACAACTGTCAAGTTCAAGATTAATTTTCGGACAACATGGTTTAAAATCGTGTTTTGGGTATTTTGGGATAGTGGACACTTAAAAGGCTAACATAGGGCTGCTTTGGGATAGGATTTCAGATGTATCCATCATAGAGATTGTTACATTAATGAAGAATGTCGGTTCCGGAGTCAATGTTGACGCGTGAAATCGTGTTGTGTGCTTTAGACAATTGATCGTTCGTGAAGAGCCTATAGATTTTTTTTCGTCAAATGATTACATAACTTACTAATGTGATACCATGGTTTTAGAACAACTAATATACATTACAGTAAAAAATCCATTATGGGGTTAAATTTGGTTTTGCACAAGGTTTTAATTGTATGTCACCGGTCGTAATACGTTTCGGTTGTCGTTGGGTGCTTCTTGTGTCATTGGTCCATTTCCATGGTTCGTTGGGAGTCGATACATGTTTTATCTTGAGTATATTTTGGAGTCTCATGTTTTTGTTTCATATTTTTAAATTCGTTCACGTAAACTTCTGTTAGTTGTACATGGGCTTGATCGTTTATCCGAAGTTGGGGGTCCTAACATTTGTCGTGAGCTTATATTCATTGAGGGCGTTGTTGTAGTCATACGGATGATCTGGTTATGTTCTATTGAGAGAGAGAGCGAGTTGGTTGTGAAATGAAATTTTTTGAGCTTATGGAGTAAATCTCGGGACGAGATTTCTATTAGGAGGGAGTGATGTGACAACCCTAGATTTTGGATTTGTTACTTTTGACTGTTTGATGTTGATCATGTGCTTGGTGTGCATTTATGTGTTATGTGTTCATATTTGAGACTTTATCATGATGTTAGACATTGTTTACGTAGTTCGTGGTACGTTATATGATGATGTGATAGGTTTGTTTCGTTCTCATGAGTTCACATGAATGTGTAAATCATGTTATAAGTTGGAAATGAAATGAAATGAAATGAGTTTAGAAATGAACTGCAGAAAAGTTCGGGTAGCATTTTTATAAGGTTTCGTTTACGTATCGTATGTTGTATGTATGTATTAAGTATATATAATATGGTTAGGATAAGTTTTATAGTTACTTTCTATATTTAGAAACTTTTAGAAATGAAGGCTTGTCACAACCCTGGTTTTGAGGTTCGTCACTTAGTTTTATTTTGTGCTAGTTACGCGTCTTTATGTGTTTATGTGCTTATTGGTGTGTATAGATTGTGGTTTGGATATCGTTTCCGGTACGGGGTACCTTGTGAGTGAAATGATGTGTGATGATTTCATGTTCATGAGTTCACATGGTAGTGACTATGAAGTGAGATGGTGTTATTTAATGGTTTTACGTATACCTATATGTACTATAGAAAATCGTATTTTTACGATTTACGGTTTAGCATTTAGAGGTCTCGGATGAGGTGTTTAGTCATATGAATATTTTTTGGGATGGTTTTAAGTCATTTAGGACTTAGTTATAAAGTTTATTTCAAAATTTGAGATTTTTATAAAAGTGTATATTTTACGACTTTTATGGTAAAACGCGTAAATTTGACTAGTTTTACGGTTTTGAGGTTTTGGAGGCTTTAGGAGCTGAAATAAATTAATGGAAATTAAGGTAATATTATTAATAGAATTATTAATAATAATAAAAAACGAATTTAAGGGGTGTTTGGGTCGGTTTAGACGCATCAAAAGAAGAAGGAAAAGGAAAAAGAGGAAAAAAAAGGAAAGTGGGCTTATACTTGGACTAGGATTTTAGGTACACCATATATATTATTTATTCATAACAGAAAATCATAAATCCCTGGAGGTTTTAGTCGACAAAAAAAAGAGAGAAGAATTAGGGTTCTTCAAAAATTGGGTTTTCTCATCTTTCATTAATTTTAAGGTAAAAACCTTTAATCCCATTTTAATTTATTTGTTTTTATGTTTATATAATCATCTTATGATGGATTTAGGTTAGGGTTTAATTTAAAAACAGTAAATTAATGTTATAATAATGAGTTCATAATGATTACATAAGTTAGGGCTTGTAATTTGTGGAATTAGGGTTAATTAATTAGTTTAATTTGATTAAACCCGTTTTTAAAAACTGGGCAGAATTTTGAGTCAATTATTTTGATCATATCGGGAGTTCTATAAACTCTTATTTTATGATCCAAGTATCCCTGAAAAGGTAATTTAAGTGGCTTTTAAATGCAAGAAACGAGAACTAAATTGGAGGTCGGGAAGTGGGTCAAAAAAAGGTTACAACAGTCGGAGGTCAAATCAGTTTTGTAATCAGCCTGTTTTCTTTTTAAGTTTTGGGTTGTTTGGGGTACTTAAGGTTGCATTGGGATCTTCTCACGAACATGGGAGATGGTTTATATATTGTAGTAAGTATCTGCACTTGGGATAAGGTTGTGGTTTAGGGTAAGACCCCTTAATTGTAACAAACGTTTAGTATGTTTAAAATCAGGAAATCGGGAATGACAAAAGTATATATAGATAAATCGGGGCCTTAACAATAGCTTTAAGGTTAGGGCAAGTGGAAGGTGTTAGCTAACATTTGTACGGGTATGAATATTCCTTTTACAGAAACCATGGGTATGTTTAAGTGGACGTTTGACTTAAAGTTTTGAGACCTAAAAACTGGGACTATTTTGTGTAAAATATGAACGAGATGGTTATTAAACTTAACCAAGTTAAGGACTTGTTCGGAAAGGGTAATGGGGTGATTAGAGCTTATCAATGAGGTATTTATATGTGAATAGGCTAGATTTCCATCATATGTTGATGAGCCATCTTAGTGATTGGTTCATGTATTGATTGCGTGTTTTTCGTTTGTTAGCTTGTTGCTAGTGCGAGAACTCGTGAAGAAGCAATCAGGTGAGTTTCATAGTCCCATGTTTACTATTGATTTTGACTTCCAGATGGTATGGAAGAGACACTGTGTTATGTTGTTTATAAATTGATGCTCTGAATGTTTTTTTAGGTTTGAGATGGACTTGTGTGTACATTATGTGATTAACTGCTATGTGATTCTTGTTCGTGTATGATTTGGGTGGGAAAGGTACATAGGTGTATGGGCGCCTATGGTACCATGGTTGTTGGTAAGGCGTGATGCCTTGGAAATTATGGTTGTTGGTAAGGCGTGATGCCTTGGTAATTGTGGTTGTTGGTAAGGCGTGATGCCTTGGAATTGTGATGATTGAATGAACTTGAATGCTAGTTGTTAATACATAATTGTAGCGCATTGTCCATATGTTATTGTGTTGATGGTTGTTATTCACAGCTTATAACTGATTTGGCGTTGGAGTCTAAACCTATGACTCTCACCAACTTTATGTTGACGTGTTTTAGTGTCTCTTTCAGGTGATACGTGGTTAAGCGTGAGAACATATGTGGCTAGGATTGGAGTCGAGTAGGAATGCATTTAGAAGGAGATCCCCGTTCCTTCTTAGTTTATTTTCTTTCTGATTGTTTCGATAGTGATATTGTTGGCACCTATATGTGATTGTTAGTGTTATTTGTTTGTCTTGGGTAAGAGGTATGACTGTTACCTACTTACCTAGACTCCTGCTATGTTGAGATATTGTCATGACCTTTGTGTCGCCATTTATGACGTTATAGTTGCATTTTAGTTTTCTCTATAGAGACACCGTTTGTTGTGATGATATCCATACGTCGAGCCCCATATTCCGCCATGGTGGGGTGTGACAAGGCTAGTTCAATAATCGCGTGAAAAGTCGAAAAATTAGCAAAAGGGTGCTCGGTTTAGTCCCGAAAGTTTATAGGGGTATAAGTAAACATAAAATAGGAGGGGGGAGAGTGTAGATATGATAAAACATATAGGGGAGTCGAATTTGTGTGTCCCATAGCTGAAATTTTAAATATTAAATTAATAAAAATAGGATAATTACCATTTAAAAGTCCTAATTGGGCCAAAACTTGTCTAGAAGGTTACCAAGACCTATATAAACACCCTTAGACCCCTAAAACGACTAATAACCCTAAATAAACCTAAAATCAGTCTAAATCTTCCATGGATATCAAGAGGAGTCGAAATTATGATTATGGTTGATTAATTTTTCTTGTTTCAATGTAAGTGATCAATTCAACCTTAATATAATTCATGTTTTTATTATTTAATCATAACTGTAATGTTCATTAACCATCATTGAGATGATTAGTGTTTTGTTAAATTTATGAGAATTATAGTTATTTAGATTTATTAATGATCTTAGGGTTTGTGTTAAGAATTTAGGGAAAATTAATGATGTTTAGAGGGTTAGTGCATAAAGGTGTAAAACAGTCTGATTTTTAGGTCTGTCTTGTGTTGACTGTTACGGGCAGTTAGTAGCACGTTTGGTCGCATTTATTTTTTTTAAAAAATTAAGTTCAGAGTGTCTATTTTTAAAAAATGTAAGACTCGTCGAAAATAGTGTTCGGGAAGGTCGTCAAACAATTGTTACAAAAACAGTGCGCAGTTCAGGAATAAATTTGGATTTCGAAAATTTGAGTCAAAACCTAACCAAGCGAATGAGATAGCCAAAGATTTTTAATTTGGAAACTCTTTATAATGTATATAAAAGGACTGGAGTTTTTCAATAAAAGTTATGGTTTTTAGGTCGGGCTTTTGGTGTCGAACATTTAGCATGTACAGAAAATCAGCTTTGTGAAATCGACTTTTGGTGTAGAGACTAAACGAAAGGGTTAAACGTGTAAGTAGAAAGTAAAATTTGTTTTTGGAGTTCTTAGATCATATAAAAACATAAATCCAGTAGGGTAGGATCCATGTGTGGTGTTAAGTTCACTTCATGTGGTCGTTTGATGACTAGTAAACCGTACCGGGAAAGACTGGATTTTTACGTATAGAATAGCTTGTAGTGTGTGAACTAGACAGCGAGGATTGGGGGATTAGATTCATCTCCGTGGTTATTACTTAACTTGGGTGTTAGGACCTGAGCTAAGTGTGTTGTGTATGATCTTATAGGTTTGCGGGAGTGCTAGCTTGCTGTGCTATCAAGTGAGTTCATAGTCCCATTTCGCTACGTTTTTAAATGTTTTTCCAATATGGGATGGAAATGACACTTGCAATGTTCTTTAACATGATTTAGTACTATGTTTTAAAATGTGTGGATATAAATGTGCTATTGTGTTACTTGCGTGCTTATGTTTTCTCATATGTGCTTTGATATGTCTTCTGATATGTGAATCTTGATTGTGTTATGATTGGGATTGGTACATAGATGTATGGGCGTCTATTGGACCAGTTGTGATGTGTGTGGAGCGTGGGGCACGATCCTTCCAGAGTTCTTGGTTCTGAGTTCTTGGTTCGTGGGACACGATCCGTCCTGAGTTCTTGGTTCGTGGGGAACGATCCGTCCTGAGTACTTGTGCATCGTCTCTTTGGAGGCAAGATATCTCGACGGGGATATAGTTCATCTTCCACATGTGGTGTGGAAAAGATCAGGATAGTGTGGTGTGTGTTCTTGTGTGTGTGACGGGATACTTCTTGATTGTTATAGTGTGCTTTGTGAATTGTAGATGTGATCGGTACTTGATTTAAGTTTTGTTGTGGATGCATGTAACATGATTATCACATTGTGGTCCATTACTATAAATTGTTTTTCTTCAACTTATTTACAGCGGATGTCAAGGTTTCTTATGATGTTCTAGATAACTTAAACCTATGTTCTCACCAACTTTATGTTGACAGATTTTAGTGTCATTTTCAGGTGAGGTAGTTGTGCAAGATGATGTTAGAAGTGGCTAGAGTATAGACGCTGCTAGGATTGCATTAGGAGGAATCCCTTTCCTCTTAGATTTTGTTTTGTCTTTTGATTTAATAAATTGTTTGATACCTATATGTTTGATGTGTGTTATTTGAATGTCTTTGGTAAGAGGTAGGCCTGTTACCTACTTACCTAGACGCCTACATTATTTGAGATATTGTCATGACATTTTGTCACCTTTTTATGACATTTCTATTTCATTTAGTTAACTCTATAGACACGCTATGGTTGTGATGATATCCATAAGTCGCGCCCCATATTTCGTCATGGTGGGGTGTGACAGTTAGTCCCGTCCATTGTGTGCCTAAGAAAGGCGGAATAACCATTGTTCCCAATGAAAACAACGAGTTGATTCCTACTCGACTTGTCATTGGTTGACGAGTTTTCATAGACTAGCGCAAGCTCAATAATGGCACTCGCAAGGATTATTTTCCTCTCCCTTTCATGGATCAAATGCCCGAGCGTTTAGCGGGTAATGATTATTATTGCTTCTTAGACGGTTTCTCCGGGTATTTTCAAATTCCCATCGATCCTAAAGACCAAGAGAAAACTACATTCACTTGTCCTTATGGAAAATTTACTTAAAAAGAATGCCTTTCGGCTTATGCAATGCTCCTGGGACTTTCCAAAGGTGTATAATGGCTATATTCCATGACATGGTTGAAGAAACTATGGAAGTCTTCATGGATGATTTCTCGGACTATGGTGATTCTTTCTCTCATTGCCTTGCCAATTTAGAACGTATGCTCAAACGATGTGAAGACACTCGTCTCGTTCTTAATTGGGAAAAATGCCATTTCATGGTAAAAGAAGGCATTGTTCTTGGACATAAAATCTCCAAAGCCGATCTTGAAGTCGACCATGCTAAAATCGATGTTATTGCTAATTACCTCCACCTTCAACCGTGAAGGGTATGAGAAGTTTCCTTGGTCATGCGGGCTTCTATCGTCGGTTCATTCAAGATTTTTCTATGATCGCTCGCCCGATGACCCACCTATTGGAAAAAGATACTCCTTTTATCTTTTCTAAAGAGTGTATTGACTCTTTCAATCTTCTGAAGGATAAACTAACTAAGGCACTGGTCTTGGTTACCCCTAATTGGGAGTTACCTTTTGAATTGATGTGTGATCCTTGCGACTTTGCTATTGGAGCGGTTTTGGGACAAAGAGTTAACAAACACTTCCAACCAATCCATTATGCTAGAAAGACAATGACGGGGGCTCAATTGCATTATACCACTACCGAAAAAAGCTTTTAGCTGTAGTGTATGCTTTTGAGAAATTTTACCCCTATCTTGTCCTTTCCACCACCATTGTCTATATCGACCATTCCGCGTTGAAGTACTTGTTAAATAAACAAGATTCCAAACTAAGACTTCTTCGTTGGGTTTTGCTCCTACAAGAATTTAAAATCGAAATTTGTGATAAAAAGGGAGCAGAAAACCTAGCCGCGGATCATCTTAGTAGACTTGAGGATCCTTATCAAGGGGAGATCCCAAATCAAGAGATTAATGACTCTTTTCCCCTTGAGGCCTTGATGTCTATTAACTCCAATATTGATGAAACCCCATGGTTTGCGGACGTTGCAAACTATTTGGCGGGTGGAGTTCTCATGGAAAGGTTAACGTCCCAGCAAAAGAAAAAGTTCTTTAAGGGCATTAAGCACTATTTTGTGACGACCCTTACCTTTTCAAACAATGTGCGGATCTTGTCATTCGTCGGTGTGTTGATTGGCCGGCAGCCTTATTAATCCTAGAGGCTTGCCATAAAGGACCCACCGGTGGTCACTTTGGTCCCAATTACACCGCGAAGAGAGTTTTCGATCTGGATTTTATTGGCCCACCATTTATCGTGATGCTCATGAAATGGTTAAACATTGTGATGCTCGCCAACGCCAAGGCAAGATCACACATAAATATGAGATGCCTCAAAATTTCATACAAGAATGTGAAATCTTTGATGTATGGGGCATCGACTTTATGGGGCCATTTCCATCATCCAAAGGGAACAAGTACATCCTCGTAGCCGTTGACTACATATCTAAATGGGTTGAAGCTAAGGCTCTCCCTACGAACGATGCGAGAGTGGTTGTGCACTTTTTGAAGGAGCTTTTTGCTCGATTCGGTGTTCCTCGTGCTATCATCAGTGACCGTGGGACTCATTTTTGCAATGATCAATTTGCTCGAGTCATGGCTAAGTACGGTGTCAATCACCGTATTTCCACAGCTTATCATCCCCAAAAAAATGATCATGTCGAGATATCTAACCGTGGATTGAATAGAATATTATAGCGAACTTATGGATAGCATCGTGTCTCGTGGGCCGATAAGTTAGATGATGCTTTGTGGGCTTTCTGTACCGCATATAAGACTCCGATTGGTTGCACTCCATATCGTCTTGTGTACGAGAAGGCATGCCACCTCCCTGTTGAGCTGGAACATAAGGCGTACTGGGCCTTGAAGTGGACCAATTTTGATATCAACAAAGCCGATGATCTTCGGAAGATTCAACTCAACGAGCTAAATGAACTAAGGAATGAATCTTATGAGAATTCATTGATCTACAAAGAGAAGACCAAGATCATTCATGATTCAAGGATTAAGAACCGAGAGCTTCACGTTGGTGATCAAGTTTTACTCTTTAACTCTCAGTTGAAGATCTTCTCGGGCAAGCTGAAGAGCCGTTGGTCTGGTCCATTCACCATCGCCAAAGTCTTCCCCTATGGCACCATTGAGCTTTCTCAGCCAAATGGGCCTAGTTTAAAGTGAATGGCCAGCGAGTGAAGCTGTACTTTGGTGAGGACATATCTCATGAGATGATTTCATCCTTCACCACGTTTCCCTTGAATTAGTTCTGGGTCGAGTCAGGCTCGTGACTCGGTTAACAAAAACAAGCGCTTCTCGGGAGGCAACCAGTTGATCTATCCTTTACCGTTTTCATAATAAGTGTAGGGGATCCATGTATGTGTTTCTAGTCTTGTTTCTTTTGATGTGCAGGGATTAAAGCTTCAAAGAGCACTTTTGATGATGTTTGACGACCTGTGATCCCGTGTACCCGTCTTCCTGGTTCTATCCTAAACTCTCGTGATTCAATATTTCATATCTTATATGTTCACATTGAAATCACTATAGTTGTCCTTCCCTTAGCAAGATTTGAACAATGTGCACAATGTCCTAAGTGTAGGGGAGTTTACTCCTACATGCTTAAACATTGAGGACAATCTTTATATCAAGTGTAGGGGGACTTCTATCGAAGTAAGTAGGCTTTTCCATGAATTTGTCCTCATTTTAACCAGAAAATTTGATTTTTCGACATTTTTCAAAAATTTTAATCTATTTTAGCCTAGTAGTTTTTCCTTTATTATCGTTGTTTACTTTCTTTGCTAAAAATAAAGTTTAATAAAGTGGTATTAATTTTTCAACGTTGTGAATCTTTTGACTTAACCCGAGTTTGCTTATCTAAGTTTACTCTAGCTAGTATCCTTAACGTGTTTAAGTCAAGTTTTTGGAAATTTAAAACGCGAAAGTCTTAACTCTTACGAGTTAATAACAAGAACTTTTCGCAAGTTCCTAAAATTGATCCTAGAAAGTCGTTTATCAAGGGAACTTTAAAATGCGAATTCTAAACTTGAAAAAGTCTAAAAATTTGCAAGATCCGATAGATGACTTGAAAACCCAAAACTTTCTTTTGATTGGCTAAGCATCCAGGAGTCTCATTCCTTGGGATTTTAAATTGTGGAGAACGAGAGATGATAGAGTCAATTATAAGTTTGGTATTCTTTCATGAATTTATGTGAGTTGATTATAAGCTTTTTCTCCCATCGCTTGTTAGTAAATATATTTCCAATAAATAAGGTTGTACGATTTGAAAAGTTACTTAGCTTCTAGCACAAGATCGTTTAAAAGCTGCTCAATATTAATTAGAGTTCATAGCCAAGGCATAACTTATTAAAGTGGGATGCGAAGATTGACGAGTCCAAAAAGGCCCTAACAAGGCATGAGGGCTACATTTTGTTGCTAAAGATCCCAAGTGATGTGAAGAATCATTTATCAAAAATCAATATTAAGGATCGAGACACACGACGAAAAGCAAATACTCCCCTAAAGATCATGGAGAAGTCTATCCAGAAAGGCCCTAACAAGGTATGCGGATAATTAGATCCAAGTCCTAAAAGGAGGCGGATCGTTGTATATCAAAGTCCAAAATAAAGATTGGAGAAAAATGAAGAAGTCGTGGTCCAAATATGAAGAATCTCTCAAAAACTTCAAGTGAATAAATTCCTATTATGAAGAGAAGACCATAATTTCAAGAACGTCTCTCAAGATTCGAAGTATGAGCTCGCTGCCAAATATCGGTCTGAGAGAGGTCTCAAATCCTGAAGCGAGTTATGCCAAGATATGAACTTTAAGAGGTCCCGAGAAGCAGTTTTAAAAGATTTTGTCCTTTAGCTAACTATTGATTAAATCGTCCCACTTTATTTTCGGCCTAAATAAACTATCGAAATAAGTCAAACAATGCATCCTCGTGATCATTCAAGACAATCATAAAATATAAGAGATACACCTAGGAATAAGGGAGTCTAAGTAAATAATTGGGCACCATGAGTTCATGTTAGTTTGCTAACTTCTAATAACAATGATCTCGTTTTTAAGATTGGTATGGGGAAAGTGAAACTTGAGGATGATGAACATTCATGAAAGCCTAAACCCTAATGTATGTCTTTGATTTTTTTACTTATTTTGTACATATTTCTATCTTTTTAGTTTCCTTAAAGTTTAGTATTTAATAAAGGCCAAGGTGGGTTATTTATGACGAGAAATGTAATCTGTGCATTGAAATTAATGCATTGCATGAGGGCATTGCAATGGTCAAGTGTAGGGGATCCAATCAGTGTGAAAACACTTATCCTTTTACCATTTATTTATAATAATAACATGACCAAAACGTGTATTTTATGTCGTAAAAGTCGGAATTATGTGTGGTTTGTGTTTTTATTGTGTTTCAGGATAAAAATATGAAAAAGGAAGAAAACACGGGCTATCACGAGTTTTTATCGAAGAAAACGAGAAAAGATGAAGTCAAAAGATCAAGAGTGCAAAAAGAACGGAAGTCCAAGGCCTCTTCTAAAGATTTCTAGAAGAAAAAGTCTAAAGACGGAAGTTTAATGAAGTCAAAGAACCAAGTCTAAATTATAGAAGAAAGTTATAAGACGAGTTCAATTTATATCGACAAATCCCAAGACGACGTCGAGAAAGACAAAGAATTTAAATCAAGTCGAGTCGAGAAGAAAGAAAGAAGGAAGCAACACATGCACCTCCCCACCTCCTATATATACCCTCCTAATGTGTCATTAGGAGGGTGTTAGCTAGTTTATTTTTCATTTTTGTAGTTTTTAATTTTAGAGAGAGAAAGTGTCTAACTTTCTCTCACTAGGAAAACTTCATCTTTCATCTTCCTTTCTTGTGATCTTTACTTTTGAGAGTTTACTCTTGTTTTGATCGTAATCTTCTTCTACCTTTCTTTATTTTGTTTATCTTTGATTCGTGATAATCTTTGATTTTGCTTCATCTTGATGTTTATGTGATTAAAAAGTTATCTTTTCATTCAGATCTAAGTTTATATACAACTTGAGCTTTGAGCTTATCATGCTTATTGGATTATTTTGTATTTAGCTTATTTACTTTTAAGTTTTCTTAAAAGTTTCGTCTTTTTTAAGGTTTGCTTTAAAAGTTACTTATTTAGTGTTTTGAAAAAGTTCTTATTTGTGCTTATTATCTCTTTTCATTAAAAATTTGGTAAAGTTTTGGATGTGCTTTTCAAAACGGAGCTTATTAAGTTAGCTTATTACGTTTTTCATTCCATCGGAAAAGGGCAAACCCTTTTTCGACCATTATTCCGACGTTTTCCACCATTATTCCGATACAATGTATCGGATTAGTGTTTTGGATTCTGACGGTTATTCTGATTGGGATTCCGACGGAGGTGATTATTTGTTATTCCGATAGTTTCTTTCTCTTACATTCCGATAGTGTTGTATTCCGATATAGTTATTCCGATACTGTGCATTATTCCGATGCTTTGGTTGATATTCCGACATAATTTATTTCGATGCATTCTGACAGTTTTTCCGATTAACATTCTGACGGATTTATTCCGACAGGATTCCAACGGGTTATTCCGACGGATTTAAGATTTTAGTTTTATAAAGTTTTAAGTTTTAAATTTTCTTTTATGTTTTTAATCATTTATTTTTAATTCGTAATTTTTAGTTTAATTTTCAAAGATTTTTTTTTTTACTCAACGACATTTTCAGATTTCTTTTTAGTTTAAAATTGATAATCAAACCATTTTATTTTCCACCAAGAACGACTGAGTCGCACTAATAACTAGTAATCAATTCGAAAAGACTGGAACAACGAACTTTCATACGAGAAAATATCTTGTATTAGTTTACCACAAAGTCAGAAAAAAAAAGTATAATACTATCTAAGTCATTGTCGACCATGTAATCAACCTACGCGTTTTCTTCCATCCAGAAGGATTATGCAGTAGCGGACCTACATAAAATTCAGCAGTAAATCGTACGATTTCAAGGCATTCCATCGACCATCATATCAGACAGAATTCATGTTCACGATCACGTGTATGTTTACGTTCACTTTACGTTCATGTTTATTTTAACTTCCACGTTTACGTCTCATTCGCAATATGATGCTGTTTCAGTCCATATTTTATGCTATCTCATGATTTAAGCTCACGTTTGTGTTCATAATATTGTTCACGTTTAAGTTCGTGTTCCATTCTGCGATACACGTTTCACAGATTACCGAATACGGTTATGAAAGATTAAGAAACCAGACTCAAGATTTGCACAACTTTTCCATACTCAGGTAGACGTTTCAGTCTCAGGCCGTATCGTCTGGCACTTTTTCCTCAGTCAGCCTACGTTCATGATGTGTCTTAGTATCACGTTCACAGTATGTTCCACAGATCACGTTTACAATATATCCCATGCCCAGTGTTCCTCATATAATCGTGAACCACGTTCAGAATTGTTCACGTAACACGTTCACAATTGTTCACATAGTTCGTCCTTATATGTTTCAGCAGCTTGCTCAGAGATATAAATGTTATCTTTTCAGGATATTTGTACGTACCGGTTCATGTATACTACATGTTATAGCTTATTCATTCCATCAGATTCAGAACAAGGTCATCAGGACTGGGTCATCAGGACCAAGATTTTTTTTATTATTATGTTTAGATCTTTGAAGGAATCGTTTCGAGCGGGAGGTCATTCGAAATAAAGGATTCCATCCGGACATCTCATCCTTTTCCTTCAATAAATTCAGTTAAGTTCTTTTAGTCATGTTACGTTCCATTTCCTCTTCAACCATGTCATGTTCCATGTTCACTTCAGTGATGTCAAGTTTATACCCTTTTAGCAGCATTATTCTTTAATTTGAGGAAGAATTATCCTTTCAGCTTACATGTCTTTTTTTAGCTTGCCTGTTGTTTCAATCCTTATAACTTCATCATCTTATTTCCTTTAACTTGAGGACGAAATTTCCTTTTTAAAGGGGAAGAATTGTAAAACCCAGCAATATCGTGTCTTTAATTCGTGGATGAATTATTTTTTTTAGAGGGGAAGAGTTGTAAAACCCGCACGAAAAATCCATGAAAATATTAATTAACGAAATTTCAAATTAATTAAAAGATATAATCCACGACTAGTATTCACGACAAGCATTCAAGTATATTAAATGTACCGACAAGCATTTACGTTTAATAAATAAATCATGACACGGTAAACACGAACTCAATCACGAATACGAATACACAGAAATCCAAGAAATCACGAAAAGTATATAAAAAAGGAGTGTTGTTTGGGGTCGGATATTTGGTTAATTTTGAGAAATAGTTAATATGACTTAATCACTCATAATTATCATTTCAAACGATTGTGATCAAATTCAGCTTGTAATTATGATAATCAGTTATAAGTAAATAAATAAATGCACATTATGAGGACGGATTCATAGTTTCACAACAATCAATATAGACGGTTTATCAGTTACGTCAAGATCTTCAAAAAAATAATAATAGATATTCTTATCAGCTTAACTCAGAAAAAAAGCAATCTTTTCATCTCTTAAAGTTCGTTTCTTTTCGAAACCTTATTGTATCACCGCCATATATAGTCTTTATGATTCATTCGCACAACAACCCTAAGCCAAGATCCTTCTCAAATATAACTTAATGATTTAAGTGTTCGTCTGAGTACGGTTCACGCAGTGGTGCTTCATGTTCGAATTGATGTTCATATTTGTGTTTCGATGCATTTTCGTCTTATTTACATTACGTATGAACGATCATTTTGGTCGAATACGATGTGAACGGCGAAGCATGGATTCGATCGGATTGCTCGCTGGTGTTTCGTGTAGGAATTCCCGTAAAGGGTTATAGTGAGTTCGTGGGAGGTTCGAGATAGTATTGTTCAGGTTTGAGTTTCGACAAGGGTTCTTTGTCATAGTTTTGTGTTGGGTCATTCGTGTTGATTTCGAAAGGAGGTAACTCAAAATCTTATTCACGTTCACATTCTTATATATAGTTCATCCTTTACTAAATCATCAATGGCTTAGATTTATATACCTGTAATTTAGTTAGTGTTGGTTGTTAGTAAAAAAAAGAAGGGCATAGATATGATAATAGTTAAAAGCGAATATGGATGGGTTATAAACTTGTTTTTCTGAATTTAAAACGCAGCTAAAGGTAAGGAAGTTTCATGCATGGCCACACTAATTAATATGTTAAGTAAAGTTTTGCTTGTTAAGATCATATATTGGAATTGAGAAATATGAATGTCAAGATTTGCAACATCAAAATTACTTTGTAGATGAGTTAAATGGTCATATGAGAAAGATGATGTTTAGTAAGCTAGTAGCTACAAATTATTTTGCACGCATGCATATGTCTGACCAAAACGCAAGGTACTTAGAGAGAGTAATATCGATCATACACTTTGACTATCAAGAAAATTAGGCAATTGCTAAAGTGATGAGAATATATATGAATGAAGTAAATCATATTCAAAATATATAATCAATTATTAAGTTTAGGCAAAATTAATTTAGCTTATTAATTCATGATTTATTAAAATCAACTTATTGATTTTTTACTTAACTAATTCTCGGCTATTAAAATTGACTTATTAAGTAATTGATTTATTTAAAATCGGCTTATTAAGAAACGGCTTATTGATTTTGACTTAATTAAATTACGGCTTATTAGAATCGAGCTTCTTACTAATTATGGAACCTACTATTTTAGAAAGTTACTTATTGTGATACAACCAGTATAATAACACATGAATACATGAAATACACTTATCAGAAATACATGGAACCGTCAAAATTACAAGATTATACACGAAACAGTAAAACAAGACAAGAACATGTAAAACAAGTTAAGAACAATAATAACCAGTAAATTATACAGTAATCAGACAATTCATTCACGTCCCTTTATTTATGTAGTATCTGTGTAGTCGGAGTAGATCCTTCATCTTTCATTCTTATTTCATTACTCGACACGAGGTACGGATTTTTCGTCCTTTCAGTAAGGACTTCCTTTCTATGCATGATTAGAATTCCCCGTCTGCAGCCAAATGTTTTCCCCAGTATATGTTATAAATTATCAGAAATTATTTTAATAAATAAGATACTGCCTGAGCCTTATATACACGCATGAAAAGTTAGTTGTACTAGTTATGGAGGTACCGTAACCATGACACTTGAGGCACCGGTGTCGTGACTCACCTGTAGGAGAGTGATATCCTGCAGCGTCCCATTCAGCTCAGCTTGGCCATTTTATCAGTGTTATTAGTGGGGTGTATGGATGCATCCTAGGCTATCAGTTTACAGTTTATCAGGTGAATGTGGTGTGTGCTCTACATCCTTCACATTGGAGCTGATCCCTCCACCCAGCACATTATTTAAAGGTCACCCCTCTACAGCATAACGAGGTCACCCCTCTATTTATTTATGCAGCAGTTGTTACATCACATTGTTGGGAATAAATATAAGTGTATTAGTTACCCCTGCTAGTTGGTCAGAGTTTCCCCTGCTAGAGTAAGTTCCCCCCTGCTAAATAACAAAGGCAGGGGGCTTGGTTCTTCTGCTGAAGTCAAAGACCCTGTTGCTAGAGATATACTTGGAATAGATTATAACGCGTTTCAGTTACTACTCCGAGATACTTTCCAAGTTTGTTAGTAGTGATCTTGTACGCGAGTCCTTGTACTATAAAAGGACCCACTAGGTTATCTTGCAATGTGTGTCTTTCTCTGTTATCTTTCATTTCTTACTTTAAGGTTTTTGTAACCCTAATACCACTATTGGGTATTCGTATATCTATGATATATTAAAGTTTAACATTTGCTTTAAACATTTGTTCTTGTTCTAAACACTAAATTCCGCATCTTGTTTAATTACTTTGTATTGCAAAGTTTCTCTAGTGTTAGATTGAATCTATTCTCTCTATCAAAACCCGTAAACAAGCTAAGGTTTAAGATCTGAGTTTGGGATCAACAAGTGGTATCAGAGCTTGTTGAGAAACTTTGATTAAACCAAGAACAAAACATCTCTCACAATCAACATCAACCATGTCTTCAGATTATAATTCATTGTCAACCAACAACAATGCTCTCAAACTAACCATTCTAGATCCTGAAAAATTTGAACTATGGAAGTTCAGAATTCAACAATACCTTAAGATGGAACACTATGTTCTTTAAGAGATCATAGAATTTGGTGATCAATTTCCAAAGACTATACAAGTTGAAGATAAAGATAAAGGTTAAGAAAAAGGTGAAAGCTCCAAAGGTGAAGCCAAGAAGAAGTCTGCTGCTCTTGCTGACAAGGAAATACTGGCAAGAAGGCATGATGTCAGGGCTCATAGTTCCTTGCTGTTGGCTCTACCTGATAGACATCAGCTAAGATTCAGAAAATACAAGACAACTAAGGAACTCTGGGAAGCAATAAGCAAAACATTTGGAGGGAATGAAGCCACAAAGAAGAAGAAGAAGAATCAAATGCTTGATCAATTTGCTTCTTTCAAAGCAATTGGTGATGAAGAAATTGTTGTTATCTACAATAGGCTTCAAGATCTGGTTGCTCAGTTAGAATTCCTTGAAATAGAAGTGAGAAGAGAACAGGTGAATACCAGGTTTCTTAACAGTCTCCAGAAAGAATGGTTTGTTTACAAAGCTATTTGGCAGAATAGTGATGATATAGATGACAAGAACATTGATGACATATACAATAACTTGAATGTTTTTTAGCCAGTGGTCAATGAGATGAAGTCATTAGGAACCATCCCTACCAATTCAAGTGGATCTACTAATTCCCCTGCTAACATGGCTTTCATATCTCACAGCAGTAGAATCTCCAAAGGTAGTAGAATTAAAGTTGGCCCTGCTACCCATTCCTATGCTGCTAGATATGGATCATCTTATGATGAAGAAAGGCCTACAACATTCAGCCTTGACACTGCTTGTGCTTTCATAGCATCCCAAGGGCCACATGGATCTACAGTGTGATACAAGCATTTTGTATGGGGTTCTATATTTTCTCTCGATATCCTCTCGAATTGATCTTGGTTCTAAGTGGAATGATTGTTCTTGGTTACTAAAAAGGGGAGTGGTTTTCTATTCTACTAAAGGTTTAAATGCACTAAAATGTAAACTTAAATTTAAAAGCAATTAAATTAATAACAATTAATAACACTTGGATTAAAATATAAAATAAAAATGAAGAACAGTAAGAACAGTAAGTAAGACTTAAAAATGCTCAAAAGAAGATTGATTCGGAAGTTTGACCTTGATTCAGAACTATTGATCCGGAACTTTTCACCCGGAAGTTTATCCGGAACTTTCACCCGGAACTTTGTTCGGAAGTTGATCCGGAAGATTTGGCTCGGAAGTTAATTCGGAACCTTCACTCGGAAGTTCATCCGGAACTTTACTCGGACCCTTCACTCGGAACTTTACTCGGAACCTTCACTCGGAACTTTTGATTCGGAAGTTGGTTCAGAAGTTTATCCGGAACTTTCGTCCGGAACTTTTGACTCGGAAGTTTATTCGGAAGATTTGGACAGAACATTCATCCGGAACTTTTTAACTGACTCGAAACTTTTTAACATAAATTGATTCGGAACTTATAAAAACTCATTCGGAATTTTTAAAAAGAAAACTCATTCGGAACTTCTTAACTCATGCGGAACTTTGTGTTCATCCGGAACTTTTGTTCATCCGGAACCTGGAAATCCTCAAGAACAGTACTTTTACCGAAGAACAGGGAAATCAATTTTAAGCCAAAAATCACCAAGTTTTTCACAAAAACTTAAATAAAGATAAACACAAATGATATACAAACCAATAACTACAAATCCCATCAATAAAAACATAAAACCCAACAACTTTTAAAGATTAAATCAATAAAATAAGAACTTAAACTTTTAACCAAATAGATGGAGATGAACAAGATGAAATGGAAAGATTGATGTATTGAATGATTAAGGTTTTAACAATCACAAAACAAAGATTAAACTACAAGATTCTTGGAACAATAAAAATCAAAATCACCAAACACCCTAGTGGTGTTGGTGATGACTACGAACAGAAAAGGGAGAAAAGAAGGGAAAGAAAAACAAAAAAACTGAATGAAAAGTGTGAAGGGACCCTTAATATAGGTGTTCCCTTTGGTTGGTGAGTGGGCTTTCTCCCGTTCTTCTTGTCTTCTCGTCTTTTCAGAAAAGTTGACGTTTTCGATTCTGATTCGGGATTTGTCGTCGATTAAATTCAACTCGTCTTTTAATTTCTTCGTTTAATAGACTTGAATTTCTTCGACTTATGTAAATCTTCCATCTTTTGTCCTTTTCTTCGATAAATCTTCAAATAGGCCCAGTGACTTCAAATCTTTTGCATCTCTTGAACAAAAGACTTCGTCTTGAGTCTTTTTCTTCGATAAAACCCGTGCAATCTCATGTTTTCTTCAATATTCATCTGGTTGGCCCTGAAAACACAATAAACACAAAAACCACGCATAATTCCATACAAATGATATTTAATATGTGTTTTGGTCTTGTTTTAGTAAGAAATAAAAGGAAAAAGGATGAGTGTTTACACACCTATCAAATCCCCTACACTTAACCATTGCCATGCCCTCATGCAATGCTTAGCGATAAAGCAATTTTACACTTTTCTTATAATTAATCAACCTTGGCCTTATTAAATTACTACTAAACAAAAATTAAAGTACCAAAAGAAATTAAAACTATAAAGTAAATAAAAGGATAGAAAACCATTTTCACTTAAAAATAGCTACATGGAAATAACTTGCAAAGAGATCAATGACTTACATTAGGGCTTTGGTGCTGCAAAGATTTATCACCCTCAAGTTTCACGTTCCCCAAACTAAGATTAAAAACGAGATCATTGTTATTATAAGTTAGCAGATCAAACACTTACACACATGGCTTAATTAAATGCTTAAACTCCCCTATTCCTAGGTGTATCTCTTATATTTTATTTTTGTCTTAGAATGATCATGAAGATGCATTTTTGGACTTATTTCGATAGTTTATTTAGGCTGAAAGCAAAGTAGGACGATTTGATCAATACTTAGCTAAAGGACAAAATCTCTTAAAACTGCTTCTCGGGATATCAAAAAGTTCATATCTTGGCATAACTCGGTTCACGATTTGAGACCTTTCTCGGGCCGATATTTGGCATGTACTTCATACTTCATATCTTGAGAGACGTGCTTGAGATAATGGTCTTCTCATCGTTCATAGAGTTTCTTCACTTGGAGACTTTTGAGAGGTACTCCAACTTTGTTGACCACGACTTCATGATTATTTCTTCAATCTCTATTTGGGATTTTGAGATACAACGATCCGCCTCCTTTTCGGACTTGGATCTATTTATCCTCATACCTTGTTAGGGTCTTTTCGGATATACTTCTCAATCATCTTTATGGGAGTTGATTGCTTTTCGTCGCGAGTCTTGATCGTTCATATTGACTTTAGGAATAATGCTTTTCACATCACTTTGGATCTTTAGCAATAAACCGGAATCCTCATGCCTTGTTAGGGCCTTTTCGGACTCGCCAATCTTCGCGCCCCGCTTCATAAGTTATGCCTTGGCTATGAACTCTTATCATTACCGAGCAACTTTTAAACGATCTTGGGCTAGAAGCTAAGTAACTTTTCAAATCGTACGACCTTACTTATTGCAGATAAATTATTAGCAAGCGATGGGAGAATAGGCAAATAATTACACCAAGTGAGCTTGTGCAAGATTACCGACTTATAGTTGACTCTATCATTTCTCGTCCTCCACAATTTTAAATCTCAAGTAATGAGACTCGTGGACACTTAGCCTAATAAACCAATTAAGGTCTACATAGTTAAGGATACTAGCTAGAATAAACTTGGATAAGTCTATTCGGGTTGAGTCAAAATAATCGCAACGGGCCTAATATATCAAAGACTTCTAAACTAGCTACACCACTTTATTAATATTTTTGACTTCATTGCGGGATATATACATATGAAAGTAACGATAAAAATTTAAAAATTACGACTAAATGGCCATAGTTAATAAAAAAATTTGAAAAATATTGAAAAATATGATTTTCCGTTTAAATGAAGGCATTTTCATGGAAAAGTACACATAAAACTTCGATAGAAGTCCCCCCTACACTTAAGATAAACATTGTCCTCAATGTTTAAGCATGTGGGAAAAGTCTCCCCTACACTTAGGACATTGTGCACTTTGGTTAACTCAAGTTAAGGAAGAGACGACTAACGTGATCAATGTCAAATGGAGTATGAAGAAAATTGAATCACGATAGTTGAGAGATTGAACCGGATTTCGGATAACACGGGAGCACGGTTCTTCAGAGATTCCAAGAGTGCACTTATCCCTGTAATCACATCACCACACAAATACAAACATGTATAGAAATCCCCCTACACTTAGGAGGTTAATCGGAACAGGATAGATACTCGGGTTGCCTCCCGAGGAGCGCTTGTTTTTGACAACCGAGTCACGATCCTGACTCGACCCAAAATTAGTTCATGGGGAACGTGGTGTGGGATGAAATCATCTCCTGAGAGATGTCCTCACCAAAGTACAACTTCACTCGTTGGCCATTCACATTAAAATTAGGTCCATTAGGTTGAGCGAGCTCGAGAGTACCATATGGAAAAATTTGGGCAATGGTGAATGGGCCGGACCAACGAGATTTCAGCTTGCCCGAAAAGATTTTCAACCGAGAGTTAAAGAGTAAAACTTTGTCTCTAATATGGAACTCTCGGTTTTTAATCTTGGAGTCGTGAATGAGCTTAGTCTTCTCCTTATAGATCAAAGAATTTTCATAAGCCTCATTACGGAGTTCGTTCAGCTCATTGAGTTGGATCTTGCGTAGGTCACCGGCTTTGTTGATATCAAAATTAGCTCACTTCAAGGCCCAGTAAGCCTTGTGCTCCAACTCAATGGGGAGGTGGCATGCTTTTCCGTACACGAGACGATATGGTGTATAACCAATCGGAGTCTTGTATGCGGTACGGAAAGCCCACAAAGCATCATCAAGTTTATCAGCCCATGCGGCATGATGCTCTCCCACGGTTCTTTCCAGAATTCGCTTTAAACCACGGTTGGATATTTCAGCCTGGCCATTAGTTTGTGGGTGGTAGGCTGTGGAAAGACGATGATTTACACCATACTTAGCCATGACTCTTGTGAATTGGTCATTGCAAAAATGAGTCCCACGATCACTAATAATGGCACGAGGCACACCGAATCTAGCGAATAGAGATTTCAAAAAGTTACAAACCACCCTTGCGTCATTAGTAGGTAAAGCTTTGGCTTCAACCCACTTTGAAACGTAGTCAACGGCAACAAGGATGTATTTGCTTCCTTTAGAAGAAGGGAATGGCCCCATAAAATCGATACCCCAAACATCAAAGATTTCACATTCTTGTATGAAATTTTGAGGCATCTCATCTTTATGTGTGATCTTGCCTTGTTTTTGGCAAGCATTACAACGTTTAACCATATTGTGAGCGTCACGATATATGGTGGGCCAATAAAATCCCGAGTCAAACACTTTTTTAGCGGTGTAGTTAGGACCAAAGTGACCACCGGTGGGTCCTTTGTGGCAAGCATAAAGGATTTCCAAAGCTGCCGGTCCATCAACACATCAGCGAATAATCAAGTCGGCACATTGTTTGAATAGATACGGGTCATCCCAAAAGTAAGTCTTAATGTCTTTGAAAAACTTTTTCTTTTGCTGGGATGTTAACCCGTCAACGAGAATTCCACCCGCCAAGTAGTTTGCAATGTCCGCAAACCACGGGGTTTCATCAGCAGTCGAGTTGATAGACATTAAGGTCTCCAGGGAAAAGAATCATTGATTTCTTTGTTCGGATGATCCCCCTGGTAAGGATCCTCAAGTCTACTGAGATGATCCGCGGCTAGGTTTTCAGCTCCTTTTTTATCGCGAATTTCGATTTTAAATTCTTGGAGAAGCAAAACCCAACGAAGAAGTCTTGGTTTGGAATCTTGCTTTGTCAACAAGTACTTCAACACGGAATGATCGGTGTAAACGATTGTGGTGGAAAGGACAAGATAGGGGCGGAACTTTTCAAAGGCATAGACAACAGCTAAAAGCTCTTTTTCGATTGTCGTATAATGCAATTGAGCCCCCGTCATTGTCTTTCTAGCAAAGTGGATTGGTTGGAAGTGTTTATTCACTCTTTGGCCCAAAACCGCACTAATAGCAAAATCACTAGCATCGCACATCAATTCAAAGGGAAGCTCCCAATTAGGGGTAACCAAGACGGGTGCCTTAGTTAGCTTATCCTTAAGCGAGTTGAAGGCTTCCAGACACTCTTTGGAAAAGATAAAAGGAGTATCTTTTTCCAAGAGGTGGGTCATCGGGCGAGCGATTTGAGACAAATCTTTGATGAATCGACGGTAGAAGCCCGCATGACCCAGAAAACTTCTCACACCCTTCACGGTTGAAGGTGGAGGCAACTTAGCGATAACATCGACTTTAGCACGGTCTACTTCAAGACCGGCTTTCGAGATCTTGTGTCCTAGCACGATGCCTTCTTTGACCATAAAATGGCATTTTTCCCAATTCAGAACAAGGTGAGTGTCTTCGCACCACTTAAGCATACGTTCCAAATTGGCAAGGCAAGAAGAGAAGGAATCCCCGAAGACCGAGAAATCATCCATAAAGACTTCCATGGTTTTTTCAACCATGTCATGGAAGATAGCTAACATGCACCTTTGGAAAGTCCCGGGGGCATTGCATAAGCCAAAAGGCATTCTTTTGTAAGCAAATGTGCCATAGGGACAAGTGAATGTTGTCTTCTCTTGATCTTGGGGATCGATGGGTATTTGGAAATAACCCGAGAAACCATCAAGAAAGCAGTAATATTCATTACCTGCTAAACTTTCAAGCATTTGGTCCATAAAAGGTAGAGGGAAATGATCCTTTCTCGTGGTATCATTGAGTTTGCGGTAGTCTATACAAACTCTCCACCCAGTAACGAGGCGAGTGGAAATCAACTCGTTGTGTTCATTGGGAACAACGGTTATTCCGCCCTTCTTGGGCACACAATGGACTGGACTAACCCATGGTGAATCCGAAATAGGGTAAATCATACCCGCATCAAGAAGTTTGATAACCTCTGTTTTGATGACTTCATGGATTTTTGGATTCACCCTTCGTTGGTTTTGAATTGTGGGCTTAAAGTCGTCCTCCATGAGAATTTTGTGTGTGCAGAAGTGAGGATCAATTCCGCGAATATCAGAAATTTTCCAAGCAATAGCCTTCTTATGATCTTTATGCACGGAGATGAGGCGAGTTTTCTCTTCATCTTTCAAATCCTTCGCGATAATGACGGGCGACTTCTTCTCTTCTTCAAGGAACACATACTCGAGATGGGGCGACAACTCCTTAAGTTCTAAATCCGGAGGATTTTCGACGGGAGGCGTATTCAAAGTCGGAGTATCGATAGCAATAACCGTGGGAGATGGTGGAGAAAGGTTGTCTTCGTTGAGAAGGTTATCAAAGAAATGCATGTCTTCATCCCCATCGATGGGAGAATCATCATTAGCTAAGTTCACATCTCCCATGGTGGCTTCAAGATTGTTCCAAAACAAATCACTTTCTCCAACTAGAGACAGTGATGAATCAATAGAGGAAACGGTTTCAACATTGGGAAGAGAGGTAGGAATATTTTTACAAGCATCATTAAAGTGTTCTTCACAAGCCTCATCCAGAACGTCAATACAATTAACACTCTCTTATGAATAAGGTTGTTTAGACAACTTTCCCATGTTGAAAACGATTTTATCGTCACCCACTCTCATGATAAGCTCACCGGCTTCAACATCGATGAGAGTGCGATCGGTCCTCAGTAATGGACGACCCACGATCAAGGGAACACGAGGGTCCATCTCGTAGTCGACGACGACGAAATCGGCAGGAAAAGTGAATTTGTCGACTCCTACAAAGACGTCTTCGGCTATCCCCACTGGATAAGCAACCGTACGGTTAGCTAATTCCAAAGTCATTTTGGTGGGGACTAGCTCAGGGAGAGATAATTGCTTCCAAACGCTTAGAGTCATTAGATTAATACTGGCACCTAGATCGGCTAGGGCCATGCAATTCTCTACTCCCGGGAAATTGCAAGGGATTAAGAAACGACCCGGATCACCAAGCTTGGTTGGCAATTTCCTTAAGAGCACTGCAGAGCAATTCTCATTAAGTTGGGTGTTGGCAATATCAAGAAGCTTTTCCTTGTCACTCAGAAGATCTTTAAACATTTTCGCGTACTTAGGCATGTGAGCGAGAGCCTCAGCGAAGGAGATATTGAAATTCAGTTGTTTAAACATTTTAAGAAAGTTTGAAACCTGAATATCGTCCTTGCTTTTGAGCTTCTCTTTCCTCAACCTAGATGGATAAGGTATATCGGAAGAAGAGGAAGGCTTTGGGATCGAAGGATCACTCACATCCTGGGGTGGAGGAGGGGTAGAAGTAAGAGGCGGAGAAATTTGGGATGGATAAGGATGAGGAATAGGAGCAGGTGACTCGTTTGCCTTAGTCACAATCACCGGTGGAGGTATAGAAAGCTCGGGTTCCTTGGTACCTTTGCCACTGCGAGTGGTGATTTCTTTCATCTCCCCTCCTGGATTCGCAACGGTGTTACTCGGAAGAGTACCCAAAGAAGAGGGTTGATTACCTTGGAAAAAACTAGCCATCATGTTCTTCAAGTCATTCGTTTCAATATCCAACGTGTTTCTCATATCAGCTCTCAGATCGTTCCCTTGTTTGACCAGGTCTGCTTTTAAGTTGAGCACTTCCCGCTGAAGATTTCCCACTATCACATCGTTAGTCCTCATGTAGGTTTCCACTTCATGGTGTAAAGCGGTGGGTTGGTTGGGAGGAGCATTGTATGCGGGTGGTTGATAAGCAGGTTGCTGGTAGACTTGGTTGTTTCTTTGAGGTGGTTGTTGCTGTTTGTGAGGTGGTACGTATGGTGTACGAGGTTGTTGTTGTTGTTGAGGAGGGCGATTGAGGTTTTGTTGTTGGTTTGGGTTGTTTGGAGGAAACCGGGTGGTGATAGGTAGTTGTTGGAGCGGTAGCTAAGCAAATTACGGTCACCTTGAGGTCTAGCTTGATAAGCAGGTTGAGGATAGGTTCCATAAGCTGCATTCACATTTTCAGAAGGGTAGTCTTGGGTGGCAGTACAAGTGGTGTAAGAGTGAGGACCCCCGCATATCTCGCATGGTTGGCTAACAGCATTGACTTGAGCGTCTTTAGCGTTTCTAGCGTTGATGCTGTTGGTGTTGCTGGCGGTTTGGGTAGCAAGCGATTCAAGAAGCGTAGTGATTTTGTCAAGTCGCTTGTCGCTGTCACTAGTGCTAGCACTAGCGACATTGGTCCTAACACTCTTGGTTTGCACACGAGACTTATTCTCAATGATATCCCAAGAAGCATTTGAAGTCTTAGCCAAAAGATTACCCCCCGAGGCACTGTTTAGTGAATCTTGGTCATTCATGCTTAAACCATTATAAAAAGTGTTAATTTGGTGCACTTTGGTAAAACCATGTTGTGGGCATTTTCTTAAAAGATCTTTAAAACGATCCCAAGATTCACTAAACGACTCATCGTACTTTTGTTCAAAATTGATAATTTCATTCCGCAAAGCGGTAGTACGAGAGGGTGGGAAAAAGTAATTGATAAACTTGGTCTCCAAATTCGTCCATGAAAGAATACTCTGTGGCGGTTCCTTAGCAAGCCAATGTCGGGCTTGTCCCTCTAAAGAAAAGGGAAAAAGTTGTAAACGGATTACCTCTTGTGGAACACCATTGAATTTGACCGTATTGGTGAGTTGCAAGAATCTCTTGATGTGGTCATGTGGATCATCAATGGTACGCCCCATGAATGGTTGAGCAGAGACCATCTGGATAAAGCTGGATTTGAGCTCAAAATTGTTGGCGGCAATCGGGGGTATGACAATTGGATCATTGTTGCCGTCTACAGGAGCTTGCAGAAGTTCAATCATCGGGCGATTATCCGGTAGAGGCTCATTGTTGTTGTTATTATTCATGTTGTTGAAAGGTGGGTTGTTGTTGTTATTATTGTTGTTTTGAGGTGGTATGTTGTTGTTGTTTTGTACACCGGCCATGTCTAAGTTATCGAGAGGCTCGGGCTCTTGATAAGACGTTGATCGAGTGCGCATACACCTGCAAAAGAACTAACAAGGCAAAAACAAAGCAAAAATATTTTTGGTTTTTATGTTTTTTAATTATTTTTTTTTTTGATTTTTGAAAATTTTATATTTTTAGGATTTTGAAATTTTTTTATGAAAAAATAACGTTCACGGAGAACGGATCCCAAAATCCAAGTTCTCACAAAAAACTTTTGATCTTAACGAGAAGAGCCGGCCGCGGCGCCATTTGATACAAGGTTTTTGCTATGGTGGGTTCTATATTCTCTCGATATCCTCTCGAATTGATCTTGGTTCTAAGTGAAATGATTGTTCTTGGTTACTAAAAAGGGGAGTGGTTTTCTATTCTACTAAAGGTTTAAATGCACTAAAATGTAAACTTAAACTTAAAAGCAATTAAATTAATAACAATTAATAACACTTGGATTAAAATATAAAATAAAAATGAAGAACAGTAAGAACAGTAAGTAAGACTTAAAAATGCTCAAAAGAAGATTGATTCGGAAGTTTGACCTTGATTCGGAACTATTGATCCGGAACTTTTCACCCGGAAGTTTATCCGGAAGTTTATCCGGAACTTTCACCCGGAACTTTGTTCGGAAGTTGATCCGGAGGATTTGGCTCGGAAGTTAATTCGGAACCTTCACTCGGAAGTTCATCCGGAACTTTACTCGGACCCTTCACTCAGAACTTTACTCGGAACCTTCACTCGGAACTTTTGATTCGGAAGTTGGTTCGGAAGTTTATCCGGAACTTTCGTCCGGAACTTTTGACTCGGAAGTTTATTCGGAAGATTTGGACAGAACATTCATCCGGAACTTTTTAACTGACTCGAAACTTTTTAACATAAATTGATTCGGAACTTATAAAAACTCATTCGAAACTTTTAAAAAGAAAACTCATTCGGAACTTCTTAACTCATGCGGAACTTTGTGTTCATCCGGAACTTTTGTTCATCCAGAACCTGGGAATGCTCAAGAACAGTACTTTTACTGAAGAACAGGGAAATCGATTTTAAGCCAAAAATCACCAATTTTTTCACCAAAACATAAATAAAGCAAAACACAAATGATATACTAACCAATAACTACAAATCCCATCAATAAAAACATAAAACCCAACAACTTTTAAAGATTAAATCAATCAAATAAGAACTTAAACTTTAACCAAATAGATGGAGATGAACAAGATGAATTGGAAAGATTGATGTATTGAATGATTAAGGTTTCAACAATCACAAAACAAAGATTAAACTAAAAGATTCTTGGAACAATAAAAATCAAAATCACCAAACACCCTAGTGGTGTTGGTGATGACTACGAATAGAAAAGGGAGAAAAAGAGGGGAAAGAAAAACTAAAAAACTGAATGAAAAGTGTGAAGGGAACCCTTAATATAGGTGTTCCCTTTGGTTGGTGAGTGGGCTTTCTCCCGTTCTTCTTGTCTTCTCGTCTTTTCAGAAAAGTTGACGTTTTCGATTCTGATTCGGGATTTGTCGTCGATTAAATTCACTCGTCTTTTAATTTCTTCGTTTAATAGACTTGAATTTCTTCGACTTATGTAAATATTCCATCTTTGGTCCTTTTCTTCGATAAATCTTCAAATAAGCCCAGTGACTTCAAATCTTTTGCATCTCTTGGACAATAGACTTCGTCTTGAGTCTTTTTCTTCGATAAAACCCTTGCAATCCCATGTTTTCTTCAATATTCATCCGGTTGGCCCTGAAAACACAATAAACACAAAAACCACGCATAATTCCAAACAAATGATATTTAATACGTGTTCTGGTCTTGTTTTAGTAAGAAATAAGTGGAAAAAGGATGGGTGTTTACACACCTATCACAGTGTTACATGTAGATCTAAGTCAAATCAGTAAGCAAGGACTGAAGGAGATGGACATCAAGTGGAACATGGCTCTACTCAACATTAGAGCCAACAGGTTTTACAAAAAGTATGGGAAGAAGATCAACATCAAGCCTTCTGATGTAGCTGGATTCGACAAAACAAAGGTAGAATGCTAAAACTGTGACAAGAAAGGTCATTTTGCTAGGGAATGTAGAGGACCTAAGACTGGGAGAAGCTATAGGAAGGAAAGCAGGGATGATGATTCTGGTGCTAAGGCTATGGTAGCCATGCAGGGGATAGATGGAGCAGGTGGATGGGATTGGAGTGCCATGACTGAGAGTGTTGAAAGAAATCAAGCATTAGTTGTTGAGGAAAAAGAAGAAGATTTTTCTCTTATGGCCATGTCAAGCTCTAGTTCAGACAATGAGGTATATGACGATTCATATTGTACTAAAGCTTGTAGAAAAAGTACTGTGTCATTGAATGATCAAATAAGAAAGATAAAAGTTGATTACATTAATTGTGATAATGACTTGGATAACTACAAACGTGCTTTAGAACAGCTAGAGTCCACCATAAGAGAGTATAAACAAAGAGAAAGTAATTATAGAGATCGTATTGTGGTCTTAGAGAGAGATGCTAAAGAAAATAATGATTCCATTAAGGAATTAACTGCTGAACTAGAAGTTTTTAGATCCAATAAAAAGAAAGATGAAGAAACTATTGAAAAATTTGGAAAAGCTTCTAAAGATTTAACTAAAGCAGTTGAAATTGGACAGTCTCCTACGGACAAAACAGGTTTTGGTGTAAAAAATGAGCATGCAACTATACCACCACCACCTGCTAATATTCATGCACCATTTCCTAGAAAAGACTTATCTTGGATTGGTCTCTCCTGTTTCAAGAACTAGGAAGATATTGAATTTGACTTAAGTGCATACATACCTAATAATCTAGAAACAGAAGAACCGCTAGTGAAAACCAGTGCTGTTAGGGACTTTGAAAAGGAACAAATTGCTTTAAAACAGTGGAAAATTGATAATCATGTTCTCTTTTCAAGAGAATGACTTTTTGGAAGTGATTATAGTTGTAAGAGTAGTTCACCCAAATCTAAAGAAGGATCAAAGTCCTCTAAGTCTACTTTAAATATGCTGGTATGTATAGGTCTGTTAGAGGTAATCAAAGAAATTGGAATGACCAAAAGTCTCATCAATTAGGAGAGGACTTTGTGATAAACACCAAACCTTGTTTCACATGTGGCAGTTTTGATCACACTTATCAAGACTGTCAGACACCAATGGAAGTGGTGTCTACAAATCCTTTAAAGGACATGCAACCAAAGGCCATTCTTGTGAATGCAGGGGAAAAATGCTTTTCCCCTGCCAAGTATATTGCCCCTGCTTTGAGAAACAAGGTATCTGATAAGTATGTAGTTCCTGCTCTAATGAAGGTGAATGATGCATATCCCAAGACCAGCCCTTCCATGACTAAACCAACACCTCATACTGCATATAAATCTGTCTCTAGACCTTACCAGCACATCAATAGAGGCCAAAACAAAAGATGGATTCCCTCTGCCAAGCATAGGGATTCCCTTGCTAAGTCTGGGGTATCCCCTGCTAGAAAAGTTTTGCCCTCTAGGAACATGGGCAGATGGGGAAATGTTGTGAAAGCCTCAGCTCGTTGGGTTTTGGGTACCCAAAAGGGGTGCTTAGTCCAATGGTGTATCTCTAGTCTTTGATAAGCTATCTTATAATGATACACGAGGTAGATCCAAGTCTGTAATGGTTGGGTCCCCAAGAAAAACTAAATTTTTTTTCTTTTTACAGGTGACAAAGAAGACCAGGAATGATAAAGCCTATTGGGATAGTGGATGCTTAAGGAGCATGACTGGACATAAATCTTATCTGTCTAACTTTGTTCCCCTGCATGACAATGATGGTGTTTCTTTTGGAGATGGGCATGAAACAATCACAGGAAAAGGAACTATTGTCACCAATGGGATGACCTTTGACAATGTTTACTTGGTGAAAGAGCTCAAGTACAATCTCTTTAGTGTGTGTCAAATGACTGGTAACAAGAACTTTGTCTTGTTTATAGATACTGAATGTCTGGTGTTAGGGAAGGAGTTTGTATTACCACCCAACACTCCTATTATACTCAGGACACTAAGACAAAAGAATATGTACACAATTGATCTCAATGACATCTCTCTTCAAGACAATGAAACCTATTTCATTGCCAAAGCCTCAATTGATGAATGCAAGAAATGGCATAGAAGACTTGGTCACCTCAATTTCAAGAACATGAACAAACTGGTCAAATATAATCTGGTTCATGGTCTTCCTTCCAAATCCTTTGCCAATGATCACACTTGTGCTGCTTGCCTGAAAGAGAAGCAACGTAGAGCCTCTTGCAAATAAAAAACAAGTCTGTCCACTACCAAGCCACTAGAATTACTTCATATGGATCTTTTTGGTACTGCCTAGTGATTACTGGTGATTTTTCAAGGTTCACATGGATACTCTTTCTGTTTGAAAAGAGTGACACAGCAGATGTACTCATTGGGTTCATCAATCTGATTGAGATTTCCGAAAGTATGAGGGTAGTGACCATGAGATCAGACAATGGTGGTGAATTCAGAAATAAGAAACTAGACACTTTTTGCATAACCAAAGGAATAAAGAGGAAATACAGTATAGCAAGAACACCTCAACAAAATGGAGTTGCAGAAAGAAGAAATAGGACACTTATTGAAGTTGCAAGAACTTTGCTATCTGATTCCAAGATTCCATTTATCTTTTGGGCTGAGGCTGTAGCCACTGCTTGTTATGTTCAAAACAGGGCCTTGGTGGTTAAGGCACACAACAAGACCCCTTATCAGCTGTTCAATAGAAGACCCCCTTTGATTTACTTCTTCATACCATTTGGATGTCATGTGATCATTTTGAACACAATTGACAATCTAGGCAAGTTCAGTGAAAAAGGGGACGATGGGTACTTTGTTGGTTACTCATTAAACAGCAAGGGATATAGGGTCTTCAACAAGAAGACAAGCAAAGTGACAGAAAATCTTCATGTAGATTTACTTGAAGACAAGCCTGAAGATTTACAAACAGGTCCTGATTGGTTCTTTGACATTAAAGTTCTTTCAAAATACATGAATTATGTACTTGTTGCCTTGCAAAATACTAACATTTCAGGTACTAAAGAACCAACTGGTGTGGAGAAGCCACCATTGAGGTACATGACTGTACCCTCACTGTTTCCCATTGATGCTTATTCAAAAATAGGTAAAGAAGATGATGCATCTCAAAGAAAGAAGAACCAATATCTTCCCCTACTAAGTCAACTTCTGAAAGCAATGGAATGGCTGAAGGCAGTGGAATCCAGGATTCCCCTGCTAGATAAATTGCTTCCCCTGCTAACAAGAATCTAGCTGTCAATGATGTTAATGATGAAGAAAGAGAATCCCAGTCATTTCCTCATCTTCACCTATCTCTAGTGGTCCACTCATGTCCAGCAGTGGAAGTAGAATAATTAGAAGTGGAGGTCCAAGTTATTCAGAGCTGCATTCAGCTCATCAGCATCCATCTCTAGGTCATGCAGTATCATTTGGAAGCTCTTTTGAGGAGTTCTTTCCCAATCAAGATAGCCCATCAATTCTGATTTGGAAGAAGATGAAACAGAAGTAATCATGAGCATGCGACCTACATATAGAATCAATAAAGATCACCCCCTATCACAAATGGTAGGTGATCCTGAAGCTCCTAGACATACAAGGTATTCAGCAAAGGAACATAGCTTCATTAA
This sequence comes from Glebionis coronaria, assembly GCA_025667525.1. Classification (NCBI taxonomy): domain Eukaryota; kingdom Viridiplantae; phylum Streptophyta; class Magnoliopsida; order Asterales; family Asteraceae; genus Glebionis; species Glebionis coronaria. The sequence continues at coordinate 514,179 of JANFOE010001525.1, read as the reverse complement.
AAACATCACTATGAAGTTTAATCATGACAACATGTAATGTTGTCTTCTTACTGCATTTTTGTCACAAGAAGAGCCAAAGAAGATTTTTCATGCTTTAAATGATCCAAGTTGGGTTGAATCTATGCAAGGGGAGCTCTTACAGTTTGACATTCAAGAAGTTTGGATTCTGGTTGATTGTCGAAAATGGGCAAGGCCTATTGGGACAAAGTGGGTGCTTAGGAACAAAAAGGATGAGAGGGGTATTGTAGTCAGAAACAAAGCAAGACTGGTGGCACATGGATATACATAGGAAGAAGGCATTGATTATGAGGAAGTCTTTGCTCTAGTAGACAGGATTGAAGCCATTAGATTGTTTTTGGCTTATTCTTCATTCATGGACTTCACAGTGTACCAAGTGGATGTTAAGAGTGGCTTTTTAAATGGCACCATTGATGAAGAAGTCTATGTTATGCAACCTCCAGGGTTTGAAGACCCAGAACACCCAGACAATGTGTACAAGGTGAAGAAGGATATGTATGGACTTTACCAAGCTCCTAGGACCTGGTATGGAACTCTTTCTAAATACCTATTGGATAATGCCTTCAACAGGGGGAAAATTGATCAGATCCTGTTTATCAAGAAACAAAAGGGAGACCTTCTTTTGGTACAAGTATATGTGGATGACATCATCTTTGGATTCACAAACTCTGTGCTTAGCAAAGTGTTTTCCATGTTGATGTAGGAAAAATTCTAAATGAGTGCTATGGGTGAGCTCAACTTCTTTTTGGGGTTACAAGTTCAGCGGAGGAAAGATGGGATTTTCATCTCATAAGACAAGTATGTGGCTGATATTGTGAAGAAGTTTGGAATGTGTGAAGGAAATAAAGTCTCCACTCCAATGGATAAGGAGCATCCTTGGGGAAAAGATGGTACTGGAAAGCTTATTGATGTCAGGAATTATAGGTCTATCATTGGATCTCTCATGTACCTAACAACTTCAAGACCTGACATCATGTTTGCAGTCTGTTTATGTGCAAGATACCAAGTGGCACCCACAGAGTGTCATCTATTTGCTGTGAAGAGAATTTTTAGGTATCTAAAATATCATCCAACTTTAGGACTTTGGTATCCTAATGAGTCACAATTTGAGCTGATATCCTACTCAGATAGTGATTATGCTGGTGACAACAATGATAGGAAGTCTACAACAGGTGGATGTTAGTTTTTGGGAAGCAGGCTCATATCTTGGCAGTGTAAGAAGCAGACTATTCTGGCCACATCCACAACTGAAGCTGAGTATGTAGCAGCTGCTGCATGCTGTGGACAAGTTCTTTGGGTTTAGAACCAACTACTTGATTATGGGTACAATTTTCTTAAAACCAAGATATTTATTGACAATAACAGCACCATTTGCATTATTAAAAATCCTGTTTTTCATAGCAAGACTAAACACATTGAAATAAGACATCATTTTATTAGAGATTGTTTTGAAAAAAAGATTAATTGTCCCAAAGTAAATTGATACAGAACTTAATGTTGCTGATCTTTTAACAAAAGCTTTTGAAGTGGGGAGGTTTCAGTACTTGGTTGGAAGTATTGGAATGGTTTCTCCCTAAAAATGGATGTCTATATTGTCTTGTAAACTTAGGATTGCTTTATTGTTGTTGTTGTATATATGTTAGTCACCTTTTCCATTACTTTTCATTCCACTGCTTCTGAACAAAGATTCCCCTGCCGCGGTTCATTCCCCTACTAAGAGTTCTTCTCTTAGGTTGGGTTTGTTCTTTTTTAAAAGTGGTTATATGTGGTTTTAGACTAACAATGCAGAGATTCAAATGGTACATGCAACACTCATGGGAGAATCAGGTATATGGTCTATGCTTTAGGGGAGGTTAGGTCACACCTTTAGGATTTAGGGTATCCTTAGGATACTCATATATGATTCTAGATCATATCCACTGGTGAGTAAGGGTTCAGAATGATGAAGACTTGCTGCAAAGCTTGTTAGAATTATGAAACCTTGAGGCACTACAATATGTGCTTAAACTTCTTTATTCACCAGCTTGCTGCTTAAATTCAGATGTTTAGTACATATTTTCAAGACTAACTAACCATAAGTAAGGGAATGGTAGGGATGGTGACTAGGGTATGCTTATTTTCTTTGGTTGACCAGGTGCAGGGTTACTTATGTGTTAACTATTTTTGTTTAGAACTTTTCTGAATGGAGGACTCTTGAGTTTCTGTGTATTTACCTTGTGTTTACAAGGTTGTGCATTAGAGCAGAGCTATTTCGCATTGGTCTCGTCATGATTAGTCTAATACCCCTAGAAAAGTTTCCCCTGCTTTCAACTTTTGATTCCCCTGCTTGTTCAACATCCCCCTGTTTGACCGTTGACCGACAATGCCGTTACCCTGCTTATTGCCGTTGGGCCTGCTTGCTAAAATTTTGGTTAGGGAATATTTTATTCTTTTCAAAAGATATTTAAGGCGCTTTCTTCGCTGATTGGTAATCTTTTCTTTATTATTTCAAACAAATTACTTTTTTATCAAGATTTATCTTTGATATTTTTGCAATTTTAAAATTTGGTCCAAGCACAGCTCTTCAATTCGCCTATAAAAATATAATTCCCTTAACCAGAAAGTCTAACTCTCTCCTTCGACTAAATCCCAACTAACTTTCACAATTATAAACCTTCAAACGTTTTCAATATTTATCATGTCTCTCCAAATTGCTGCTAATCACAATCAAATTGCTCTTTTACATGATGAACAAGCAGAATTCACTGATGCAGTGGCTTTTCTAAAATCTTCGTATTTTAGAGCGGCTCTTCTCATCAATCCCAGGATTTACACCTCACACATCCAGGAGTTTTGGTCTAAATCAATGACCAAAATAGTGGATGGAGAGGTGATAATCCAGAGCATAGTAGATGGTCATCACAAGGTGATTACACTTGCCTCCATTAGAGAAAAGCTTGTTTTGGATGATGAGGATAGGATAACTGTTGATCCCTTTGGTTGGATATATATTATGTTAAGAATTATTATATTAGTTTTTAATCAAACTAAAACACTTTGAGCACTCTTACTAACACTAAATAAGTTATGCGGAATCTAACTTATAAGCACAGAAGAACATAATTATTTTTAACTATTCGATTCTCTTATTAATTGACTTGAATGAGGTACATGAAAGACATTGTACCTATGCTCCTTTTATAGAGTAAGGAACCCTATAAACCTTAGAATATTCTATAAAGATAACTATATCACAGACGATATATTATCAATATTCTAACTATTTAAGTATATCACATAAGATATACTCTAACTATAACCATGACATATCTTATACAAAGATATATTCGTCATAATCAACATAGCAGTACTTACATTATAAGTAGCAGTACTTACTATGTACCGAGTTAATACTAACGGTACTTACATAACATTGACAATACATAAAATATACTAACGGTACTTGACACTTAACAAATAATTCCCAACAATCCTCCCCTAAACAAGAATGATAACCTGTTGTCTTCTTGTTTCTCTTGTACTGGATGTATTAAAATACATGTCTTCAGTCTTTCCTTCATCCTTGGATTGAACTTGGTAATTTGTATTTGTATCCAACTAAATGTAGCCAAACACTTCAAATGTAGATCTTCTTTTGATAAGATAATCTTCAAACATCATGAGTATCATCTTTGTCTTCAAACTATGATCTTCTTTGTGTCTTCTAAACATTCATTTATCTTTGCAACACCAGTCATTGTCTTCTTGAGTTAAATCTTTGAACTCTAAATCATGAACCTTAGTCTTGATTTGATGAGACAAAACCTTTTAAGTATTTTTTCTTTAAATACGTCTTTGCTTGCAACCTTCATACCTGAAATAAAACAGTTAACAAAAAAACCAATCTGTATTGGCTTCATGATTTTTAGCAAATCACCAGCTATCAACGGATTTGATAAATTCTTTACCAGTTAGCCGTACACTCTGGAATAGCCAATACATTGTTCATAAAGAATAAGGTGTACTGATAACCTTACAATTTTTGGTAAATTGCCAACCATCAACGAATTTGATGAAGTCTTTACCTAGTACCGTTTATCTAGGACTAGCCAACTCTTTGTTTCGAAACAAGGTAAGTTAGAACCATATAGCTTTTAGCAAACTATCAGCTTTCAACGGATTTGATAAGTCTTTACCACAAATCGTTTGCTTATGGACTAGCCAGTTCTTATGTGTGATAAACAAAGTGAACTGAGAACCATTTGTGAAGTGTGACTAAAATTCAAACACTTAAGGCTCTTTCTCAGCTTCCTCCTCATCTTTCAAATCCTTGATTTGTTGTTTAACCATTCTGATCAACTCCAAAGCCTCAACTTATTCTTCTATAACATCCAATTGTTGTTCTAACATCCTTTCCAACAATCTTCTTTTGAAAGGGTAAGTCTTCTCTTGCAGCATATAGTATGTACCATCATCTATATCCAGAATATGCAATCCACATGACCTATAATATCTCCAGTAACTAGGAACCTGATTCTCTAATTCCTTCAACATTTCTTGATCACAATTGTGTGGCTCATACATAAAGAGAAATTCCCTGTATAATAGTGATACTTTAGTTTTACCTGCACTTGCTTCTTGAACTAACCTGAAAAGATCTTGAATATCTTGTCTATCAAGAATGTGAAGAATATACTCCAATATTCTGAATATCCTTGTTGTGCCATCAGTTCTTTGAATTCCATGAGCTTCAAGTCCTTGATCCATAGAGTAAATCCATCTAGAAATAGATGATCTTTTTCCAAAAATCTCTGTATCAATACATTAATTTTCAAATGTTACAATCTTCAAGTACTTATTCAAGCTCTCATCGTCATCACTATCTTCTGCTGTTGATTTAGCCCTCTTGGCTTTCTTCTTTTTCTTTGTTGACATTTTCCTTTTAACACCCTTGGAAATTCCCTCAAGTTTTGTTGAACCCTCTTCCAAGTTTGTATGTACCGTCTCCTCAGTATGTACTGTTGTATGTACTGTTGACTGTGTATGTACTGCGTGTACATTTTCAGTCTATGCAATATCTTGAGCTTCAACTCCTGTATTCATTCTTTGAGCAGTCTCTTCCTCCCTTGAACTTACCTTCTCCTTTCTATTCTTCCTCACATAAGTGGTCTTGATAGTTTGAGATGTATTTGTAGGTTCAGCAGTACTTGGCTCAATTCTTGGAGTACTACCAAATTGCCTTTGTTGTTGCAGATGTCTTCTATGTTTTTCAACAGCTATTCTATCTGCCTCAGATCCAATTTCAACAAAATTCAATTCAGTTCTCTTATTTTGCTCATACAAAGTCTTGATTTCTTCAAAATTCTTCTTGACTAGTTGAATATGAGTAAAACCCATAACTCTCTTAAGAAAATTCATCATCTGATTTCTAATCTATATAGTAGTTGGAGGTTTAATCTTTTCTCTACTTCTCTTTTCAGCAAAGAATCTTTGTTGCTCCCTTACCAGATCATCAATCAACTTTGATTTCTCTTCTTCATCATATGCATCTCTCTCTTCAGCTATCAATGAGTCTGCAAGAAGCTCACTTGCATGTAATTCAGCTTCAATCCTATCATACTCTTGTATGTTCCATTCTTGCTGTATTCTTTTAGCTTCTAGCAAATGCTGTTTTGCTGCAAGTTCTTCTTGTAATTCATCTTCACGAACTTGTGCTTGCATTCTGTAAGCATATTCCTCATCATGGTCTAATTGATTATATCTGTACATGACTTTGTTTATAACATCATCTGAATCACTTTCAACTTCAGATTCTGATAATATTTGCTTCTTCCCCTTATCCTTTGGATCAATCTTAGGTAGCTTCTTCTTCAGCTTGGTAGATCTTTCCTCATTAGCTTACTGTTGAATAACTATACCTTTAGTAGGGTGTGAATGTTGAACTTTCTTACCTTGAATTTGATTCTTTTTGGGAAGAACTAAGTGTTGTGTCTTTTTATCTTCCTCTGCTTGTTTAGTCTTCTCAACTAAATTCTTCTTTCTTAAGTCAAGCAGCAATTGGGCTAAAGTCTCATCCTCTCCAAAAGGAGTTTAACATTCTAGTGAAGGATGATCACCAGTGGTACTTGCAATCGGCTTAGTTGGCTTAGCAGTACTTGGGTCTTCAACAATGTCAGCAGTACTTGCAGTCGGCTTAGTTAGCTTAGCAGTACTTGGATCTTTAACAATGTTGATTTCGCCAGTATTAGACACACTTGTTTCTTCAATCACTTGTGTATCCCCAGATACTCTTTCTTCCATATAAGTCATCATTTCAACTTGCACCTCTTCAGTCTTATCTGAACCATTGCTCATTCTTGATCTAGATAGTACTTGCAAAGTATGTTTCCTTTGAAACCATACTTGTCTTTGTGGTGATGGAGTTGAAGATATAAGAAAATGAATGTTAATTTCCTCCAACTTCTCATAGAAAGTACTCCAATTCACTTGAAGTGGTGATTGAGGTATTGGTGCTGGCTGAGTTACCATTATTTCTTCAACTTGTGGTTCCTCATGAGTAGGCTATGGTTCTTCCTGTTGAATCTCCATATTTGAAGGTCCATCCACACCAGTCTCTAAACAAGTTCCATCTTCATTAGTCCCCATGACATCTTCATCCAACTCAAAATTGATGTCATTTCCAAATATCCTTGTCTGATTATCAGAAGAAGGTGGTTGTTCTTCATAATTCCTCCCCTGTTTGGTTGCATTGAGTTGCCTTTTCTTGTGGTTCCTGAATCTTTGCTTCTTGATTGCAGACTTCTAAATAGATCTACGTTGCCTCATCCAAGGTGACACTTTTTTCCTCAACTTGATTAGGCTAGCTTCCAATTCAGCAACTTTCTTGTCTTGAACAAGCTTTTCTTTCTGCAACACCTGTACCTGTTGGGACAAACTTGTACACAAAACAGTTAAATTTGCAACATCCACTACCTCTGGTGCTTGTGTTTGTGGTGAACCACTAGTAGCAAAAGAAGCAACAGGTGTGTGGATCATCTCATCATTGTTTGGAGGAGCACTAACATTTTGAGAAGAAGATTGTGAATCTTCTAGGGAATGGGAACTCTGGTGAGAAGGAGTTTGCTAAGACGTACTAGCATTGCTAGGTTCCTCACCTTATTGATTGGCAGGTTGGGCTAACATATGAGCAAACAATGGAGTAACTGTTCCTGTAAAGGCATTGCCTTGTTTGGTCAAGAAAGAGAAAGTTCTCTTTGTGAATGTAGGTGTAACATCCCGCCTACTCAGACCACAATATTGTCCGCTTTGCCCATAGGCTCACGGCTTTGCTTTGTGTCCCTCATGTAAGTACTTCCCGGTTGGTCACGCAGGCTAGTACTACTCTGACATGAGCACGCTTAACTGCCAGTTCCTAAGAACCCCACGTGTAGTAGACCACAAAACGCGTTGTGTCATGAGAAGGCAAATGTTTTCTTATGAGCCAAGATCTATCCTGGCCACAGCCGATGTGGGATTTGCTTAGGGTATCACAATCCCCCCCCTTCGGGACTCATCGTCCTCGATGATGTTTGCCCCACCATCCTGAACGGCTCAAGAGTGGCTCTGATACCACTTGTAACATCCCGCCTACTCATACCACAATATTGTCCGCTTTGCCCATAGGCTCGCGGCTTTGCTTTGTGTCCCTCATGTAAGTACTTCCCGGTTGGTCACCTAGGCTAGTACTACTCTGACATGAGCACGCTTAACTGCCAGTTCCTAAGAACCCCACGTGAAGTAAACCACAAAACGCGTTGTGTCATGATAAGGCAAATGTTTTCTTATGAGCCAAGATCTATCCTGGCCACAGCCGATGTGGGATTTGCTTGGGGTGTCACAATCGATTGTTGACACCAGTTAGTGAGCTTGGCACGTTCGGCATCGAAGATTCTAAATGCATGACAATTTCTCCCCCTCAATTGTTAACCCGTGTTCTATTGAAAGAGTTGTAGTCGTCGGCTGAGTAGTCGCATCGTCGATTATGTAGATACCAGTTGTAGATTGCTATAGTTATAGAGATGATAACTTCATAAAAACAAGACTTCTCTTGTTTTAACAAATAAATGCACTGAAACGTAAATAGATTTGTGTTAGACCAAGTTATAAATTAAACTTGATCCATTACAAGGTTTTTAAGTAAACCTTGCCCGAGAAAAATAATTCCTGTTGTGAGTCAACGTTTTCAAAAGAAATACGTGACTTTAATGCGAAAAACGGGTTGTAGTCTGAAATAACTACAAGCCATATAGGCATGTTTTATGAAATATTTACAACTTTTGTATGAACTCTATTTATGGCGCCGTGTCAATATTAATCAACATTTCTAAGGCCGTAAATATTATCGTACCAAAAGTCATGCCTTTGAAAAATAACGTATAAATATTTTTGGATTTTTCTATATTTTTCAATTTTTATGGTTTTTATATGATTTTATATTTTTGTATTTTTCTTTTGTGGATAAAAAATATAAACAATATATACAGATGATCACCAAGGATACAGAGAATAGTTTACCTTCACTATTCTTTCGCTTCATCTGCCAGTTCCTTAAGAGTCTCAGGCGAGAAAGTTCTCATTCTTAGCTTGTCGGCCAAAAATTCCATTCGAGCGCGATCTAAAGCCTTCGTGAAAATATACGCCAATTGATACTCAGATCGAACAAAGTAAAGCTTCGAACAAAGTAAAGCATTACAATTGATACTCAGATCGAACAAAGTAAAGCATGAAACATTTTCCACTTGCTCCTTGATGAAGTGGTAGCGAATGTCAATGTGCTTCGACCGGGAGAATTGAACGTTGTTGCAGCATAAGGCAATTGCACTTTTGTTGTCGCAGTACATCGTAATTTTGTTGAAACCATAGTCGGTTAATTGTGATCTCATCCAAAGAATTTGAGCACAGCAACCGGACATAGCTATATATTCTGCTTCCGTACTTGAAATTGCAGCGCTCTTCTGCCTTTTCGATGCCCAACTGATTAGTTGATCTCCTAGTAGTTACAAAGTTCCCCTCGTGCTACGCCTTGTACCTTGACAACCCGCGTGATCTGCATCTGCATATGCCATAAGTGCAATCGAAAAGTCCTTTGAATACCAAAGTCCCCGATTAATAGTTCCTTTAAGATATCAAAAGATCTGTTTCACAATAGCCAAGTGTAACTCAGTAGGCCGAGTTTGATACCGAGCACACATACATATAGCAAACTGAAGATCAGGTCGACCAACTGTGATATACAGAAGGGTACCGATCATTCCACAATAAAGTGTCGGATCAACGGCAACTCCATGTGGATCTGCATCAAGCTTAGTTCGTTCCACCATTGGAGTATCCACGGGGTCACAAGATTCCATCTTATATTTCTTTAGCGATTCAAGGGCGTACTTGGATTGTATGATAAAGATGCCTCTGGGACTCTGAGATATATGAAGACCTATGAAGAATGATACCTTGCCCATCATTGACATCTTAAACTTGGAAGACATGAGTTTCCCAAATTCGTCGGATAATGTGTGGGTCGAGGCTGCAAATATAATATCATCAACATATATTTGTACCATAATCATATCTTTACCTCGTTTTTTAATGAACATAGTGGGATCCACCTTGCCTTTAGCGAAGCCTTGCGTAATGAGGAATTGTGACAATAGATCATACCATGCGCGAGGAGCTTGCTTCAACCCATAGAGAGCCTTCTTAAGATTGTACACATGATTAGGATAATTAGGATTCACAAAACCATCCGGCTGTTGAACATAGACCTCTTCCTTGATTTCACCATTTAGAAATGCCGTCTTCACATCCATCTTATAGACGATCATATTCATGTGGGCTGCTTTAGCGAGGAATAGTCTAATAGCTTCCAAACGGGCAACAGGTGCAAAGGATTCCATAAAGTCGATGCCCAATAATTGCTTGTATCCACGAGCTACTAGTCGAGCTTTGTTCTTCAATATTCCGCCTAACTCATCGATTTTCACCTTGTAAACCCATTTCAAAGTGAGTAACTGCACTTGATCCGGGCATGGGACAAGTTCCCATACTTCAAGACATATAAATTCATTAAGTTCTTCTTGCATAGCTTCTATCCAACATGATTGAGTAAAATCTTCTTGCCATGTCTTAGGTTCAACTTCAATGAGAAAAGCATCAAAATGACAAAACATTGCATTTTCTTGCAACTGACTTGGTGTGGATACCGGACGATTAGGGTCACCAATAATAGAATCTATAGGATGATCCTTTGTCTACTTCTTGTCATGTTCACGAATCCGTGGATTGGAGTAAACTTTAGTCGGAGCTTCCTCTAAGGTGGACGACCCAACTTGATTAGAGTTGGGAATAGGTACACCAAAGAATGGAAGTTCATGCATATGAGCGAATTCCAAATCATGATCATCATCATCCTCTTCATCATCAATATGCATGACATGGGTAGTTGATTCGGGTGTTGGTTGAGAATTACTAGTTGATGGTATATCTTGACCAATTGTAGGTGTAGAGTTATCAGATTGTGCTTCGGTTGCTGGAGCGACAACTTCGGTTACCGGAGCTATTACCTCAGGTTCTGGAGCAACAATACTGGTTGAAACAACGTATCCCATTCAGTCCTAGAAGGTGGTGTAAATGATGATGAAGTAGGGTTGTTTGGGACAAGACCAGAACTAATGTTACTGGGTCCCATTTCATGAAGTGCGGGTTCAGAACTGCTTTGCTCATAAGCCATTGATGTCAGCTCATCAAAATCAACATTCATAGTTTCGAGGATCTTACGAGACTTACGGTTGTAGATTCGGTATGCCTTCTTTGCGGGTGCGTAACCAATGAAAATACCAATATCAACCTTTGGTTGAAGTTTTCCCAAATTGTCACCATCATTATTTGGATAGCATAGAGAACCAAATACATGAAGATATGATAAATCTGGTACTTTTCCATGGAGAAGCTCATAAGGTGTTTTACCATGGCGTTTACAAATTAGCGACCGGTTTTGGGTGTACACTCCTGTAGATACTACTTTTGCCCATAAAAACAATGGAGCCTTTGCGTAAATTAACATCGTTCGAGCAACTTCCATAAGTGTGCGATTTCGCCTTTCAACGACACCGTTTTGTTGTGGAGTGCGAGCAACGGATGTTTCATGAGATATGCCAACTTCTTCATAATAATCACGCAAAATTTGATTCACAAATTCGGTTCCATTATCTGTACGAATGCGTCGGACAGTAGTGTTAAGACGCACTTGAATCATCTTGAGAAATCCGATGATGAATTTAGGTGCCTCATTTTTTGTTGTAAGAAATTTCACCCATGTAAACCGAGAGTAATCATTGACAATGACGAGGATGTACTTTTTACCTCTAAGACTTTCAACACGCATTGGCCCACAAAGATCCATGTGCAACAGATAGAGTTTCTCTTTGTTGGTGTCTTCAGTCTTGGGTTTGTATAATTTCTTAGTGTTTTTCCCCATTGGACACGAGGAACAAAAATGATCCTTGTGAAATGAAAGTTTAGGAAGACCACGAACAAGTTCGTTTTTCGCCAAATGATTAATAGCGTCAGTTAAGATGAGATAACAGTCGATTCCATAACCATGACTTAGTCTTCGATGCTTTGGAGAGAAGACATATGGCAGAAGCGGCCATCATGTCTTGTAGAGACAAAGTGTACAAATTATTCCCTCAAGTAACTTTCAATAAATCAACCCATTCCAAATTACGAATGAAGCAGGTATGCTCTCGAAAAGAAACTTCTAGGTTTGCATCACAAAATTGTCCCAAAGAAAATAGGTTGTGACCGAGACCTTCCACGTAATACACTCTTGAAATTTTAACATTCCCAATATGATATTCACCGTAACCCATTATCTTTGCAATATGATCATTTCCAAATCTAACCGTACCAAGAAACTTGCTGACGAAGTTTCTTAGCTGAGAGCTATCTCCGGTCATATGCTTGGAGCAACCAGAATCTAAATACCAAAGAACAATTTGGACCACCTGTTTTCAATAACAACAGTAGACAATGCATTGGAAACTTTTGGTTCCTGAGTGTTAGCAGATACGGATATAAGATTATCAGAAGTGCTAACATTTGTGTGACCCTTAGATTTCCTGCGTTTTCTAATGTGAGTTTTAGCACTAACAGGTTTTACTGTTCCAAATTTCTTAGGTTTTGGAGTATTAGCGGGCACTAGAGTGGGAGTAGACCTATTTAAAGGGCACGTGGTTCCTACGGTAGTGTTGGTGTTCCTAGTTAAAGGACACGCTTGTGTTTTGGTAGACTTGGTAATCCTAGTTAAAGTGCACGCTTTCTTCGCTTTAGTGGGAGTGATCCTAGTTAAAGGGCACGTACTTCCTACTATAGTGAAAGTTCTACCAGTGTGGCGCCATAACCAACCAACTTGGGTTAACACTTTCCCAGTCGGTTTCCATTCTAATCCATTTTTCCGGGCATTAATCTCATTCACATGGTCAAGAAGGCAAGAATCATGACGACTAGAAAACATACATTCATTGCAATTCCAACATTTCAAATTAGAATTCACAGTACGCTTAGAACGCTGCACAACCGTAGAGCCTTTAGGTTTAGCTACATGATTCTTTTTATTCAAAACAGAAATAACATTCCTAGGATGGGCTTCTACTTTCTTCTTCTCTTGACTAATAGATGCGGGAAAGATCCTATCATTCTTCTTGTTTCTTTTAAGCTTAGATCTTTGAGCCTTAGTAGTGGTGATTACTCCTGTAGAAGGCAACACAGGAATATTAGAAGTTGGTTTTGATTCTGCCTTATCTTTAGTGACCGAAGTTTGAGATGGTTTAGTCCTAGGGCCCTTATTAAATGGTGTGACGGCTATAAGGGTCCTTTTGATTGCACTAGAAGAAGATGCTGAGATAGTGGCTGCGTTATCCACAACATTCTTACCTTTTAGAGTACGAAGTGTTTCCTTTAACTCAGCCAAGGCCAGATTCTTATCACAAATTTGTTCCCTCAAATCAGATATTTCCACCAACTTTCGATTCAATTGTTCAATCAATGATAGATTCTGTGCAGTGGTATTAACACATGTGGGCTTTACTAAATCGAAGAGTCGTGTATCTTTCTGTTTTAAGTTATCAACTTTGGACAAAATCTTGGAAACTCGATTATCTAGATCAATTTTAAAATTCTCAGCGACCTCAAGTACGTTCACACAGTTAAGCTCCTTAGATTTCTATATGTCTATCGGCAAAGAGTTAGCAACTTTGTCACTTGGCTAACGCTGTTTTGATTGTAAATTCAATCGAAAATTCTTTTCAAAGTTTGCATCATCGATATTAACACCTTCGAATAACGTTTCAAAGATTTCTTGAATAAATTGTTGCTTGCATTCAAGCGAAATACAATGTGTTTGAATCTCATCAAAACTTTTTGAAAGCGAAGAATATGAATCTTGAAGCTTTAAAAATTCAGCGTCAGATTCGTGACAAGTACTATCTACCACATTATCCACAGATTCAACATTATGCACAATAGAATCATTATCAACAATTTTATTCACACAGACGGAAACTATATCATGAGACATCACTTGTTTTAGAAGCTGATCATTTTGGCGTGAAACCCATTCTATTTCAAGTAAACTGTTTTCATAAGCATCATCCATTTCATTGAAAACACGTTTAACTTCTTCTATTTCCAAATACAAATCTTGATCAAGATTACTAAGAAAAGCTTTAACATTCTTTACAAACGGAACAATTTCGTCTCGGAACGCAGCTCTAGTGTGCTCAAAGTTCCATTCACCTTCCGTTATGGTCGTGTTCGTCGTACGTTCCAAAATGACCTTATCAAAATAGGCTAAGTGTTGGTGTGCCGCTGTTAAATTAACAGATGCCTTACTTACCGGTGGAAGTAACTTCGTTAAATCCGTTTTGACGAGTGTAGGAGACGTACTAGGAGGGTTTTCATTTGACAAACTTGGGGGCACAAGAACTGTTAGTTCAACTAATTCCTTATGTAAGCGAATACGTGTCTTTTTAGAAAGTTGATCTTTATTATGCTTATTATAATCAATCGTAGGGAATTTTGAAAACATTTTAGAATGAGTTTCTTCCATAAGTGATTGTGTCTCCTTAGAACTACGAACATAAGGTGCTTCTTTCGATTTGCCAATTATGGTCATATCATAAAGACCGGGAATATATTCATGAGCTTGTTTTGCATAACCGGGATTAGGTGGTAAATTTTAAAGACGCTTAAGTTCGAGTTCTTTAAATTATTTAGTTAAAAGATGAACCTTTTATGTGGAAGCGTATTGTTTTAAAAGTTGTTGTTGTTTGAATTTAAGAAGTTTGGTAGCATTAATATCTGATTCAAACTTTTTAGACTCGAGAGTTTCGAAATCCATTTTAAGCTTCTGAAAATCATTGACAACCGACTCTTTTGCTTTTAATTTATTGGAAAGATTAGATTTTAATGATTCTATTTCTTTCAAGTGTTCAATCTTTTTAAAACAAAATTGGTCAAATTCAGAACATGTTATTTTCTCTGCTTGAGGGACCATTTCAAAAGTTTTGACTTTTTTTTTATGCAACCCAAGCTCAGCATTTAGGGTGGAATTCGTATCTACGGATTGTCTAAGAGCCATATGCATTTGATCAATAATATGTTTAGGCACCATGACCAAATCATGTTGAGCATAAGATTCCATACCCGTCGTAGCATTTGGTTGAGGTTCACTCAAATGTGTAGGATTGGGTACCACATCATTTGAGTTACTAGTTCCCGAATGCTGTTCGAGGTTGTCATTTTCATGCCCAACTTGATGTGGGTTATCATCATTACCAAGATTGGTTTTGGTGGGTACCTCACTGACGACATCAGAACCGTAGTGAGAGAGATTAGCAACGAGAGAAGCTTGGGCAGAGTGAATGTCATCACAATCCGAATCATATGCGTCAAGATCATCTGCTTGATAAGCTGCATTAGAAGTGGAAACGACTGCAATGCTTTCAGTATGTGCTGCCCCTGGGTCTGCAAGAAATGCTAACTCCTCTGAATCCAAAATCTTTCCCTTAGACTGAGCATCAACCAAATACATTTTCTCATGAAACCACGCTTTATCCCTTCTCCTTTTCGGCTGAGTGCATTGCCTAGCCATATGACCTTGTCCTCGGCAATTTGTAGCAAGTCACAACCTTTTGAGGATCAATGGGACTTCCATTTCCATTAGCTTGAGAATTTACAGCTTGAGCATTCATCGTCCTTGTAGGATGTCCATATGAGTTTTGCCTTCCCTTAATGGGTTGCACTGTTACTTGACCATCTTGAACAGTAGCTTGTTGTCGAGGATTTGAAGAGGTGAGGAGCTGATTGTTTGTTGGTGGAAATCCTCTAGTTGCAACAAGTTTTGACAAGTAGGCAGTGAGATGGTTTAGAACATCAGCTGGTGTATCATTTGGAGTAAAGATCGGTGGTTGGATTGGTGGATGTTCATTAGAGTAGAAGGCTTGTGCGGGTTGTGCTTCTATTGGAAAATATCCTTGCTGAGGAGTATAGCCCATTGGAGAAGTGTTGGCTTGTGATGGTGATGTCTGATATGGTGGTTACTGTGGAAAAGATTGTTGATGAACACTTTGTTGAAATGCTTGTTGTGGCATCATTGGTGGTTGATAAGATGGTTGTTGTGGTTGCTGATAGGTGTGTGGTCGTGGCTACTACAATTATGATGATTGTTGATAAGTATAATCCATGTTTTGTTAAGAAGCATACATGGCAAGTGGATTATGAACTTGAGGTTTGGACAACCGAGCCTTGATCACATGGCATTCGTGTTGTTGAAGAAAAGCTTGAAGTTGATCCACATTGGTGTTATGCAAGTCCTTAGCCAATTTAACGTCCGTTACGTACTTTTTCCATTCTGAAGGAAGAGTATTTAAATACTTGGTGTTCAATTGAAACGTAGGAATTGCCATGCCATAGATATTGAGCTCATTCAACAATAGGGTAAATCTTAGATATTAGTCATTGAGAGTCTCCCCTGGCACATAGGCAAACTTATCAAAAGTATCATAAAGCTTACACTCTATTTCTTGTTTAGTTAACGAGGTGCCTTGCATTAGAACACAAATTCTATCCCATAACTCTTTGGAAACTTTATGTTTGCTGACGAGTTTGTAGACATCTGGAGGAAGGGCTTGGAGAATGATGTTTGTAGCATACTTATCACATTTGTCTTGAATTTTCATATCTCCAGTCAATTAACCCGTTGTGCGAGGACGAGTAGTCATACCTTTCGTCACTGTACCATAATCTAATGGTCCATTGAGCACCGATGCCTAAATGAGATGTCCATTCTCTTTGTTCAACATGTAAAGTTCCATTCGGGAAGTCCAATCCTCGTACATAGACTTCTCCAACATTGGTGGACGATTATCCGTACCCGAGAGGATGGACTTATCCGTAAGAGATGTGTAATCCATTTTGATAAGTTAAGATTTACAAATATTGATTGAACAATGAGAGAAAGTAAATGTGTTTGTTGTTGTGAGTTGAAGTCGAGAAACAATGTTAAAATCCCCTAAAATATGTTCTCAATAAACCAAAAATTCCAAGTCGAAATTTGTTAAGGAATAATTTTTGGATTGTCGGAATGCTGATCAGAATAAAGGATCGGAAAGCTGTCGGAATATCTGTCGGAAAGCTGTCGGAATAAACCATATCGGAATACCCTTGATCGGAATGTCCCTAATCGGAATACCTTCATCGGAATGTCCCTAATCGGAATACCTTTGTCGGAATGTCCCTAATTGGAATGTCACAGATCGGAATGTACCAAATCGGAATGTCCCTTATCGGAATGTACCAAAACGGAATGTCCCTTATCGGAATTTACCAAATCCGAATACTCAAATCGGAATAATCAAATCGGAATGCAATCAAAATTCCTTCGTCAGAATGTGATCGGAATCCTTAAACCCTTTTCCGATTACACTGATCGGAATAACTTTTTGAATCCTTTAATCTCTTTTCTGATGACCCTGATCGGAATAAATCCCATTTTTCTCGGACAAAACTCAACCAATTCGAGATTTTAAGTCAAAAAATGATAAAAACACCCAAAAATTTTGTGTTTTTAGCCAAAGTAACTATACCAAATCTCTACCACAACTATGTAGAAAATTTGTATCAAGAAAAAAACCATAAAAAACACAAAAAAAAATTTGGTTCGTGTAAAAGGGATCAAAATAGGCGTATGGATAAAGAATACAAACACATAAACAATACACTCATCCCATGGCTCTTGATACCATTTGTAAGATATGTAAATCTTGCTTATGTTTTAGAGAGAGAAAGATAGATGATTTCATACTTCTAGAGAGAGAAAGTTTAAGAAATATGTATAAATTAAAATGAAATCACCACCCTCTCCATCAAAGGAGAGGGTTTATATACCCAAGCCCATGAGATGGGCTTGGGTTTAAATTAGGCCGCCGGCCCATACATTTCATGGGCTCGGTTTTGGGCTTTGTTTAATAATAAATAACTAAACTACGATCTATTACATGGACTATTGTTTGAGTGACCGATCCTTTCTAATACGTAAAACGTATTTCCAACATATCCCTTCTTCCTGTCTATAGCCTTGAGGAACAAGTCTTGCCTTGTTCCTCACAACAACTCCTCTTTCATCCTTCTTGTTCCTAAAGACCCATCTAGTACCAATTACTCTTTTACTTGAGGGAAGATCCACAAGAATCCAAACTTTTTGTAGCTCAAATTGTGTTAATTCTTCTTGCATGGCATCTACCAAACTTTCTTCATCAAGAGCCTGAGAAATGTTTTTGGGCTCTACTTGAGATAAGAAACATGCAAACAAACAATGTTGAGTATCTTTATGATTTGTTCTCTGCTGTTGTTTGACATAACTCACAAGTGTATGAGTTTCAATATTGGTTTGAAGTTGTCTTCTGGTTTGTACAACAGATTTCGGATCTCCAATAATCTCTTTAGTAGGATGGTTGTTGTTGGCTTTATGAGTGGGAATAGAACTGACTGGAATTTCTGTTTCCAACTTATTGAAATCAGTTACTGCACCCTGCTCATCATAGGAAGCTTTGGAGAAGATTCCTTCAGCTGGACTAGCATATAAGTCTTCATTGTCCATAGCTTGTAAAATCTCTTCTAGTGAGTCAACAGATTTGGCAGCTTTTGACTTAGCAGTACTTGCAAATGAAGTACCGCTAGGTGTAGTATGTGCTGCTGAGTGTTTTGACTCAAAAGATTCTTCTCCTGAATGCTTATTGGCAGATGTAGCATTCTTTTCTTGATCTTGAAGCCTTTGAAGCTCTTGGAAGGCTTGATCATCTTTTGATGGCATGGTTTGCTTCTTGGGAGTGGCAGACATGGTAGTAACAGTAGGCATGTAGATATGAATATCATCATCTGATGAAGAAACATCTTCTTGAGTACCTGCATTAGTTACACTTGACTCCTCACCTGCATTGTTAGTTTGACAATCCTCTTCCAAAGAATAGTAATCCATGGAGTTATTTAGATAATCTAAATCAAACATCCAAGCATAACCTATTCCTGAGACATTGGGTTTATTTTCTAAGAAATTAACATGAGCATTTTCTTCAACCTTCTTAGTTGGAAATTATAAACCCTATATGCTTTACTTTGTACTGAATATCTTACAAGATATCCTGGATCAGACTTTCCATCTAACTTTTCCAAATAATCAAGAGTATTTAGTATAGACACATGACACCCAAAAGGTCTTAAATGACTTATGTTAGGCTTTACACCAGTAAAAAGTTCATAAGGTGTTTTCTTTTGAGGCTTGGTTACTAGGACTCTATTTAACACATAACATGCAGTGTTGATTACTTCTGCCCAAAAGGTATTTGGCAAAAGTGAATTAGCCAGCATAGTTCTAGCAGCCTCAATCAGTGTCCTATTCTTCCTTATAGCTACTCCATTTTTTGTGGAGTCCTAGGATTACTAAATTGTCTCTTAATTCCTTTAGACCTACAGAATTCATCAAATTCAACATTCTTCAATTATGTCCCAATATCAGTCTTAATGATTAAAACCTGTTTAGTGAACTACTTTTCAACTAAAGTGATAAAATCCTTTAATTCATTTGTTTCACTTTTAAGAGCTAAAAAGAAAACCCAACTGAATCTACTATAATCATCAATTATGACTAGACAAAAGGTCTTATGACTAATGCTTCTTATAGAAACTGGACCAAACAAATCCATATGCAAAAGCTGTAAAGGTTTTGTCACAGTGTTAACAATCTTGGTCTTACAAGAGGCTCTATGTTGTTTACCTTTTTGACAGGCAACACATGTGAAATCATTTTGAAAAGATTTGTTAGGTAGACCTCTAACCAAATTCCTATTCACTAATCTATTAAGATTCTTGAAATTCACATGACCTAACCTTCTATGCCACAAATTTGACTCATCTAAAGAAGCCTTAGCTAGCAAACATGTAATACCACCTGTTGGAGTAATAGTATGAAGATTAAAGGTGTACATATTTTCTTGCCTGGGTACTTTAAGCAGTATTTGAGATTCCTTAGGCATCTCAAAGTCTTTAGACAGCACCAAGCAGTCTTTTTCTATGAACAACAGCTTGTTCTTTTTATCACACATTTGTGATACAGAAAAGAGATTGAACTCATTCAATTCTTTTACAAAGAACACATCTTCAAATTCCAACTTTCCTATGTTGATTTTCCCTTTCCAGTGATTCTACCCTTGCTACCTCCAAAGGCTACTAGACCTCCTCTGAATTTGAATTCTTCAAATTCAGCAAGAAAATCTTTGAATCCTGACATGTGTCTTGAGCATCCACTATCTACTATACCTTTATCTTTCAATTCATCAATTAGATGCCCCTGCACACAAATAAAACTCATTAGTTTTTAACAGGGGCCCAAGCCACATTTGGCTCGGATCTTGTGGGACCTACACATTTAAGAGTTTGTACTGAAGCATTCCCAGTAATGCGACTTTTTCTCTTATACTTCATGGTTTCATTTATGTACTCAAGGACATAGGGTGACTCTATGTGCTCAGACTTCTTTGCCTTAAGTACTGCTTTAGCGGTACTTGCTTTAACACATGATTTATCTCTTTTAGGAACCCACATTTGCACTGGTTTGTTTTTATCCTTACTTCTAGGTGTTTTAACTTTTTCAAAAACCTTCTTAGAAGTCTTGGAGAACTTTGGTTTTACAGAATTTAAACCAACGGTACTTAAGTTTGGTCTAGCAGTACTTGCAGGTCTAGACTTGCCGGTACTTGGTTTACCAGACTTTAAAGGTACTAGACCTTGTTTCATAAGTACTGCCCTAGGAACAAACTTTTGGTAGAGTTATTTTAATCTGTTTAGCTACCCTTGAGTGATCAAACTTAGGTTTGTCATTCTTAAGTTTCTGATTCCTATTAACCTGTGCATTTTTCCCATTACTATTTTTCATGACCCTTTGTGCATCCTTTTGTTTCACAATTTCATCTTCATGTAAAGTATAATCTTTGATAAAATGACTTAGACTACCAAAAACATAACATCATTTTCTTCTTAAAGAAGAGCCAAAAGGTTGTTTTGACTTAACTTTCTCAAAACCTTGCCCACCCCTTTTGGCTTTATTATGTTTTACATTGTTTTCCAATATCTTGCTAGGAGTTTTTACCTGTTTGGGAGCAGAACTAGTCTTAGATTCCTCAGAAACAAAGTTGTTCATTAAAGGTGGATAAACAATATTTTTGGTCACAACAGTATTTTCTTAGGACAAAGTACTAGATTTTAAGGTATTTTTAACCTTTGGTTCTTCTAACTCTGTACTTGTTTCATTACTAGGGGGCATGAAAATTCCTGATAGTGGTGGAGGAACTGCTTTCATTCCATCAGCATATCTATCATTCTCAGGTGTATCATCTACCTCACTAGAACTATCAAAAATCCCTTTTGATAACTCCTTGTTAGTTAAAGTTATCCCAGGTTGGTCCTCAATATATCCTAGGCCTGATTTATCATAATACCCCATTTGTGAACTAATCAATTTTCCCAATCCTTTAGAGGATTTTTGCCAACGATTAACCACTTCCCTTTCATTATAAAGACTGGCTTTTAAAGCTTCATTTTCTGTTGATATTTTTAACATTTGCCTTTCAAAAGCTTTTATTTCCACATCTTTTTCCCTCATTTGAAGAGTCAAAATTCTTATTTTCTTTTCATAGTTTTGTTGAGCCTTTTTATACAAAAATATATCTTCTTCTAATTTAACAACACCCTGTTTAAAAGCATTTAATTCTACAGTGCATGTGTTAACCTTTTGATACTGTTCCTCTAGTTCTACTTTTAGGCTATTAAATTTAAGAACATAGTCTTTAGAACAAGGATGTACCTCAGTATCTTCATGTGAGAGAGCCATTAAACCAAGCTCTTCTTCTTCTTCATCTTCTGCCCAGTTCACCACTCCATCTACAGTAACCAATGCTTTGGTTCCTTTAGGACTCCTGCTGTTTCTTTTTGGAAAGCTTTCAGTTATTCTTGGACTGGTTCTATAGCTGTGCTT
Source organism: Glebionis coronaria (assembly GCA_025667525.1). Lineage (NCBI taxonomy): Eukaryota > Viridiplantae > Streptophyta > Magnoliopsida > Asterales > Asteraceae > Glebionis > Glebionis coronaria. The sequence goes on along the minus strand of JANFOE010001525.1, from coordinate 492,563 downwards.
GGACTTTTGATTGCTATTCTCATCTTTGTCTCTAGAGCATTCTCTTGCAAAGTGTCCATTCCTTCTACAGTTATAGCATTCAACTTTGGACTTGTCATATCCTAATGGCTCATTAGGATCAACAGTCATTTTTCTTCCAGTCTTCTTGAAGAACCTATTAGATCTTACTGAAACCATAGCAGCTTGCCATTTAAGATCCATCTCTTCAATATCAGCATCATCCATTTGGAACAAGTCATTGAATGTTAATCTTGGCATGTTGTCTTGTCCAGCGAAGAATGAGAAGGCATCATTGTCACTAAATAATGGTGAAGACCTTCCATGTGGATTTTGAGAGACTATAGGGTTGCCTTCAATACATTGTTGGTAAGTACTGCTTGTAACTCCTTCAGCGGTATTTGTGAAGTGTGTACCGCTACTAGATCCACTAGCGGTATTCTGAAAGTAAGTACCGTTGTTCCCATATGATACAAAAGCCAACTTAGACTTTGAAGTAGTCGCCGCCTTTACCTCAGTGCCTTTCACATCCATCTCATATGCTCTAAGATTGTTGTAGAGATGATCAAAAGGAATTGTTTCCAAATCATAGCATTGCTTTCCACTCTGGTGGAACACTTCTTAAGAATTTTAAATTAGCTTCTTCATTAGGAATTACTTGTCCATTAACTGCCAACTGAATAAGCAGTTTACTAAACCTTCCATAGCCACCATGTATCCCCTCTATAATGGTAATTGAGAAGTTATCAAATTCTTGCTTAAGAACAATCTTCTTGATCTTCTTAGATTTGTCATTACCCCTAAATCTATGTTTTATAGCATCCCACATAGCTTTAGCATCCTTATAATGATGGAAGCTTGTTAGGATGTCTTCAGAAAGAGCCATATCCAAAGCATTTCTGGCTTTTCTCTCTCTGATCTCTGCTTGTACCTCCTCAGCAGTCACAGCAGGAAGAGCATAGCATGTACCGTCTGGATACCAGTGTAGCTTCTTTGGTGTGTTCCCATTCTTGATAACTTACCACACAGTGTGATCTGTGTGATAGAATTAATGTTCCATCTGCATAGCCCATGTCTCATAATTGTCACCTTTGAGAACTGGGAGTTTAACAGCAGACAAATTATGAGAAGGTTGATAGGTGTGAAAACACCCATCCTTTTACCACTTATTTCTTACTAAAACAAGACCAAAACGCGTGCTTAATATCATTTGTTTGGAATTATGCGTGGTTTTTGTGTTTATTGTGTTTTCAGAGCCAACCGGATGAATATTGAAGAAAACATGGGATTGCACGGGTTTTATCGAGGAAAAAGACTCAAGACGAAGTCTATTGTCCAAGAGATGCAAAAGATTTGAAGTCAATGGGCCTGTTTGAAGATTTATCGAAGAAAAGGACCAAAGATGGAAGATTTACATATGTCGAAGAAACTCAAGTCTATTAAACGAAGAAATTAAAAGACGAGTTGAATCAATCGTCGACAAATCCCGAATCAGAATCGAAAACGTCAACTTTTCTGAAAAGACGAGAAGACAAGAAAGGGGGAAAGCCCACTCACCAACCAAATGGAAGACCTATATAAATGATTCCCTTCACACTTTTTGGCCAGTTTTAAGTTTTTAGTTTTTGTTTTTCCCTTTTCTCTCCTTTTTGTTCGTAGGTATCACCAACACCATTAGGGTGTTTGGTGATTTTGATTCTTGTTTGTTCACAAATCTTGTAGTTTTAATCTTTTCTTTTGATTGTTTAAACCTTAATCATCAATATAATCTTTTCATTCATCTTGTTCATCTTCATCTTTTTATTCAAAGTTATAAAGTTCTTGTTTGGTTGATTTTGATCTTCTAAAGTTAACGGGTTTTGTGTTTTTATGATTGGGATTTGATGTTTATGGTTAGTAGATGATTTGTGATTAGTTTTGTTTAAGATTTGGTTAAAAACTTGGTAGATTTTTGATAAATTCGTGTTCCCCTGTTTTAAGTTTCTGCTTACTGTTCTTCGTCCAGGTATTCCGGATGGTCTGTTTGCTTTGTCCCTTATTCGGAATATTTGTATATTCCAGATAGTCTGCTTATTTTGTCCCTTATTCGGAATATTTATATATTCCGCATAGCCCCACTTATTCCGCATAGAGTATCTTATTCCGCATAGAGCTTTATTCCGAGTAGACCATTATTCCGGATAGGAGTATTATTCCGAGTAACGTTTTTATTCCGCATAGCCGTTATTATTCCGAATAGCTCAATTATTTCGAGTAGGACTATTTATTCCGAATAGGATTTTTATTCCACATAGGGTTTCTCCATCCGGAATATTTATTATTCCGGATTGCCAATATTCCGAGTAGGACTTTTTTATTCCGAATAGTCAATTTATTCCGCACAGCTTAAATATTCCGAATAGCATGATTATTCCGCATAGCTTCAATATTCCGGATAGCACCATATTCCGCATAAGGACTTTATTTCGAGTAGCAGACTTATTCCGTATAGCAGCATTTATTCAGCATGATCATTATTCCGAATAGAGCATTTTTAAGGTTATTTTCAAGTTACTGTTTTATTTAAATTTTAATTCAAGATTTATTTTTTATTGATTAACTGCTTCTAGTTTAACTTTTAGTTACTTCCCACATTTATCTTTTTAATAGAATAGAAAACCAAACCCCCTTTTTGTCACCAAGAACAATCGTTCCACTTTTAGATGTGATCAATTCGAGAAGATTCCGAGAACTAATCTTGAACCATATAAAATCTCTTGTATCAAATGGCGCCGCTGCCGGCTCTTCTCGTTAAGATTAACAGTTTTTTATGAGAACTTGGATTTTGGGATCCGTTCGCCGTGAACGTTACCTTTTTCATAAAATTTTCAAAAAACCCTAAAAATATAAAATTTTCAAAAATACAAAAAAAAATTAAAAAACCATAAAAACCAAAAATATTTCTTGCTTGCTTTGTTAGTTCTTTTGTAGGTGCATGCGTACACGATCAATGTCTTATCAAGAGCCCGAGCCTCTCGAAGACTTAGACATGGCCGGTGTACAAAACAACAACAATAACCCACCTCAAAACAATAACAACAATAACAATCCACCTCTCAACAACAATAATAACAACAACAATGAGCCTCTACCAGACAATCGCCCGATGATTGAACTTCTGCAAACACATGTAGATGGCAACAATGATCCAATTCTCTTACCCGCGATTGCAGCCAACAACTTTGAGCTCAAATCCGATTTTATCCAGATGGTCTCCGCTCAACCATTCTTGGGGCGTACTATTGATGATCCACATGACCACATCAAAAGGTTCTTGCAACTCACGAATACGGTCTAATTCAATGGTGTTCCACAAGAGGTAATCCGTTTACAACTTTTTACTTTCTCCCTAGAGGGACAAGCCCGGCATTGGCTTGCAAAGGAACCGCCACAAAGTATTCTGACATGGACGGATTTGGAGACCAAGTTTATCAACTACTTTTTCCCACCCTCTCGTACTACCGCTTTGCGGAATGAAATTATCAATTTTGAACAAAAGTACGATGATCTTTTAGTGAATCTTGGGACCGTTTTAAAGATCTTTTAAGAAAGTACCCACAACATGGTTTTACCAATGTGCACCAAATTAATACATTTTATAATGGTTTTAGCATGAATGACCAAGATTCACTAAATAGTGCCTCGGGGGGTAATATTTTCGTTAAGACTTCCAATGCCGATTGGGATATCATTGAGAATAAGTCTCGTGTGCAAACCAAGAGTGTGCGGACCAATGTCGCTAGTGCTAGCACTAGTGACAACGACACGCGACTTGACAAAATCACTACGCTTCTTGAATCGCTTGCTACCCAAATCGCTAGCAACACCAACAACATCAATGCTAAAAATGCTCAAGTCAATGCTGTCAGCCAACCATGTGAAATATGCGGTGGTCCTCACTCTTATACCACTTGTACCACGACCCAAGACTACCCTTCTGAGAATGTGAATGCAGCATATGGTACCAATCCTCCGGCCGCTTATCAAGTTCGTCCTCAAGGAGACCACAACTTGCTTAGCTACCACTCAAACAACTTTCTTTCCCCACCCGGTTTTCCTACTAACAACCCAAACCAACAACAAAACCTCAATCGCCCTCCTCAACAACAACAACAACCTCGTGCACCATACCAACCACCTCATAAACAACCATATCCACCTCAAAGAAACAACCAAGTTTACCAACAACCTGCTTATCAACCACCCGCCTACCATGCTCCCCCTCCCAACCAACCCACCGTATTACACCAAGATGTTGAAACCTACATGAGGACCAATGATGTGATTGTGGAAAATCTCCAGCGGGAAGTGCTCAACTTGAAAGTAGACATGGTGAAACAAGGGAACGATATGAGAGCTGATATGAGAAACACTTTGGAAAGTCAAACGAATGACTTAAGGAACATGATGGCTGGTTTCTTCCAAGGTAATCAATCCTCTTCTTCGAGTACTCTTCCGAGTAACACCGTTGCGAATCCAAGAGGGGAGATGAAAGAAATCACCACTCGCAGTGGCAAAGGTACCAAGGAACCCGAGCATCCTATACCTCCACTGGTGATTGTGACTAAGGAAAACGAGTCACCTGCTCCTATTCCTCATCCTTCTATTTCCCTAATTTCTCCACCTCTTACTTCTACCCCTCCTCCACCCAAGGATGTGAGTGATCCTTCGATCCCAAAGCCTTCCTCTTCTTCTGATATACCTTATCCCTCAAGGTTGAGGAAAGAGAAGCTCAAAAGCAAGGACGATATTCAGGTTTCGAACTTCCTCAAAATGTTTAATCAATTGAATTTCAACATCTCCTTCGCTGAGGCTCTCGCTCACATGCCCAAATACGCAAAAATGTCAAAGATCTTCTTAGCGACAAGGAGAAACTTCTCGATATTGCTAACACCCAACTTAATGAGAATTGCTCTGTAGTGCTCTTAAGGAAATTGCTCTGTAGTGCCCTTAATGAGAATTGCTCTGTAGTGCTCTTAGGAAATTGCCAACCAAGCTTGGTGATCCGGGTCGCTTCTTAATCCCTTGTAACTTCCCGGGAGTAGAGAATTGCATGGCCCTAGCCGATCTAGGTGCCAGTATTAACTTAATTCCTTTAAGTGTTTGGAAGCAATTATCTCTCCCTGAGCTAGTCCCCACCAAAATGACTTTGGAATTACCTAACCGTACGCTTGCTTATCCAGTGGGGATAGCCGAAGACGTCTTTGTAGGAGTCGAAAAATTCACTTTTCCTGCCGATTTCGTTGTCGTTGACTACGACATGGACCCTCGTGTGCCATTTATTGTTGGTCGTCCATTCTTGAGGACCGGTCGCACTCTCATCGATGTTGAAGCAGGTGAGCTTATCATGAGAGTGGGTGACGATAAAATCGTTTTCAACATGGGAAAGCTTTCTAAACAGCCTTATTCATACGAGAGTGTTAACTGTATTGAAGTTCTTGATGAGGCCTGTGAAGAACACTTCAAAGATGCTTGTAAAAGTATTCCTACATCTCTTCCCAATGTTGAGACCTTTTCCTCTATTGATTCATCACTCTATCTATTTGGAGAAAGTGATTTCCTTTGGAAAGATTTGGAAGCCACCATGGGAGATGTGAACTTAGAACATGACGATTCTCCCACCGATTGGGATGAAGATCTTCGCCTCATTGAAAACCTTCTCAAAGAAGACAATATTTCTCCACTATCTCCCACGGTTATTGCTATCGATGCTCCGACTTTGAACACGCCTCCCATCGAAAATCCTCTGGATTTAGAACTTAAGGATTTGCCGCCCCATCTCGAGTACGTGTTTCTTGACGAAAAGAAGAAGTCGCCCGTCATCATCGCGAAGGACTTAAAAGAAGAAGAGAAATCTCTCCTCATCGCCGTGCTTAAAGATCATAAGAAGGCAATTGCTTAAAAAATCTCTGATATCCGCGGAATTGATCCAAACTTTTGTACTCACAAGATTCTCATGGAAGATGACTTTAAACCCGCAATCCAGAGCCAAAGAAGGGTTAATCCTCACATTCATGACGTCATCAAACAAGAGGTTATCAAACTTCTAGATGCCGGCTTGATTTACCCTATCTCGGATTCGCCTTGGGTAAGTCTCGTCCATTGTGTGCCCAAGAAGGGCGGAATAACCGTTGTTCCCAATGAACACAACGAGTTGATTCCCACTCGTCTCGTTACTGGGTGGAGAGTTTGTATTGACTATCGCAAGCTCAATGATGCCACGAGAAAAGACCACTTTCCTCTACCTTTCATGGATCAAATGCTCGAGCGTCTTGCGGGTAATGACTTTTACTGCTTCTTAGACGGTTTCTCCGGGTATTTTCAAATTCCCATCGATCCCAAGGACCAAGAAAAGACCACATTCACTTGTCCCTACGGAACATTTTCTTACAAGCGCATGCCTTTTGGTTTATGTAATGCTCCTGGGACATTCCAAAGGTGTATGATGGCTATCTTCCATGACATGGTTGAAGAAACTATGGAAGTATTCATGGATGATTTCTCGGTTTATGGAGATTCATTCTCTGCTTGCCTTGCCAATTTAGAACATATGCTTAAGCGGTGTGAAGACACTCGCCTTGTTCTTAATTGGGAAAAATACCATTTCATTGTAAAAGAGGGCATCGTGCTAGGACATAAGATCTCGAAAGCCGGTCTTGAAGTAGACCGTGCTAAAGTCGATGTTATCGCTAAGTTGCCTCCACCTTCAACCGTGAAGGGTGTGAGAAGTTTCCTTGGTCATGCGGGCTTCTACCGTCGATTCATCAAAGATTTTTCTAAAATCGCTCGCCCGATGACCCACCTCTTGGAAAAAGATACTCCTTTTATCTTTTCCAACGAGTGTATTGAAGCCTTGAACCTTCTTAAGGATAAGCTAACTAAGGCACCGGTCCTGGTTACCCCTAATTGGGAGCTGCCTTTCGAGTTGATGTGCGATGCTAGTGACTTTGCTATTTGAGCGGTTTTGGGCCAAAGAGTGAACAAACACTTCCAACCGATCCATTACGCTAGCAAGACAATGACGGGGGATCAATTGCATTACACGACAACCGAAAAAGAGCTATTAGCTGTTGTCTATGCCTTTGAAAAGTTCCGCCCCTATCTTGTCCTTTCCACCACAATCGTTTATACCGATCATTCCGCGTTGAAGTACTTGTTGACTAAACAAGATTCTAAACCAAGACTTCTTCGCTGGGTTTTGCTACTCCAAGAATTTTAAATCGAAATTCGCGATAAAAAGGAGCTGAAAACCTAGTCGCGGATCATCTCAATAGACTTGAGGATCCTTATCAAGGGGATCATCCTAACAAAGAGATCAATGACTCTTTTCCCCTGGAGACCTTAATGTCTATCAACTAGACTTCTGATGAAACCCCGTGGTTTGCGGACATTGCAAACTACTTGGCGGGTGGAATTCTCGTTGACGGGCTAACATCCCAACAAAAGAAGAAGTTCTTCAAAGACATTAAGACTTACTTTTGGGATGACCCGTATCTATTCAAACAATGTGCTGATTTGATTATTCGCCGATGTGTTGATGGACCGGCAGCTTTAGAAATCCTTGACGCTTGCCACAAAGGACCCACCGGTGGTAACATTGGTCCCAACTACACCGCCAAAAAAGTGTTCGACTCAGGATTTTATTGGCCCACCATCTATCGTGACGCTCACGAGATGGTTAAACGTTGTGATGCTTGCCAAAAACAAGGCAAGATCACACATAAAGACGAGATGCCTCAGAATTTCATTCAAGAATGTGAAATCTTTGATGTTTGGGGTATCGACTTTATGGGACCATTCCCTTCATCTAAAGGAAACAAATACATCCTTGTAGCCGTTGACTACGTTTCCAAATGGGTTGAAGCCAAAGCTTTACCCACTAATGACGCAAGGGTGGTTTGTAACTTTTTGAAATCGCTGTTCGCTAGATTCGGTGTGCCTCGTGCCATTATTAGTGATCGCGGGACTCATTTTTGCAATGATCAATTTGCAAGAGTCATGGCTAAGTATGGTGTAAATCATCGTCTTTCCACCGCCTACCACCCACAAACTAATGGCCAGGCTGAAATCTCTAACCGAGGATTAAAGAGAATTCTTGAAAGAACCGTGGGAGAGCATCGTGCCTCATGGGCTGATAAACTTGATGATGCTTTGTGGGCTTTCCGTACCGCATACAAGACTCCAATTGGTTGTACACCATATAGTCTCGTGTACGGGAAAGGATGCCACCTCCCCATTGAGTTGGAGCACAAGGCTTACTGGGCCTTGAAGTGGGCTAATTTTGATATCAACAAAGCCGGTGACCTACGCAAGATCCACCTCAATGAGCTGAATGAACTCCGTTATGAGGCTTATGAAAATTCTTTGATCTATAAGGAAAAGACTAAGCTCATTCACGACTCCAAGATTAAAAACCGAGAGTTCCAAGTTGGAGACAAAGTTTTACTCTTTAACTCTCGGTTGAAAATCTTTTCGGGCAAGCTGAAATCTCGTTGGTCCGGCCCATTCACCATTGCCCAAATTTTTCCATATGGTACTCTCGAGCTCGCTCAACCTAATGGACCTAATTTTAAGGTGAATGGCCAACGAGTGAAGTTGTACTTTGGTGAGGACATCTCTCACGAGATGATTCCGTCCCTCACCACGTTTCCCATGAACTAATTTTGGGTCGAGTCAAGCTCGTGACTCGGTTATCAAAAGCAAGCGCTACTCGGGAGGCAGCCCGAGTATCTATCCTTTTCCGTTTTAACCTCCTAAGTGTAGGGGGGCCTCTATAGGTTCTTTGTGTTTGTGTGGTGATGTGATTACAGGGATGAATGCACTTTTTGAACCTTTGAAGAACCGTGCTCCCGTGTTATCCGAAATCCAGTTCTATCTCTCAACTATCGTGATTCAATTTTCTTCATACTCACATTTGAAATTGATCACTTTAGTCGTCTCTTCCTTAGCTTGATTTAACCAACATGCACAATGTCATAAGTGTAGGGTAGACTTTTCCCACATGCTTAAACATTAAGGACAATGTTTATCTTAAGTGTAGGGGGGACTTCTATCAAAGTTTTAAGTGGACTTTTCCATGAAAATGTCGTCATTTAACCGAAAAATCATCTTTTTCAACTTTTTCAATTTTTTTATTAACTTTGGCCATTTAGTCGTAATTTTTAAAATTTTTATCGTTGCTTTCATATGTATATATCCCACAGATAAGTCAAAAATATTAATAAAGTGGTGTAGCTAGTTTTGAAATCTTTGACATATTAGGCCCGTTGCGATTATTTTGACTCAACCCGAATAGACTTATCCAAGTTTATTCTAGCTAGTATCCTTAACCATGTATACCTTAATTGGTTTATTAGGCTAAGTATGCACGAGTCTCATTACTTGAGATTTTAAATTGTGGAGAACGAGAAATGATAGAGTCAATTATAAGTCGGCATTCTTGCACATGCTCACTTGGTGTAATTATCTGCCTAATCTCCCATCACATGCAAATAATTTATCTGCAATAAGTAAGATCGTACGATTTGAAAAGTTACTTAGTTCTAGCACAAGATCGTTTAAAAGTTGCTCGGTAATGATAAGAGTTCATAGCCAAGGCATAACTTATGAAGCGGGGCGTGAAGATTGGCGAATCCGAAAAGGCCCTAACAAGGCATGAGGATTCAATCTTATTGCTAAAGATCCAAGGTGATGTGAAAAGCATTATTCCCAAAATCAATATGAAGGATCAAGACTCACGACGAAAAGCAATCAACTCCCATAAAGATCATGGAGAAGTCTATCCGAAAAGACCCTAACAAGGTATGTGGATGAATAGATCCAAGTCCGAAAAGGAGGCGGATCATTGTATCTCAATATCCCAATTAGAGATTGAAGAAATAATCATGAAGTCGTGGTCAACAAAGTTGGAGTACCCCTCAAAAGTCTCCGAGTGAAGAAACTCTATTAATGATGAGAAGACCATTATCTCAAGAACGTCTCTCAAGATATGAAGTATGATGTACATGCCAAATATCGGCCCGAGAAAGGTCTCAAATCGTGAACCGAGTTATGCCAGGATATGAACTTTTTGATATCCCGAGAAGCAGTTTTAAGTGATTTTGTCCTTTAGCTAACTATTGATCAAATCGTCCTACTTTGCTTTCAGCCTAAATAAACTATCGAAATAAGTCCAAAAATGCATCTTCATGATCATTCTAAGACAAAAATAAAATATAAGAGATACACCTAGGAATAAGGGAGTTTAAGCATATAATTAAGCCATGTGTGTAAGTGTTTGACGTGCTAACTTATAATAACAATGATCTTGTTTTTAAGCTTAGTTTGGGGAACGTGCAACTTGAGGGTGATAAATCTTCGCAGCACCAAAGCCCTAATGTAAGTCCTTGATCTCTTTGCAAGTTATTTCCATGTAGCTATTTTCAAGTGAAAATGGTTTTCTATCCTTTTGTTTCCTTTAAAGTTTTAATTCCTCTTAGTACTTTAATTTTTGTTTAGTAGTATGTTAATAAGGCCAAGGTTGATTGATTATGAGAAAAATGTAAATTTGTTTTATCAAAGGTATTGTTGTAGAGGTAGCTACTGCATTCACGGCTTGAACACCTTGTACTAGTGCAGGATGCACAACTTGTGGTTGTCCCTGTGGTATAGGATCAGGGTTCTGAACATCATCCAAGTGAGCATCATCACCATCTGGTTGAGACATTGAGTTTTGGTATGTATGGAGTGTATGGGGTTGTGTTCTCTTTTTTAGAGTTTCTCAACAAGCTCTGATACCACTTGTTCATCCCTTTGGCTGGATCTATATTATGTTAAAATTAGTATAGTAGTTTGTAATCAAACTAAAACACTTTGAGCACTCTTACTAACACTAAATAAGTTATGTGGAATCTAACTTATAAAGCACAGAAGAACAGAATTACTTTTAACTATTCGATTCTCTTATTAATCGACTTGAATGAGGTACATGAAAGACATTGTACCTAAGTTCCTTTTATAGAGTAAGAAACCCTAGACACCTTAGAATATTCTATGAAGATAACTATATCACAGACGATATATTATCAATATTCTAACTATCTAAGTATATCACATAAGATATACTCTAACTATAACTATGACATATCTTATACAAAGATATATTCATCCTAATCAACATAGCAGTACTTACTTTATAAGTACTAGTACTTACTATGTACCGCGTTAATACTAACGGTACTTACATAACATTGACAGTACTTAAATACTAACGGTACTTGACACTTAACAAATAATTCCCAACAATAACCAACCTACCTGATGCTGAAATCTTTGAGGGTCTTGTAAAATTGGGGTACACTATTTTTGAAAAAAAATGTAAGTTTTCTAAAGGTCAGTTTGCCCCACATTGGAAATATTTGATTCATAAAATTTTACAATGTTTGTCACCTAAAACCACTGCTTTTAATGAATTTGGAAGTGAAGTTGCTTCTACCGTGATATGCTTAGAAACAGGGAGAAAGTACTATTTTTCTCAAATGATTTTCAAAGGAATGGTCAAAATTCTTACAAGCAATTCTAAATTTTGTATGTACCCAAGGTTTACACAACTTTTGCTGAATATGAGTGAACATGGTCCTATCAAACACAAGAGATATCTTTTAGCAACCAAACACTCTACCAAACTGTTCACCACAATTCTTGCACCATCTCCACAATTTTCTGGCAGGGTTGTTTCACTCACTCCCATCATGATGAAACAAATCGGACAAGAAGCAGCTAAAACAAAAGTAGCCACACACAAACCATCTTATTCCCCTGCCAAAACTAGTGATAACCCTGCTAGTACTCTACCCCCTGCTGATCCAAAACGTGAAAGGAGAACCAAATCCAGGTTTGCCAGGTCTCCCTTGCCTGGTGAATTTTCACAAGTAGCAGAGAGGAGAGCCTCCAAAAGGTTGGAGCACCCTGAGGGTTTGGCAGCCACTACTGTCTCATCCTCAAGGGATGAGAAGGATAGTGACTGTAACACCCCCAAATTTACACAATTCAATACAGCGGAAGACTCGATGGTGTTACGGGATAGCACATTACTCACATCATACACAACGCTTAAAAATCGCGTCGTTTAATAATACATTTCCATTCATAAATATCAAATTTACATAGGTCCCAAGTCATTGTATTTCATACAAGTTTTACAAAGAATTTGAATGGAAATTATTATTTAAGTGCGGGCCATGAATTCTTGTTGTCTTCCCGAGAATTACCTTCAAGTACCTGAGATAAAACATGTTAAAAGAAAAGGTCAGCGATAACGCCGAGTGAATTCATTGAGTTTAATAAAATCCATCAATATAACATCGGTATAAAATTATTACCGAAAATCATTTTGTACAAATCATTGTAATAGGCCATAAAATAGCCAAAGTCATTTTATACAAATCCTTATCAAAATCATAATATAGTCTTTCGCCTTCAAAATCATTATACGAACCATTGTCGTTAAAAACATCATACAATACGTTTTATAATGTTGTATAGAGTAAATAAAAACCGTTATATGAATATGGTTATGTAAAACCAAAACACGAACATAACATCAATAATAAGACCCCATATTGCTAGTCAGGCAATATATCGTAATTCAATGCGTATAGCAGTATTTCGTTATTTAGATTATTATAAGCCGCATGACATTGTTACCTTACTACAACAAACAACGGGTAGCTAACCCGAAACTCATTTGCCCATCTAAATTAGCGTGTCGTCACAATAATCACGCTTGTGTAAATCTTCGCATACATAAATTCGGTTACCAATCAATGTGGCACGACGGGGATCAACCGTCAAGGCGCAAACTAGGGTGACCGTCCCCAAATAGTACTATTATATGCATAAGCGTCTACCAAATCCCGGTAGTTCACAATTCATGCTAACGGGACTTTTAGTGACATAACCTAACTTTAATAATCCATTTCATTTCATCTATCGGGTCATTTAATCATTCATCGGGTCATACAATCATTCGGGTCCAAATCAATAAACAAAAAATCGGGACAACTAGTGTCCTATTTCATAAAAACTAACATGTTATCTCCCTCGCGGGTTTATAAAAGATTTTATAAAAACATTTAAAAGAGTGCGAGGCTATGAACTCACGTTGAAGTGGGATAGCGGTTTATCGGCGATTCGGATGTACGGTATGTGCTTCAATAACGGAAACCACCATTAGTGATGAAAAGATGAGGTTTTTGATGAACAAGACTTGGTTCTTGTTTATCAAATCTTCAACTTTAGCAAGGAAACTTCTTGGGTCCTTTGGATAGATTAACACCTCCATGAATTCAGCCCTTTAACCTCATGAAAACTCCTTTTCATAGATTAAGATCATCTCCAATCTTCATATCTTCAAAGGTTCTTCAACATATGTGTGAATAACACTTGATATTGTGGTTAATTTAAGATCAAATGGTGGTCTTGTGGTGAATATGGGACGAATTTTAGAGAGGAAAGAGAGAAAGTTGTGGTGGTTTGCATGGATGGAAATGGTGAAGTGGTTTGATTTAGTGGTTTTTAGTTTTGATAGCTTACATGTTAAGCTTGGTAAGACAAGTGTAACATTTACTTGTTAAATGTTGACACCTAAGGTGTGTTGTAGCTAAGTGTTTCCGTCCATTTAGTGGGGTGGGGCAAAACTTGTTTTGTCTCATCCCACTAATTTACGGGTATTCCTTGATTCTAGTTTCCTCGATTTACGTGACCTCGGGTCGTTTTACGAAAAACGTTTTTATAAATTATGAATCAACGGCACAAAACGAATCTAATAAAATTTGTCTCATCAAAAACGGAGTTAAAAAACGTAAATACGTAATCCTAAGGTTTCCGGTTTAGTCGTAAAGGACGTTAAATTATAATCGTAAGTCCTAATCTCTTCCCGTAAATTTGTGAGTTTATGAACCAACACAAATTTAAAATCTCAAAATAATATTCACGGACAAATTTATTTTCTGAAATGTCGGACTGTCACCAAAGACGGTGTATGTAAACGTGAGCACGTAACGTTGAATCCTCCGGTTTAGACGCAGTCGATGCTACATCAAGACGTAAATCAGAATTTCTTCCCAGAAATGGGTGAGTTCATAATATAACATTAAAATATTGTTTTTAAATAATATTTGAGAATAAAATATCAACCATAAATTGACGGATTGTCACAGCATTTACCCCTAAATAGGATCTTTGTCCTCAAAGATCATTTTACCTTACTACTCGCTTCTTATAGAGTTAAAGCCATTTGGGTATTTCCTCCACATTCGGTCTTTTCTCACAAGTGTAATCCATTACAATACGCGAGTTTCATCGGACATAACTACGGGAATAAGATCAGGCTTAATGTTGACTTACTTTCTCTATCCATGATGTTCACAGGTTTTTTATGAATGCAACTTTTCGCCGATCTAAACTTCATCAAGAAGTTATCAGATTCTCACTTGATAGAGATTTTATCATGTTTGATATATGAAACATAATTCACGCAGCTCTTGAAGTCCTAGGGTAGATCCATCTTATATGCCTTTCAAACCAATCTTTTACATCATCTCAATGGTCCCATACAACAGGGACTTATATCCCATGATCTTTCAGATCATCAATTCATTTTTCCATGGTTAAAATTTGTGGCATAACTTCGCTACCCATCTGGCACTTCAAGATCTACATTTCATATTCACATAACCTCCTACCCACTACCGGCAGTCAATAATCAGATCCTAATTTCAACAATCATTTCAGGTCTCACGGGTCGGGTATTTTGCAAGGTTAGGTTTGTCATCATAGGAAACCTTAAACCTAAAAGACATGTCCAACACACAATGAGTGTATGTCGGGTGTCTTCATCCCAACTCCTGCTTACAGATGCTCTAACATTTAGATCGTAACAAGATTCGATCTCGATCCTAATATGATAATTATCAATGATAATCTCTCTAAAAGAAATCGATTATACGGTCTATTACCAAAGGTCAATCATTCAAGCATAAAACAACACTTCTAGTGTTTTGTATCATTACTTTACCTCGTCCCTTCGATTGGGGTGGTAAATAGTACTCTCATCAAGGTCCGTTCCCAATGACTTCTGAGCAAATCTCTAGAAATTCGATGCGAAGAGAGGATCTTGATAGGGATGATTGATACAGGCACACCATGTTTACACAACTCCTTTAAATACAAAGAGTCAATTTCTTCATCGAGAATCTATCATTAACAGGAATGATATTAGCAGATTTGGTTAGTCTGTCGACGATGACCCAAATCGAATCAAATTCAGATGATGACCTTTGCAATAGTTAGACGTTTACCAATGTATGAGGCGATGTCTTCCTTCAAAATTTTCCATCAGTACAACAGCTTCAGACAAAGATACATTAAATACGAAACGGCAGGAATAGAATACTTAATCTTATGAGATTCCAACATGACTATATCTCACAATCCTCCATATTAGACAATCACAAGTGGCCTTTTAATCCTTTAACGCCATCGGCTCTTATTACTAATGGTTCACATTAGCCGTGAACCCCTTTTTATTATCTATATTATCCTTTTTACAATCATCAACTATTTTTAAATTGCTCGGAAATTTACTTTGCACAGTCCTTCTTAAGGAACACATCATAATTGATTCTTTATCCTGTATATAATATGTCAGTATTTACATTCACCTTTCCTGGTGAAATAATTATCATAACCACAATTCATTCAGAAATTCTTTCTTCATATTTTCTAAGTTTTAGTTTCGTCTTAACTACTATTTTTATTAGTTTTGCTTAATCCGACCTTTAAAGCGTCGATGATTATTACAAGTAATTAAATAATAAATATTTAATTTTTATGAAACGTAAATGTAAAAATTTTAAATTTCTTAGTTCGACCAATTATACAAATGTTCAAAATAAATTTTAATTAACAAGATTTTTGTTGATTTATCAAAAATAATTAATAAGATTCGTAAATGTTCGAAAAATCTTTGGTTATACTTTGGTCAAAATTTTCTTTGTCGAAAAGCAAAAATTATCGTTTCAAATTCCAAGTCATGGTTTAAATGGTTTCCTCAATCCTTGTTAGATTATCTTGAGGTATACACAAACATTTACCCCTAAACAGGAGTTTAGTTAAATGATTTGGGTATAAGGGAATAATCCCTCAAAAGTTCTTTTTGATAAAACATTTGTCAAAACACATTTGCACTTTCTTTTTGGTAAGGCCAAAAGTCTTAAATGACTTCTAATTTTTGAAGAGTCAGTATATATATATATATCTTACCATCATTAATCAAACGATCATTTTATGTAAAGGGTCAAGCCTTAAATGACACGTTATATATTCAAGGTACAGGTTTTCGTTGTTTGACCAATTTAGGGCAGTCTATAAATAATTATTAACTCATTCTTATTCTTATAAACAAACAGATGGTTCTTAGTGATCACGAGCATGAATTTATCAAATTACAGCCTACACACGTGATTCACCAAATTTAGGGATGCTACATGTGCATTGGTCAATCCAAACGACATCACATGAAACTCATAATGTTCATTACAAGTTCTGGATGTAGTGATTGGAATAGATAATCTTTTTCGCGGACGTGAAGTTGATGATAACCATGCCGTGAATCAAATTTTTGAATATACGCTAGAACCTTGTATATGATCGAACAAATCTATCATCTTGGGTAGTGGATATAGATTTTTAATCATCAATTTACCTAGTGTACGGTAATCAATAAATATAAGGAATGATAATACCATAGCTCTTCATGATGACAAGCTTGGTAGAATAAAAGCTTTCTCCGACAACTCTCTCAGTTGTACGGTAAATCTTTCGATTCATATGGTGATGATGTACAGTGCAAATGCCACAGGTACAACACTGGGAATATATTCAATACCAAATTCAACTTGCCTTAATGGCAAAAGTCTAGGTAATTTACCAGCAAATACCCCCTAAAGTTTCAGATAATGGAAACATATTTTAATAAATTCATATTAGGTTCATTCTAGATTATAATATTTATGACTAATTCACAACCATTCACGGTATAATTTCATGTCTAAATGCAGGATATGGTCATCCATAAAGAATTATTTAGATCACTTTTGATAATCAACATCTTATCATTTAGGGGAATTCTACTCGAGTTCCCATCATTTAAGACAATGTCGTCATGTCATAACCAATCAATCCATTCTACTGGCACTATCAACTATTCAGTTTCATTACCGTTGATAAGATGTGAACTTCTCAAAAGACTAATAATAACTCATAATCCTTCACAAATTCAAGGATATATGGAGACACAACTACCATTAAAAGAGTAAGGTCAACGCATAATCTACGCGAGAGAAATTCAAATCAGATACAGAAGAAAACATTAACGAATATGAATATATCCCATGTTTTCATAATTTGAGTACGCATTCGAAAGCTCCTCAGATCGTTACCCAGGTCATTCAAATGAAATCTAATCAGAAGAAATGATAGGAACGTCAATACATCCAGTCGGGTATCAACACTCGGTAATCATATACTTTTTCAAAGAATCTCGCCACGGGAGAATTGGACAAGAAGGGAATATCAATTGTCAAATAAGACAAGTTCCACAGATGAGTAAATTCGACTCAGAAGAATAAATGGCACGGGCACATATTTAGGTGTCCCTATCAATATGTCCCTATTTTTCACTTCTTGCAGATCTCATAAAATTTAATCTTTCACAATCTTCAAAGAAAATTTAGTGTTTATTAATAATTTCAAGGTGACTACTAGTCAGCCTTGCATGGTCCCTTCCAAATTGTATGTAGGCGCGCAACTATATTCAATTTCAAGATTAATGATGCAATACTCAGTTCGTCAAAATTTTATCATCATGTTTATAATAAAAACATTTTCATGCTTAATTCTTAAATAAGAATCAAAAATAAATTTACAAAGATTTTCTTTGTTATGAAAACAATTAGGTTTTCCAAGGTGTTTTATAAACAACTTCATTTCGATAAGGATTATTTATAGATCTCACTTTGAATAATCCTTATAGTGATGAAAATTCAATTTTTCTCAAGGGATACTGTTTTATCTTATAAAAACAATGAGTGATCTGCAAAAGAGTGATGAAAAGTTATTTACCAAGAACTAACCACGATATAATAGGAAATGAGCTTAGCCAATTAATCATGAGGTGCATGACCTCGATGGCACTCAAAAAGAATAATCCACAACGTAACTCAATTCGAGATGAGTACTTGTTCAATGGTTGCATCACTAATGCGAACATTAGGATGAAGCAATAAAGGATAGATAACATCGATACATGTAGGATTTAGCAATCAAAGGTAGTCTTTTCATTAATCACAAACAAGTCAAAAATTGTACCGTAACACATTACGTGTCACTATGTCATACAATTCCAAGAACTCGTCCTATCAACTGATGTCTCAGTTAAGTTAGGGATTTTTAAAAGATACCACAATGAATACTAATATACAAGAGTCATTAGGTGTTCCACATGTCCCGAAAGATTCATCGGTCCCAATTCAGAAGAAGATTTCTTCAATTTATTTATTGGACACTAGGCATCCTCATCATTGGACATGGCCTAGGAACAACCCTTAACATGAACCAACAATCAATTAAAACCTTATAATTCAATCATAGAACATAAAGACTTCCTCTTAACAATCTCATATTCCATACGAGTTAAAGTTTTACTTCATTCAATTTTCAATCAACTTATACTCAATGCAACATCCTACCTCATTCTCCAATACTTTCAATTTTATTCTTAGACCTAGAAAGGGCAATAAAAGCTCGATATGATCAACACTTAATTTCCAATCATATAGCTCTTACAACAATAGTTATCAAATGAGTCACTAGTATGAAATGAATCACACATTCAATTAGACTTATCGGAAAGGTACTAGTGGCATGAGGCTTTTGGGTAATGGTTCCAACGACAGCCTCAAGTGCAACATTCACACTTTCGATTTCAAATTTAACAATTGGGTGACACCGAATCAGATGACACCTTTCCAGGTGGTAACGTTTTGTCAAACTCCACTCTATAAAGAAAGATCGTCATGACATCGATATCAGATTTATTCTCGCCAATCCTTCTTCAAAATCATAATCAACTACTATCTACATTTCTATGAATATCAACCATTTTGTTGGGATCATAAATATCCACAACTTGGTTTA
Organism: Glebionis coronaria; assembly: GCA_025667525.1. Classification (NCBI taxonomy): domain Eukaryota; kingdom Viridiplantae; phylum Streptophyta; class Magnoliopsida; order Asterales; family Asteraceae; genus Glebionis; species Glebionis coronaria. The sequence continues at coordinate 473,291 of JANFOE010001525.1, read as the reverse complement.
GATCTGGAATAGCTAGAGTTCCTACAGAAATATCTTAGATTAGTTTACTAGGGGAGTTAGGGTTACTTGTGACAATCTACGTCGTATAAATACCTCGTATAAATATAGAAATAATCATCAAACAATCATGTAATCAAATTACATCATATATATATATATATATATATATATATATATATATATATATATATATATATATATATATATATATATATATATATATATATATATATATATATATATATATATATATATATATATATATATATATATATATATATATATATATATATATATATATATATATATATATATATATATATATATATATATATATAATCCAAGTTATATATATATTAAAATAACACTTCTCAGTCTAGCCTTGTCGATAACTCGGGAATTCTTCGGCACCGTTATAGTCAAAAGATTTTTAGACATTTTTAGAAAAATGTTTATTATTAAAAGATTTTGAAATGTTTTATTCAAAACCTTGGTTTTAAAAATCTTTCGTTCTCTATAACGAGAGCTCTGGTACCAAACTGTAACACCTCCAAATTTACACAATTCAATACAGCGGAAGACTCGTTGGTGTTACGGGATAGCACATTACTCACATCATAGACAACGCTTAAAAATAGAGTCGTTTAATAATAAAGCATTTCCATTCATAAATATCAAATTTACATAGGTCCCAAGTCATTGTATTTCATACAAGTTTTGCAAAGAATTTGAATGGAAATTATTATTTAAGTGCGGGCCATGAATTCTTGTTGTCATCCCGAGAATTACCTTCAAGTACCTGAGATAAAACATGTTAAAAGAAAAGGTCAGCGATAACGCCGAGTGAATTCATAGAGTTTAATAAAATCCATCAATATAACATCGGTATAAAATTATTACCGAAAATCACTTTGTACAAATCATTGTAATAGGCAATAAAATAGCCAAAGTCATTTACAAATCATTATCAAAATCATAATATAGGCTATCGCCTTCAAAATCATTATACGAACCATTGTCGTTAAAAACATCATACAATACGTTTTATAACGTTGTATAGAGTTAAATAAAAACCATTATATGAATATGGTTATGTAAAACCAAAACACGAACATAACATCAATAATAATACCCCGTATTCCTAGTCAGGCAATATATCGTAATTCAATACGTATAGCAGTATTTCGTTATTTAGATTATTATAAGCCGCATGACATTGTTACCTTACTACAACAAACAACGGGTAGCTAACCCGAAACTCATTTGCCCATCTAAATTAGCCTGTCGTCACAATAATCACGCTTGTGTAAATATTCTTATACATAAATTTGCTTACCAATCAATGTGGCACGACGGGGATCAACCGTCAAGGCGCGAACTGGGGTGATCGTCCCCAAATAGTACTATTATATACATAAGCGTCTACCAAATCCCGGTAGTTCACAGTTCATGCTAATGGGACTTTTAGTGACATAACCTATCTTTAATAATCCATTTCATTTCATCTATTGGGTCATTTAATCATTCATCGGGTCATACAATCATTCGGGTCCAAATAAATAAACAAACAATCAGGACAACTAGTGTCTTATTTCATAAAAACTAACATGTTATCTCCCTCGCGGGTTTATAAAACATTTTATAAAAACATTTAAAAGAGTGTGAGGCTATGAACTCAAGTTGATGTGGGATAGCGGTTTATCGGCGATTCGGATCTACGGTATGTGCTTCAATCACGGAAACCACCATTAGTGATGAAAAGATGAGGTTTTTGATGAACAAGACTTGGTTCTTGTTTATCAAATCTTCAACTTTAGCAAGGAAACTTCTTGGGTCCTTTGGATAGATTAACACCTCCATGAATTCAGCCCTTTAACCTCATGAAAACTCCTTTTCATAGATTAAGATCACCTCCAATCTTCATATCTTCAAAGGTTCTTCAACATATGTGTGAATAACACTTGATATTGTGGTTATTTTAAGATCAAATGGTGGTGTTGTGGTGAATATGAGACAAATTTTAGAGAGGAAAGAGAGAAAGTTGTGGTGGCTTGCATGGATGGAAATGGAGAAGTGGTTTGATTTAGTGGTTTTTTGTTTTCATAGCTTACATGTTAAGCTTGGTAAGACAAGTGTAACATTTACTGGTTAAATGTTGACACCTAAGGTGTGTTGTAGCTAAGTGTTGCCGTCCATATAGTGGGTTGGGGCAAAACTTGTTTTGTCTCATCCCACTAATTTACGGGTATTCCTCGATTCTAGTTTCCTCGATTTGCGTGCCCTCGGGTCGTTTTATGAAAAACGTTTTTATAAATTATGAATAAACGGCACAAAACGAATCTAAAAAAAATTGTCTCATCAAAAACAGAGTTCGAAAATGTAAATACGTAATCCTAAGGTTTCCGGTTTAGTCGTAAAGGACGTTAAATTATAATCGTAAATCCTAATCTCTTCTCGTAAATTTGTGAGTTTATGAACCAACACAAATTTAATATCTCAAAATAATATTCACGGACAAACTTATTTTCTGAAATGTCGCACTGTCACCAAAGACGGTGTATGTAAACGTGAGCACGTAACGTAGAATCCTCCGGTTTAGACGTAGTCGATGCTACTTCAAGACGTAAATCCAAATTTCTTCCCAGAAATGGGTGAGTTCATAATATAACATTAAAATATTGTTTTTAAATAATATTTGAGAATAAAATATCAAAATAAATTGACAGATTATCACAGTGACACCATCAGTAAGTCCTCTTCCTCACTCGGTGATACCCAAAGAGGGGAACAATCCACTTCTAGGGTTGAGAGCAGAATGCAACCTTTGTCCATCTTGTAATTGACGAATATGTACATTAGCTTGAAAGAGCAAAATGCACAACTTGTACAAACTATCAAAAAGCAAGGTCTGGTTATCAATAATTTGGAAACTAGACTTGCTACACTGGAGGGGAGGAGAAAGCCTAAGCTTATCATATCTACAAATGAGGATGCTTCAAAAGGGGAGGAAGTTCCTAACACAGATGAATCTACTCAGTGGTATGCATATCCTGGTGAACATGATCTTAAATAAGGAAATGTAGCAAGTGCTGAGAAAGGGACTGAGAAAGGAAGAGCTGTGAAAGGAAGTGATAAGGGAGTGCCACAAAAGAGATTGCCCAAACATTGTTGACTATGGGAAATCAAGAAGAAGCCCATGCTTCAAAAATTTCCCCTACTATAACTGATCCCCCTACTGTAAGTTTTTCCCCTGCTAAGCCTATCACTCAAACATTTGTTAGGAAGAATAGAAGGCAACCAGCTCAGAATGGAATTCGAATTGGACAACCTGCACCTAAAGCAAAACCAGCATCAGCAGTGGATCCAAAAGACAAGGGAAAGGGGATCATGGTTGAACATCCCAAGAGAAAATACAAGCACAGAACTCCTGAACAGCAAAGGGCTCAAGAAGAATATGATGACCAGGTAGCTCTCAGACTTCAACAAGAAGAGATACATATGCAGGATCAGAGAATACAATAGATGAGGCCCAAAGAGATGCTTAGGCAGATTAAAATCATGCATAGAGAGTTAGATGAAAGGGTGCGTCATGTTCAAGAATTTCTAGATCAATGGGAGAAGGAGTTGGTAAATTCTCCTTTAGAAGACAGCTATGAATTGATTTGTTTAGTTTACAAGTATCAAAATGAATATCTGGAAAGAAGGGCAAATCAGATTCAGAAGGAAAAATATTTGAGGTCTAAAAAGGGGAGGCTGGCACACTACAAAGTTATGCTCAAAAGACACAAGAAGTGGACTGGTGGTCATTTTAGAGACATGACTTTTGAGGAGATGATACATGGTATTTGTATGGGTTCAATTAAGTTCTCAGTATCTTCTCGAATAGATCACGGTTCAAAGTGGAATTATCGTTCTTGGTTACTAAAAGAAAGGGTTGGTTTTCTATTTTACTAAAAAGGATTAAAGTCGTGAAGTGATAAAAATAAACTAAAAGCAGTTAATAAAAACAATTTAAAAATAAAGCTTGAATTAAACTAAAAACAGTAAAATACCTTAACTTGGAAAATTAGCTGACTCGGAATAAAATGCTTGATCCGGAATAATCACTTCATTCGGAATAAATTTGGCTCATGCGGAATAAAAACTAGTTCAGAATGTTTGCTTGATTCCGAATAAAGCCTTTATGCGGAATAAGTCACTCGTTCGGAATAACAACTGCTCATTCGCAATAAATGAAAAACTGCTGGTTCGAAATACTTTTGCTGATCCGGAATAATTGTTGACTCGGAATAATCTAATCATTCAGAATATTTGGTGATCCGGAATAATTGGGCTTCATGCGGAATATTAGGCTTTGTTCGGAATAAATTATGCTTCATTCAGAAAACTTGGTTCGTTCGGAAAAATCACTCATGCGGAATAAACAACTGACTCAGAATAACAAGCTCATCCGGAATAATTTCTTTATCCGGAATAATCACTCATCCGGAATATTAACTGGTTCGGAATAATTGTTGAAAAACCTTGGTTCGGAATAATTAGGACAAAGTGTTCATCCGGAAATTGGTTTCATTCGGAATCTGGGAAAATCTTAAAGACGAAGAACAGGGAAATAGCAACAATACGATTTTTTACCAAAATCAACCAAGTTTTTAAACAAAGATTCGACCAAACTAACCACTAATCATCTACTAATGATAAACATCAAACCAAATCAACAAAAATACAAAACCCACTTGTTTTTGAAGATCAGAATCAACAAAATACAAACTTAAAACCTTAGAATCAATAAGAAAAAGAAGACCAAGATTAAAAGGAAACTTGTATTAAGGATTGAGGTTTAACAAACAAAATGAAAGATTAAAACTTACAAGAACTTGGATTCTAAAAGGAAAAATCACCAAACACCCTAGTGGTGTTGGTTTTGCTACGAACCAAAAGAAAAGGAAAATAAAAAATAAAAGCTAGCTCCAAAAATGTGAGGTTGTCTTCTATTTATAGGCCTTGTGAATGGGTTGGTGAGTGGGCTTTTCTCCTTCCTTTTTGTCTTCTCGTCTTTTCAGTAAAGTTGATGTTTTCGATTTTGATTCGGGATTTGTCGATGAATAAATTCAACTCGTCTTTTAATTTCTTAGTTTAATAGACTTGAGTTCTTCGACATATATAAATCTTCCATCTTTGGTCCTTTTCTTCGATAAATCTTCAAATAGGTCCATTGACTTCAAATCTTTTGCATCTCTTGGACTATAGACTTCGTCTTTTCGTCTTTTTCTTCGATAAAACCCGTGCAATCCCATGTTTTCTTCAATATTAATCCGTTTGGCTCTGAAAACATAACAAACACACAAAACACGCATAATTCCAAATAAATGATATTAATTACGCGATTTGGTCTCGTTTTAGCAAGAAATAAGTGGTAAAAGGATGGGTGTTTTCACACCTATCAAATCTCCTACACTTAACCATTGCCATGCCCTCATGTAATACTTAGTGACAAAGCAAATTTACACTTTTCTCATAATCAATCAACCTTGGCCTTATTAACATACTACTAAATAAAAATTAAAGTAATAAAAGCTTGAATGAAACAAAAGGGATAGAAAACCATTTTCACTTGAAAATAGCTATATGAAAATAACTCGCAAAGAGATCTAAGACTTACATTAGGGCTTTGGTGCTACGAAGATTTATCACCCTCAAGTTTCATGTTCCCCAAACTAAGCTTAAAAACGAGATCATTGTTATTATAAGTTAGCAAAACAAACACTTACATAAATGGCTTAATTATATGCTTAAACTCCCTAATTCCTAGGTATATCTCTTATATTTTATTTTTGTCTTAGAATGATCATGAAGATGCATTTTTGGACTTATTTCGATAGTTAATTTAAGCTGAAACTAAAGTAGGACGATTTGATTAATATTTAGCTAAAGGACAAAATCTCTTAAAACTGCTTCTCAAGACCTCAAAAAGTTCATATCTTGGCATAACTTGTTTCACTATTTGAGACCTTTCTCGGGCCGATATTTGGCATGTACTTCATACTTCATATCTTGAGAGACTTTCTTGAGATAGTGGTCTTCTCTTCGTTTATATAGTTTCTTCACTTGGAGTATTTTGAGGGATACTCCAATTTGGTTGACCACGACTTCATCATTATTTCTTCAATCGTTAATTGGGATTTTGAGATACAATGATCCGCCTCCTTTTCGGCCATGGATCTATTTATCCTCATACCTTGTTAGGGTCTATTCGGATAGACTTCTCCAGGATCTTTATGGGAGTTGATTGCTTTTCGTCGTGCGTCTTGATCCTTCATATTGATTTTGGGAATAATGCTTTTCACATCATCTTGGATCTTTAGCAATAAAATGGAATCCTCATGCCTTGTTAGGGCCTTTTCGGATTCGCCAATCTTCGCGCCCCGCTTCAATAGTTATGCCTTGGCTATGAACTCTTATCATTACCGAGCAACTTTTAAACGATCTTGGGCTAGAAGCTTAGTTATTCAATAAAATCGTACGACCTTACTTATTGCATTTATTCATTTAAGGCGATGGGAGGAAAGGCTTATAATCACACCAAGTGTGCTTGTGCAAGAATACCGACTTATAATTGACTCTATAATTTCTCGTTCTCCATAATTTAAAATCTCAAGTAATGAGATTCGTGGATGCTTAGCCTAATAAACCAATTAAGGTCTACTTGGTTAAGGATAATTGCTAGAATAAACTTGGATAAGTCTATTCGGGTTGAGTCAAAATAATCACAACGGGCCTAATATATCAAAGACTTCTAAACTAGCTACACCACTTTATTAATATTTTTGACTTTATTGTGGGATATATACATATGAAAGCAACGATAAAAGTTTAAAAATTACGACTATATGGCCAAAGTTAATTTAAGATTTGAAAAATGCCGAAAAAGATGATTTTCCGGTTAAATGAAGGCATTTTAATGAAAAAGTCCACTTAAAACTTCGATAGAAGTCTCCCCTACACTTAATATAAACATTGTCCTCAATGTTTAATCATGTGGGAAAGGTCTCCCCTACACTTATGACAATGTGCAGGTTGGTTAAATCAAGTTAAGGAGGAGACAACTAACGTGATCAATTTCAAATGTGAGTATGAAGAAAATTGAATCACGATAGTTGATAGATAGAACCGGATTTGCGGATAACATGGGAGCACGGTTCTTCAAAGATTCCAAAAGTGCACTAATCCCTGTAATCACATCACCATACAAACACAAACAGCCTATATAGGTCCCCTTACACTTAGGAGGTAAAACGGAAAGGGATAGATACTCGGGTTGCCTCCCGATGAGCACTTGTTTTTGTTAACCGAGTCACGAGCCTGAATCTGTCCCGAACTAATTCAAAGGAAAGGTGGAGAGGGATGGAATCATCTCATGAGAGATGTCCTCTCCAAGGTACAACTTCACTCGTTGGCCATTCACCTTAAAATTTGGACCATTGGGTTGAGCGAGCTCAAGAGTACCATATGGAAAAATCTGAGCAATGGTGAATGGGCCGGACCAACAAGATTTTAGTTTACCCGAAAAGATTTTTAACTGAGAGTTAAAGAGTAAAACTTTGTCTCCAACTTGGAACTCTCGGTTTTTAATCTTGGAATCATGAATGAGCTTAGTCTTTTCCTTATAGATCAAGGAATTTTCATAAGCTTCATTCCTGAGTTCATTAAGCTCATTGAGTTGGATTTTGCGTAGGTCACTGACTTTGTTGATGTCAAAATTAGACCATTTTAAGGCCCAATAAGCCTTGTGCTCCAACTCAATGGGGAGGTGGCATGCTTTCCCGTACACGAGACGATATGGTGTACAACAATTCAGAGTCTTGTATGCGGTACGAAAAGCCCACAGAGCATCATCAAGTTTATCGGCCCATGAGGCACGATGCTCTCCCACGGTTCGTTCAAGAATTCGCTTTAACCCTCGGTTAGAGATTTCAGCCTGCCCATTAGTTTGTGGGTGGTATGCGATGGAAAGACGATGATTGACACCATACTTAGCCATGACTCTTGCGAATTGATCATTGCAAGAATGAGTCCCGCGATCACTAATAATGGCACGAGGCACACCGAATCTAGCGAATAGCTGCTTCAAAAAGTTACAAACCACCCTTGCATCGTTAGTGGGTAAAGCTTTCGCTTCAACCCATTTAGAAACGTAGTCAACGGCTACAAGGATGTATTTGTTTCCTTTAGATGAAGGGAATGGCCCCATAAAGTCGATGCCCCATACATCAAAGATTTCACATTCTTGTATGAAATTTTGAGGCATCTCATCTTTATGTGTGATCTTGCCTTGGCGTTGGCAAGCATCACAATGTTGAACCATTTCGTGAGCGTCACGATAAATGGTGGACCAATAAAATCCCGAGTCAAACACTTTCTTCGCAGTGAAGTTGGGACCAAAGTGACCACCGGGGGGTCCTTTGTGGCAAGCTTCGAGAATGTCTAAAGCTGCCGGTCCATCAACACATCGGCGAATAATCAAATCAGCGCATTGTTTGAAGAGATACGGGTCATCCCAAAGGTATGTCTTAATATCTTTAAAGAACTTTTTCTTTTGTTAGGATGTTAACCCGTCAATGAGAATTCCACCCGCCATGTAGTTTGCAATGTCCGCAAACCACGGGGTCTCATCAAGATTCGAATTGATAGACGTTAAGGTCTCAAGGGGAAAAGAGTCATTGATCTCTTTGTTCTGATGATCCCCTTGATAAGGATCCTCAAGTCTACTGAGATGATATGCGGCTAGGTTTTCAACTCCCTTCTTATCACGAATTTTGATTTAAAATTATTGAAGTAGCAAAACCCAATGAAGAAGTATTCGTTTAGAATCTTGTTTGGTTAACAAGTGCTTCAACGCGGAATGGTCCGTGTATACAACGGTGGTGGATAAAACAAGATAGGGGCGAAATTTTTCAAAAGCATAGACAACAGCAAAAATCTCTTTTTCGGTTGTCGTATAATGCAATTGAGCCCTCGTCATTGTCTTGCTAGCATAATGGATTGGTTGGAAGTGTTTATTCACTCTTTGGCCCAAAACCGCTCCAATAGCAAAGTCGCTAGCATCGCACATCAACTCGAAAAGTAGTTCGCAATTAGGGGTAACCAAGACCGGTGCCTTAGTTAGCTTATCCTTAAGAAGGTTGAAGGCTTCAATACACTCTTTGGAAAAGATAAAAGGATTATCTTTTTCCAAGAGGTGGGTCATCGGGCGAGCGATTTTAGAAAAATCTTTGATAAATCGACGATAGAAGCCCGCATGACCAAGAAAACTTCTCACACCCTTCACGGTTGAAGGTGGAGGTAATTTGTCTATGACATCCACTTTAGCACGGTCCACTTCGAGACCGGCTTTTGAGATTTTATGTCCTAGCACGATGTCCTCTTTTACCATGAAATGGCATTTTTCCCAATTTAGAACAAGGCGAGTGTCTTCACATCGCTTAAGCATATGTTCTAAATTGACAAGGCAAGCAGAGAAAGAATCACCATAAACCGAGAAATCATCCATGAATACTTCCATAGTTTCTTCAACCATGTCATGGAAGATAGCCATCATACACCTTTGTAACGTCCCCGGAGCATTACATAAGCCGAAAGGCATTCGTTTGTAAGCAAATGTTCCGTAAGGACAAGTGAACGTGGTTTTCTCTTGGTCTTTAGGATCGATGGGAATTTGAAAATACCCGGAGAAACCGTCTAGGAAGCAATAATAGTCATTACCCGCTAGACACTCGAGCATTTGATCCATTAAAGGAAGAGGAAAATGATCTTTTCTCGTGGCATCATTGAGTTTGTGATAGTCTATACAAACTCTCCACCCAATAACAAGACGAGTAGGAATCAACTCGTTGTGTTCATTGGGAACAACGGTTATTCCGCCTTTCTTTGGCACACAATGGACGGGACTTACCCATGGCGAATCCGAAATAGGTTAAATCATGCCGGCATTTAGAAGTTTGATAACCTCTTACTTGATGACATCTTGAATTCGAGGATTAACCCTTCTTTGGCCTTGGATTGCGGGTTTAAAGTCATCTTCCATGAGAATTTTGTGAGTACAAAAGTTTGGATCAATTCCGCGGATATCGGAAATTTTCCAAGCAATTGCCTTCTTATGATCTTTAAGCACGGCTATAAGGCGAGATTTTTCTTCTTCTTTCAAGTCCTTAGCGATGATGAGGGGTAACTTCTTCTTGCCTTCAAGGAACACGTACTCGAGATGAGACGGTAATTCCTTAAGCTCTAAATCCGGAGGATTTCGATGGAAGGCGTAGTCAAATTCGGTTCATCGATAGCAATAGCCGTGGGAGATGGTGGAGGAATATGGTCCTCATTGAGAAGTTTCTCAATGGTACGAATGTCTTCATCCCAATCGGTGGGAGAATCGTCATATTCTAAGTTCACATCTCCCAAAGTTGCTTCAAATTCTTTCAAAAGGAAATCGCTTTCTCCATATGGAGTTAGTGATGGAGCAATAGAGGCAACGGTCTCAACATTGGGAAGAGAGGTAAGAATACTTTTGCAAGCATCATTAAAGTGTTCTTCACAAGCCTCATCAAGAACGTCGATACATATAACACTCTCGTATGAATAAGGCTGTTTAGAAATCTTACCCATGTTGAAGACAATTTGATCGTCACCAACTCTCATGATAAGCTCACCCGCGTCTACATCGATGAGAGTGTGACCGGTCCTCAAGAATGGACGTCCAACGATTAATGGAACACGAGGATCCATCTCGTAGTCAACAACAACAAAATCCGCCTGAAAGGTGAATTTGTCGACACCTACGAAAACGTCTTCGGCTATCCCCACCGGATAAGGTTGAAGGAACAACAGTGGAAACAACACAAGCAGGTGCATCATCACAAGTAGGTGCAAGTTTCCCATCAATTAAGAAATCTTTACTCAATGCACAAAGAGTAGCAAAAAGACTCAAAAGGATGGAAAAAGTTGGTATAGTTACTAAGGAGACTCAGCATCCCTCAAATGAAAAAATAGATAAGCAGCTAATTGTGCTAGAAAATTATGAAATCTCACCTAGTGAGTTTGGGAAGAAATTTGTTATAGTGGAGTATGTTGTTTATGAACACAGGGGGATGACTTGGTGGAAGCATACAAGATCTGACAATACAGCACACACATTTCTAAGCCTATATATCATGTTTCAAACTTTGGATAGTGAGGACTAAGATGATCTGTAGAAGATTTTGAAGATTACCTTTGCTGTAAATCCTCCTACTGTGGATGGTGTAGAGAAGGATTGGGTGATCTGGGAATGCATGCATAGGATGTATGACCATGAACTGTTTGATCCCATATTTGATGCAGTAAATGGGGGAAATTTGTTGTATTGGAAGTTATTTACCAATTCTAGGGTTTATGAGATATTCATGGAAGGGGTAAGTGTTTATTTGCTTAATCATCGTTATTATCCTTTCACTCAAGAGGCCTTGAAGAAATTGGCACAGGCTGACTTGATTGTAGATGCTAAAGCACTTGTTGCTTATGATCTGGTAAGGATGATGTATAGTCACCTTTAGCCAGGAACTTTGTAAGCACCCTCATCAACTAGTATTTATTCAGAAACTTGTCTTTAGGCGGAAGCACAAGTTTAGGGGGGATTGTTGGGAATAAATATAAGTGTATTAGTTACCCCTGCTAGTTGGTCAGAGTTTCCCCTGCTAGAGTAAGTTCCCCCTGCTAAATAACAAAGGCAGGGGGATTGGTTCCCCTGCTGAAGTCAAAGACCCTGTTGCTATAGATAAACTTGGAATAGATTATAACGCGTTTCAGTTACTACTCCGAGATACTTTTCAAGTTTGTTAGTAGTGATCTTGTACGTGAGTCCTTGTACTATAAAAGGACCCACTAGATTATCATGCAATGTGTGTCTTTCTCTGTTATCTTTCATTTCATACTTTACGGTTTTTGTAACCCTAATACCACTATTGGGTATTCGTATATCTATGATATGTTAAAGTTTAACGTTTGCATTAAACATTTGCTCTTGTGCTAAACACTACATTCCGCATCTTGTTTAATTACTTTGTATTGCAAAGTTTCTCTAGTGTTAGATTGAATCTATTCTCCCTATCACAACCCTTAAACAAGCTAAGGTTTAAGATCTGAGTTTGTGATCAACACACATGACCTATATAAGCTCTTGGAAAATAATTAAAATACAGTAAATGCATGTTTTCAGATTTAACATATAACAGTTCAGATTTATTATTTATAAACCAAACTTTTCAGATTATACACCGATTTCTGCTGCAACTTTACTTATCAGTCTTGCAGCTTTAGTATTTTATCATCTGCTTCATTTCTGTATTTCTTATCATGCTTTATATTCGTTCATTGGGCGAAATGCTCATCCGTAGTTCCTTTCATGTTCTAACGGCAGGTACACCAGGACGCTCTTAGGATTCTGAGAGCATGCGCATTTAGATGGAAGCTATCCAGACTTCTGAATTTATGCATTTCTTATATTATTCTGCTAATTTGGACATTGTTTAGTCCTTTCCTTCAGTATTTACTTTTTATGTTTTGAGCTTATGTTTGGAATACCGATGTTTGATTCCGGTATTTCCTTTATGGTCAGTTAATGTTCTAGGACATTTACCTTATGCTTTGATGACATGCCATAAATACACGTAACGGTCCACTTATCCAAGTGGGGTGTTACAATCATTATACTTATAATATCATCATATATATACATAGCCATTATTTTTATAAAGTCATTGGACAAAATTCTGAGACGAGTATTATTTATATAGGTTATCGTGATTGAAGCACGCACCATCGCTGATAACCCGCCTTTCATAATCAACGTGAGTTCATAGCCTCGCACTCTTTTAAATATTTTATAAAATGTTTTGTAAACCCGTGAGGGAGATAACATACTAGTTTTTGATAAAAATAGAACACAAGTAGTCCTGATGGTATGCTTATTGATATGGACCCGAATGATGCTATGACCCAATGAATGAGATGAAATGGATTATTAGTAGTTAGGTTATGTCACTTAAAGTCCCATTAGCATGAATTGTGAAATACCGGGATTTGGTAGACGCTTATGCATATAATAGTACTAATTGAGGAAGATCACCCTAGTTCGCGCCTTGACGGTTGATCCCCGTCGTGCCACATTAATAGGTAAGCGAATTTATGTATGGGAAGATTTACATAGCGTGATTTTTGTGACGACACGCTAACTTAGATGGGAAACTTTTTTGTCGGGTTCGCGACCCGTTTTTTGTTATAGTAAGGTAGCAATGTCATGCGGCTAGTAATAATCCAATACAATTCACTAGAATCCAATTATCTAAAATAATAATGTTACCTATAATGGTAATATTGAGACTATGGTTCATGGACGGTTTAAGATGTATGACTTGATTTATATATATTGCCTGACTAGCAATACGAGGACTCACTTCTGATATTATACTTGTGTTCTGATTTCTATGACTGTTTTATATAACGGATTTTATTAAACTCTATGAATTCACTCGACATTCGCTGATATGATTTTCGCGTGTTTTATCTCAGGTGCTTGAAGGTAACTTGGATGGAGATCGACTCTGACGACCCACATAATAAAATTATTCATTCGATCTATGTTTTGTAAACTTTATGACTATGTAATTTGGGGACCTGCTGTAAATTTGATCTTTTATTCGAATGAATGTATATTAAGCCATGTACAACCATTTTTATGCGTTGTCTATGATTGGAGTTATTGTGCTATCCCGTAACACTCTATAGACCCTTCTGCTGACCCGATACGAAATTTGAGAGTGTTACAAACACTATCATAATCCATTCCCAAGTCCTAAAAACTTTCAAACCCGCTCAAGTTTGAACAAGGATCCAAAATTGTACAACAAGATAAACGAACCATATTATTTTCTTACTCCCGAAGACAACTTGGATGGCTTAGATGCACTCAAGGACAACTGGCGACAACTCAATCTTCACATGGCATGGACTGAGTTCTTTGACTCGAAATCACCAAGGACATTCTCGGTAATTAGATGGCTAGGGTTTTATATTTTCCATGTTTTCTAGATTAATCTATAGGGTAGTATATATATGGGTGACATATACCCATTGATGAGACTGTATTTATACATAGTCTCATCGTCCAAATCGGGCTTAAAACACTTAAAATATCATCAAAATACCCAAAAATGTGCTTGTATTTGTTCATTGTGTATTTCAGGTACGGATATCGTGAATTCACCAAAATATTACAAGAATAGAGCAAAAACGAACACGGGAAACGAAGTCGCACAAAGAACCAGGCCCAAGTTTGGAATTTACAAAAATGCCCTTGAAGTTTGAAGATTTGGCAAGAATGGTCCCTCAACTTTTGAAGACTTGTCATTTTAAACCCTTGTAAAACTCAAAAATTACTAAAGGGTCCCTAAAATAACAAGAATGTACAAGATTGGTCCTTGAAGAATGCAATATGTGCATAAATAGCCCTTGGAATAGTTTTGACAAAAGTATTGTGGCCAAAATGGGAGAAATGAAACTTTTATTACAAAGGATATCATATATGGGTTTTTTAAAAACAAAGAGACAAGTATTTAAAACATGGGGGTCATAATTAACCAGACAACATAATTTCAACTCACCACTCTTCGCTCTCCACGTCACCAAGACCAGTCAAACACCCAATCATATTACTCCTCTCACCCACGTCACACCCCACTTCCTTTTTTATAACTGATTTATTAATCAGCTTATGAAATTGGTGGGAAACACACTTTTAAACATAATTAACCCCTTAAACAAATTAAACCCCACCTGCTAACTTCCCTAATCATACGAACCCTAAAAACCTAATCAAACCAAAACAAAGGGGTAAAGTCTAATCTTCTCCAGAACCCTAATTTACAAACCCCTAAACCCGACCCCACCTCAAACTTCCCTTCCAACACTCCCATGTGACCACACCAATGGTCCCCTTTGTGTCACTTTCGTCCCAAATCCCATAGAACAGACAAGATGGATGGCCAAGATGTTATGCTTGCTCCCTAAGCTCAAATAGACGATTGAGATCATTCCTATCCAACTGGCAAATCACATGATCCTTTTGACCAAGAATTCAACAAAGAACCAAGAAGCATATTCTGAAGAATCTAAGGGCATTCTAGGGTTTTTGTTCTTTAGGGTTTTAGTTGTACTAGAAGCTTCTTTTCAGTGTATAAACATGGGACGTATGTGTCCTATATATTTTGTTCCAGTTTTTTTGTAAACATTTTAAATTATCAATGAAAGTTTAAACTTTGTGCAAAATTTCTGAGTTCCTTATTTACCAGCTTTTGTAGTGTAATAATTTACTTTCTTTGCAAAATTAGTTTAAGGTTTTAAAAGTTTTCATATTAAAAGGTATTTTCAGAAAATACATGTTTGTAAGGATTCTTGAAGAAAGTTTTTCAAAAGGGTAAAATCAGTGTTAAAATGAAGTGATAGTGGATTTTTAAACACTTGTTTCGATTTGAGTAATTTTTTGTCAAGGATTTTTGGTGATTATAAATTTCAGGTTTTTAAAAGGATTTTTGCTCTCATATTTCTTTTACCACTTACTGTATCAAAATCTACAAGATTTTAGCTTGTAGCTCTTGATACTTAAGCTACTTTCTTTGTTGGGTGGTGTTTGTGCAGGGTCAAGATCAACAAGCCCTACTCCATACATTGCATTCCATTTGTCATTTTTATTTGGAAGATATTCCCCCTTGGGTCCTACTTTGGATTCTACCAACAAGGGTTCTTTACACATTCATAAGCGCATACAAGCTCCCAAAAGCCATTTGGAGAAGGCATCAGTTAGGTATTGAATTAGAACCCTCCTTATGTACTTTTGTGGATTTCTATGTGATTTATGTGATTTTGTAAGAAGTTTGTTTTTATGTGTTGAATTTGGTTTGTTCATGTTTATATATGTTAGTTATGCATGTTAGAAGTAGTAGGAGTCAATTTGATTAAGTTTTTGAAAGTCTTTGTTTGAAAATCTCATTTTCAGATTTTTAAAGGAGTGTTTGGGAATAGGGTTTAAGCCTAGTTGGTGATAGATTTTGGTGTTCAATTCTACTCTCACACACTTTAATTGTTAGTTAAGGGTGTATCAGTAACAAGTTTTGGCTTTGATAGGGTTTTTAACAAGTGTGCTTGATAAATCTTGGGTAAAAGTAGCCTAAAATCAGAAAGTTCCATTTTCTGTTTACTTTTTGATGAAATTTGGTCACCAAGGTTTGTAGTTTGTTAGAGGATAGGTCCACCTAAGAGTATGTTTAGTTTAGATGTTCTTTGGTTAGTTGGTGTGCAAGTTTTAAGCTTTTGAAATTCACTTGTTTGCCAATTGCACCAGCAACCATCTCCACAGCCCCCACAATAGTAACAGTGACTGTATTTGTGCGATTTCGTGCTATATTTGTTAAGTGCTTGGTTTTTTTATATATTTTTCCCTGACTCCCTACACTCCACTAAGTGTAGGGGTGCCTTTGTTTCCAAAAGAAACCAACCAAAGCACAAGCTATAAGCCAAAAACTGCCCAGATCTCAATTTTCTGTGAAAGCAGTGGGAACCAATTCCCACTGCTAGTGTATTCAGTTTCCCCTGCTTAGCTTAAAGACAAAAAGTCCAACATGTCACTATCACTTTTTACTTTTTTTGTCTTTTGTGGGTCAAATTAGGATTTAGGACCTCAAACAAGTTGCATTATTTTTCTTATTTTATTTTTGATTTCTCAGTATAATTTAATTTTCTGTTACTATTCATTTGCTATTTTCACATTTAATTGCTTTTTAAATTACTTTTAAATAGTCTGTTTTTGTCTTTTAGTGCAGAAAGTTTACATTTTTAAGTTTTAAAAATTTTGTTAGTTTCAGAAAAATAATTTAAGATTTTTAGTTTAAAAGGTTTTTACTGTTCACTTTTAATTTAATTTTTAGAATTAAATTTAGTTTAATTAGGTTTTAATATTAAACAGTTTTGTCTTTTAGTGAAAAATTGTACATTTTTCAAACTTTTTCAATTTTCTACTGTTCAATAGTATAATTTAGGATTTTTAAAATTGTCAAATTATTTTTGGCATTATTTTATTATTTTTTATGATTATTTTAGTTTAAAAATAGTTTTTATTGTTTTAAAAATAGAAAAATAGTTTTGAAAATTTAGGAAAAATACTTTTTAGTCATTAAATAATATAAGTGAGTTATTTGTTCAATAAAATAATATTTTGGGCATTTTGTTAATTATATTTAATTTTAGGGCTTTAATTAGCATTTAAAATTGAATATTTAATTAATAAAAGGTTTAAAAATATATTTGTTGGATTTTTATTCTTATTTATATTATTTTAGACTTAGTTTTAATTTTTAATTAATTTTTAGGTTTAATTTTCAATTTCGTCGCGTTTTACGTCAACGTCGTAGTTTAATCGTAGTCTTAGCTCGTCTTTAATTTTTCTCTTCTAAACCAAAAAACGTCACTAATCCAATCTTGATTTTTATATAATTGGCACATTAATCCACACACCTCCTTCGAGAACGAACCCGCATTTATTCGGTTTCGCGTTTTTCCTAAAGCGTGCAACTTAATACTTGTCACTCATACGCGTTTTTCCTAAAACGTGTACGAAAAACCTACATCAATTTTTGGCGCCGCTGCCGGGGAGGTGTTTAGTGTGCCATTATTAGTATCATGTTTGTGTGAGTAGTGCGTTTTTGCTTTTCATTTTTGGAAAGCGTAAATATCGTACATACTCATTTTTGTTACTTTTCATTACTATATTATATTATCCAAATAAATCGTGTTTAATTTTCCTAAATTAAACACACAACAATCTTTACTATATTGTAGATATATTGGTTTTCGTTTTATTGTGATTATATTATTACTAAATTGTATCTACGTAAGAACAATAAATATACAAGTACTCCAAAAGCGTGAAAACGCAACCTTGATTCGGGATTTCATCACTCAATCATTGTATTCGAATCCAAAGCAAAAGTTTAAAGGCAAAATAGATAAATACTTTCGTGAGGCTTAATTTCAATTTACACAAACTACAAGGTGGGTATAAGGCGGTTGTATTTCACGACCTAAGGGAAAAAGGCTCTTAAGTGCTTAGCGCCGCCTCGTTTCCCCCGCTTGCTTGTGCGTGTTTTGAGAAAGAGGGCTAATCGAGGGTTTGCCGCCCAAGTATTATCTACGTATATTATATTTGCTTGTGTTTTCAAGATTAAACCCTCTTGAACGTTTTGGTGTTCCACCAACGTTCTAAAGTCATCGAAAGCGTTCACTCCACGTGATCGTTTCCATTCCTTGAGGCTCCTTTAATCGAGAAGATCGTTTCGAGGGGAGATTTGTAGATTTGTGTCTACGTAATACACCAAAAATCCAAAAAATTAAAAAACAATCAAAAACCAAAAAAATTTAAAAATCGAAAAACCGCAAAAAGAATCTTCTTTGCTACCACCCATTCTACGCTTAGTGCATGCGCACTCGATCGAAGGATTATTCCAATTCTAGCGACGCTTCGAATCGACGCAATCGTAATCGAAGGAATCGATGATGTAGACGAGAATTAGAAACCGACGTTCCTAATATCGTTGTTGAAGAAACCGTAGAGGAGATGGCCGACAATCGTTCGATGATGGAATTGCTCCAAGCGCCCACCGAGGGTTATGGAGACGCGATCGTAATTCCCGCTATCGAAGCGGAGAAGATAAAGAGCGGAATGCTTTCGTTGATTCAAGCTACGAAGTTTCGAGGTCGTGAAGCCGATAATCCTCACGACCATATTCGGAATTTTTTTTCGTCTTTTAGCCATGAGCAAGTTTAAGAACGTCGACACCGATGTCGTCAATCTTATGCTTTTTCCATACTCGCTCGATGGTGCCGCCAAGTATTGGTACGAGAAAGAGACACCGAATTCGATAGTTACGTGGAAGGATCTTGTTTCCAAGTTCGTTAATTATTTTTTCCCACCGTCTAAGACAACGTTTTTCAAGAATGAAATTACGAAATTTGAGCAAAAACCGAATGAATCTTTTAGAGACGCGTGGGATCGTTTTAAGGAATTGCTTAGGCAATGTCCTCACCATGGTTTTTCCGAGTTGCACCAAATCGATACGTTTTACAACGGTCTTAATTTTCACGAACAAGATTCGTTGAATTCCACCGCCGGTGGCAACTTTTTGTGTAAAACTCCGAAAGACGCTTTGATAATTATCGAAAACCGATCCAAGGTTTACCAACTCCGCAACGCACCGAGTGTTGCCAATGTCGCCAATGTTAGTAGTTCTAATCGCGACATTGAGAGGGTTGATGCGAAAGTCGACAAGTTGACGAATGTGTTTACGTCTTTTCTCGTTGA
Organism: Glebionis coronaria; assembly: GCA_025667525.1. Taxonomy (NCBI): domain Eukaryota; kingdom Viridiplantae; phylum Streptophyta; class Magnoliopsida; order Asterales; family Asteraceae; genus Glebionis; species Glebionis coronaria. The sequence continues at coordinate 453,853 of JANFOE010001525.1, read as the reverse complement.
AATGCAAAAGAAAGACGCTCCCGCTATGGTGAAAGCGGTTGAGGTTTCGTGTACGTTTTGTGGTGGACCTCATAATTATTACAAGTGAGCGGCTACGGATGGCCAAACGTCGAATGTGAGTGCGTTAAATGGAAACAACAATTTTCAAAATCAAAATAATGCGGGTCCATCACCACAAGGCAATTATAACCAAGGCAACAGTTTTAATCCAAACCGAAACAATTTTCAAGGAAATAATCAAGAAGGAAATTTTTCGAATCAAAATCAAGGAGGTTATAATCAAGGTCGTAATATAACTTGGCAAAATCGAGATAACAATCAAGGAAACAATTTTTCAAGTGGGAATCAAAACAATTTTCAAAGAAACAATCAAAACCAATGGAACTTTAATTCTAATCAGAATAGTTCATCAAACGATTTTCAAAATTACATGAAAACGAATGAGGCTAATATGAGACGATTAGAGGGAGAAATTGGTACTTTGAAAAACGACTTTACAAATACTTTGAAATTGCAAAACACGAAGATTGAGCAAGGGCAAATTGACATTAAAAAGATGTTTTCGGCCATTATGAACAACTCCTCGGGTGCGTCATCAAGTTCGTTACCTAGTGACACCGTTGCAAATCCGAAGGAACAATGTAAAGCCGCCTCGTCTCGTGTGAAAGGTCGTGTGATTACCCCTAACCTTTAAGGATTTCTAGTTGTTTATTCTTCTCAACCCTCGACTTCTAAGACGTCTTCTTGTTCTAAAGTCGATGGGGTGAACGTGGCGACCAAGGAAAAGAGTGCACACCCTCGTGTACCTCAAATTCAATCCACGGTTCAAAAAGAGAGTTTTATCGACCTTACCAAAGTAACCCTTAAAGAAACTTGTGCTTCAATCCTTCTTAAAAAGCCTAAAAGGCGTATGCCGAGAAAGGAAAAGGATCCGGGCCAATTTCTACTACCTTGTGATTTTTCTGAGATTGAGGGATGTTTAGCCCTTGCCGATTTAGGTGCTAGCATCAATCTCATGCCTCATTCTCTTTGGAAATTGATGAGATTGCCTTCGCTTACCCTCACGAACATGACAATCGAGCTTGAAAATTGTACACCTTTAATACCAATTGGAATAGCCGAGGATGTCTATGTCAAAGTTGGAAAGTTTGTTTTTCCCGCAGATTTTGTTATATCCGATTACGAGTGTGACCCTAAATGTCCCATTATTTTAGGCCGACCATTCTTATCGACGGCTCGAACCGTAATCGACGTTCACGAGGGGAGACTTACTATGAGATATGGGGATGATAAAATGGACTTTTTCGCTAGAAAATCCCAAGGGTTTAATGACAATGAAAAAACCGAGGTTTCAAAACCAAATGTTTCTAAACCTAATGATTTCAAAATGTTAACTTTAGCGGAAAGTATGAGGCTTGACGCATGTTTTGAAAGAATTAAGAAGAACGGTTTTAAAGATGATGATTTTAATGATAAAGAATACGTGTACCTAATTCAAAAGGGGATGCGTAAATTTATGGATGAAAACTCACTTTGGGATGTATTTAGTGAAACAAGTGAAACACCAATTCCGAAGGGTGACGTTAGTGCCATCACAACAAAGACCAATATGGGCTCGTCTTCACCACCTTCGAAGGACCATGACTTTGAGGCCCATACTTCTAAACCCATTGAAGTGCCTCCCACTCCTAGCCCCAAATCCATTAAGGCTAAGGAAGTGGCCCAACCCAATGCAATCTCACCCATCATAGAAATGTCACCTAAGCATAGCCCAAGGGCTTGTAAGACCATGGTTGTGACTCTCAAGAAATCCACTCGAGAACTTGCTCACATCGACACTTTCTTTTATGGCGATGGTGATTTTGCCGAGATCAAGCATATACTTGCTAATCCGCCATCCATCTTCGAGGATTTACCCTTTGATAAATCTTCAAATGAAGAGGACGATCTCATGTCGGAAATTTCTTATGATGATGAGAATGACGACACTTTCACAACGTACTCGAATTCTGTATATGAACCTATTTTTCATCATAATCCCATTTTTGATGATGAATTCGAGAACGTTGATGACCATATCATTGATCCTCCTTCATTTCATGATTGTGATGATGAAGAAATCTTTAAGGAGGTCGATGAATTTCTCTCTATAGACGCAAGTCCCATTCTCGAGGAGTTACCTTATAAACACTCCTCATTTGAGAATGATGTTTACCACATTCGTGAGGATCTAACTTATCAACGATCCCCACAAAAGAATGATGGTTTCGTGCTTGATCGTGATCTTTTCGAGAGAGTTTCTAAGATACTCAAGGAGGGGAATGACAAACCGTGGTTTGACAAGCCTATATTTGATGAAGAAATCGATGAGATCGACGTTCATGAATATGACGAGTATGTAGACCCCGAGGGGGCGGTGTTCTTTATTGATCGACATTTTGAGAACTTATATAATCCACCACCCCCTAACCGCGACTTAAATGTGAGGATTTTTAGCGCGACTAATTTTGAATTTGACACGCCAAATATTTTCGACATTATTCAATCGGGTTTTCATAAATAGTTTTTGAACGATGAAAAAGGAAAGGATTTTAAAAATGTTTTAAATGATTTTTCTACATGTTTAACTCCGTCATCACCGCGTTATATGAGTGCTACCACCTCGTCTACTCCTTTTGAAGATGGTGTGTGTGGTTTTAGTATGGGGGATGCCCCATATGTTCCTTCACACTTTACCACCGAGGACAAGATTTACGATCCCGGAATTGCTTGTAAAGGGAAATCTCGGTCTTCCACCGATGCAATAAATGGAAATCTTATACATTTGCTTGGTGTGAGTCTACCTCGAGTAGCTCATGTTGTTGACTTATCCATTGCCCCACCTTTCTACTTCATATCTATTTTCTTCTACCCCATTGGGGTATGTTTTGAAGTAGCGTTGTTTCGTCTTTCATCCGAAAACGAGGACGCTATCTTTGACCACGGTATACGTATATCGGGTTTTTAAAGTACTCCATGTACTTTTGGGCCTTGTTTATCATGTAAGCCCCACAAAAAATGACCATACCAAGATTATCCCTAAATGATCACATTTATGGGGATTCGAGTCGAGCTTTTGACTCGGTTATCAAAAACAAGGTGCCTCGTGGGGGATTCTCATGCTTATCCTTGTACATATTATCGCTTTCTTTGTTTAATGTAACGAGGGGACTTGTGCTCTTCCAACCTTTGTCTTGTGGTTGTTTGTGATTGTGATTTATTAGGTTCATCGTCATCATTGAAGCCTCTCGTGTTCGTTTTACGGATCACTCGAGCTTCGATCGTTGCCTTTGGAGATTCCGATATCCGATTATATCCTTTATGTTCTAACGTTTATCTTATTAGCATAATTCATAAACGGCTTTTAGGTTATTCGTTTTACCCTTCCCATGCTCGAGATTAAGCATTCGACTTCGTCTCTAGTATGGGGGTGTTTACACCACTAGACTCGAAATATTGAGGACAATGTTTAGTTTTAGTATGGGGGGGTGAGTAGATACTTCACCTTGCTTACGTCAACACGCTATCCAAATTTCATCTTTTTGCTATCGTTTTATGCAAAATAAGGCTAAAAATGGCCAAATTTTAAAAATTTTTCTTGTTTTTCATATGTGTTTAAGACACGAATGTAGGTTTTCCGATGGTGAGAATAAGAGTAATTTTTGACTCGACCGTGCGTGTTGAGCACTTAGCTCCATTCCTTAACTTTAGGCTAAGTCTTTTAAATGAGGGCGAGAAATGATAGAGTTATTTATAAGTCTAGTAATCGTCACGATCTCATGTGTAGTGATTATTAGCTTATCCCCCCCACGCTTTTGCATAATAAATTGTTAATAAATATTGATTTAGCGGTTTAGTCACTATTGTTGGTTTCTAATTTGTTTTAGTAGCTTCCATGTAATTAAATTGGGAAAACATTAAGGTATCGCCAGCGTCACGGTTTTGAAGTTTTGGCACCCGAATAATCGAAAGCTTCACCTAATAATAAGATTTCAAGTGCTCACCTAAATTAAGCAAAAATTTGAAGCTCACAAGGCCGAAAAATCTATGCCCAAATTGAAAGTGAATTAAGCCTTAATCTTTGAAGCTTTAAAGATCCAAAATTCGCTTTAGCGTGAGGATATACGTCTTTGGCTAATAAAACCACCGATGAGGCGGTTAATAAAAGGCAAGGCAAGACCGAAGTCATAATAAAAGCTTCATGGCGAAGTTGAATAAAAGATGGAGGTAAACCAAAGATAATAAGGCCCTTCCGTTAGGGGGTGTATAAAAGTCTTGGTAATAAGTCTCATGTTCAAAACCATTATAAAACCGTGTTTATCGATCCTTCTTGTTGACTTAATTTTTTGACATCGTTGTCTATTGGGGTGAATTATTAATTTAATGATTTTGGTTACACCGTTAAAACTCTATTTTTATACTTAATCTCTATTCACGCATAAGTCAATGATGTATCCTCGTGATCATTAAGACAAAATAAAATATAAGAGATACCAATTAGGAATAAGGGAGTTTAGGTACGTAATTAACACTCATGAGAAGTGATCGTGTTGCTAACTTATAATAACAATGATCTCGTTACACGCTTAGCATGGAATTGGGTGAAAATCAAGGACGACGAAATTATTTATAACGAAGCATTCACGTGTTCTTGTTCTATGATCCTAAAAGTCACATTCTCGTGATGAAAACATTAAATTATGTCTAAAACACGTGTAGTAGTTTATTTAAATTTATGTCATCATAAAATGAATTTTGGAAGTGCTATGATACTTAATTCTAGCATTGCGTGGGGACACGGAAATGGTTTAGTATGGGGGAGTGATGAGACTGTATTCATACATAGTCTCATCGTCCAAATCGGGCATAAAACGCTTAAAATATCATCAAAATACCCAAAAATGTGCTTGTATTTGTTCATTGTGTATTTCAGGTACGGATATCGTGAATTCACCAAAAGATTACAATAATAGAGCAAAAATGAACACGGGAAACGAAGTCGCACAAAGAACCGGGCCCATGTTTGGAATTTACCAAAATGCCCTTGAAGTTTGAAGATTTGGCAAGAATGGTCCCTCAACTTTTGAAGACTTGTCATTTTAAACCCTTGTAAAACTCAAAAATTACTAAAGGTTCCCACAAAAAATAAAAAGAATGTACAAGATTGGTCCTTGAAGAATGCAATATGTGCATAAATAGCCCTTGGAATAGTTGGGACAAAAGTATTGTGGCCAAAATGGGAGAAATGAAACTTTTATTACAAATGATTTCATATATGGGCTGTTTAAAAACAAAGAGACAAGTATTTGAAACATGGGGGTCATAATTAACCAGACAACATAACTTCAACTCACCACTCTTCGCTCTTTACGTCACCAAGACCAGTCAAACACCCAATCATATTACTCCTCTCACCCACGTCACACCCCACTTCCTTTATTATAACTGATTTATTAATCAACTTATGAAATTGGTGGGAAACACACTTTTAAACATAATTAACCCCTTAAACAAATTAAACCCCACCTGCTAACTTCCCTAATCATACGAACCCTAAAAACCTAATCAAACCAAAACAAAGGGGTAAAGTCTAATCTTCTCCAGAACCCTAATTTACAAACCCCTAAACCCGACCCCACCTCAAACTTCCCTTCCAACCCTCCCATGTGACCACACCAATGGTCCCCTTTGTGTCACTTTCGTCCCAAATCCCATAGAACAGACAAGATGGATGGCCAAGATGTTATGCTTGCTCCCTAAGCTCAAATAGACGATTGAGATCATTCCTATCCAACTGGCATATCACATGATCTTTTTGACCAAGAATTCAACAAAGAACCAAGAAGCATATTCTGAAGAATCTAAGGGCATTCTAGGGTTTTTGTTCTTTAGGGTTTTAGTTGTACTAGAAGCTTCTTTTAAGTGTATAAATATGGGACGTATGTGTCCCATATATTTTGTTCCAGTTTTTTTGTAAACGTTTTAAATTATCAATGAAAGTTTAAACCTTGTGCAAAATTTCTGAGTTCCTTATTTAACAGCTTTAGTAGTGTAATAATTTACTTTCTTTGCAAAATTAGTTTAAGGTTTTAAAAGTTTTCATATTAAAAGGTATTTTCACAAAATACATGTTTGTAAGGATTCTTGAAGAAAGTTTTTCAAAAGGGTAAAATCAGTGTTCAAATGAAGTGATAGTAGATTTTTAAACACTTGTTTCCATTTGAGTAATTTTTTGTCAAGGATTTTTGGTGATTATAAATTTCAGGTTTTTAAAAGGATTTTTTCTCTCATATTTCTTTTACCACTTACTGTATCAAAAGCTACAAGCTTTTAGCTTGTAGCTCTTGATACTTGAAGCTGCTTTCTTTGTTGGGTGGTGTTTGTGCAGGGTCAAGATCAACAAGCCCTACTCCATACATTGCATTCCATTTGTCATTTTTATTTGGAAGATATTCCCCCTTGGGTCCTACTTTGGATTCCACCAACAAGGGTTCTTTACACATTCATAAGCTCATACAAGCTCCCAAAAGCCATTTGGAGAAGGCATCAGTAAGGTATTGACTTAGAACCCTCTTTGTGTACTTTTGTGGATTTCTATGTGATTTATGTGATTTTGTAAGAAGCTTGTTTTTATGTGTTGAATTTGGTTTGTTCATGTTTATATATGTTAGTTATGCATGTTAGAAGTAGTAGGATTCAATTTGATTAAGTTTTTGAAAGTCTTTGTTTGAAAATCTCATTTTCAGATTTTTAAAGGAGTGTTTGGGAATAGGGTTTAAGCCTAGTTGGTGATAGATTTTGGTGTTCAATTCTACTCTCACACACTTTAATTTTTAGTTAAGGGTGTATCAGTAACAAGTTTTGGCTTTGATAGGGTTTTTAACAAGTGTGCTTGATAAATCTTGGGTAAAATTAGCCTAAAATCAGAAAGTTCCATTTTCTGTTTACTTTTTGATGAAATTTGGTCACCAACGTTTGTAGTTTGTTAGAGGATAGGTCCACCTAAGAGTATGTTTAGTTTAGATGTTCTTTGGTTAGTTGGTTTACAAGTTTTCAGCCTTTGAAATTCACTTGTTTGCCAATTGCACCAGCAACCATCTCCACAGCCCCCACAATAGTAACAGTGACTGTATTTGTGCGATTTCGTGCTATATTTGTTAAGTGCTTGGTTTTTTTATATTTTTCCCTGACTCCCTACACTCCACTGAGTGTAGGGGTGCCTTTGTTTCCAAAAGAAACCAACCAAAACACAAGCTATAAGCCAAAAACTGCCCAGATCTCATTTTTTTGTGAAAGCAGTGGGAACCAATTCCCACTGCTAGTGTATTCAGTTCCCCCTGCTTAGCTTAAAGACAAAAAGTCCAACATGTCACTATCACTTTTTACTTTTTTTGTCTTTTGTGGGTCAAATTAGGATTTAAGACCTCAAACAAGTTGCATTATTTTTATTATTTTATTTTTGATTTTTCAGTATAATTTAATTTTCTGTTACTGTTCATTTGCTATTTTTCACATTTAATTGCTTTTTAAATTACTTTTAAATAGTCTGTTTTTGTCTTTTAGTGCAGAAAGTTTACATTTTTAAGTTTTAAAAATTTTGTTAGTTTCAGAAAAATAATTTAAGATTTTTAGTTTAAAAGGTTTTTACTGTTCACTTTTAATTTAATTTTTAGAATTAAATTTAGTTTAATTTGGTTTTAATATTAAACTGTTTTGTCTTTTAGTGAAAATTTTTACATTTTTCAAACTTTTTTAATTTTCTACTGTTCAATAGTATAATTTAGGATTATTAAAATTGTCAAATTATTTTTGGCATTTTTTATTATTTTTATGATTATTTTAGTTTAAAAATAGTTTTTAGTGTTTTAAAAATAGAAAAATAGTTTTGAAAATTTAGGAAAAATACTTTTTAGTATTTAAATAATAAAAGTGAGTTATTTGTTCAATAAAATAATATTTTGGGCATTTTGTTAATTATATTTAATTTTAGGGCTTTAATTAGCATTTAAAATTGAATATTTAATTAATAAAAGGTTTAAAAATATATTTGTTGGATTTTTATTCTTATTTATTTTATTTTAGACTTAGTTATAATTTTTAATTAATTTTTAGGTTTAATTTTCAATTTCATCGCGTTTTACGTAATTACGTCATCGTTTTACGTCAACGTCGTAGTTTAGTCGTAGTCGTAGCTCGTCTTTAATTTTTCTCTTCTAAACCAAAAACGTCACTAATCCAAACTTGATTTTTATATAATTGGCACATTAATCCACACACCTCCTTCGAGGACGAACTCGCATTTATTCGGTTTCGCGTTTTTCCTAAAGCGTGCAACTTAATACTTGCCACTCATACGCGTTTTTCCTAAAACGTATACGAAAAACCTACATCACCCATGTAACTTGTTCCAGCTTATGTTTGTAAAAAAATTTATTAATTAAAAAATATTTAGAGTTTTATTAAAAAAAAGTCTTGCATTCTTGAGCTGATTTCTATTATTGCTTTTATGTAGTGTAATCTTTACTTTTTATGCAAGTAGTATAATTTATTATCAAAGAAGTTTTTTGTCCAAAGGATTTTTGGCAAAACTTGTTTTGAGACCCGATTTTTTTACTTGAGGTCTAAGGATTAGTTGATACCTAATTCTAGGTTAAGAGTACAACTATTTGATAACTTTTCTGAGTTTTTAATTTGGTTTCACATATTTTGGTTTTTAAGGTTTTTGAAAAAAAAAACTCATTGTTCATTTTTTTACTAAGTGTCCCAATAAGTCACTCAAAAGCCCTTGGAAAAGGCTTTTTGAGTAGCTTATAGGGACTGTAATCTCTCTTGGGTAAGCAAGACCATATCCCTCTTTTCTTATTTTTGTTAGCGATGTTGTAGCCCTCGAGCAATTTTCTCTCTACATATTAAGCCGATAGCTTCTTCATATAAGCCCATAAAAGCAGTTGGGGATAAATAGCTGGTGTTGTCAGGTATCATACCTTGAACTCCCTCTTTATTGGTCATTTATTTGATTTTTGTACTTATAGAAGTTTTTGTTTGTCAATGTGTTCTTGGTGTTAACTTAGGACTAATTTATGTTCTTAGTAAGTTATATGCATTTTAGACTAGTTGGTTTTGATTTCAAGATAGGTGGTTAAAATTTTGTTTGTTATATTTTTGGTTTTGAAAACTTAAGGAGTGTTTGGATTATATGGTAAAAATATGTAAGTGACAACATATTAAGCTTTACATTTCCTAAACATATTCCTCATGGTTCTTTAGGTTAAGTTAAAGTATTACTTTGTGGTTTTAAAGTAGATTCAATGATTAGATGCTAAAGGGTTTTAGTTAAAAACTGGTAGAAAATGCATTAGGCCATTTTGATTTTATTTTTAGTGTTTTGGTAATAGAAATTTGGTCAACATATAAGAAGTAGTTCAATTTATGATTGTTTGCACTTAGTTTGAGGATTGGTTAGCCTTTTGTTAAACATTAGTAGGTTTAAATATAACCAAAAGGTCATACAAATCAGCAACCCTAATTTCTGTCTACTGTGAGTACACCATCAGATATTTCGGGATAAATGTTGTGATTTTTTGCGTGAAATCTGGTAGAGTGATATGTCATAGGTTAGTGCAGCCCTGGAATAGCTGGTATTATATCATAGGTAACTTTTGGTGCCCTTTTCTTGTTTTGGAATCCACTGTATCACCAAAAGATTCCAGCAAACATACTCCTCTACTTTATGCTGCTGCACAGTAGGTTTAGAGTGTATTAATTGGTGATTTGTGGTTAGTTTTTCTTGCTCAAGTTTAGATTTAGGTTAGAGTTAGTTGTGCATTAGCTGTATAGGGTTTTGGTAAGGTTTTGGGTTGTCTTATTTGTTTTTGAGAGTCACTATTCTGCATAAACCCACCAAACCTGACTTTCTCCATTTTTCTTTTCTTAACAGTTAGTGATATTGGTGTCGATTTGGTATTTGATTGTGTTTTATGTATTGTTATTGACTTCCTACAAGTAAATACTTGTGGAGGGTTCCTATTGTATCCAAAACAACCAAGCAACACAGCCAAAAAGGCCAAACAACCTCCAAAAATCCATACAACAACTTTTTGTGTGATGTCCGAGAACGCTGCAATTTTTTTGTTTTTCTTAGTCTTGTACGATATCGTCCAGCACTAAGAACGGATATCAGACGACACTGAAAGGACATCTGGTGATACCACAGACAACACACAAAAACTGTCTGATGTGCTGATTTCTAATTAGCTTATTTTCTACTTATTTTGCTTAATAAGGTGTTGTCCCATATATTTTTGATGATTAAGCAAGGAAGAAAAAAAGAAAATAGATGAAGTAGATGAATTCTAGAGAGAGAAATTAGTGAGAGAAAAGAGAGAGAAGTGTGTGAAACTTTTGGAAGATTAGATTAAGAAATAATGACAATCAACACCCTTCCTAACATGCTAGGAAGGGTATTTATAGCCTAGCCTACATGTGGCTTAATGGGCTATAGTTTGATTGGGCCGGGCTTGAATAAATGCTTAGTACCTTGAAAGAGGCCTTTTAAGCTATCCATCAAGCCCGTAATGTCACGACTATTTTAACTAACTGTTACAACGTTCTAATAAATATTACAATATAAGCCTATGACCGAACATTCTTGTTTGACTCGATATATTGAGGCTAACAATCTCCCCCAATGTGAGGTCATTCTTCTTCGATATTTGGAGATCAATGGAGATTACGAATTTTATCATAAATGAGTCTTGAACGTGTAATAGTAGTCTTGTTCCTTCATGTTGTGATCTTTGAGCCTTTGTCATTATCTTTTGACTTTGTATTTTAATCTTGAGATCTTCAAATCATCCTTGACTTGTCTTTGCCATCTTGCAATCTTGTGTCTTCATCCACATGCTCACACTATTAATTGTCGAATATGTCTTTAGGCATGAGTATGTGGTTTTGAATCTTTGACTTTGCTGAGTACACCGTGACGCCACCTTCTTGAGACAAAACATATACACGGACTGAATGGCTTTGACATTCTTCCTAAATCGGTAGCGTTTTACCTCCTGTCGATGAAGACATTTATACGATATTAAATATCGTACCTGTGATAGGTAGATTCAATTAAAAATCTCCTTGACAGGGTTTCGCGGCTGTACTAGCCGTTCTCTTTACTGGACCGTCTCAAAGCAAGACTACGAACATAAAGAGTGAATCGATTGGATTAATATCCGCTTGATTAAAGTCGTCAATTCAATTTCCTAGAACAAGTGTGATTCATAAAGAATCTTACCATTGTTTCTTTCCACTTGACATAAGCTTGATTCATAAGAATCTCACAAGTCACCTACCGTAGCGCTGTTTGATGTTGACACTAGAAGGATTTCCATTCGTCACTGTGAATATTAATGAATATCACTCTGAATGTTCTGGCAATACCATAAAGATATTGCGTAGAAACCTGAAACGAGTTTGAATCAATTCAGAATCAAACACTGTTGCTATTCAGTTTTACACATGTTCAATTCATAAAGAATCTTGCATATGACCTATCGCAGTTCTATTTAATGTTAACACTGGAAGGATTTCCACTCATCATTGTGAATACTAAGTAGTATCACTCTGAGTGTTCTAGCATTATCACAAGGATATAGCGTAGGACTCTCTTGATCTTCATCAGTGTGTCATAACGAGATTTGATTGATCTCTTGGCTCTAGACTCGATTTGTGCACTTTTAGTGGTCGGAGGCTGGAGCAGATGCCACCTATTCAATATCAACTATCTCGGAGTGAGAAAGTCAATAGAAGTCGTGTTGATCTCCGTGACAATAAAACAAACTTCTTTTGAGAGAAGCCTGAGTTAGACGGGGAAGGGTTGTGCATTACGTCACTGGGTCCATGATGTGTTGTCTTCATGATGTGTTGACCCGGTTTCTGCCTAAGTTGTATGGAGAGCTTTTTTCTTTAGACCCTTTATCCTTACATTTCTTTTTCATTCTTCAACCCATTCAATGCTTACCAAGACATCATTACTAGCACCTTGTTGTGATTATTCCAGTGCTAGCATCAGTACTTATTCTGCATTCAGCTACGTTCACATTCTACTCCATCTTTCCTAAGGACTTCTAATAATCTATTGGATTGTCCCTGGGAATATCCCTCCGGTTCTAGTTAGATCATAGGACTTAAACCTAACCACCCTTTTTACACCAATAACGTCGTGAATTGAAGATGTTGTGGGTATATGATCGTAACCATGAGTGCTTGAGTCTTTAGATCACATTTTAATAACATTTTCTCCCCCTATCTCTAATATATAAAATTATTTGATATTAGAGATACCAAATTTGATTAAAATATATATTGTGTAGAAGAGTCTTGAAAAGCTTTCGTGAGAAAAATGTGTCAAACTTAGCATGAATTTGGAACGCTCCCCCTCAAAAGTTGATCCAATGGAATTGTCATTACGAGGATATGATCCACAATAAACTTTTGAGGATAGGAATTGTTGAACACACAAATTTTGAAAGAATTCTTGAAAAAATTGGGTTCAACGCTTTTTGAAAAATCAATTCTTTTTGGCGAAAAGGTTTTTTTAAAGCATAAACTTGAGTTCATAGACTTTGAATTTCTTGACGAATCCACTCAAGTGTAAGAAGATTTAACTTCTTTTGCTAAGGGCAAGGTCACGAAAGCGTACAATCCCCCTTAAATTTAGATCCGGGTGGCAATCTGAAAGTGATTACAAGCCATTGTGTTGAGCTCAAAACGTTGAATGTTTTGTGACAAGCTCAACCCAAGATAGATTGCTCTACCCGTTGTTGGAAAAGTTGTCAAAAAATAGACAATTTCCTTTATAAAAGATAGAAATGACATGTTTTGAAAAATATTTACAACTTTCATTCGAGCTTTATGTACACACCCGTGTCGTTATTGAGCGACATTTCTAGGTATGTCCATATTATCGATACTGAAAGACATATCGAGAAGAATATTTTTAGATTATCAAAGTTTTTTTTATTTTTTATTTTGCTTTTTCATTAATATTTACATGTAGATGTTTGATAGATGAATCAAGCAGGCTTCTTTGCCAGAATCTCTAATTCTGCTGGAGTCAAACATCTCATACCAATTTGACTAACAAGATACGCAAACCTCTCTTTCGAAAGAGCTTTTGTAAACAAGTCTGCTAATTGGTAATCAGTTCCAACAAAGTATAATTCAACAATACCCTTTTCAACTTGTTCCTTAATGAAGTGATATCTGACATCAATGTGCTTCGTGCGAGAATGCTGGACCGGATTGCAGGAGATGGCTATGGCAGACTTTGAGACACAGTACATAGGTACTTTATCAAAGTGGAAGCCATAATCCGTGAGTTATGTTCTCATCCATAGAACTTGAGCACAACACGCAGATAGAGACACATACTCCGCTTCGGCTGATGACAGTGACGTGCAATCCTGCTTCTTGGAAGACCATCCCACAAGCTTATCTTGACCTAGAAATTGCGCACCACCAGAAGTACTTTTCCGTGTATCAAGACATCCTGCATGATCAGAATCTGAATAGACCGTTAGAAAGAAACTGGTTTCCCTCGGATACCAGAGTCCCATGTGAATGGTATTCTTAAGGTACCGAAAGATCCGTTTAACCTCCTTCAGGTGCTTTTCAGTGGTTCGTGCTTGATATCGTGCACAATAACACGTAGCATGTGAAATATCAAGTCTACCTGCTGTCAAGTACATAAGGGAATCGATCATGGAACGATATCTTGTTTGATCTATGGCATTTACCTCCAAGTCAGCATCTAGCGATGTGGTTGATAATGGTGTCCCAACGGGGTCACATGAAGTCATACCATGCTTTTTGATTATCTCTTGACAATACTTTGCTTGGTTTATAAAGATACCACTTGGGGATTGGTGAACTTGAATTCCTAGAAAGAATTTTAGTTCGCCCATCATTGACATTTCAAATTTGTTGTGCATGACTTTTTTCAAACCAATTTGAAAGTTTTGTGTTTGTAGACCCGAAAATAATGTCATCAACATAAATCTGGACAAGCAAAATGTCATCCCCATAGTTATAAGTGAACAGAGTTAGATCAATGGAACCTTTTGAGAAACCTTTGGATACCATAAATTTTGAGAGCTCATCGTACCACGCCCTTGGAGCTTGCTTGAGTCCATAAAGTGCTTTGTGTAGACGATACACCTTGTTAGGATAATAAGGATTGACGAATCCTTCCGGCTGTGTGACATAGACTTCTTCCTTCAAAGGACTGTTAAGAAACGCCGTCTTTACGTCCATTTTATAAACAATGAATCCCTTATGTGCAGCATAAGCAAGGAAAATCCTGACCGCTTCCATACGAGCTACTGGTGCAAATGATTCTTCAAAATCAATACCCTCTTTCTGTCCATACCCTTTAGCCACTAGCCTAGATTTATTCTTGATGATCGTGTTCTCTTCATCCATTTTGTTTTTCCAGATCCATCGAAGATTTAATGGTATTACATCGTATGGTCTGTCAACAAGTTCCCAGACTTTAAGTCTTTCAAATTGTTGAAGTTCATCCGTCATGATTCAATCTAAGCATGATCAGCAATGGCTTCTTTGATGTTTTTCGGTTCAGCTAAACTCACGGCGAGTGTGAACATACAAACATCGCCATCGGTGTTAAGCTGTCGTCTTGTACGAATAGGCTGTGAAGGGTTTCCAATTACTTGAACCAAAGGATGATCTTGGGTCCAATGATGTGTTGAAGGATGTCGTTGGTAGAACGTGTGCATATTTGACGGATCAACATGGCGAGTAGAAGACTCTCCAGTTTCGTGTACCGGTGTATCGAATGGGTTGATAAATTCGTCTTTGTTAGATAATGCATTATCTGCTTGATTTGTGTTCTCTGGAGCACTGATAGTAGTTGTTGATGTTGTAGGAGTGGTTGTTGATGTGATATTCTGAGGAGGTAAATCTGCAACAACCCGTGTTGAAGTAGATGAGGTTGTATCCTTTTGTTGACAATGATCGGTATCATCATTCTTATCATGAGTGACAGCGGAAGACTTTGATACAACTTGTTTCTCCCCCGTGAAATATTCATCATACATTGGTCCATATAACATTTCCAACTCTTCAAGTGTCGTGTCCACTGTCATATCTGCTCTAGGAACATGTTCAGGAACCATCTTTTAACTTGACGGTTCATTGCTATTGTCTTAAGTTCCTAGTTCCGTGCGGTTGTGTACATAAGTCTTTTGTCGTTGTGGATCGGGACTTAAACTGTTTTGTTCAAGTTCCATTTCTTGTAATTCATCAAATCGGATGTGAATAGTCTCGACTATCAATTTTGTTCTCTTGTTGTATACTCTATACCACTTAGATTGAGTTGCATATCCCACAAGAATACATGCATCACCTTTCTCTTTCATCTTATCCAAATTTTCACCATCTCGTATTATGTAACAAGTACATCCAAAAACGTGAAGGTGTTTGAGTGAAGGTTTTCGATCATGAATTATGTGATATGGTGTCTTTTCATGTCTTGGGATAATTAAGGAGCGGTTTTGTGTGTAGCATGCGGTTGACACGGCTTCGGCCAAAAAGTATAGTGGAAGTTTTGAAGCGGATAATAATGTTCGAGCAGACTCAACTAAAGTACGGTTTCGTCTTTCAACAACGCCGTTTTGTTCGGGTGTTCGAGCAATAGATGTTTCATGTTCAATTCCTTCGGCTTCAAAATAGTTTCTCAGATTTGAATTCAAAAATTATGTACCTCTGTCAGTTCGAACAACTTTAACTTGAGCTTGAAGACCACATTGTATCAGTTTAAGGATGCTGATGAGAACTTCGGGTGTTTCATCCTTGGACCTCAAGAAGTGAGTCCATGTGTACCTTGAGTAATCATCGACAATTACCAGAATATATTTCTTCCCATTGATACTATGAACACGCATGGGACCACACAGATCCATACGGAGAAGATCTAACAGTCCTTTATAGCTTGGTGTGGTATTTGTTTTGAAGCTACTTCGTTTAGCTTTACAAAGATCACAAGAAGAACAAAGATGATCTTTTATGAATTTCAGACTTGGAAGGCCTCTCACAATATCTTTCTTGGAAAGAAAGTTGGTGGTATCAAAGTTGAGATAAGAAAGACGTTGATGCCATAACCATGCCCGAGTCGTTGAAGCTTTAGCCATGAAGTAAATTGGAGTTGATGAAGTTGTGTCTTGAAGTTAAATAGTGTAGAGATCAGTACCCCCGTGTACCGGTAAGTGAGTCATTCCCATCATAATCACGAACAAAATATGTCTTCTTTCTGAAAGCAACCTCCAAATCTGCATCACATAATTGACCAACCGAGAAAAGATTGTGATTGAGCCCTTCGACGTAGTATACCCTTTTAATCCTTATATTCCCCTGAACCAAATCTCCATATCCTAGGATCGGTGCAAATTGATCATTTCCGAATCGGACCGTACCCAGGAACTTCTCCACAAAGTTAATACAAGCTCCCAAAATTTCTTTTACCACTTACTGTATCAAAATCTACAAGCTTTTAGCTTGTAGCTCTTGATACTTAAGCTACTTTCTTTGTTGGGTGGTGTTTGTGCAGGGTCAAGATCAACAAGCCCTACTCCATACATTGCATTCCATTTGTCATTTTTATTTGGAAGATATTCCCCCTTGGGTCCTACTTTGGATTCCACCAACAAGGGTTCTTTACACATTCATAAGCTCATACAAGCTCCCAAAAGCCATTTGGAGAAGGCATCAGTTAGGTATTGAATTAGAACCCTCTTTGTGTACTTTTGTGGATTTCTATGTGATTTATGTGATTTTGTAAGAAGCTTGTTTTTATGTGTTGAATTTGGTTTGTTCATGTTTATATATGTTAGTTATGCATGTTAGAAGTAGTAGGAGTCAATTTGATTAAGTTTTTGAAAGTCTTTGTTTGAAAATCTCATTTTCAGATTTTTAAAGGAGTGTTTGGGAATAGGGTTTAAGCCTAGTTGGTGATAGATTTTGGTGTTCAATTCTACTCTCACACACTTTAATTGTTAGTTAAGGGTGTATCAGTAACAAGTTTTGGCTTTAATAGGGTTTTTAACAAGTGTGCTTGATAAATCTTGGGTAAAAGTAGCCTAAAATCAGAAAGTTCCATTTTCTGTTTACTTTTTGATGAAATTTGGTCACCAAGGTTTGTAGTTTGTTAGAGGATAGGTCCACCTAAGAGTATGTTTAGTTTAGATGTTCTTTGGTTAGTTGGTGTGCAAGTTTTCAGCTTTTGAAATTCACTTGTTTGCCAATTGCACCAGCAACCATCTCCACAGCCCCCACAATAGTAACAGTGACTGTATTTGTGCGATTTCTTGCTATATTTGTTAAGTGCTTGGTTTTTTATATATTTTTCCCTGACTTCCTACACTCCACTGAGTGTAGGGGTGCCTTTGTTTCCAAAAGAAACCAACCAAAGCACAAGCTATAAGCCAAAAACTGCCCAGATCTCAATTTTCTGTGAAAGCAGTGGGAACCAATTCCCACTGCTAGTGTATTCAGTTCCCCCTGCTTAGCTTAAAGACAAAAAGTCCAACATGTCACTATCACTTTTTACTTTTTTTGTCTTTTGTGGGTCAAATTAGGATTTAGGACCTCAAACAAGTTGCATTATTTTTCTTATTTTATTTTTGATTTCTCAGTATAATTGAATTTTCTGTTACTATTCATTTGCTATTTTTCACATTTAATTGCTTTTTAAATTACTTTTAAATAGTCTGTTTTTGTCTTTTAGTGCAGAAAGTTTACATTTTTAAGTTTTAAAAATTTTGTTAGTTTCAGAAAAATAATTTAAGATTTTTAGTTTAAAAGGTTTTTACTGTTCACTTTTAATTTAATTTTTAGAATTAAATTTAGTTTAATTAGGTTTTAATATTAAACAGTTTTGTCTTTTAGTGAAAAATTTTACATTTTTCAAACTTTTTCAATTTTCTACTGTTCAATAGTATAATTTAGGATTTTAAAATTGTCAAATTATTTTTGGCATTATTTTATTATTTTTATGATTATTTTAGTTTAAAAATAGTTTTTACTGTTTTAAAAATAGAAAAATAGTTTTGAAAATTTAGGAAAAATACTTTTTAGTCTTTAAATAATATAAGTGAGTTATTTGTTCAATAAAATAATATTTTGGGCATTTTGTTAATTATATTTAATTTTAGGGCTTTAATTAGCATTTAAAATTGTATATTTAATTAATAAAAGGTTTAAAAATATATTTGTTGGATTTTTATTCTTATTTATATTATTTTAGACTTAGTTTTAATTTTTAATTAATTTTTAGGTTTAATTTTCAATTTCATCGCGTTTTACGTAATTACGTCATCGTTTTACGTCAACGTCGTAGTTTAATCGTAGTCTTAGCTCGTCTTTAATTTTTATCTTCTAAACCAAAAAACGTCACTAATCCAAACTTGATTTTTATATAATTGGCACATTAATCCACACACCTCCTTCGAGAACGAACCCGCATTTATTCGGTTTCACATTTTTCCTAAAGCGTGCAACTTAATACTTGTCACTCATACGCGTTTTTCCTAAAACGTGTACGAAAAACCTACATCAATTTTTGGCGCCGCTGCCGGGGAGGTGTTTAGTGTGCCATTATTAGTATCATGTTTGTGTGAGTAGTGCGTTTTGCTTTTCATTTTTGGAAAGCGTAAATATCGTACATACTCATTTTTGTTACTTTTCATTACTATATTATATTATCCAAATAAATCGTGTTTAATTTTCCTAAATTAAACACACAACAATCTTTACTATATTGTAGATATATTGGTTTTCGTTTTATTGTGAATATATTATTACTAAATTGTATCTACGTAAGAACAATAAATATACAAGTACTCCAAAAGCGTGAAAACGCAACCTTGATTCGGGATTTCATCACTCGATCATTGTATTCGAATACAAAGCAAAAGTTTAAAGGCAAAATAGATAAATACTTTCGTGAGGCTTAATTTCAATTTACACAAACTACAAGGTGGGTATAAGGCGGTTGTATTTCACGACCTAAGGGAAAAAGGCTCTTAAGTGCTTAGCGCCGCCTCGTTTCCCCCGCTTGCTTGTGCGTGTTTTAAGAAAGAGGGCTAATCGAGGGTTTGCCGCCCAAGTATTATCTACGTATATTATATTTGCTTGTGTTTTCAAGATTAAACCCTCTTGAACGTTTTGGTGTTCCACCAACGTTCTAAAGTCATCGAAAGCGTTCACTCCACGTGATCGTTTCCATTCCTTGAGGCTCCTTTAATCGAGAAGATCGATTCGAGGGGAGATTTGTAGATTTGTGTCTACGTAATACACCAAAAATCCAAAAAATTAAAAAACAATCAAAAACCAAAAAAATTTAAAAATCGAAAAACCGCAAAAAGAATCTTCTTTGCTACCACCCATTCTACGCTTAGTGCATGCGCACTCGATCGAAGGATTATTCCAATTCTAGCGACGCTTCGAATCGACGCAATCGTAATCGAAGGAATCGATGATGTAGACGAGAATTAGAAACCGACGTTCCTAATATCGTTGTTGAAGAAACCGTAGAGGAGATGGCCGACAATCGTTCGATGATGGAATTGCTCCAAGCACCCACCGAGGGTTATGGAGACGCGATCGTAATTCCCGCTATCGAAGCGGAGAAGATAAAGAGCGGAATGCTTTCGTTGATTCAAGCTACGAAGTTTCGAGGTCGTGAAGCCGATAATCCTCACGACCATATTCGGAATTTTTTTCGTCTTTTAGCCATGAGCAAGTTTAAGAACGTCGACACCGATGTCGTCAATCTTATGCTTTTTCCGTACTCGCTCGATGGTGCCGCCAAGTATTGGTACGAGAAAGAGCCACCGAATTCGATAGTTACGTGGAAGGATCTTGTTTCCAAGTTCGTTAATTATTTTTTCCCACCGTCTAAGACAACGTTTTTCAAGAATGAAATTACGAAATTTGAGCAAAAACCGAATGAATCTTTTAGAGACGCGTGGGATCGTTTTAAGGAATTGCTTAGGCAATGTCCTAACCATGGTTTTTCCGAGTTGTACCAAATCGATACGTTTTACAACGGTCTTAATTTTCACGAACAAGATTCGTTGAATTCCACCGCCGGTGGCAACTTTTTGTGTAAAACTCCGAAAGACGCTTTGATAATTATCGAAAACCGATCCAAGGTTTACCAACTCCGCAACGCACCGAGTGTTGCCAATGTCGCCAATGTTAGTAGTTCTAATCGCGACATTGAGAGGGTTGATGCGAAAGTCGACAAGTTGACGAATGTGTTTACGTCTTTTCTCGTTGAAATGCAAAAGAAAGACGCTCCCGCTATGGTGAAAGCGGTTGAGGTTTCGTGTACGTTTTGTGGTGGACCTCATAATTATTACAAGTGAGCGGCTACGGATGGCCAAACGTCGAATGTGAGTGCGTTAAATGGAAACAACAATTTTCAAAATCAAAATAATGCGGGTCCATCACCACAAGGCAATTATAACCAAGGCAACAGTTTTAATCCAAACCGAAACAATTTTCAAGGAAATAATCAAGAAGGAAATTTTTCGAATCAAAATCAAGGAGGTTATAATCAAGGTCGTAATATAACTTGGCAAAATCGAGATAACAATCAAGGAAACAATTTTTCAAGTGGGAATCAAAACAATTTTCAAAGAAACAATCAAAACCAAGGGAACTTTAATTCTAATCAGAATAGTTCATCAAACGATTTTCAAAATTACATGAAAACGAATGAGGCTAATATGAGACGATTAGAGGGAGAAATTGGTACTTTGAAAAACGACTTTACAAATACTTTGAAATTGCAAAACACGAAGATTGAGCAAGGGCAAATTGACATTAAAAAGATGTTTTCGGCCATTATGAACAACTCCTCGGGTGCGTCATCAAGTTCGTTACCTAGTGACACCGTTGCAAATCCGAAGGAACAATGTAAAGCCGCCTCGTATCGTGTGAAAGGTCGTGTGATTACCCCTAACCTTTAAGGATTTCGAGTTGTTTATTCTTCTCAACCCTCGACTTCTAAGACGTCTTCTTGTTCTAAAGTCGATGGGGTGAACGTGGCGACCAAGGAAAAGAGTGCACACCCTCGTGTACCTCAAATTTAATCCACGGTTCAAAAAGAGAGTTTTATCGACCTTACCAAAGTAACCCTTGAAGAAACTTGTGCTTCAATCCTTCTTAAAAAACCTAAAAGGCGTATGCCGAGAAAGGAAAAGGATCCGGGCCAATTTCTACTACCTTGTGATTTTTCTGAGATTGAGGGATGTTTAGCCCTTGCCGATTTAGGTGCTAGCATCAATCTCATGCCTCATTCTCTTTGGAAATTGATGAGATTGCCTTCGCTTACCCCCACGAACATGACAATCGAGCTTGAAAATTGTACACCTTTAATACCAATTGGAATAGCCGAGGATGTCTATGTCAAAGTTGGAAAGTTTGTTTTTCCCGCGGATATCGTTATATCCAATTACGAGTGTGACCCTAAATGTCCCATTATTTTAGGCCGACCATTCTTATCGACGGCTCGAACCGTAATCGACGTTCACGAGGGGAGACTTACTATGAGATATGGGGATGATAAAATGGACTTTTTCGCTAGAAAATCCCAAGGGTTTAATGACAATGAAAAAACCGAGGTTTCAAAACCAAATGTTTCTAAACCTAATGATTTCAAAATGTTAACTTTAGCGGAAAGTATGAGGCTTGACGCATGTTTTGAAAGAATTAAGAAGAACGATTTTAAAGATGATGATTTTAATGATAAAGAATACGTGTACCTAATTCAAAAGGGGATGCGTAAATTTATGGATGAAAACTCACTTTGGGATGTATTTAGTGAAACAAGTGAAACACCAATTCCGAAGGGTGACGTTAGTGCCATCACAACAAAGACCAATATGGGCTTGTCTTCACCACCTTCGAAGGACCATGACTTTGAGGCCCATACTTCTAAACCCATTGAAGTGCCTCCCACTCCTAGCCCCAAATCCATTAAGGCTAAGGAAGTGGCCCAACCCAATGCAATCTCACCCATCATAGAAATGTCACCTAAGCATAGCCCAAGGGCTTGTAAGACCATGGTTGTGACTCTCAAGAAATCCACTCGAGAACTTGCTCACATCGACACTTTATTTTATGGCGATGGTGATTTTGCCGAGATCAAGCATATACTTGCTAATCCGCCATCCATCTTCGAGGATTTACCCTTTGATAAATCTTCAAATGAAGAGGACGATCTCATGTCGGAAATTTCTTATGATGATGAGAATGACGACACTTTCACAACGTACTCGAATTCTGTATACGAACCTATTTTTCATCATAATCCCATTTTTGATGATGAATTCGAGAACGTTGATGACCATATCATTGATCCTCCTTCGTTTCACGATTGTGATGATGAAGAAATCTTTAAGGAGGTCGATGAATTTCTCTCTATAGACGCAAGTCCCATTCTCGAGGAGTTACCTTATAAACACTCCTCATTTGAGAATGATGTTTACCACATTCGTGAGGATCTAACTTATCAACGATCCCCACAAAAGAATGATGGTTTCGTGCTTGATCGTGATCTTTTCGAGAGAGTTTCTAAGATACTCAATGAGGGGAATGACAAACCGTGGTTTGACAAGCCTATCTTTGATGAAGAAATCGATGAGATCGACATTCATGAATATGACGAGTATGTAGACCCCGAGGGGGCGGTGTTCTTTATTGATCGACATTTTGAGAACTTATATAATCCACCACCCCCTAACCGCGACTTAAATGTGAGGATTTTTAGCGCGACTAATTTTGAATTTGACACGCCAAATATTTTCGACATTATTCAATCGGGTTTTCATAAATAGTTTTTGAACGATGAAAAAGGAAAGGATTTTAAAAATGTTTTAAATGATTTTTCTACATGTTTAACTCCGTCATCACCGCGTTATATGAGTGCTACCACCTCGTCTACTCCTTTTGAAGATGGTGTGTGTGGTTTTAGTATGGGGGAAGCCCCATATGTTCCTTCACACTTTACCACCGAGGACAAGATTTACGATCCCGGAATTGCTTGTAAAGGGAAATCTCGGTCTTCCACCGATGCAATAAATGGAAATCTTATACATTTGCTTGGTGTGAGTCTACCTCGAGTAGCTCATGTTGTTGACTTATCCATTGCCCCACCTTTCTACTTCTTATCTATTTTCTTCTACCCCATTGGGGTTTGTTTTGAAGTAGCGTTGTTTCGTCTTTCATCCGAAAACGAGGACGCTATCTTTGACCCCGGTATACGTATATCGGGTTTTTAAAGTACTCCATGTACTTTTGGGCGTTGTTTATCATGTAAGCCCCACAAAAAATGACCATACCAAGATTATCCCTAAATGATCACATTTATGGGGATTCGAGTCGAGCTTTTGACTCGGTTATCAAAAACAAGGTGCCTCGTGGGGGATTCTCATGCTTATCCTTGTACATATTATCGCTTTCTTTGTTTAATGTAACGAGGGGACTTGTGCTCTTCCAACCTTTGTCTTGTGGTTGTTTGTGATTGTGATTTATTAGGTTCATCGTCATCATTGAAGCCTCTCGTGTTCGTTTTACGGATCACTCGAGCTTCGATCGTTGCCTTTGGAGATTCCGATATCCGATTATATCCTTTATGTTCTAACGTTTATCTTATTAGCATAATTCATAAACGGCTTTTAGGTTATTCGTTTTACCCTTCCCATGCTCGAGATTAAGCATTCGACTTCGTCTCTAGTATGGGGGTGTTTACACCACTAGACTCGAAACATTGAGGACAATGTTTAGTTTTAGTATGGGGGGGTGAGTAGATACTTCACCTTGCTTACGTCAACACGCTATCCAAATTTCATCTTTTTGCTATCGTTTTATGCAAAATAAGGCTAAAAATGGCCAAATTTTAAAATTTTTTCTTGTTTTTCATAAGTGTTTAAGACACGAATGTAGGTTTTCCGATGGTGAGAATAAGAGTAATTTTTGACTCGACCGTGCGTGTTGAGCACTTAGCTCCATTCCTTAACTTTAGGCTAAGTCTTTTAAATGAGGGCGAGAAATGATAGAGTTATTTATAAGTCTAGTAATCGTCACGATCTCATGTGTAGTGATTATTAGCTTATCCCCCCCCACGCTTTTGCATAATAAATTGTTAATAAATATTGATTTAGCGGTTTAGTCACTATTGTTGGTTTCTAATTTGTTTTAGTAGCTTCCATGTAATTAAATTGGGAAAACATTAAGGTATCGCCAGCGTCACGGTTTTGAAGTTTTGGCACCCGAATAATCGAAAGCTTCACCTAATAATAAGATTTCAAGTGCTCACCTAAATTAAGCAAAAATTTGAATCTCACAAGGCCGAAAAATCTATGCCCAAATTGAAAGTGAATTAAGCCTTAATCTTTGAAGCTTTAAAGATCCAAAATTCGCTTTAGCGTGAGGATATACGTCTTTGGCTAATAAAACCACCGATGAGGCGGATAATAAAAGGCAAGGCAAGACCGAAGTCATAATAAAAGCTTCATAGTGAAGTTGAATAAAAGATGGAGGTAAACCAAAGATAATAAGGCCCTTCCGTTAGGGGGTGTATAAAAGTCTTGGTAATAAGTCTCATGTTCAAAACCATTATAAAACCGTGTTTATCGATCCTTCTTGTTGACTTAATTTTTTGACATCGTTGTCTATTGGGGTGAATTATTAATTTAATGATTTTGGTTACACCGTTAAAACTCTATTTTTATACTTAATCTCTATTCACGCATAAGTCAATGATGTATCCTCGTGATCATTAAGACAAAATAAAATATAAGAGATACCAATTAGGAATAAGGGAGTTTAGGTACGTAATTAACACTCATGAGAAGTGATCGTGTTGCTAACTTATAATAACAATGATCTCGTTACACGCTTAGCATGGAATTGGCTGAAAATCGAGGACGACGAAATTATTTATAACGAAGCATTCACGTGTTCTTGTTCTATGATCCTAAAAGTCACATTCTCGTGATGAAAACATTACATTATGTCTAAAACACGTGTAGTAGTTTATTTAAATTTATGTCATCATAAAATGAATTTTGGAAGTGCTATGATACTTAATTGTAGCATTGCATGGGGACACGGAAATGGTTTAGTATGGGGGAGTGATGAGACTGTATTCATACATAGTCTCATCGTCCAAATCGGGCATAAAACGCTTAAAATATCATCAAAATACCCAAAAATGTGCTTGTATTTGTTCATTGTGTATTTCAGGTACGGATATCGTGAATTCACCAAAAGATTACAAGAATAGAGCAAAAATGAACACGGGAAACGAAGTCGCACAAAGAACCGGGCCCATGTTTGGAATTTACCAAAATGCCCTTGAAGTTTGAAGATTTGGCAAGAATGGTCCCTCAACTTTTGAAGACTTGTCATTTTAAACCCTTGTAAAACTCAAAAATTACTAAAGGTTCCCTAAAATAACAAGAATGTACAAGATTGGTCCTTGAAGAATGCAATATGTGCATAAATAGCCCTTGGAATAGTTTTGACAAAAGTATTGTGGCCAAAATGGGAGAAATGAAACTTTTATTACAAATGATTTCATATATGGGCTGTTTAAAAACAAAGAGACAAGTATTTGAAACATGGGGGTCATAATTAACCAGACAACATAACTTCAACTCACCACTCTTCGCTCTTTACGTCACCAAGACCAGTCAAACACCCAATCATATTACTCCTCTCACCCACGTCACACCCCACTTCCTTTTTTATAACTGATTTATTAATCAACTTATGAAATTGGTGGGAAACACACTTTTAAACATAATTAACCCCTTAAACAAATTAAACCCCACCTGCTAACTTCCCTAATCATACGAACCCTAAAAACCTAATCAAACCAAAACAAAGGGGTAAAGTCTAATCTTCTCCAGAACCCTAATTTACAAACCCCTAAACCCGACCCCACCTCAAACTTCCCTTCCAACCCTCCCATGTGACCACACCAATGGTCCCCTTTGTGTCACTTTCGTCCCAAATCCCATAGAACAGATAAGATGGATGGCCAAGATGTTATGCTTGCTCCCTAAGCTCAAATAGACGATTGAGATCATTCCTATCCAACTGGCATATCACATGATCTTTTTGACCAAGAATTCAACAAAGAACCAAGAAGCATATTCTGAAGAATCTAAGGGCATTCTAGGGTTTTTGTTCTTTAGGGTTTTAGTTGTACTAGAAGCTTATTTTAAGTGTATAAATATGGGACGTATGTGTCCCATATATTTTGTTCCAGTTTTTTTGTAAACGTTTTAAATTATAAATGAAAGTTTAAACCTTGTGCAAAATTTCTGAGTTCCTTATTTAACAGCTTTAGTATTGTAATAATTTACTTTCTTTGCAAAATTAGTTTAAGGTTTTAAAAGTTTTCATATTAAAAGGTATTTTTACAAAATACATGTTTGTAAGGATTCTTGAAGAAAGTTTTTCAAAAGGGTAAAATCAGTGTTCAAATGAAGTGATAGTAGATTTTTAAACACTTGTTTCCATTTGAGTAATTTTTTGTCAAGGATTTTTGGTGATTATAAATTTCAGGTTTTTAAAAGGATTTTTTCTCTCATATTTCTTTTACCACTTACTGTATCAAAAGCTACAAGCTTTTAGCTTGTAGCTCTTGATACTTGAAGCTGCTTTCTTTGTTGGGTGGTGTTTGTGCAGGGTCAAGATCAACAAGCCCTACTCCATACATTGCATTCCATTTGTCATTTTTATTTGGAAGATATTCCCCCTTGGGTCCTACTTTGGATTCCACCAACAAGGGTTCTTTACAAATTCATAAGCTCATACAAGCTCCCAAAAGCCATTTGGAGAAGGCATCAGTTAGGTATTGACTTAGAACCCTCTTTGTGTACTTTTGTGGATTTCTATGTGATTTATGTGATTTTGTAAGAAGCTTGTTTTTATGTGTTGAATTTGGTTTGTTCATGTTTATATATGTTAGTTATGCATGTTAGAAGTAGTAGGAGTCAATTTGATTAAGTTTTTGAAAGTCTTTGTTTGAAAATCTCATTTTCAGATTTTTAAAGGAGTGTTTGGGAATAGGGTTTAAGCCTAGTTGGTGATAGATTTTGGTGTTCAATTCTACTCTCACACACTTTAATTGTTAGTTAAGGGTGTATCAGTAACAAGTTTTGGCTTTGATAGGGTTTTTAACAAGTGTGCTTGATAAATCTTGGGTAAAATTAGCCTAAAATCAGAAAGTTCCATTTTCTGTTTACTTTTTGATGAAATTTGGTCACCAATGTTTGTAGTTTGTTAGAGGATAGGTCCACCTAAGAGTATGTTTAGTTTAGATGTTCTTTGGTTAGTTGGTTTGCAAGTTTTCAGCCTTTGAAATTCACTTGTTTGCCAATTGCACCAGCAACCATCTCCACAGCCCCCACAATAGTAACAGTGACTGTATTTGTGCGATTTCGTGCTATATTTGTTAAGTGCTTGGTTTTTTTATATTTTTCCCTGACTCCCTACACTCCACTGAGTGTAGGGGTGCCTTTGTTGCCAAAAGAAACCAACCAAAACACAAGCTATAAGCCAAAAACTGCCCAGATCTCATTTTTTTGTGAAAGTAGTGGGAACCAATTCCCACTGCTAGTGTATTCAGTTCCCCCTGCTTAGCTTAAAGACAAAAAGTCCAACATGTCACTATCACTTTTTACTTTTTTTGTCTTTTGTGGGTCAAATTAGGATTTAGGACCTCAAACAAGTTGCATTATTTTTCTTATTTTATTTTTGATTTTTCAGTATAATTTAATTTTCTGTTACTGTTCATTTGCTATTTTTCACATTTAATTGCTTTTTAAATTACTTTTAAATAGTCTGTTTTTGTCTTTTAGTGCAGAAAGTTTACATTTTTAAGTTTTAAAAATTTTGTTAGTTTCAGAAAAATAATTTAAGATTTTTAGTTTAAAAGGTTTTTACTGTTCACTTTTAATTTAATTTTTAGAATTAAATTTAGTTTAATTTGGTTTTAATATTAAACTGTTTTGTCTTTTAGTGAAAATTTTTACATTTTTCAAACTTTTTCAATTTTCTACTGTTCAATAGTATAATTTAGGATTTTTAAAATTGTCAAATTATTTTTGGCATTTTTTATTATTTTTATGATTATTTTAGTTTAAAAATAGTTTTTAGTGTTTTAAAAATAGAAAAATAGTTTTGAAAATTTAGGAAAAATACTTTTTAGTATTTAAATAATAAAAGTGAGTTATTTGTTCAATAAAATAAAATTTTGGGCATTTTGTTAATTATATTTAATTTTAGGGCTTTAATTAGCATTTAAAATTGAATATTTAATTAATAAAAGGTTTAAAAATATATTTGTTGGATTTTTATTCTTATTTATATTATTTTAGACTTAGTTATAATTTTTAATTAATTTTTAGGTTTAATTTTCAATTTCATCGCGTTTTACGTAATTACGTCATCGTTTTACGTCAACGTCGTAGTTTAGTCGTAGTCGTAGCTCGTCTTTAATTTTTCTCTTCTAAACCAAAAACATCACTAATCCAAACTTGATTTTTATATAATTGGCACATTAATCCACACACCTCCTTCGAGGACGAACTCACATTTATTCGGTTTCGCGTTTTTCCTAAAGCGTGCAACTTAATACTTGCCACTCATACGCGTTTTTCCTAAAACGTATACGAAAAACCTACATCACCCATGTAACTTGTTCCAGCTTATGTTTGTAAAAAAATTTATTAATTAAAAAATATTTAGAGTTTTATTAAAAAAAAGTCTTGCATTCTTGAGCTGATTTCTATTATTGCTTTTATGTAGTGTAATCTTTACTTTTTATGCAAGTAGTATAATTTATTATCAAAGAAGTTTTTTGTCCAAAGGATTTTTGGCAAAACTTGTTTTGAGACCCGATTTTTTTACTTGAGGTCTAAGGATTAGTTGATACCTAATTCTAGGTTAAAAGTACAACTATTTGATAACTTTTCTGAGTTTTTAATTTGGTTTCACATATTTTGGTTTTTAAGGTTTTTGAAAAAAAAACTCATTGTTCATTTTTTTACTAAGTGTCCCAATAAGTCACTCAAAAGCCCTTGGAAAAGGCTTTTTGAGTAGCTTATAGGGACTGTAATCTCTCTTGGGTAAGCAAGACCATATCCCTCTTTTCTTATTTTTGTTAGCGCTGTTGTAGCCCTCGAGCAATTTTCTCTCTACATATTAAGCCGATATCTTCTTCATATAAGCCCATAAAAGCAGTTGGGGATAAATAGCTGGTGTTGTCAGGTATCATACCTTGAACTCCCTCTTTATTGGTCATTTATTTGATTTTTGTACTTATAGAAGTTTTTGTTTGTCAATGTGTTCTTGGTGTTAACTTAGGACTAATTTATGTTCTTAGTAAGTTATATGCATTTTAGACTAGTTGGTTTTGATTTCAAGATAGGTGGTTAAAATTTTGTTTGTTATATTTTTGGTTTTGAAAACTTAAGGAGTGTTTGGATTATATGGTAAAAATATGTAAGTGACAACATATTAAGCTTTACATTTCCTAAACATATTCCTCATGGTTCTTTAGGTTAAGTTAAAGTATTACTTTGTGGTTTTAAAGTAGATTCAATGATTTGATGCTAAAGGGTTTTAGTAAAAACTGGTAGAAAATGCATTAGGCCATTTTGATTTTATTTTTAGTGTTTTGGTAATAGAAATTTGGTCAACATATAAGAAGTAGTTCAATTTATGATTGTTTGCACTTAGTTTGAGGATTGGTTAGCCTTTTGTTAAACATTGGTAGGTTTAAATATAACCAAAAGGTCATACAAGTCAGCAACCCTAATTTCTGTCTAATGTGAGTACACCATCAGATATTTCGGGATAAATGTTGTGATTTTTTACGTGAAATCTTGTAGAGTGATATGTCATAGGTTAGTGCAGCCCTGGAATAGCTGGTATTATATCATAGGTAACTTTTGGTGCCCTTTTCTTGTTTTGGAGTCCACTGTATCACCAAAAGATTCCAGCAAACACACTCCTCTACTTTATGCTGCTGCACAGTAGGTTTAGAGTGTATTAATTGGTGATTTGTGGTTAGTTTTTCTTGCTCAAGTTTAGATTTAGGTTAGAGTTAGTTGTGCATTAGCTGTATAGGGTTTTGGTAAGGTTTTGGGTTGTCTTATTTGTTTTTGAGAGTCACTATTCTGCATAAACCCACCAAACCTGACTTTTTCCATTTTTCTTTTCTTAACAGTTAGTGATATTGGTGTCGATTTGGTATTTGATTGTGTTTTATGTATTGTTATTGACTTCCTACAAGTAAATACTTGTGGAGGGTTCCTATTGTATCCAAAACAACCAAGCAACACAGCCAAAAAGGCCAAACAACCTCCAAAAATCCATACAACAACTTTTTGTGTGATGTCCGAGAACGCTGCAATTTTTTTGTTTTTCTTAGTCTTGTACGATATCGTCCAGCACTAAGAACGGATATCAGACGACACTGAAAGGACATCTGGTGATACCACAGACAACACACAAAAACTGTCTGATGTGCTGATTTCTAATTAGCTTATTTTCTACTTATTTTGCTTAATAAGGTGTTGTCCCATATATTTTTGATGATTAAGCAAGGAAGAAAAAAAGAAAATAGATGAAGTAGATGAATTCTAGAGAGAGAAATTAGTGAGAGAAAAGAGAGAGAAGTGTGTGAAACTTTTGGAAGATTAGATTAAGAAATAATGACAATCAACACCCTTCCTAACATGCTAGGAAGGGTATTTATAGCCTAGCCTACATGTGGCTTAATGGGCTATAGTTTGATTGGGCCGGGCTTGAATAAATGCTTAGTACCTTGAAAGAGGCCTTTTAAGCTAGCCATCAAGCCCGTAATGTCACGACTATTTTAACTAACTGTTATAACGTTCTAATAAATATTATAATATAAGCCTATGATCGAACATTCTTGTTTGACTCGATATATTGAGGCTAACAATCTCCCCCAATGTGAGGTCATTCTTCTTCGATATTTGGAGATCAATGGAGATTACGAATTTTATCATAAATGAGTCTTGAACGTGTAATAGTAGTCTTGTTCCTTCATGTTGTGATCTTTGAGCCTTTGTCATTGTCTTTTGACTTTGTATTTTAATCTTGAGATCTTCAAATCATCCTTGACTTGTCTTTGCCATCTTGCAATCTTGTGTCTTCATCCACATGCTCACACTATTAATTGTCGAATATGTCTTTAGGCATGAGTATGTGGTTTTGAATCTTTGACTTTGCTGAGTACACCGTGACGCCACCTTCTTGAGACAAAACATATACACGGACTGAATGGCTTTGACATTCTTCCTAAATCGGTAGCGTTTTACCTCCTGTCGATGAAGACAGTTATACGATATTAAATATCGTACCTGTGATAGGTAGATTCAATTAAAAATCTCCTTGACAGGGTTTCGCGGCTGTACTAGCCGTTCTCTTTACTGGACCGTCTCAAAGCAAGACTGCGAACATAAAGAGTGAATCAATTGGATTAATATCCGCTTGATTAAAGTCGTCAATTCAATTTCCTAGAACAAGTGTGATTCATAAAGAATCTTACCATTGTTTCTTTCCACTTAACATAAGCTTGATTCATAAGAATCTCACAAGTCACCTACCGTAGCGCTGTTTGATGTTGACACTAGAAGGATTTCCATTCGTCACTGTGAATATTAATGAATATCACTCTGAATGTTCTGGCAATACCATAAAGATATTGCGTAGAAACCTGAAACGAGTTTGAATCAATTCAGAATCAAACCACTGTTGCTATTCAGTTTTACACATGTTCAATTCATAAAGAATCTTGCATATGACCTATCGCAGTTCTATTTAATGTTAACACTGGAAGGATTTCCACTCATCATTGTGAATACTAAGTAGTATCACTCTGAGTGTTCTAGCATTATCACAAGGATATAGCGTAGGACTCTCTTGATCTTCATCAGTGTGTCATAACGAGATTTGATTGATCTCTTGGCTCTAGACTCGATTTGTGCACTTTTAGTGGTCAGAGGCTGGAGCAGATGCCACCTATTCAATATCAACTATCTCGGAGTGAGAAAGTCAATAGAAGTCGTGTTGATCTCCGTGACAATAAAACAAACTTCTTTTGAGAGAAGCCTGAGTTAGACGGGGAAGGGTTGTGCATTACGTCACTGGGTCCATGATGTGTTGTCTTCATGATGTGTTGACCCGGTTTCTGCCTAAGTTGTATGGAGAGCTTTTTTCTTTAGACCCTTTATCCTTACATTTCTTTTTCATTCTTCAACCCATTCAATGCTTACCAAGACATCATTACTAGCACCTTGTTGTGATTGTTCCAGTCCTAGCATCAGTACTTATTCTGCATTCAGCTACGTTCACATTCTACTCCATCTTTCCTAAGGACTTCTAATAATCTATTGGATTGTCCCTGGGAAGATCCCTCCGGTTCTGGTTAGATCATAGGACTTAAACCTAACCACCCTTTTTACACCAATAACGTCGTGAATTGAAGATGTTGTGGGTATATGATCGTAACCATGAGTGCTTGAGTCTTTAGATCACATTTTAATAACATTTTCTCCCCTATCTATAATATATAAAATTATTTGATATTAGAGATACCAAATTTGATTAAAATATATATTGTGTAGAAGAGTCTTGAAAAGCTTTCGTGAGAAAAATGTGTCAAACTTAGCATGAATTTGGAACGCTCCCCCTCAAAAGTTGATCCAATGGAATTGTCATTACGAGGATATGATCCACAATAAACTTTTGAGGATAGGAATTGTTGAACACACAAATTTTGAAAGAATTCTTGAAAAAATTGGGTTCAACGCTTTTTGAAAAATTAATTCTTTTTGGCGAAAAGGTTTTTTTAAAGCATAAACTTGAGTTCATAGACTTTGAATTTCTTGACGAATCCACTCAAGTGTAAGAAGATTTAACTTCTTTTGCTAAGGGCAAGGTCACGAAAGCGTACAATCCCCCTTAAATTTAGATCCGGGTTGCAATCTGAAAGTGATTACAAGCCATTGTGTTGAGCTCAAAACGTTGAATGTTTTGTGACAAGCTCAACCCAAGATAGATTGCTCTACCCGTTGTTGGAAAAGTTGTCAAAAAAATAGACAATTTCCTTTATAAAAGATAGAAATGACATGTTTTGAAAAATATTTACAACTTTCATTCGAGCTTTATGTACACACCCGTGTCGTTATTGAGCGACATTTCTAGGTACGTCCATATTATCGATACTGAAAGACATATCGAGAAGAATATTTTTAGATTATCAAAGTTTTTTTTTATTTTTTATTTTGCTTTTTCATTAATATTTACATGTAGATGTTTGATAGATGAATCAAGCAGGCTTCTTTGCCAGAATCTCTAATTCTGCTGGAGTCAAACATCTCATACCAATTTGACTAACAAGATACGCAAACCTCTCTTTCGAAAGAGCTTTTGTAAACAAGTCTGCTAATTGGTAATCAGTTCCAACAAAGTATAATTCAACAATACCCTTTTCAACTTGTTCCTTAATGAAGTGATATCTGACATCAATGTGCTTCGTGCGAGAATGCTGGACCGGATTGCAGGAGATGGCTATGGCAGACTTTGAGTCACAGTACATAGGTACTTTATCAAAGTGGAAGCCATAATCCGTGAGTTATGTTCTCATCCATAGAACTTGAGCACAACACGCAGATAGAGACACATACTCCACTTCGGCTGATGACAGTGACGTGCAATCCTGCTTCTTGGAAGACCATCCCACAAGCTTATCTTGACCTAGAAATTGCGCACCACCAGAAGTACTTTTCCGTGTATCAAGACATCCTGCATGATCAGAATCTGAATAGACCGTTAGAAAGAAACCGGTTTCCCTCGGATACCAGAGTCCCATGTGAATGGTATTCTTAAGGTACCGAAAGATCCGTTTAACCTCCTTCAGGTGCTTTTCAGTGGTTCGTGCTTGATATCGTGCACAATAACACGTAGCATGTGAAATATCAAGTCTACTTGCTGTCAAGTACATAAGGGAATCGATCATGGAACGATATCTTATTTGATCTATGGCATTTACCTCCAAGTCAGCATCTAGCGATGTGGTTGATAATGGTGTCCCAACGGGGTCACATGAAGTCATACCATGCTTTTTGATTATCTCTTGACAATACTTTGCTTGGTTTATAAAGATACCACTTGGGGATTGGTGAACTTGAATTCCTAGAAAGAATTTTAGTTCGCCCATCATTGACATTTCAAATTTGTTGTGCATGACTTTTTCAAACCAATTTGAAAGTTTTGTGTTTGTAGACCCGAAAATAATGTCATCAACATAAATCTGGACAAGCAAAATGTCATCCCCATAGTTATAAGTGAACAGAGTTAGATCAATGGAACCTTTTGAGAAACCTTTGGATACCATAAATTTTGAGAGCTCATCGTACCACGCCCTTGGACCTTGCTTGAGTCCATAAAGTGCTTTGTGTAGACGATACACCTTGTTAGGATAATAAGGATTGACGAATCCTCCCGGCTGTGTGACATAGACTTCTTCCTTCAAAGGACTGTTAAGAAACGCCGTCTTTACGTCCATTTTATAAACAATGAATCCCTTATGTGCAGCATAAGCAAGGAAAATCCTGACCGCTTCCATACGAGCTACTGGTGCAAATGATTCTTCAAAATCAATACCCTCTTTCTGTCCATACCCTTTAGCCACTAGCCTAGATTTATTCTTGATGATCGTGTTCTCTTCATCCATTTTGTTTTTCCAGATCCATCGAAGATTTAATGGTATTACATCGTATGGTCTGTCAACAAGTTCCCAGACTTTAAGTCTTTCAAATAGTTGAAGTTCATCCGTCATGATTCAATCTAAGCATGATCAGCAATGGCTTCTTTGATGTTTTTCGGTTCAGCTAAACTCACGGCGAGTGTGAACATACAAACATCGCCATCGGTGTTAAGCTGTCGTCTTGTACGAATAGGCTGTGAAGGGTTTCCAATTACTTGAACCAAAGGATGATCTCGGGTCCAATGATGTGTTGAAGGATGTCGTTGGTAGAACGTGTGCATATTTGACGGATCAACATGGCGAGTAGAAGACTCTCCAGTTTCGTGTACCGGTGTATCGAATGGGTTGATAAATTCGTCTTTGTTAGATAATGCATTGTCTGCTTGATTTGTGTTCTCTGGAGCACTGATAGTAGTTGTTGATGTTGTAGGAGTGGTTGTTGATGTGATATTCTGAGGAGGTAAATCTGCAACAACCCGTGTTGAAGTAGATGAGGTTGTATCCTTTTGTTGACAATGATCGGTATCATCATTCTTATCATGAGTGACAGCGGAAGACTTTGATACAACTTGTTTCTCCCCCGTGAAATATTCATCATACATTGGTCCATATAACATTTCCAACTCTTCAAGTGTCTTGTCCACTGTCATATCTGCTCTAGGAACATGTTCAGGAACCATCTTTTAACTTGACGGTTCATTGCTATTGTCTTAAGTTCCGAGTTCCGTGCGGTTGTGTACATAAGTCTTTTGTCGTTGTGGATCGGGACTTAAACTGTTTTGTTCAAGTTCCATTTCTTGTAATTCATCAAATCGGATGTGAATAGTCTCGACTATCAATTTTGTTCTCTTGTTGTATACTCTATACCACTTAGATTGAGTTGCATATCCCACAAGAATACATGCATCACCTTTCTCTTTCATCTTATCCAAATTTTCACCATCTCATATTATGTAACAAGTACATCCAAAAACGTGAAGGTGTTTGAGTGAAGGTTTTCGATCATGAATTATGTGATATGGTGTCTTTTCATGTCTTGGGATAATTAAGGAGCGGTTTTGTGTGTAGCATGCGGTTGACACGGCTTCGGCCAAAAAGTATAGTGGAAGTTTTGAAGCGGATAATAATGTTCGAGCAGACTTAACTAAAGTACGGTTTCGTCTTTCAACAACGCCGTTTTGTTCGGGTGTTCGAGCAATAGATGTTTCATGTTCAATTCCTTCGGCTTCAAAATAGTTTCTCAGATTTGAATTCAAAAATTATGTACCTCTGTCAGTTCGAACAACTTTAACTTGAGCTTGAAGACCACATTGTATCAGTTTAAGGATGCTGATGAGAACTTCAGGTGTTTCATCCTTGGACCTCAAGAAGTGAGTCCATGTGTACCTTGAGTAATCATCGACAATTACCAGAATATATTTCTTCCCATTGATACTATGAACACGCATGGGACCACACAGATCCATACGGAGAAGATCTAACAGTCCTTTATAGCTTGGTGTGGTCTTTGTTTTGAAGCTACTTCGTTTAGCTTTACAAAGATCACAAGAAGAACAAAGATGATCTTTTATGAATTTCAGACTTGGAAGGCCTCTCACAATATCTTTCATGGAAAGAAAGTTGGTGGTATCAAAGTTGAGATAAGAAAGACGTTGTTGCCATAACCATGCCCGAGTCGTTGAAGCTTTAGCCATGAAGTAAATTGGAGTTGATGAAGTTGTGTCTTGAAGTTAAATAGTGTAGAGATCAGTACCCCCGTGTACCGGTAAGTGAGTCATTCCCATCATAATCACGAACAAAAGATGTCTTCTTTCTGAAAGCAACCTCCAAATCTGCATCACATAATTGACCAACCGAGAAAAGATTGTGATTGAGCCCTTCAACGTAGTATACCCTTTTAATCCTTATATTCCCCTGAACCAAATCTCCATATCCTAGGATCGGTGCAAATTGATCATTTCCGAATCGGACCGTACCTAGGAACTTCTCCACAAAGTTAATTAGAAGCTTGAGATTCCCCGTCATGTGCTTCGTGCATCCGGAGTCCAGTATGAAGAGAATTACTTGTATCACCTGCAGAAGAGTTAGAACAAGATGGAGCATTTGCTAAATTGGATACCACAGTAGTTGTGATTGTAGAATCATTAGTGTCCTTAGCAATGGTTAAAGGCATACTAACACTCGTTGTCACATTTTTTGTCCTAACTTTAGGCATCCATGTATATCCGGAGGACATTGATTTGCAAACCACCATTTCTAAGACTTGCTAGCAGACACATATAATTCCCTAAGTCTGCTTCTAGGGTTCTTAGTGGTGGAGTCTGATGCATTACTTTTCTTAGTGAGAGTTGCACCAGAATGGTTCACTTTGCGTTTGGGTTTACTAGCACTAATAGGCATGGCAACTTGCTACTTAGTTCTAGTATCTACGCCTTTGATATTATTCATAGCACACATAGAATGATTAGCATCAGAACATTTCCACATTTGAAACAAACAAATTTAACATTCAAAGCATTCAAATCGTTCAAAGCATTCAAATCGTCATTACACGCGATTACAGACTTTTTATTCTTAAAAACATTCAAATTCCTGGGGTATTCTTCTAGTTCCTTCATCTTCCCTTGACTCTTGTGTTTCTAGAACGTATCATTCACTTGAGTGCTCTTAAGCTAAGGTCGGCTAACACTAGTAGTGGAGACTACTCTTGTAGTAGAAGACACATAAGTATTAGTGTTTCTAGAAGTCTGAGGCGATTGACTAACTTTGTTTGTGGATTGAGTGGTCATTCTATACATCCCTGGTTTAATCACATTATTGTGCTTAACGCTTGGTGCTTTAGCATTTCCTATGGGTTGAGTATGTGGTAACCTTTCCTTTCCATCCATCTTGGGGGCAAACACAGGTTTTGCAAACGAAGAATTTGAGAAAGCAGATGGTTTTTCCAAACAATATGAAGTATCACAATATGAAAACTATCATAATATGAAAACAATCACAATATGAAAACTATCACAATATGAAGTATCACAATATGAAAACTATCACAATATGAAAACTATCACAATATGAAAACTATCACAATATGAAAACTATCACAATATGAAAACTATCACAATATGAAAACTATCACAATATGAAAACTATCACAATATAAAAACCTATCATAATATGGTTGTCCAAATTTGGGCAGCATTTCGTCACAATATACCTTAAATCCCGATCGCAATCCACGATACCAGGGGCAATCGCAATCCTCGATCGGAATAAGGGAATAAGCTATCACAATAAGCTGTCACAATATAGAAACCCTAATGATATTGTGATGGAAAGATCACAATATTCGGATGGAGTAAAAATAAGCATAAACCCGAATAAGCACTTTTCAAAAACTTAACCAAAACAATAATAAGAAGAAAAAATTAAGCTACGAATTTAAAAAAACTTGATGCCAAATAAGAAAAATTAATAAGATCAACTTTTTTAAAAAGATTAAACTTTTAAAAACACTTAAATGAAAATAAGCTAGACACAAATTAAGCAAAAAGTACAATAAGCTAAGACCATGAATCGAATGAAATTGTAACAAAAAGATAAGAACTTTTATGAAAATAAGCATAAAGATGAAAACTTTAAGATTAATCAAACAAGACAATAGTTTTTTAAAACAAGAAGAGAAGAATGAGAATGATTATGACAAACTTGAAATTAAAGATGAAGATTAAATATTCAAATACATGATTAAAGTGAAAAGCTTAAAACTTTAAAGAAAAACTAGAGAGAGAAAGTAAAAAATTAGAGAGAGAAAATAAAAACACCTACTCCTACTCCTAAACTAATCTACCTAATTTTCTAACTCCTCAAAATTAAGGTGTAAATGACTATTTATAGGAGGAGGGGAAGTTGTTGTTGTTTCCTCTCTTTCTTTCTTTGTCTTTTCGTCTTTTAATTTCTTCGTCTTTGTCGACGTTGTCTCAGGATTTGTCGATATAAAATGAACTCGTCTTCTAATTTTCTTCTATTATTAGACTTGGTTCTTCGACTTCGTTAAACTTCCGTCTTTAGTCTTTTTCTTCGATAAATCTTAAGAATAAGCTTTTGACTTTCGTTCTTTTTGCACTCTTGATCTTTTGACTCTGTCTTTTGTCTTTTTATTCGATAAAAGCCCGTGAAAGCCCGTGTTTTCTTCCTTTTTCATCTTTTGGTCCTAAAACACAATAAAAACACAAATCACGCATAATTCCGACATTTACGACATAAAATACACGTTTTGGCTTGGTTATTATTATAATAAAGTGGTAAAAGGATGGGTGTTTTTACACCTATCAAATCCCCTACACTTGACCATTTCAATTCCCTCATGCAATGCATTAATTACAAAGCGAGTTTTACATTTTCCATCATAATCAATCCACTTTGGCCTTTATTAAACACAAGACATTAAAGGGATAGAAAAATTATAAAATATTCAAAGGATGAAAACAAGT
This sequence comes from Glebionis coronaria, assembly GCA_025667525.1. Taxonomy (NCBI): domain Eukaryota; kingdom Viridiplantae; phylum Streptophyta; class Magnoliopsida; order Asterales; family Asteraceae; genus Glebionis; species Glebionis coronaria. Next base: position 414,433 of record JANFOE010001525.1, on the reverse strand, counting down.
AAAGAGATAAAAGACTTACATTGGGGTTTTGGATAGTCATGAATGTTTATCACCTTCAAGTGTCACGTTCCCCAAACCAAGCTTAAAAACGAGATCACTGTTACTATAAGTTAGCAAAATAACACAAACTCATGTGGGCCCATTATTTACTTAGACTCCCTTATTCCTAGGTGTATCTCTTATATTTTATTGTTGTCTTGAATGATCACGAGGATTCATTGTTTGACTTATTTCGATAGTTTATTTAGGCTAAAAATAAAGTGGGACGATTTAATCAATAGTTAGCTAAAGGACAAAATCTTTTAAAACTGCTTCTCGGGACCTCTTAAAGTTCATATCTTGGCATAACTCGCTTCATGATTTGAGACCTTTCTCGGATCGATATTTGGCATTGACTTCATACTTCAAATCGTGAGAGACGTTCATGAAATAATGGTCTTTTCTTCATAATAGGAATTTCTTCACTTGAACTTTTTGAGAGATTCTTCATAGTTGGACGACGACTTCTTCATTTTTCTCCAATCTTTATTTTGGATTTTGATATACAACGATCCGCCTCCTTTTAGGACTTGGATCTATTTATCCTCATACCTTGCTAGGATCTTTTCGGATAGACTTCTCCATGATCTTTTAGGGAGTATTTGATTTTCGTCGTGTGTCTCGATCCTTCATATTGATTTTTGATAAATGATTCTTCACATTAGCAATAAAATGTAGCCCTCATGCCTTGTTAGGGCCTTTTCGGACTCGCCATATCGCATCTCGCTTCAATAAGTTATGCCTTGGCTATGAACTCTAATTAATACCGAGCAACTTTTAAATGATCTTGTGCTAGAAGCTAAGTAACTTTTCAAATCGTACGACGTTATTTATTGCAATTAAATTTATTAGCAAGCTATGGGAGAAAACGCTTATAATCAACTCACATAAATTCATGAAAGAATACCAAACTTATAATTGACTCTATCATCTCTCGTTCTCCACAGTTTAAAATCTCAAGGAATGAGACTCGTGGATGCTTAGCCAATTAAATAAAAGTTTTGGGTTTTCAAGTCATCTACATGATCTTGCATCTTCTTAGACTTTTTCAAGTTTAGAATTTGCATTGTAAAGTTCCCTTGATAAACGAATTTCTAGGATCAATTATAGGAACTTGCGAAAAGTTCTTGTTCTTAACCCGTAAGAGTTAAGACTTTTGCGTTTTAAAGTTCCCTAAATAAAATCCTAGCAAAACTTGACTTAAATAGGTTAAGGATACTAGCTAGAGTAAACTTAGATAAGTAAACTCGGTTTGAGTCAAAAGATTCACAACGTTGAAAAATTAAAACCACTTTATTAGAATTTATTCTAACAACGAAATAAAATAACTATAACAAAGGAAAAACTACAGGGCCAAAATAGATCAAAAATTTTGAAAAATGTCGAAAAATCAATTTTCCGGTTAAAATGAGGACAAATACAAGGAAAAGTCCACTTAACTTCGATAGAAGTCCCCCTACACTTAATAAAAACATTGTCCTTAATGTTTAAGAATGTGGGAGTAAACTCCCCGACACTTAAGACATTGTGCACTTTGTTTAAATCTTGCTAAGGAAGAGACAACTAAGGTGATTCCTATTTTAATATTGAAGAATATAAAATAGTGAATCAAAAGAGTTTAGGATAGAACCGGGAAGACAAGAACACGGAATCACGGGTCATGAAAAGTCATTAAGAATGAATCTTTGAAAGCTCGAATCCCTGCACATGATAAGAAAGAAAACAACAAACACATACTAGGGTCTCCCCCTACACTTATTATAAAAAAACAGATAAAGATAGATAGATAACCGGGTTGCCTCCCAAAAAGCGCTTGTTTTTGTTCACCGTGTCACGAGCCTGACTCGTCCCCGAATTACATGGTCCATGGGTGTGACAACCGTGGTTTTGGGTTTGTCACTTGGTCTTACTTTTAGGTTATTTTATGTGTGCTTACTTGAATTTTGTGTTTACGTGTTTATTTTGTGTTAACGAGGTTGGTGTGGTTATCGTTTATGAGTATAGAGTACTCATAAGTAAATCGAGGAACGGTTATTTCATGTTCATGAGCTCACAAGTGGTGACTATGAAATGAAAATGGTGATATTGTGGTGTTTATGTATACGTATAAGTATTATAGTAGTAGTATTTTTGTTAGGATTTACGGTTTAGCATTTAGAGGACTCGGGTGAGGTAATTATCCATATGAATATTTTTTGGGATGGTTTTAAGGCATTTAGTACTTTGTTATAAAGTTTATTTCCAAATTTGAGATTTTTTATAAAAGTGTATATTTTACGTCTTTTACGGTAAAACACGTAAATTTGACTAGTTTTACGGTTTTGAGGTTTTGGAAGCTTTAGGAGCTGAAATAAATTAAGGAAAATTAAGGTAATATTACTAAAATAATATTAAATAATAAAAAAAACAAATTTATTGGGTGTTTGGGTCGGTTTAGACGCACCAAAGAAAGAGAAAAAGGGAAAAAGGGAAAAAAAAGGAAAGTTGGGTGTTATACTTGGACTAGGATTTTATGTACACACTATATAAGGTTATCTAATAAATAAATAAAAACATAAATCCCTGGAGACAAAGAAAAATTCGTGGGTTTCATAGAGGAGAATTAGGGTTCTTCAAACAAATTAGGTTTTCTTCATCTTCCATTGATTTAAGGTAAAAACCTTCATTAACATTTTTAATTAAATTGTTTTTATCTTTAATTAATCATTCTTATGATGGATTAAGGGTTAGGGTTTATATAAAAACAGTAGATTAATGATGTATTAATCATGTGTATTAGAAGGGTTATAGGTTATTAATTAGATCAATTTGTTTAAAACCCGTTTTTAAAAACTGGGCAGAATTTTGAGTCTATTGTTTTCATCATATCTCGAGTTCTAGGAACATTTAAGATGCGATCAAACTAGCCCTGGATAGGTAATTGAGTTGGATTTCTAAATCAAGAAACGAGAACTAAATTGGAGGTAGGGAAGTGGGTCAAAAACAGGTTACAACAGTCGGAGGTCAAATCAGTTTTGAATTCAGTCTGTTTTTTTTTAAGTTTTGGGTTGTTTGGGGTACTTAGGGTTGCATTGGGATCTTCTCACGAACATGAGAGATGGTTTATATATTTTAGTAAGGATCTGCACTTGGGCTAAGATTGTGGTTTAGGTTAAGACCCTCTAATGGTAATGAACTTTTCATACGTTTAAAATCAGTGAATTCTGGATAGGTAGCAATATATACACATATATCTAGGCCTTAGCAGTAGCTTTAAGGTTAGGGCTGGTGGGAGGTTTTAGCTAACATGTATAAAAGTGTGAATATTCCTTTTACAGAAACCATTGGTATGTTTAAGTGGACGTTTGACTTAAAGTTTTGAGACCTAAAACTGGGACTGTTTTGTGTAAAATTATAAATGGGATAGCTATTAAACTTAACCAAGTTAGGGAATTGTTAAGGAAGGGTAATGGGGTGATTAGAGCTTAACAATGAGGAGACTAGATGTCCATCATAGGTTAATGAGCCATCTTAGTGATTGGTTCGTGTATTGATTTCGTGTTTTTGGTTTGTTAGCTTGTTGCTAGTGCGAGGACTTGTGAAGAAGCTATCAGGTGAGTTTCATAGTTCCATGTTTACTATTGATTTTGACTTCCAGATGGGATGGAAGAGACACTGTGTTATGTTGTTTATAAATTGATGCTGTGAATGTTTTTAAGGTTTGAGATGGACTTGTGTATACATTATGTGATTAACTGCTATGTGATTTTTGATTGTGTATGATTTGGATCGGGGGACACGTGTCGTCTCAGTTATTGTGGTTTGAAAAGGTAGTGGCCTTGTGGTTTGACAAGGTAGTGGCCTTGGGATAGGTACATAGTGTGATCATCTATGGTACCATGTTGTTTGGCAAGGTAGGAGCCTTGGATTTTGATTTGGAATGATTGATCTTGAATGCTAGTTGTTGATACATAATTGTAGCACATTGTCCATATGTTATTGTGTTGATGATTGTTATTCACAACTTGTAATTGATTTAGCGTTGGAGACTAAACCTATGACTCTCACCAACTTTATGTTGACGTGTTTTAGTGTCTCTTTCAGGTGATACTATGGTTAAGCATGAGAACATAAGTGGCTAGTATTGGAGAAGCTTAGGAATGCATATAGAAGGAGAATCCCCGTTTCCTTCTTAGTTTTTATTTGTTCTTTTAATAAGTGATACTGTGGCACACATATATTTGTTTGGTTATGTTATTTGTTTGTCTTGGGTAAGCGGTAGGACTGTTACCTACTTACCTAGACTCCTGAGTCTCATGAGATATTGTCATGACTTTGTGTCTCCATTTTATGACATTTCTTATTTCATATAGTTATCTCTATAGACACGCCATGTTGTGATGATATCCATACGTCGGGCCCCATATTTCGCCATGGTGGGGTGTGACAGAATGGTATCAGAGACAATGATTATAGAGAATTAGGTTGCCTAGTCGTGTAGCCTAGTCTATAGCTTAAGGTTCCCTGTATATAGGCGTCATTGGAGTATGTGTGCATTTTATAGTAATTGATGTGTTTTATTTTCGCAGTATTTTTTAGGTTATGAACTACTATGGTTCATACTTAACTACATGTTATTTTCTTTACGAGTTTTGATTAGTGCGGGTGGAACCATGGTCGTATACGCTAGTCATTGTTGGATTTCGCTTAATTATGTTTTCATGTTCTTTATACATTTTGAATTTTGTCTACGCTGGTTCAGCTGGACTATAAGTTTATGTGTTTCGTGCATTGGCTATGTTATTTTAATACATGGGGTTTTGGATCTTATCTTGTGTGGTTATGTGCTTATGAGTTGTTGGATTATGTGTTATGTTAAGTATTAATTTCTTATAAGTGTCATCATAGGAGGGAGTACATTGGTGAAAGGGAACATGTATAATTATGGAGGCCTACATAATTATATATGTGCCACAACACCACTGGACTTTCAAGTATGATTGCATGAAAGAGAGTTAATACATGCTTGTATAGTATATGTTGGATGGATTTGAGTGTATGTACGCTTATGCCTATGTATGTAAAATTATTTTCTACTTACCGGTTGTATTCTTGGGATGGTTGCTAGCTCGTTTCTCTTTGAGATGTTCAACTTCTGTAGTAGCGCATTTCTCGGGTCCTCATTTCACGTCTTTGTTTGTACGGTACTTTTGGCGTGAAGGATTTTGAGATGGTGGAGATTTCTTTTTGGGGTAACGATGTCTTTTGTTTCGAGTTATACATGGTAAAAAAATAGAACTTGCAAATTGAAAAAAAAATAGTTGTTGGTAGTCGATGAAATAAGGAAGGTCGGGATCATGTTTCAAATAAGGTGAAATATAAATTCTTTAACATATAAACATGACTCGGTTATTTTAAAATATTTTGGTTTTGATCACCTAAAGTTATTGTTCTTAAGTTAAAAATTTTGTTCTTATTTAGTGAAATATGTTAAAATCATGTAATTAATAGAGTTTTAATTTTCTGGAATTAAAATAAATTAGGTTCTAGTTTTGGTAATTAATGGGGGGTTTTAGTGTTTAAAAATCGTTTCTTTGGTATAAATCGGAGTAGGCAGAAACTGTCAATAAACTGTCAAAATATGTCGCTAATTGTCAGAAATTGTCGCTAATGCCTAGGCAGATTTTGAGAAAAATCGTTTTGGTCATAACTTATTCGTTTTTAAAGGTTTTTGGGTGATTCAAAAGCCTAAAATTATGTACTCGGAACATACTTTTCAAATAGTCAGAAAGTTTCGTAATTGGAAGTCAGTAGTTTGGTCGAATTAATTGTACAAGTGTTGAGTTCAAGGTTAATTTTTGGACAACATTGTTTAAACTCGTGTTTTGGGTATTTTGCGGTAATGAACACTTGGAGGGTTAACATAGAGATGAGTTGGGAAGGAATTTGAGAGTTCTTTAGACCTTATTATACGTGGTTATATTTTGATGAGTTTTGATTTATGGTATTTATGAGTAAGACTGAAATCGGGGTGACAGTTTTAAACCCGTTGAGTTATGTGACGGCTCCTAACTTGGTTTCAAGACAGTTCTTGTTTGATGAGTTGCGAGATTTAGTTAGGTTGGTTACATAACTTTATGGTTTTGATAAGTTTCCTCACGGACGGTTAAGGCTCATGTGTTGTTGGTTGAGATTATTTTCGTGTAAACTGAGTTCACGTTTGAACGTGAAGGTTTTATCAGGGATATGCATCCTCGTTTGTTTGCTGAGAATAAGTTAGAGTTTGGGAGTGAATCTCGGGACGAGATTTCTATTAGGAGGGAGTGATGTGACAACCGTGGTTTTGGGTTTGTCACTTGGTCTTACTTTTAGGTTATTTTATGTGTGCTTACTTGAATTTTGTGTTTACGTGTTTATTTTGTGTGAACGAGGTTGGTGTGGTTAACGTTTATGAGTATAGAGTACTTATAAGTAAATCGAGGAACGGTTATTTCATGTTCATGAGCTCACAAGTGGTGACTATGAATTTAAAATGGTGATATTGTGGTGTTTACGTATACGTATAAGTATTATAGTAGTAGTATTTTTGTTAGGATTTACGGTTTAGCATTTATAGGTCTCGGGTGAGGTAATTATCCATATGAATATTTTTCGGGATGGTTTTAAGTCATTTAGTACTTAGTTATAAAGTTTATTTCAAAATTTGAGATTTTTTATAAAAGTGTATATTTTACGTCTTTTACGGTAAAACGCGTAAATTTGACTAGTTTTACGGTTTTGAGGTTTTGGAAGCTTTAGGAGCTGAAATAAATTAAGGAAAATTAAGGTAATATTATTAACATAATATTAAATAATAAAAATAAAAAAAAACGAATTTATTGGGTGTTTGGGTCGGTTTAGACGCATCAAAGAAAGAGAAAACGGGAAAAAGGGAAAAAAAGGAAAGTTGGGTGTTATACTTGGACTAGGATTTTATGTACACACTATATAAGGTTATCTAGTAAATAAAAAAAACATAAATCCCTGGAGACAGAGAAAAATTCGTGGGTTTCATAGAGGAGAATTAGGGTTCTTCAAAAAAATTAGGTTTTCTTCATCTTCCATTGATTTAAGGTAAAAACCTTCATTAACCTTTTTAATTAAATTGTTTTTATGTTTAATTAATCATTCTTATGATGGATTAAGGGTTAGGGTTTATATAAAAATAGTAGATTAATGATGTATTAATCATAATATGATGATCATATAATCTAGGCTTGTATTAGAAGGGTTATAGATTATTAATTAGATCAATTTGTTTAAAACCCGTTTTTAAAAACTGGGCAGAATTTTAAGTCTATTGTTTTGATCATATCTCGAGTTCTAGGAACATTCAAGATGCGATCAAACTAGCCCTGGATAGGTAATTGAGTTGTCTTTCTAAATCAAGAAACGAGAACTAAATTAGAGGTCGGGAAATGGGTTAAAAACAGGTTACAACAGTCAGAGGTCAAATCAGTTTTGAATTCAGCCTGTTTTCTTTTTAAGTTTTGGGTTGTTTGGGGTACTTAGGGTTGCATTGGGATCTTCTCACGAACATGAGAGATGGTTTATATATTTTAGTAAGGATCTGCACTTGGGCTAAGATTGTGGTTTAGGGTAAGACCCTCTAATGGTAATGAACTTTTCATACGTTTAAAATCAGTGAATTCTAGATAGGTAGCAATATATACACATATATCTGGGCCTTAACAGTAGCTTTAAGGTTAGGTCAGGTGGGAAGTTTTAGCTAAAATGTATAAAAGTGTGAATATTCATTTTACAGAAACCATGGGTATGTTTAAGTGGACGTTTGACTTAAAGTTTTGAGACCTAAAACTGGGACTGTTTTGTGTAAAATTATGAACGGGATAGCTATTAAACTTAACCAAGTTAGGGACTTGTTAAGGAAGGGTAATGGGGTGATTAGAGCTTAACAATGAGGTAATTATATGGGAATAGACTAGATGTCCATCATAGGTTGATGAGCCATCTTAGTGATTGGTTCGTGTATTGATTTCGTGTTTTTGGTTTGTTAGCTTGTTGCTAGTGCGAGGACTTGTGAAGAAGCTATCAGGTGAGTTTCATAGTCCCATGTTTACTATTAATTTTGACTTCCAGATGGGATGGAAGAGACACTGTGCTATGTTGTTTATAAATTGATGCTGTGAATGTTTTTAAGGTTTGAGATGGACTTGTGTGTATATTATGTGATTAACTGCTCTGTGATTTTTGATTGTGTATGATTTGGATCGGGGGACACGTGCCGTCTCAGTTATTGTGGTTTGACAAGGTAGTGGCCTTGTGGTTTGACAAGGTAGTGGCCTTGGGATAGATACATAGTGTGATCATCTATGGTACCATGTTGTTTGGCAAGGTAGGAGCCTTGGATTTTGGTTTGGAATGATTGATCTTGAATGCTAGTTGTTAATACATAATTGTAGCACATTGTCCATATGTTATTGTGTTGATGGTTGTTATTCACAGCTTGTAATTGATTTAGCGTTGGAGTCTAAACCTATGACTCTCACCAACTTTATGTTGACGTGTTTTAGTGCTCTTTCAGGTGATACTATGGTTAAGCATGAGAACATAAGTGGCTAGGATTGGAGAAGCTTAGGAATGCATATAGAAGGAGAATCCCCGTTTCCTTCTTAGTTTTTATTTGTTCTTTTAATAAGTGATACTGTGGCACACATATATTTGTTTGGTTATGTTATTTATTTGTCTTGGGTAAGCGGTAGGACTTTTACCTACTTACCTAGACTCCTGAGTCTGATGATTGTCATGACTTTGTGTCTCCATTTTATGACATTTCTTATTTCATATAGTTATCTCTATAGACACGTCATGTTGTGATGATATCCATACGTCACGCCCCATATTCCGCCATGGTGGGGTGTGACAATGGGGAAGCCTCAAATGTAATATCGGGATCAAAGACCTTATCCTCGTTCCCGGAGGACATTAATAAAGGAGAGGCCGGAGGATAAGTCTTAAAGGGTAGAAAATTCCTTTCAACATACAAACAGTATGTGAAATCATGATCCGCGGGAGGTGGGGTGGGTAAAGGAATCAAAATGTCATCCCCAAAAGACATATGATTCTCACTGATCGGCAAAGCCGTAAAGGTGTCAATCATGGAATGGTCAATGTCACCCCCGGGTCAAAGCACTCATCCTCCGTAATGGTGTCTAAAGGTTGGGATAAAAGATTCTCAGGAGGGGGACTTGGGATAATATCTTGATGGAGAAAATTATCAAAAATAATATCCCCCTCCGTATCATCATCATCAATACTCGAAGGTATTGAGAGAATGTCGATTTCCTCCATAGTTGTATCATTATTCTCAACTAAAGTAATAGACGGAGGTAAAGATTCAGAAAAAGGAGCAGAATTCAACGCTTCAATTTAAGCAATAAGAAGATGAACTTTCAGTAATTTGTCGCAAAGAATAACGTCTTCCACCTCATCTTCAAGACCAAGTTCAGTGGTGAACTTCTCGTATGTCGGAGAGAATAAATCAACATCGCCTTCATCGCCCGGAGGAGAAGGAGAAATTTCAAAAGTGAAATTCTCATAGCATGGAGAAAAATCATCATTAAGAACGACCTCGTCCGTAGGCTCCACAATATTTGGTGCATCACAAACCTCATCAAAGAATTTATCAAGACCAAAATCACTAATCTCACTCGATGTATCATTATCCTTAGACGCATTAGGGATATCAAGAGTAGGAGTAGTAATCTCAGAAGATGGGTTGAGATCATAAATATCATCCTCGTCATCATCATAATAGTAGTATAGACGCACAAGAGGAGGAGTATAAGCACTAATATTAGATACTTGCTCTTGTCGTCGTTGCTCCGCCCTTGCTTCGCGTACGCTATCTAATTCTTGTTGAACGTATTGAAGTGTATTCCAAAAAATGGCTCGTTCTTCTTCACTCATTCCAACAGAAGGTTGATGATCGAGGGTGAATTGTGGGGGCTCAAAATTATGAAAACCGGAATTATAGCACGGATGTGGTCCATCATATATCATCGGTTGAAAAGAATTAGAACACGGATTTGGCTCATAGTAATTCATTGGCTGACAATAAGAAGTATCGTGAGGGCCCCCACAATGATTGCAACACGGGTATTGAGAAAAACCTGGTGCGTACTGTGCATAGCTATTACCATTGTCATAATTGTAACCCGGTTCTTGCCCGTCATGAAACGGGTATCGAATCGGACACGAAACATGCCAATGAGAATCGCTTCCACAATATATGCAAGAGGGGGGAGTAAGTGCATGAGAAGCAAAGGATGAATTAGTCGAATTGCACGATGGACAAAAACCAAATTGTGAATCGGTTGAAATCGGTGGAAGATCTTTTCCACATTTCTCGCTTGAACACCATTGACATGATTCAGACCCATATAATCGTCTCCCACACCCTACGCAATGGACATAAGAATCCATGAAGAATTAAAAATTAGAGGGGTTGAGAAAAAGAATTAAACACAATAGAGGGTGAAGAGGAATGTTTTTGGTGCAAAACTCTTGGAAAAAGAAATGCTTTTTATGATTTTTCAAATGTTTTTGGGATTTTTAAATTTTTAAATTTTTTAGGATTTTTTTGAATTTTTTTGGCAAGAAAAATAACGTTCAAAAGTGAACGGATCCCAAACTCCAACGCGTCTCTCACAGAAAACCGTTAATCTTCACGAAAAGAGCCGGCAACGGCGCCATTTTATAACTGGGTTTTGCCAAGTATAAAAATTTGTTCGTCTCGATTCAATTTGAATTGATCTCCGGTTAAATGTGTGACTCATTCGTTTTTGGTTAACAAAAAGAAAGTTTTGATTTTCTATTTCTACTTAAAAGGTTAAAGCGAAACGTAATAAAAATAAACCAAAAATAAATAACTAATAATAAAGGAGCAAAACAAATAATACAACGTAAATTAAAGCAAAACAATTAATAAAAATAAAACTAAACGAAGAAATTAACTTTCGACTGAAAAATAAAATTAACTTAATGAAAAAGGAGAAAATAAAACTAATAGGGTACTTTAAAACTAAATGAGGTAAAAGTTAAAGCGGACACTAAATAAAAGATAAAACTTAAACTTTTGGAAAAAAAATACTAATACTAAAATTGATGAAAAATTCAATTAAAAATGCGTGACTTTTACAATATGAAAACTATGACAATATGAAAACTATCACAATATGAAAACTATCACAATATGAAAACTATCACAATATGAAAAAACTATCACAATATGAAAACTATAACAATATGAAAACTATCACAATATAAAGTATCACAATATGAAGTATCACAATATGAAAACTATCACAATATGCTATCACAATGTAGAAACCCTAATGATATTGTGATGGAAAGATCATAATATTCGGATGGAGTAAAAATAAGCATAAACCCGAAAGCACTTTTCAAAAACATAACCAAAACAATCATAAGAAGAACAAATTAAGCTACGAATTTAAAAAAAAAACTTTCAAGATGCCAAATAAGCAAAATTAATAAGATCAACTTTTTTAAAAATATTAAACTTTTAAAAACACTTAAATGAAAATAAGCTAGACACAAATTAAGCAAAAAGCACAATAAGCTAAGACCATGAATCGAATGAAATTGATAATAACAAAATGATAAGAACTTTTATCAAAATAAGCATAAAGATGAAAACTTTAAGATTAATCAAACAAGACAATAGGTTTTTAAAACAAGAAGAGAAGAATGAGAATGATTATGACAAACTTGAAATTAAAGATGAAGATTAAAGATTCAAATACAAGATTAAAGTGAAAAGCTTAAAACATTAAAGAAAAACTAGACAGAGAAAATAAAAACACCTACTCCTACTCCTAAACTAATCTACTCCTAATTTTCTAACTCCTCAAAATGAAGGAGTAAATGACTATTTATAGGAGGAGCGGAAGTTGTTGTTGTTTCCTCTCTTTCTTTCTTTGTCTTTTCGTCTATTAATTTCTTCGTCTTTGTCGACGTTGTCTCGGGATTTGTCGATATAAAATGAACTCGTCTTCTAATTTTCTTCTATTATTAGACTTAGTTCTTCGACTTCGTTAAACTTCCGTCTTTAGTCTTTTTCTTTGATAAATCTTCAGAATAAGCTTTTGACTTTCGTTCTTTTTGCACTCTTGATCTTTTGACTCCGTCTTTTGTCTTTTTATTCGATAAAAGCCCGTGAAAGCCTGTGTTTTCTTCCTTTTTCATCTTTTGGTCCTAAAACACAATCTAAACACAAACCACGCATAATTCCGACATTTACGACATAAAATACACGTTTTGGCTTGGTTATTATTATAATTAAGTGGTAAAAGGATGGGTGTTTTCACACCTGTCAGGTTATCTAACAACATGTTGCTTAACGCTAGGTTCCATAACTTTCCCACCCATCTTAGCAACGAGTTTCTTGAACTCTGCTATTGCTATGTCTTTTCTTGTAACCGAGCTTTCAAATCCGAAATATCAAGACTTTTTTCGTTTAATAATCGACATGACTCAGATAATTTTACTTCTAAAGGTGTATCATTTGAAAAGCTACCAACTTTCTTTTGCAAAGCAAGTTCAAGTGAGTGACAATGTTTTTGAAGATAATCATATCTATGTTGAAGTAACGAAAACTCTTTTTGGTCAACTTTATTCGAAAGCTCAGTTTCAAGACGTTCACATTATTTAACTTGATCAAGATATTTGCATGCAATATCAGAATATTCATCAATATCAGCACAAGATGTAACATAAACACACATAATATCTTTTGAGAGACATTCATGTAAGAGTAGATCATATGCAGTAGAAAACTCGTATCTTTCACGTTGATGGTTGTTCAAGAGATTCCATATATTTTAAATCATCAAACATTTTTTGCTTTATTTGTGTTTCAAATTCCAAAATATGTTTTTGCGTTCTTACCGCAAGCGGAATCAAAATACTATTCACAAGCACAGTTATATCGTGAGGAATTTCTTTGTCTCCTTTCGAAAGTTCACGTTTTTTCCAGTCATCATCAACAATCTTTTTGAAATTTTCAATGTTACTCTTGAGAATACTAAGTGCTTGCTTACTCTTGATGACAGAAGCTTTAAATGGCAAGTATTGAATAAATTTTGAAACATTAGTTTTCTTAGTGGCAAAAGCTTGTCTCCATTTAATTCTTATTTGTTCACATTCGAAAAATATTTGCTCACGAGTTTTCTGTGTTTGCAGTGTGAAGAGACCATAAAGACTGTTTTCATAAGCATAATTATATGGTTTAACGAATTATTTATTAACTTTTGGTCTAATCTCTTCTTCCAAATCATTTGTCTCTTCACTATTGTGCCTAACAACAAGACAATCAAGATCGGTCCATTGGGTCTCATCAAGATATAAGTGTTGATTCGCAGACTGGGCTTGCTCAAGGTACTTAGGATTTGCAAAACTAGGTCTATCCTTGAAAAACGAACGAGGTGCTAACATTCTCATGGTTTGAATTGATTTATTAGTTTTGTAAACAATTTTCTTGTAAAGATCAAGTTGAGTTTCAAGTTCAACCATTTTGTCGATGTCATTTGCTTGTTTAGTTTTGAAATCCTTTTCCATCTTTTCAACTACAACTTTCTTTTCATTAACAAGTTTAGTTTTATCCTCTTGAACAAAACCATTTACCTGAGTTATCTCATTGACTTTAGTGATAGCAATATACGTTTTGTGACGTTCAGTACTTAAAGAGGTGTTATAATTATGTTTCTCTTGTTCTAGAAGCTTAAGAGTTTCGTTATATTTCTGTTGAAAATCGTCCTTCTTAACATTAATTAAACACCCTTTGTACCCCTCAATCTCATTAGTCTTTTGAAGAAGCTGAGCTCCATAGCTATCAATGGTCTCACTAGATTTAATTAGAGCAGCTTTGCATTCTTCAATGTTTTGAGTGAGCGTAGCGTTTGCCTTCTTAAATTGCTTTTGACTCTTTCTAGTTTCTTTGACATCTTTTTGTAAGAAGCAATTAAGTTAGTAAGCGCAATACGCTCCTCGTCATCATCATACTCATTTGTATGTTGATCATCCTCAGACTCATTATTGCACATGTCTGATGAATCGAGTGTGGTATTGCTATCAACCGTTTCCATCATACATGTGTCATTAATGGCTTTGGGTAGCTCAGAATGCGCATGAATATTACCGAACACATTATATTCCTCTTTAGTGTGTACCTTATCGATTGGCTCAGTATCAAAGATAGGACCATTGTCATCTTCAGTGACGTTGAGAACTTTTTCAATGTTTGCCCATGTACGAGTAATGTGCTTCAAGTTCTTGGTCGGAGGCTTCATCATCAGTATCATCAAGCATTGCTCCTTCCTCAGCCGACAATTTAACCACAGCTTCCATCTTCTTGCAAATCAGCATCTTTTCCTTATGATAACCAGAGTCCCTAACTCGTTTCGGCTTTCTGCATTCCTTTGCCGTATGCACATAACCTTGACAATTAAAGCATTGAATCCCACTTTGCTGAACCACTTGAGTACCAACAATGTCCCTATTCCCAACAGCAGTAGCAATCCTCTTAGCATCATACTTAGAAGTTTGTCGATCATACCGTGCAGAACCCTCAACATGTGTTGGATTACGTCGATCATACCTTGGAGGACATTCATCACGTTGACGTGTTTCATACCTTAGAGGAGTCTCAACATATTGATTCCTTGTATTTGATGATGTTCGAAGATTGTTGTTGGTGGGTTTGAAGATTTTCTTGTAGGTCTTCATAATGAAAGCAATTTGTTGCTTCATCTCCCTATCCTTATGAGCTAGTTCTTCACCACTGTCTTCTTAAGATGATGGCTCAGGTGATGGTGATGGTGCTCTTGGTTCTTTGTCTCGTGACCTTGTGGGAGTTGAATACTTAGATGAAGTGGAGTATCTTGGTGAGGAGGATGTAGTGGAGTATCTTGGTGAGGAGGATGTAGTGGAGTATGCCTTTGGAGCACGAGAGCAATTATCTTGAACGTGTTGAGTGGTAGACACCAAAGCAAGTGGATTAGCAATCTTTGCTATCCTTTCAGCTCGAAGTTCATTCGCCTCATTTTGAAATTGTTTCAAAATGTCAAAGAGCGTGTGATAGTTGACCTCCTCTAACTTACTCTTTTGTTTCACCAAAGTTACGAACCGTGTCCACTCTGGTTGAAGTTGCTGTAGAAATTGCACATTGACTTGCATAGTGGAGACTTGCAAATTCTTTCTTGTCATGTCATTCATCATCTTGTAGAACCTTGAGTAGTATGAATCAATTGATTACCCATCCAATGAAGTGAGCTTGCCAAAGTTCCAAAACAATTTAGTTTTGACATATTGCTTGTTAAGTGATTCTCCTTGTTGCAAGCGTTCAATGGCAAACCACATTTCTTTTGGAGTAGAGCATGCATAAACCGTTGATTAAATATCATCCCCAATCCCACTGAGAATCAAATAGATTGCTTCTTTCGCTGCATCAATCCAAGCACGTTTCTCTTTCGAAGTGTTCTCATATGTTTCCTCAATAGCTTGCTCATCAGAACCGGTCGTCGAGTCGGTTGCTTAAATTGCAGGAATGGTTATGGTAGTGAGAGGGATAAAATCACCATTTGGTTTAGTATCAAGATATCGAATAAACCGTGATTGCCATTGTGCATATCGACCGGTCACAAGCATTGGTGGTCTCTCTTTATTTCCCGCCACCATGATGTTGTTGTTCACCACACGATACTCTGTAGTAGAATCCATCTTGATAAGATTTAATATGTTGAAGTGAAAAAGGATCTAAAGTAGATGTGTTATGATTGTTGTTGTGGTTTAAATTACGAAAATTGCAATTTTTCTTCAGTCCGTCAATAAATTCTCCAGTCCGACAAAACGGTAGACAAAAAAATTTTGTAATCGCCAAATTTTGAAATCGAGCTAGAAATCTCCTAAAACTAGTATGGAAAAAATTTGAATTTACTTGACGGAAAAATTTTAGTCTTCGTGTAAACGATATTCCGAAACTAGTCTAGATGGTGGCTAAGTCTAAAAAATACTCGAACAAAATTTAGCAAAACATAGCATCGGAATGTCCATCGGAATGTCCATTGGAATGTTGTAGGAATGACCTGTTGGAATAAGCTATTGGAATATTGTATCGGAATGCTCTCGGAATATGACTTGTCGGAATACCTATCGGAATACAATCTATCGGAATATGACCTGTCGGAATACTGTCGGAATACAATCTGTCGGAATACACGATTGGAATAACCGTCGGAATGTTAAAACCCTTTTCCGAGGGAATTCTGTCGGAATAACTGTCGGAATATGAAACCCTTTTCCGATGGAATTCCGTCGGAATAACTGTGCAGTTCCGAAACTTTAGGTAAAAAATGAGATTTTTGACAAGAAATCCGCGATTTTAACCAACCAAAAGCAACCAAATCCCTACCAAAACTACGTAGGAGATGAAAATCAATACATAGAGCACGAAAAACACAAAAAAATTTGAATTTTAGATGATGTATGGATTAAATCATAAGAATCAAATGGTATAACAACAATCAATCACAAAACTACCCCATGGTGTTGATACCAATTGTTGTCCCATATATTTTTGATGATTAAGCAAGGAAAAAAGAAATAAAATAGATGAAGTAGATGAATTCTAGAGATAGAAAGTAGTGAGAGAAAAGAGAGAGAAGTGTGTGAAACTTTTGGAAGATCAGATTAAGAAATAATGACAATCAACACCCTTCCTAACATGCTAGGAAGGGTATTTATAGCCTAGCCTACATGTGGCTTAATGGGCTATAGTTTGATTGGGTCGGGCTTGAATAAATGCTTAGTACCTTGAAAGAGGCCTTTTAAGCTAGCCATCAAGCCCATAATGTCACGACTATTTTAACTAACTATTACAACGTTCTAATAAATATTACAATATAAGCCTTTGATCGAATATTCTTGTTTGACTCAATATATTGAGGCTAACATAAGGTGTTTGTTTTTTTGCTTTATATTAACTCCTGACAACTCACTGGTTGTGGGGGTGCCCTATGTTTTTAAGGAAAGTAACAAACAATGTTTAAAAGTGGCAAAAACCACTTTTGTCTAAAAAGTTTCTATATGTTTCACATTATTTTATTATTTTTTAGCATTACTTTAATTTTAAATTAGTTTTTTAATACAAGGTTTTTTTTTGCCTAGTATGAAAATTAAGTTCGTTGAAGTGGTCTTATCGAATTGACTATTGGTTAAACGTGTGACTCAGTCTTTTTTTGGTGGAAAACAAATATAATGGTCGTTGTAGTAAAAATAAATGTGCAAGACTTTAAAGTAAATGACGGTAATTAAAAATTAAAACTAATTAAAACGTAAACGGCGAAAAATTAAGACTTTAAAAGTAAATTAATTAAATGACAAAAATTAAAACTTGACGAAAAGTAAATGACGTAAAATTAAAATTTGACAAAACGTAAATTTAAAAACTTTAAATAAAACACTTTAAAAATAAAATAAGATAAAACAAGTAAAAATAAATCTAAGTGAAAATAAGACGAAACAATTAAAATAAAGCTAATTAAAAATGACATGAAAATTAAATTTGAAAATTAAATTTAAACTAGAACTATTCAAATTCGCAATACTAAAAAAATGAAATAATTTCACAATTAAACATTAATTGCGAAATCATAAACAAAATTCCGCAATAACCAAAAGTGCATAAATCCGCAATACCTAAAACAAAGACCAATTCCGCAATACTTGCAAGTTCAAATCTGCAATTACATTGCGGAATTAATTCCGCAATGTTTGGGGTTCAATTTCGCAATATGCTGAAACAAGTACAAACCGCAATGATGGAAAGTTCGATTTCGCAATTCCAGGGACAGGATTTCGCAACTTTGTAGAGGATTCAATTTTGCAATTATAGAAATATTGCGAAATTGAATCAGGACACAAATTCGCAATACACAAGTATTGCAAAATCGAATCACCTTTTCCTAAAAACTAGGAAAACGTAAAAGTACGAGATTAAGCACTAAAATCTTATCTTTTTAAGCACAATAAGCAAAATAAAACACCAATAAGCTAACTAAAAAGCCTAGATTAATGATAAAAATTATAAAACAATTAAGAACAAGCCACAAAAATTAAAAACATTCAAACTTTATGTAAAAAAATAGATGAAAAAGATTTAGATTGAAAACATAAAATCAACACAAACAAAGATTATGAAAAAGATTAAGAATAAGCAAGAAGAAAAGTAGAATGAGATGATTAAAAAGCTTAAAGATAAAAGATTCAACAACACAAAATTAAAACTTACTTGAAAATTAGAGACTTGAATTTAAATGACAATTAATTAAAAGTGCAAGATATTAAAAGTACAAGTAATGAAAGGGTGGAAGAACTAATGTGTCAAATTAGCCAATAAAAACCAAATGAAGTGAAATTGGGACTATTTATAGGGAGAAGGGAAGGATGCATGTGTTGCTCCTTTCTTTCTTTCTTTCTTCTTTCTCGTCTTTTCGTCTTCTTAATTCTTTGACTTTTTCGACTTTGTCTCGGGATTATTTGAACTCGTCTTATAATTTCTTCATTAATTTAGACTTGAGTTCTTCGGCATTATTAAATTTTCGTCTTTAGTCTTTTCTTCGATAAATCTTCAGAATAGGCCTTGGACTTCCGTTCTTTTTGCATTCTTGATCTCTTGCTTCGTCTTTTGTCTTCTTCTTCGATAAAAGCCCGTGAAAGCCCGTGTTTTCTCCCCTTTTCGCATTTTCGTCCTAAATCATAACAAAAACACAAACCACGCATAATTCCGACATTTACGACATAAAATACACATTTTGGCTTGGTTATTATTATAATTAAGTGGTAAAAGGATGGGTGTTTTCACACCTATAAAATCCCCTACACTTGACCATTGCAATGTCCTCATGCAATACATTAGTTACAAAGCACGTTTTACATTTTCCATCATAATCAATCCACCTTGGCCTTTATTAAAGGGATAGAAAATTATAAACATTCAAAGGAAGAAAGTAATTAAAGAAATGAAAGACATACCTTAGGGTTTTGGAAATGTCATGAATGATTATCATCCTCAAGTTTTCACGTTCCCCATACCAAGCTTAAAAATGAGATCATTGTTATTATAAGTTAGCAAACTAACACGAATTCATGTGGGCCAGTTATTCACTTAGACTCCCTTATTCCTAGGTGTATCTCTTATATTTTATTTTTGTCTTGAATGATTACGAGGATGCATTGTTGACTTATTTCG
This sequence comes from Glebionis coronaria, assembly GCA_025667525.1. Lineage (NCBI taxonomy): Eukaryota > Viridiplantae > Streptophyta > Magnoliopsida > Asterales > Asteraceae > Glebionis > Glebionis coronaria. The sequence continues at coordinate 395,085 of JANFOE010001525.1, read as the reverse complement.
ATATTTATTTAGGCTGAAAATAAAGTAGGACGATTTAATCAATAGTTAGCTAAAGGAAAAAATCTTTTAAAACTGCTTCTCGGGACCTCATAAAGTTCATATCTTGGCATAACTCGCTTCACGATTTGAGACCTTTCTCGGACCGATATTTGGCAGCGACTTCATACTTCAAATCTTGAGAGACGTTCTTGAAATTATGGTCTTCTCTTCATATTAGGAATTTCTTCACTTGAACTTTTTGAGAGATTCTTCATATTTGGACCACGACTTCTTCATTTTTCTCCAATCTTTATTTGGGGTTTTGATATACAACGATCCGCCTCTGTAGGATCGTATTTTCTAAGGATTTAGCAATCTATGATTAATCTATTGATATGGATGGGAAAGAAAGAACTTAGAGAGAGAAAGGTAGAGAGAGAAAGGAGAGAATGAAAAGAAAGATGAAAATGTGATAAATGAAAGTGTTCAACCCCTCCTAACATGCTAGGAGGGGGGTTTATATAGCCCACCCTACATGTGGGCTATTTGGGCTATACCTTAATAGATTGGATCACGAGCCCAATACTTGTATCTATATTTGGAGTGACTGATCCTTTCTAAATACGTAAAAACGTATTTCCAACAATCTCCCCCAAAGGGAGGTCACTCCAAGTTACAATGTCCTAAATAGTCTATAGCTCGTGATATATGCTAATAATGATGTGACCGAGACTTTCCTTGGAAAAACGTATTTCCAACAATCTCCCCCAAAGGGAGGTCACACCATTTTACAAAATCTTAAACCTAGCATACTATGCTTGAGTCTTCGATCTTGTTCTTGTGAATATGCTGATGAGATCTTTTACTTTGTTCTTGAGCATGTGTCCTTGCTTTGACCTTGTGCATTCATCACTTGTGATATTTGCCTCCTCGTGACTTCAAGTTCCACATACTTATACTTTTATAAACTCTTGAAAGCTTCAGAGTTTGATACAGCGGATGACTTGACTTTTAGAATTTCTTGAATTTGTTGAAGTATTAAGTTCATACAGTATAAGCATGTGGTGACAACTTCTTCTGGATTGTACACCGCAATGCCACCTTCTTGTTACGCTGCATAAGACAGTTAGCAACAAAACATATACACGGATTAAATGGCCTTGAACATTTCATTCTAATTCGGTAGCACTTTACCTCCGTTCGGTGAAGACCGTTTGACGATATAAAATATCGTACTTGTGACAGGTAGTTTCAATTAAGAACCTCCTTGACAAGATTTTGCGGGTACACCCGTTCTCTTTATTCGACCGTCCAAAGCTGACTGCGAACATAAAGAGTGAATCATTTGGATAATAATATCCGCATGATTTGAAGCCATCAATTCATGTTCCTGGAACAAGTGAAATTCAATTAAGAACCGCACCATCGTTTCTTTCCAGTTGTCACGAGCTTGATTCGTATAGAATCTTGCAAGTTACCTACCAAGTGAACACTAAGGTATCACTCTGAGTGTTCTGGCAAGATCACTAAGATATTGCGTAGAGGCCTGGAACGTGTTTAAATTCATTTAAGAATTAAACCAATGTTGCTTTCCAGTTATCACAAGTTTGATTAATAAAGAATCGCACAAGTCACCTACCATGAGCTTTTTGATATTCGCTCAAGAAGGATTTCCATCTTCATTGTAAATACTTTTGTATTACTCGGATGTTCAGGCAAGATCATGAAGATTTTGCGTAGGACTCTTAAGATCTTTCTTACTTTTCACAGTGCGTGAAGAAGCAAGGAATTATGAAAGTGTGTCCTCATGAGATAATTGATGATCTCAAATGGCTCTAGACTAGATCGTGCATTTTGGATTTTTAGTGATCAGAGGCTGGAAAGGAATGCCACCATTTCAATACCAATTTATTCGGAGTGAATAAATCAATAGATAATGTGTTGTCTCTATGTGATTAAAACAAATATCTTTTAAGAGATATCTGAGTTAGCTGGGATGGGTTGTGCCTTGCATCACTGGGTCCATGATGTCTGTCTTCAATATCAAGAATCATTAAACAATGATCTTAATAGCATATGTATTGACCCGGTTTCTACCTAAGTTGTAAGGAGGGCTTCTTTCTTTACACCCTTTATCTTTACAATTCTTTTTCATTCTTCAACCCCTTCAATGCTTACCAATACGTCATAACTAGCACCTTGTTGTGATTGTTCTAGTGCTAACTTAAGTACTTGTTCGGCATTCAGCTACGTTCACAATCTTTCTCCATCTTTCCTAAGGACTACTATTTTTAGCTATGGAATGTCCTTGGGAAGATTCCTCTGGTTCTAGAAGAATCATTGGACTTTAACCTATCCTACCATCCTTATGTCACCACAATCTTCACCGTCGTGAATAGAGATGTTTTGGGTAAGTGTATGTCACCATGAATTCCATTTTGAAGTGCAAATCCATTATACTCCCCCTTTTCATATGCCACGATATCCGAAAACATTTCGCACATGTCGGGATGAGCTAGCACATTAAGTCAAACCATTTGTGATTAATCATTTCCAATATTAAATCACATTTTCTCCCATATATTAAAAATATTAACCCAATCGATGTTTTTAATATCAATTGATTTAATAACATTTTAAGAAACAATTGGGAAGAAGAATGCAAATCCAATTATCTTCATGAATTACACAAGCTCCCCCTCAAATTAATGAGGGTGTACTTGAAACGTAAATTAAATACCTTTTAAACACAAGTGTAAGGTATTTATCACGTGCAAAGATCATATATGATAATGTATTCACAAGATTAGCGATTTACGAGATTGGACCTGAATGATGGAGAACATCATATGATAGAATCACATAGTTCTTGTTCACGAATGTTGGTCCCCTCGTCGGGTCTGAAGTTATCTCTTGACTCCATGTGTATGATTGATATCTTTGTCTTGACACCAATATGTTCAGTTGGCATTCTCGGCATCAAGGATTCTGAATGTTGGACAATTGCTCCCCCTCAGTTGTTGACCCGTGTTCTATTGAAAGAGCTATAGTCACCGTTTGAGTAGTCGCCTCGTCGAGTATGTAGATATCAATTGTAAATTGCTACGGTAGGTGGAGATGATAACTTCATAAAAACACGATTTCTCTTGTTTTAACAAATAAATGCACTGACACGTACATATATTCGTGTTAGATTGTGTTGTTACGTAAACACAATCCCTTACATGGTTATAAAGTAAACCATGCCCGATAAAATTAATTCCCGTTGTTGAGTCAAAGATTTCCGGTGAAATGCTTGACTTTAATATGAAAAGCGGGTTACTATCAGAAATAATAGCAAGCCATTTGACCATGTTTTAAAAACATTTGAACTTCTGCTCGAACTTTATTTACAACTCCGTGTCATTATTGAATGACATTTCTAGTATCGTAAATATTATCGATTCTAGAAGACATGCTCTTTTTATCAAAACGTATTTGAACACACAATTTTGAAAGATTTAGAAAAATATTTTGAGAAATTCTCGAAAAGTTGTGTTCAAAGTTTTGAAAACTAATTACTTGAGCTTAAGATGTTGAATATCTTACAAAACGAGCTCAAGTCCGAGAAGCTGTAAACTTCCCGTTGTTAAGGATAAGTTACCATCGGCGATAAACTTTCCTTTTAACTGAAGAACGAGTTCTAAGCTGACATTTACTTAGAAGTCGTTTTCATGAGCTTGAAAAACTTTTAATGTTTTAACGTAAAGCTCATGACCGAGAAAGATGAATTTCTCGTTAAGAAGAAAAGTTCTCTTATTTAAAAGATACACTTTTCTTTATGAGCTTAAAACATGGAATGTTTTAATACAAGCTCATGACCGAGAAAAATTAATTTCTCGTTACAAGGATAAGCTATCTTTAAAGATAAGCTTTCCTTTAATTGAAGTCCGGGGCATAATCTGAAATATAATTATACACCATTTACACGAGCTTAAAACTTTTGAATAGTTTTAATGTAAGCTCGTGTCCGAGAAAAATTTAATTTCTCGTTAATGAGGATAAGTTTATCATTAAAGATAAGCTTTCCTAAAATTGAAGTCCGAGTTACAGTCAGATATTTAACTGTAAGTCATTGTGCATGAGCTTAAAAACTTCGAATGTTTTTATTATTAGCTCATGCCCGAGAAAAATTAATTTCTCGTTGTAAGGATAAGTTCATCATCGGCGATAAACTTTCCTTTAATTGAAGAACGAGTTCTAAGTTGACATTTACTTAGAAGTTGTTTTCATGAGCTTGAAAAACTTTGAATGTTTTAATGTAAAGCTCATGACCGAGAAAGATGAATTTCTCGTTAAGAAGAAAAGTTCTCTTATATAAAAGATACACTTTTCTTGATGAGCTTAAAACCTGGAATGTTTTACTACAAGCTCATGACCGAGAAAAATTAATTTCTCGTTACAAGGATAAGCTATCTTTAAAGATAAACTTTCCTAAAATTAAATTCGGGGCATAATCTGAAATATAATTATACACCAACTACACGAGCTTAAAACTTTTGAATAGTTTTAATGTAAGCTCGCTGATAGATGTGAAAACACCCATCCTTTTAACACTTATTTCTTGCTAAAACAAGACCAAAACGCGTATTTAATATCATTTGTTTGGAATTATGCGTGGTTTTTGTGTTTATTGTGTTTTCATAGTCAACCGGATGAATATTGAAGAAAACATGGGATTGCACGGGTTTTATCGAAGAAAAAGACTCAAGACAAAGTCTATTGTCCAAGAGATGCACAAGATTTGAAGTCAATGGGCCTATTTGAAGATTTATCTAAGAAAAGGACCAAAGATGGAAGATTTACATATGTCGAAAGAACTCAATTCTATTAAACGAAGAAATTAAAAGACGAGTTGAATTTAATCGTCGACAAATCCCGAATCAGAATCGAAAACGTCGACTTTTCTGAAAAGACGAGAAGACAAGAAGAAAGGGAGAAAGCGCACTTCACCAACCAACCACTAGCCTATAAATAGGAAACCCCCTCACACTTTTTGAGCTAGTTTTCATTTTCCCAGTTTCTTTCTTTTCTTTCGTAGGAAGCCAACACCATTAAGGTGTTGGTAATTTTTCATTTTGTTGAATCCTTCATCTTGTAAGTTTTTAATCTTTCCCATTGTTTGTTTAACATTAATATTTCAATACAATCTTCCATTTAATCTTGTTCATTTTCTTCTTTTTTATTAAAAGTTTTAAGTTCTTATTTGGTTGATTTGATCTTCAAAAGTTATTGGGTTTTGTGTTTTTATTGTTGCGATTTGATGTTTATGGTTGATAAATGATTAGTGTTTAGTTTGGTTTAAATCTCTTGGTTAAATTTGGCTTATTTTGATTAAAATCGCATTACCTTGTCTTTGTCTGTTAATGTTCTTCGTCCCCAATATTCCGGATCAAGCACTGTTCAAAACCTTTCATCCGGAACATTTTATATTCCGGATCAACTACTTCCATCCGGAATAATTAATTATTCTGGATCATCCATTTATTCCGCATAAGCTATTTATTCCGCATGAACCTTGTATTCCGTATAAGCTATTTGTTCCGCATGAACCTTTTATTCCGAATGAACCTACTATTCCGCATAAGCATTTATTCCGCATGAGCAGTTTATTCCGCATGAGCCATTTATTCCGCATAAGCATTTATTCCGCATGAGTAGTTTATTCCGCATGAGCTTTTATTCCGGATCAAAGATTATTCCGCATGAACTAGAAATATTCCGCATGAAGCCTTTTTCCATTTATTCCGAATAAACCTAGTATTCCGAATGAACTATCCTTCTTGATTATTCCGGATAGAGCATTTCTTCAGTTATTCCGCATCAACAACATTATTCCGAATCAAGCTTTTACCTTGGATATTCCGGATCAAGCATACATTCCGAATCAAGAAAGTTTTCAGTAAGGTTATTCTACTATTTAATCGTTTAAGTGTTTAATTTTAATTCAAGTTTTATTTCACTAACTGTTTTTGGTTTAAATCTTTTATTCACTTCAAGCATTTACCTTTTTAGTAGAATAGAAAACCAATCCCCCTATTTGTCACCAAGAACTACTATTCCACTTTGAGCTGTGATCAATTCGAGAAGATTCCGAGATTAATCTGAACCCCATTGCAATATCAGTGTATCAAATGGCACTGCTGCCGGCTCTTCTCGCAAAGATTAACAGTTTTTTGTGATAACTTGGATTTTGGGACCCGTTCGCCGTGAACGTTACTTTTTCATCATCAAAAATTTTCAAAAACCCTAAAAAATAAAAAAAATTCAAAAATACAAAAAAATTAAAAAACCATAAAAACCAAAAATGTTTCTTGTTTGCTTTGTTAGTTCTTTTGTAGGTGCATGCGTACACGATCAACGTCTTATCAAGAGCCCGAGCCTCTCGAAGACTTAGACATGGCCGGTGTACACAACAACAACAATAACCCACCTCAAAACAACAATAACAACAACAACAATGAACCTCTACCGGACAATCGCCCTATGATTGAACTTTTGCAAGCACATGTAGACGGCAACAATTATCCAAATGTCATACCCGCGATTGCAGCCAACAACTTTGAGCTCAAATCCGGCTTTATTCAGATGGTCTCTGCTCAACCATTCTTGGGGCGTACCATTGATGATCCTCATGACCACATCAAAAGATTCCTGCAACTCACGAATACGGTCAAATTCAATGGTGTTCCACAAGAGGTAATCGGTTTACAACTTTTTCCTTTCTCCTTAGAGGGACAAGCCCGACATTGGCTTGGAAAGGAACCGCCACAAAGTATTCTGACGTGGACGGATTTGGAGACCAAGTTCATAAACTACTTTTTCCCACCCTCTCGTACTACCGCTTTGCGGAATGAAATCATTAATTTTGAACAAAAGTACGATGAGACTTTTAGTGAATCTTGGGACCGTTTTAAAGATCTTTTAAGAAAGTGCCCACAACATGGTTTTACCAAAGTTCACCAAATTAATACTTTTTATAATGGTTTAAGCATGAATGACCAAGATTCACTAAACAGTGCCTTGGGGGTAATATTTTGGTTAAGACTTCTAATGTCGCTTGGCATATTATCGAAAATAAGTCTCGTGTGCAAACCAAGAGTGTGCGGACCAATGCCGCTAGTGCTAGTACTAGTGACAACGACAAGAGACTTGACAAAATTACGTCGCTTCTTGAATCACTTGTTACCCACACCGCTAGCAACACCAACAGCATCAACGCTAAAAATGCTCAAGACGCTCAAGTAAATGCTGTTAGTCAACCATGTGAAATGTGCGGGGGTCCTCACTCTTACCCCACTTGTACCGCCACCCAAGACTATCCTTCTGAGAATGTGAATGCAGCCTACAGTACCTATCATCCGGCCGCTTATCAAGCTCGTCCTCAAGGTGACCGCAACTTTCTTAGCTACCGCTCAAACAACTTTCTTTCTCCGCCTGGTTTTCCTCCTAACAACCCAAACCAACAACAAAACCTCAATCGCCCTCCTCAACAACAACCTCGTGGACCATACCAACCACCTCAAAGACAACCATAACCACCTCAAAGAAACAACCAAGTTTACCAACAACCTGCTTATCAACCACCCGCCTACAATGCTCCTCCCAACCAACCCACCGCATTACACCAAGATATTGGAACCTACATGAGGACTAATGATGTGATCGTGGACAATCTCCAGCGGGAAATGCTCAACTTGAAAGCAGACATGGTGAAACAAGGGAACGATGTTAGAGCTGATATGCGAAACACTTTGGCAAGTCAAACGAATGACTTAAGGAACATGATGGCTGGTTTCTTCCAAGGTAATCAATCCTCTTCTTCGGGTACTCTTCCGAGTAACACCGTTGCGAATCCAAAAGGGGAGATGAAAGCAATCACCACTCGCAGTGGCAAAGGTACCAAGGAACCCGAGCTTCCTATACCTCCACCGGTGATTGTGACTAAGGAAAACGAGTCACCTACTCATATTCCTCATCTTGCTACGTCCCCAATTCCTCCACCTCTTACTTCTACCCCTCCTCCACCCAAGGATTTGAGTGATCCTACGATCCCAAAGCCTTCATCTTCTTCCGATATACCTTATCCCTCAAGGTTGAGGAAAGAGAAGCTCAAAAGCAAGGACGATATTCAGGTTTCGAACTTTCTCAAAATGTTTAAACAATTGAATTTCAACATCTCCTTCGCTGAGGCTCTCGCTCACATGCCCAAATAAGTGAAAATGTTTAAAGATCTTCTTAGTGACAAGGAGAAACTTCTTGATATCGCTAACACCCAACTTAATGAGAATTGCTCTGCAGTGCTCTTAAGGAAATTGCCAACTAAACTTGGTGATCCGGGTCGTTTCTTAATCCCTTGCAACTTCTCGGGAGTAGAGAATTGCATGGCCCTAGCCGATCTAGGTGCCAGTATTAACTTAATGCCCTTAAGCGTTTGGAAGCAATTATCTCTCCCTGAGCTAGTCCCCACCAAAATTACTTTGGAATTAGCTAACCGTACGGTTGCTTATCCCGTGGGGATATCCGAAGACGTTTTTGTAGGAGTCGACAAATTCACTTTTCCTGCCGATTTCATCTTGGTCGACTACGATATGGACCCTCGTGTGACATTAATCGTTGGACGTCCATTCTTGAGGACCGGTCGCACTCTCATCGATGTTGAAGCGGGTGAGCTTATCATGAGAGTGGGTGACGATAAAATCGTCTTCAACATGGGAAAGCTTTCTAAACAGCCTTATTCCTACGAGAGTGTTAATTGTATTGACGTTCTTGATGAGGCTTGTGAAGAACACTTCAAAGATGCTTGTAAAAGTATTCCTACCTCTCTTCCCAATGTTGAGACCGTTTCCTCTATTGATTCATCACTATCTCTATTTGGAGAAAGTGATTTCCTTTGGAAAGATTTGGAAGCCACCATGGGAGATGTGAACTTAGAAAATGACGATTCTCCCACCGATTGGGATGAAGACATCCGTCTCATTGAGAACCTTCTCAAAGAGGACCATATTTCTCCACCATCTCCCATGTCTATTGCTATCGATGAACCGACTTTGAATCTGCCTCCCATCGAAAATCCTCCGGATTTAGAACTTAAGGAGTTGCCGTCCCATCTCGAGTACGTGTTCCTTGAAGACAACAACAAGTCGCCTGTCATCATCGCGAAGGACTTGAAAGAAGAAGAGAAATCTCGCCTCATCACCGTGCTTAAAGATCATAAGAAGGCAATTGCTTGGAAAATTTCTGATATCCGCGAAATTGATCCAAACTTTTGTACTCACAAGATTCTCATGGAAGATGACTTTAAACCCGCAATCCAGAGCCAAAGAAGGGTTAATCCTCGCATTCATGACGTCATCAAACAAGAGGTTATAAAACTTCTTGATGCCGGCTTGATTTACCCTATTTCGGATTCGCCATGGGTAAGTCCCGTCCATTGTGTACCCAAGAAGGGCGGAATAACCGTTGTTCCCAATGAACACAATGAGTTGATTCCCACTCGTCTCGTTACTGGGTGGAGAGTTTGTATCGACTACCGCAAACTCAATGATGCCACGAGAAAATATCATTTTCCTTTTCCTTTCATGGATCAAATGCTCGAGCGTCTAGCGGGTAATGACTATTACTACTTTTTAGACGGTTTCTCCGGGTATTTTCAAATTCCCATCGATCCAAAAGACCAATAAAAGACCACATTCACTTGTCCCTATGGAACATTTGCTTAGAAACGTATGCCTTTTGGTTTATGCAATGCTCCTGGGACGTTCCAAAGGTGTATGATGGCTATCTTCCATGACATGGTTGAAGAAACTATGGAAGTATTCATGGATGATTTCTTGGTTTATGGCGATTCTTTCTCTGCTTGCCTTGCCAATTTAAAACGTATGCTTAAGCGGTGTGAAGACATTCGCCTTGTTCTTAATTGGGAAAAATATCATTTCATGGTAAAAGAGGGCATCGTGCTAGGACAGAAGATCTCCAAAGCCGGTCTTGAAGTGGACCGTGATAAGTCGATGTTATTGCTAAGTTGCCTCCACCTTCAACCGTGAAGGGTGTGAGAAGTTTCCTCGGTCATGCGGGCTTCTACCGTCGCTTTATCAAAGATTTTTCTAAAATCGCTCGCCCGATGACCCACCTCTTGGAAAAAGATATTCCTTTTATCTTTTCCAACGAGTGTATTGAAGCCTTCAACCTTCTTAAGGATAAGCTAACTAAGGCACCGGTCTTGGTTAACCCTAATTGGGATCTTCCCTTTGAGTTGATGTGCGATGCTAGCGACTATGCTATTGGCGCGGTTTTAGGCCAAAGAGTGAATAAACACTTCCAACTGATCCATTATGCTAGCAAGACAATGACGGGGGCTCAATTGCATTATACCACTACCGAAAAAGAGCTTTTAGCTGTAGTGTATGCTTTTGAAAAGTTCCGCAGCTATCTTGTCCTTTCCACCACAATCGTCTATAGCGGTCATTCCGCGTTGAAGTACTTGTTAACTAAACAAGATTCCAAACCAAGACTTCTTTCGTTGGGTTTTGCTACTTCAAGAATTTAAAATGGAAATTCTTGATAAGAAGGGAGCTGAAAACCTAGCCGCGAATCATCTTAGTAGACTTGAGGATCCTTATCAAGGGGATCATCCGAACAAAGAGATCAATGACTCTTTTCCCCTAGAGACCTTAATGTCTATCAACTCGAGTAATGATGAAGCCCCGTGGTTTGCGGACATTGCAAACTACTTGGCGGGTAGAATTCTCATCGACAGGTTAACATCCCAACAAAAGAAAAAGTTCTTCAAAGACATTAAGACTTACTTTTGGGATGACCCGTATCTATTCAAACAATGTTCTAATTTGATTATTCGCCGATGTGTTGATGGACCGGCGGCTTTAGACATTCTCGAAGCCTGCCACAAAGGACCCACTGGTGGTCACTTTGGTCCCAACTACACCGCCAAAAAAGTGTTTGACTCGGGATTTTATTGGCCCACCATTTATCGTGATGCTCACAAGATGGTTAAACATTGTGATGCTTGCCAAAAACAAGGCAAGATCACACATAAAGATGAGATGCCTCAAAATTTCATACAAGAATGTGAAATCTTTGATGTTTGGGATATCGACTTTATGGGGCCCTTCCCTTCATCTAAAGGAAACAAATACATCCTTGTAGCCGTTGACTATGTTTCTACATGGGTTGAAGCCAAAGCTTTACCCACTAATGACGCAAGGGTGGTTTGTAACTTTTTGAAATTGTTGTTCGCTAGATTCGGTGTGCCTCGTGCCATTATTAGTGATCGCGGACTCATTCTTGCAATGATCAATTCGCAAGAGTCATGGATAAGTATGGTGTAAATCATCGTCTTTCCACCACCTACCACCCACAAACTAATGGCCAGTCTGAAATCTCTAACCGAGGATTAAAGCAAATTCTTGAACAAACCGTAGGAGAGCATCGTGCCTCATGGGCCGATAAACTTGATGATGCTTTGTGGGCTTTTGGTACCGCATACAAGACTCCGATTGGTTGTACACCATATTGTCTCGTGTACGGGAAAGCGTGCCACCTCCCCATTGAGTTGGAGCACAAGGCTTACTGGGCCTTGAAGTGGGCTAATTTCGACATCAACAAAGCCGGTGACCTACGCAAGATCCAACTCAATGAGCTGAATGAACTCCGGAATGAGGCTTATGAAAATTCTTTGATCTATAAGGAAAGGAATAAACTCTTCACGACTCTAAGATTAAGAACCGAGAGTTCCAAGTTGGAGACAAAGTTTTACTCTTTAACTCTCGGTTGAAATCTTTTCGGGCAAGCTGAAATCTCGTTGGTCCGGCCCATTTACCATTGCCCAAATTTTTCCATATGGTACTCTCGAGCTCGCTCAACCTAATGGACCTAATTTTAAGGTGAATGGCCAATGAGGGAAGTTGTTCTTTGGTGAGGACTTCTCTCATGAGATGATTCCATCCCTCACCACGTTTCCCATGAACTAATTTTGGGTCGAGTCAGGCTCGTGACTCGGTTATCAAAAACAAGCGCTCCTTGGGAGGCAGCCCGAGTATCTATCCTTTTCCGTTTTAACCTCCTAAGTGTAGGGGGACCTCTATAGGTTGTTTGTGTTTGTGTGGTGATGTGATTACAGGGATAAGAGCACTCTTGGAATCTTTGAAGAACCGTGCTCCCGTGTTATCCGAAATCCGGTTCTATCCCTCAACTATCGTGATTCAATTTTCTTCGTACTCACATTTGAAATTGATCACGTTAGTCGTCTCTTCCTTAACTTGATTTAACCAACGTGCACAATGTCATAAGTGTAGGGGAGACTTTTCCCACATGCTTAAACATTGAGGATAATGTTTATCATAAGTGTAGGGGGGACTTCTATCGAAGATTTATGTGGACTTTTCCATGAAAATGCCTTCATTTAACTGGAAAATCATATTTTTCAACAATTTTCAAATTTTTTATTAACTTTGGCCATTTAGTCGTAATTTTTAAATTTTTATCGTTGCTTTCATATGTATATATCCCGCAATAAAGTCAAAAATATTAATAAAGTGGTGTAGCTAGTTTTGAAGTCTTTGACATATTAGGCCCGTTGCGATTATTTTGACTCAACCCGAATAGACTTATCCAAGTTTATTCTAGCTAGTATCCTTAACCATGTAGACCTTAATTAGTTTATTAGGCTAAGCATCCACGAGCTCATTACTTGAGATTTTAAATTGTGGAGAACGAGAAATGATAGAGTCGATTATAAGTCGGTATTCTTACACAAGCTCACTTGGTGTGATTATTTGCCTATTCTCCCATCACTTGCTAATAATTTATCTGCAATAAGTAAGGTCGTACGATTTGAAAAGTTACTTAGCTTCTAGCCCAAGATCGTTTAAACGTTGCTCGGTAATGATAAGAGTTCATAGCCAAGGCATAACTTATGAAGCGGGGCGCAAAGATTGGCGAGTCCGAAAAGGCCCTAACAAGGCATGAGGATTAATTCTTATTGCTAAAGATCCAAGGTGATGTGAAAAACCATTATTCCCAAAATCAATATGAATGATCAAGACTCACGACGAAAAGCAATCAACTCCCATAAAGATCATGGAGAAGTCTATCCGAAAAGACCCTAACAAGGTATGAGGATAAATAGATCCAAGTCCGAAAAGGAGGCGGATCGTTGTATCTCAAAATCCCAAGTAACGATTGAAGAAATAATGATGAAGTCGTGGTCAACAAAGTGGAGTATCCCTCAAAAATACTCCAAGTGAAGAACTCTATTAACGAAGAGAAGACCATTATCTCAAGAACGTCTCTCAAGATATGAAGTATGAAGTACATGCCAAATATCGGCCCGAGAAAGGACTCAAATCGTGAAGCGAGTTATGCCAAGATATGAACTTTTTGATATCCCGAGAAGCAGTTTTAAGAGATTTTGTCCTTTAGCTAACTATTGATCAAGTCGTCCTACTTTGCTTTCAGCCTAAATAAACTATCGAAATAAGTCCAAAAATGCATCTTCATGGTCATTCTAAGACAAAAATAAAATATAAGAGATACAACTAGGAATAAGGGAGTTTAAGCATATAATTAAGCCATGTGTGTAAGTGTTTGATTTGCTAACTTATAATAACAATGATCTTGTTTTTAAGCTTAGTTTGGGGAACGTGAAACTTGAGGGTGATAAATCTTCGCAGCACCAAAGCCCTAATGTAAGTCCTTGATCTCTTTGCAAGTTATTTCCATATAGCTATTTTCAAGTGAAAATGGTTTTCTATCCTTTTGTTTCCTTTAAAGTTTTTAATTTCTCTTAGTACTCTAATTTTTGTTTAGTAGTATTTTAATAAGGCCAAGGTTGATTAATTATGAGAAAAGTGTAAAATTGCTTTATCACTAAGCATTGCATGAAGGCATGGCAATGGTTAAGTGTAGGGGATTTGATAGGTGTGAAAACACCCATCCTTTTACCACTTATTTCTTGCTAAAACAAGACCAAAACGCGTATTTAATATCATCTGTTTGGAATTATGCGTGGTTTTTGTGTTTATTTTGTTTTCAGAGTCAACCGGATGAATATTGAAGAAAACATGGGATTGCACAGGTTTTATCGAAGAAAAAGACCCAAGAAGAAGTCTATTGTCCAAGAGATGCACAAGATTTGAAGTCAATGGGCCTATTTGAAGATTTATGAAAGAAAAGGACAAAAGATGGAAGATTTACATATGTCGAAAGAACTCAAGTCTATTAAACGAAGAAATTAAAAGACGAGTTGAATTTAATCGTCGACAAATCCCGAATCAGAATCGAAAACGTCGACTTTTCTGAAAAGACGAGAAGACAAGAAGAAAGGGAGAAAGCCCACTTCACCAACCAACCACTAGCCTATAAATAGGAAACCCCCTCACACTTTTTGAGCTAGTTTTCATTTTCCCAGTTTCTTTCTTTTTTTCGTAGGAACCCAACACCATTAAGGTGTTGGTGATTTTTCATTTTGTTGAATCCTTCATCTTGTAAGTTTTTAATCTTTCCCATTGTTTGTTTAACATTAATATTTCAATACAATCTTCCATTTAATCTTGTTCATCTTCATCTTTTTTATTAAAAGTTTTAAGTTCTAATTTTGTTGGAAACTCACTTTATGTGACGACATTTAAGAATTCCCATTAGTTATCATAGTCACACACATTTAGACTAGACTAGGTTCATTGTATAGTTTAGGTTGTGTGTGTGGCTATATATACCCCTCCTTAGCTTCCAAGGAGGGGTGTTGATTGTCATTTGTTCGTTTTCTAAATACATTTTCTCTTTACTTTCAACCACTCTTCTCTCTCTCTAAACCAACAATGGCTTCCACCACCATCTACCACCACATTAGACCACCAGATCCATTTTAGCATTTCTACATTTGTTATCAGAGCCACGGTTCCATCCTTGGATCGTGTTCGTATATTCAATTTGGTGGTCTAATTTTTTCTTATGTCTCGTTATATCATTTTCTGTCCATTTTGTCACAAACTTTTTGTCACGTCTTATTTTGTGTTCGTATAATCTCGTTATTTTTTGCCCATCATTGACATCTTAAACTTGGAAGACATGAGTTTCCCAAATTCGTCGGATAAAGTTTGGGTCAAGGCTGCAAATATAATATCATCAACATATATTTGTACCATAATCATATCTTTACCTCGTTTCTGAATGAACAGCGTGGGATCCACCTTGCCTTTTGCGAAGCCTTGCGTAATGAGGAATTGTGACAAAAGGTCATACCATGCGCGAGGAGCTTGCTTCAACCCATAGAGAGCCTTCTTAAGCTTGTACACATGATTAGGATAATTAGGATTCACAAAACCATCCGGTTGTTGAACATAGACCTCTTCCTTGAGTTCACCATTAAGAAATGCCGTCTTGACATCCATCTGATAGACGATCATATTCATATGGGCTGCATAAGCAAGGAATAGGCGAATAGCTTCCAAACGGGCAACAGGTGCAAAGGATTCCATAATATCGATGCCCAATAATTGCTTGTATCCACGAGCTACAAGACGAGCTTTGTTCTTCAATATTTCGCCTAACTCATCGAGTTTCACCTTGTAAACCCATTTCAAAGTGAGTAACTGCACTTGATCCGGGCATGGGACAAGTTCCCAAACATCAAGACGTATGAATTCGTTAAGTTCTTCTTGCATAGCTTCTATCCAACAGGATTGAGTAAAAGCTTGTTGCCATGTCTTAGGTTCAACTTCAGTGAGAAAAGCATCAAAGTGACAAAACAATGCGCTTTCTTGTAACTGACTTCGTGTGGATACCGGACGATTAGGGTCATCAATAATAGAATCTATAGGATGATCCTTTGTCCACTTGCTGTCATGTTCACGAATCCGTGGATTGGAGTAAACTGTAGTAGGAGCTTCCTCTGAGGTGGACGACCCGACTTGATTAGGGTCGGGAATTGGTACACCAAAGAATGGAAGTTCACGCATTTGAGCGAATTCCAAATCGTGATCATCATCATCCTCTTCATCATCAATAGGCATGACATGAGTAGTTTAATCGTTAGTTGGTTGTGAATTACTCGTTGAAGGTATGTCTTGACTAGTGGTAGGTGCAGACGTATCTGATTGAGCAACGGTTGCTGGAGCGACAACTTCGGTTACCGGAGCTATTACCTCAGGTTCTGGAGCAACAATACTGGGAGGAGTAAAGAATTCATCAAAGAACAGTTGAAACAACGTATCCCATTCCTTCCTAGTAGGTGGTGTAAATGATGATGAAGTAGGGTTGTTTGGGACAAGACCAGAACTAATATTACTGGGTCCCATTTCATGAAGTGCGGGTTCAGAGCTGCTTTGCTCAGAAGCCATTGCTGTCAGCTCATCAAAATCAACATTCATAGTTTCGAGGATCTTGCGAGAGTTATGGTTGTAGATTCGGTATGCCTTCTTTGCGGGTGCGTAACCAATGAAAATACCAATATCAGCCTTTGGTTGAAGTTTTCCCAAATTGTCACCATCATTATTTGGATAGAAAAGAGAACCAAATACATGAAGATATGATAAATCTGGTACTTTTCCATGGAGAAGCTCATAAGGTGTTTTACCATGGCGTTTACGAATTAGTGACCGGTTTTGGGTGTACACTGCTGTAGATACTGCTTCTGCCCATAAAAACAATGGAGCCTTTGCGTAAATTAACATCGTTCGAGCAGCTTCCATAAGTGTGCGATTTCGCCTTTCAACGACACCGTTTTGTTGTGGAGTGCGTGCAACGGATGTTTCATGAGATATGCCAACTTCTTCATAATAATCACGCAAAATTTGATTCACAAATTCGGTTCCATTATCTGTACGAATGCGTCGCACAGTAGTGTTGAGACGCACTTGAATCATCTTTAGAAATCCGATGATGAATTTAGGTGCCTCATTTTTTGCTTTAAGAAATTTCACCCATGTAAACCGAGAGTAATCATCGACAATGACGAGGATGTACTTTTTGCCACTAAGACTTTCAACACGCATTGGCCCACAAAGATCCATATGCAAAAGATAAAGTTTCTCTTGGTTGGTGTCTTCCGTCTTGGGTTTGTAAGATTTCTTAGTGCTTTTCCCCATTGTACACGCGGAACACAAATGATCCTTGTGAAATGATAATTTAGGAAGACCACGAACAAGTTCGTTTTTCGCCAAGTGATTAATAGCGTTAAAGTTAAGATGAGATAACCGTCGATGCCATAACCATGACTTAGTCTTCGATGCTTTGGAGAGAAGACATACGGGAGAAGCGACCATCAGGTCTTGTAGAGACAAAGTATACAAATTATTCCCACGAGTACCTTTTATAACACCCCCACCAAATGCTATGCGCAGCAGACTCAAAGAGACGTAGAAATTTAAACATAAATTAAAGATTATTTAAAACAACAAAGTCTACTGTTTTCCAAACCCCAAAAATAATATAAAACAGAGTTTGCGTTTTGGTCCCCACTGAATCTCAACCCAAAATACAATTTTCGTTCACATGACATAATATAAAGTATTTAAGTGCTAAAAGAGAGGAAAAACAAAGTAGACCGCCAAGCCACAACAACTTCCATCCTCGCATGCTCCACTGCTATCAACCTTGATTACCTGAAACACATGCTTAAAATCGTCAACACAAAGGTTGAGCGAATCTATAGGTTTATCAAATCATCAGTTGAACATAAGTGTAAAAAAAAACCAATCATGATCATTCAATAGCATTGTGGCCATACAATCTATTATTCAAGGATATGACAATTGTGTTTAAGCTCATGACACTAAACCGTTAACTCAATCACCCGCGTAATAATTACCGGCATGATTCAGATGAAACCAAGGCCCCTAATAAGGCATCAGTTGCAATTATACCTTATCTCTTATCACAAATTATCCGTCCGCAGGGGGTATCAACGTACTAGCCCTCGTCTCGGATAGGGTAGTCAACCCCATTGTACTATCACTTTGTATAAGCGGCTATTTCTAATCCACGCTAGGACTAAACAATAGTTAATAGTTCATGAATTTAGGGACTTTTGCAACTAGGTACTCAACACAATTTCAAGGCAACATTCGGGTCCAACAATCATTCATGACTTATGTTCATTTTCCTTTAAATAACATGTATCCCCCTCGCGGGTAAAATCATTTGAAATAAGTAAAGAGCGAGGCTATAGACTCACCTTGCGTAGTAGTAGTGGTTCTAGCGAAGACGTAACGAGAAATGTCACCGACGACGTGGATGCCCGGGAAAATCAAACACTTGACCTAAAAATCAAGGTACGTAAACCAAATCAATACTCCGCGTACATTATTGTACTAAACACACGCAAATGCGAACACACTCAATGCTTATGAAAACTCACGCCAAAGTCAAACAAGTAGTTGTTACTAGACTTATACCATTTATCCATGTTATTAAAGTTACTATCCATTTTACGGTTTCGCCGATACTTACCAAAAGTATGTGCTGTTTTCCTAGACTTATACCCTTTTATAAAATTTGAGAAAATTCTCAAAAATACCTTAAGACCTGTAGAAAACCCATTTTTAATCTCATTAAAAGTTTTCGCTTTTACGACCCGTTACTCAACACATTATTAAACCTACATTTTTCGGACTGAAATTGCACTTTGACCAAGTCGGACTCATTTGACCCATTTAAAATATACCATTGACCTCTCGACACCTAAGTCTAATAATAGACTCAAATACACAGGTTTGGGACCAAAAATCAACCTTTGACCTTTTACCAAACTATACCTATGGTCCCCGGGATTTGACCCAAAACCAAACACAAATTCGGATTGTGTTGGTTCTCATCTCCCGGTACACGTATTTTCAAAGTATCATAACTTTTGACTCGTTTGGAGTTAAAAGCTCTATCTTATACCGAAACGAGCGTCTCGGCGACCAATACAACTATATCCTACAATCACAACCTGGACAAAAAATTAAAACCACGAAAATAGCCCTAAACAATCTGTTTGAAAACGACTCGTTCAAAATCATTCCAAAACTTGTTCTCAATCCATTTTATCGACATTAGACATCATCCTAAGTACTCCTAAGCATATCCAAACATCATTTTCAGTCCTAAACCCCTATTAATCAATATCCTCATAAAACCCAATCATAAAAACAAACATGCAATATGTTTAAACAATTCAAAAACACTAGAAACACCATTTTAAACACAACCCCACAACACATTTCATCAAACACCTTGAACACACCCAACACCCCCCACATTTCGTGGCTTTAGGGGCTGTGGAACACAAAACTCATAAACCCCTTTATGTTTTATGGATGAATTAACATTATATACACATGAATTAAACATGTGTATGGTTTAATTAGATCAAAATCCGTTTTTGAAAAATCACAAATTTTTGGAAAAAATCAATGGATACATGTTGTTAAATGCTATATCAAAACACTTACAATGATTTGTTAGAAGGTGGTCTTTGATTGGTTTCTTGCAAAACCCAAAAAAAAATGGATGTGGTGGTGGTGTTTGTGGTGGCCGACGGCCAAAGAAGAAAAAGGGAGAGAAAGGAGAAATTTTTGGAGAGTGTTTGTTTGTGTGTTTTTGATTTGGGTGTTTTGTAAAAGTATGGAGGGACCAAGGTGCAATTTGGCTAATCTTTTGGCCTTAAGTGAAAACGACTCTTCTAAATAGCGGGAACGACCTATTAGTCGACTTGAAAATTTTACGGAAGTCGGGGGTTGTCCCGAACACTCGAAAATACTTTTAAATGGTTCAAACGCACACAAAACGAATATACACATGGTTCCGACTCGAATTAACACGTAATAAAATAAAATCTCGAAAAACTCAAATATCGATCAATCGATAATAAAAGGTAAATTTTGTGCATCCGTCGGTATCGTAGTCGTCATCGGTTCTTCTTAAATCGTGAAACGTTAAATTACGACCGTAAACGTTGGTTTCAACTTAAAACGTCAAATAAATCCACGACAAAAATTCTTAAAAATTTCAAAAATATCCGTAAAATAGGATTAAATAAATAACGTTGGGCTCGAGATATCACATCCACAAATGAGTCGCAACTTAAGAGAGATGCTCATACTGAACAACTCTTGAGACAATAACTTAGCATCATACGGCACTTTCACGGGTCTTACATCCTCCCCTCCTTAAGGGAGCGACGTCCCGGCTCTCTCCGGTTCTTATACTCGCATTTTGTACTACTAGAAAGATGTGTACTTCTTCCTAAAGGAGTCTTCACGTTCTGTTGTGGACTTCGGTTCACGCCTCGGATTCCATCACACCTTCACGATGAGTATTATACCTTGCTTCAATCTCTTAACATCTCGATCCATGTTCTCCACTTCAATTTCCCAATTTCTTCCCACGGTTATCAACACATCTCTTTCCTAAGCTTCTCGCGGTTAGCAAGTGATTCTTAATCTACACCATCTCTTCCGTAGCCTCTCGAATAATTTCAAGTCCATTCAACTAACTTTTTCCTGCTTCATTGCATCCAACTGGCGATCTATACTTTCATTAACGTAATTCTTCAAAGGTTACAGCTTCAATGCTAACGTGGTAAATGTCGTTGTACAAAAATACTACCAACGGCAATTATCGATCTCACAACTATCAAAATCAATCACACACGTTCGGAGCATGTCTTCCAACTTTCGAATCGTCCTTTCACTTGGTTCATCATCTCATAAAACAACTACTCACAAAATAAAATCGCACGGGTCACACATAACCCCATCGATAACGTTCAGAATATACAAGACGAAGTAATTATTACTAGTCGTACAGAATCAACTTATCGCAATATTACGTACATACAAACCTATTTCATCAAAGACGAATCCATCGATACGGTAATCATTCGACGTATGCATAACTCTCTCGAAAACATCACAAACCAATCAAACACAAAAGCCATTATGAAGCACATAAAGCCGTATCACGACATGTTTGCAAAATAGCCAAACCATGCCAAGTGAATAAGTTCAACCAAGTTAACTCATGCTTGCTAATCAGCCAAGCCATGATAAAATAAGAAATGTTGACTTATTTCTCGGATGAGTCCAGTCCAAAGAAAATTGCAATACTACGAAGATTCACGAGCTTGCTAGCTATGGATGCATATCCAAAAAGAAATAAAATACACACATATGTCATCGCAGGGTGCTCACACACGGATCCATACCCACAAGTTATTACAAGAACACCATCCTACTTTCGTCCCAAACGTGGTCAAAATCTCAATAAGCATCACCGTTCACAGTTAGATATAAAAGAAATACATTACATGGCGCGTGTTCTCCATGATCGGACTTCATTGGACAATGTCGTCTCAAGTTCTCACAACTTACGATCACTCGACTAGATCACATACAACATAAACACATAAAAGACAAGGGTTCACCATAAAAACATCAACTATGGCTATCTATCGTTTATCCATCGATAATCAAGGATGGTTGAGTCAAGCAAAGAGGATTCCTCACTTAAATAAACGAAGACGGCAAATGGAATTGTCTTCCAACTACCAACGCACAGTTGGTAAACTTCAACAGTTTATCTCGTGTCGTTGACATATCAAAAGAACAAGATAAGAAAATATATAAAGTACGATACATTTGAGGTAGGAGAAGTCTTCGTCATTCCCCCTCAGAGTCCCTTGAACTCTGATTTCCTCTACTTTGGCAGTCTCCTATTCTTGTTTAAAATTTCTTCTCAGTGTCGGTATGAGCTCCTTTGGTATTTCATCAACACCCTAGCGATTCTGATAAATTTCACACGTTACACGCACACGTAAAAACATTTTCCAAAATTACTCGGTCACAGTGACTTACTAAGTCAACGCCAAACAAAAAGAAAAGATTTCAAAGAACACAAGAAAATTCAAAAAAAAAAATTCTTTAAGAATCAAAGAAATTACGACTACTTGCAAAAATGATCCACCATTTTTAAAAAGAAACGTTCTCATCCAAACGTTTATCAAAACACTACAAGTTTCAAGATGACCAATTTGTTTGACACGATAGTGCCCTTCCTAAACTATGCATAATTAGCTAGATCATGCATACTTAAGGGTCAAGCAACAACAACCAACAAAACAGGACTCTTCCCGAATTATGCATAGTTAGCTAAGCTGTGTATAATTGAGGATCGAGTGACGACACAAACATTATTATTACATACCAAATATGACTACGAAAGTTTTTGACCTAATCTTCAAAATAATTAAACCATTTGAAATGGAATTTAAAATGGGAAAATATTGTTACCATCGTTTTAAGAAACACATCAAACATTTTTCGTCTACTTTGGAAACATACATTACTTTGCCTATTTATGAGAAAAAAAATGAATAAATAATTAAGTAAATAAATCGACACCATTTACATTTGGTTGAACGAACCATTTAACACACTCATACATATTTTCAAAATAGACTATTCACCAATCAATGGTAAGGTGGTTCAGGATTCAAGATCATTGCAAGCACAAAAAAAAATAATAAAATCAAAAATCAATGAGATCGAATGAGGTAAACGAGCAATATAATTGCCACTAAAATTAACTACATTAGAAATGAAGATACTTCAAACATATGACAAAAGTCTCGGGATAACAACAGCGATCTACGAATACATAGAGAGAAAAAAATGGAATATCTACACAAGCGTAAAAAATAAAACAACGATCATAATTCCCATAGTCTCGAGTTGCACACACATTCCGCCAAGGGTATACGGGGAGAGAAGAATAATCACTTGGTTAAATAGAAACAATTTCACTAGGAAGATCGAGTTCTTTCACCTTTACAATTTGATAAAGCGGCTTCGTCTCCTTGCTTTTGTTCAATATAATTAAATAACCAATTTAATGAAGATTTATAGCATCATTCAAGTAAATACAGAATTTTAGGTTCCATTAACCGTAAGAAGAAAAGTCACAACGTCCATGAACAGGACAAAATATACCGGGTCACATACCCTCATTATCAAGTACTAGCGAAGTAGCAATTCAAAATAAATAAGGGTCTCATGCCATTGACAATATTAAAACGAAAAATCACATGACTACCCAAATTTAGATATAGACTTGCAAAATCAAAGAACTGATGTTGTACGATCGAACCATCATGACCCAAAAGATTAGATATACATCCTTATTAAATAATATACAAGTAGGCGTGTGTTGGGTAATCCATTTTCATTTTTTAATTAATGTTACCTTGTACCTTGTAAAAGCGAGCATTTACACATTTTTAATTTGGGTTACGCCATTAAAGAATTTATACCTTTCATTTTCCAATCTTTACAAAGTTTTTATTTCTGGAAAAATTTCAATCTCTCGGAAATTATAAACATTAGTAGATGCGGTGACTCGGTTATCATAATCGACAATTCATTAGGTTTGAAAATCTCCATACTTGTGTCAAAATCTCGTTAATGTTCATATCTTACGTACCATAAACGTACATAGTGAGAATTTTCGAAGTTTCACGTTATTATTCTTACAACTTATCTTATTACGTATATACAAATATCCAACACGACTCAAACTAGTCCAGTTGACTCTTAAAATTAACCTTTGACTTTTTATTATACATAAGTCTTCCTTAAAACTGGTTTGTTAAATCACATTCGCGCGCTTCGACTCAAATGCTAAAGAAGTTTGACGTAGTATTATTTCGGATAATTACTGATTTTAGTCGAGACTTGAATCTCAAAAATAATAATAATATAATAATATAATAATTAATCAGAAATTCTTATTTCAATAATTCAAAAATGTAGAAAATTCGACTTTTAATCCTTAGCCCATTATCAAATGGTTTTAAAATTAACACATCTCGTAGCGGAATAAAACAAAAGATTTTTCAAACGATTTTAAACAATTATCATCGAATTATGCATAGTGATTCTCTATAACGACAATTAAACAAACAAATGATTTCGAATGACGTTCCATCAATATTTAAAAATTTATTTCAAACGTTAGAATTTTTCACTTATAGTGTATATTCTGATTTTATCCCAGTTTATTCACTACAACAAGTAACGGGTTCTAGTTTACACCAATGCATACGTAAACATAACCTTATGTTTAAAATGAAACCAAATTTTACAAAGTTTTTAGCTCCAAAATACATGACCAATTCTTCTACTCATGTTTTATATTACAAGATACGTCAAAAGTTTACTACATTGACCCGAAAATTAATTCATACTAAATCCAAGTTATATATACTTAACTGTCATATCGTAAATTTTATTATAAACTCATTTTTAAAATTTATATTAAACAAATTCTTAACAAATCCATCACAAGCTTCTAGTATTAAATTATTAATATATAAAAACAAGGATTTTACGAGTAATATAAATTACTTATTATGATATACCAACCGAGGTTAAAAGAAAAATAATTTTACTTTGTCCATTTCTTCTCTACACTTATTTTTACTTGTTACAAGACACATCATAAGTCATTTTTATCCAAAAGTTTCATCCGCCAAGTATTAAATATGTAAAACACTTTATGTTTAACCCATTCAATCAACAAAGTTTAGTGCTTACTTAACTCACACAAATGCCGGACCCCGTCATGTGAAATATTAACTTCAAAATAATGAAACAACAAAACAAAATGAAATAAATGGAACGAGAATACGTATGTCAACTAAATGTTGTTATCGGCCTCGGATGAGTCTCGAAATCGTACTCCACAAAATTAACACAAAACCAACCAAATTCCAAGTTATCGCGATTGATCACAACGCTAGTCTATTTTAAAACACATCTTTAAAATTAAAGTAGAATAGTAAACAACGATTAAATGGCAACACGCCTCAACCATGCTTTATAACACACACAAATGTGATTCGTCGCTACGATGTACGCATCGTTGATTATACTTCGTCTATATTATAGTTGCGCCAACTAACATATCAAACCCATAAGGAATAAAGGAAATAAAGTAATACGTAAGTACATTACGTTTCAAAAGAAAATGTCCAAAATGACACATCACGGTGCGATAACGACAATCGAGATCAATCTAGTCAATATACAATATGTTACGAAACGTTATTTACGTATCTAGAGTATTAAACGAGTTTCACACTCGATTATTCGATCAATAAATTAATTATCAAGATTGATAATTGGTGGTAAGGCCGAATTCTCAACAAAACCGCATTTTAATGTACGATAATTACCCAAGGACCATTAATTCACGTGCAATGCCTTTAAATACCATAGTATATACATACTTATACATACAACCATTCCTACATACACGTAGGATTGCAACGTGGTGTTGCCATGTAATGCAATGTAGCCCGTTATGCCAATTACATGCAACATATACGATAATCTTTACAAGAATTTGCAAATTACGATGATAAGTACTCAACGTACAAAACAATATATCTCAATATATATCAAAGTATTTATTTACTAAATACTAGGGAATTCATATCAATTTTGAGGGATACATCTAAAATATAAAGCAATGCTAAAGAATTCTTACCGGAGCCATGCAGGATAGTTGTGTGCTTGGACAATTTCTTACGACACCAAAAGTTATAGTTTAGGATTTTTCAAAATGACCTAGTTCTCTATAACTCATGGCTCTGATACCAATCTATAACACCCCCACCAAATGCTATGCGCAGCAGAACTACAACAGTTGGGTGCTATACAGTTATCATCACACACAAGCTATTTCGAACGACTCAAAGAGACGTAGAAATTTAAACATAAATTAAAGATTATTTAAAACAACAAAGTCTACTGTTTTCCAAACCCCAAAAATAATATAAAACAGAGTTTGCGTTTTGGTCCCCACTGAATCTCAACCCAAAATACAATTTTCGTTCACATGACATAATATAAAGTATTTAAGTGTTAAAAGAGAGGAAAAACAAAGTAGACCGCCAAGCCACAACAACTTCCATCCTCGCATGCTCAACTGCTATCAACCTTGATTACCTGAAACACATGCTTAAAATCGTCAACACAAAGGTTGAGCGAATCTATAGGTTTATCAAATCATCAGTTGAACATAAGTGTAAAAAAAAACCAATCATGATCATTCAATAGCATTGTGGCCATACAATCTATTATTCAAGGATATGAAAATTGTGTTTAAGCTCATGACACTAAACCGTTAACTCAATCACCCGCGTAATAATTACCGGCGTGATTCAGATGAAACCAAGGCCCCTAATAAGGCATCAGTTGCAATTATACCTTATCTCTTATCACAAATTATCCGTCCGCAGGGGGTATCAACGTACTAGCCCTCGTCTCGGATAGGGTAGTCAACCCCATAGTACTATCACTTTGTATAAGCGGCTATTTCTAATCCACGCTAGGACTAAACAATAGTTAATAGTTCATGAATTTAGGGACTTTTGCAACTAGGTACTCAACACAATTTCAAGGCAACATTCGGGTCCAACAATCATTCATGACTTATGTTCATTTTCCTTTAAATAGCATGTATCCCCCTCGAGGGTAAAATCATTTGAAATAAGTAAAGAGCGAGGCTATAGACTCACCTTGCGTAGTAGTAGTGGTTCTAGCGAAGACGTAACGAGAAATGTCACCGACGACGTGGATGCCCGGGAAAATCAAACACTTGACCTAAAAATCAAGGTACGTAAACCAAATCAATACTCCGCGTACATTATTGTACTAAACACACGCAAATGCAAACACAATCAATGCTTATGAAAACTCACGCCAAAGTCAAACAAGTAGTTGTTACTAGACTTATACCATTTATCAATGTTATTAAAGTTACTATCCATTTTACGGTTTCGCCGATACTTACCAAAAGAATGGGCTGTTTTCCTAGACTTATACCCTTTTATAAAATTTGAGAAAATTCTCAAAAATACCTTAAGACCTGTAGAAAACCCATTTTTAATCCCATTAAAAGTTTTCGCTTTTACGACCCGTTACTCAACACATTACTAAACCTACATTTTTCGGACTGAAATTGCACTTTGACCAAGTCGGACTCATTTGACCCATTTAAAATATACCATTGACCTCTCGACACCTAAGTCTAATAATAGACTCAAATACACAGGTTTGGGACCAAAAATAAACCTTTGACCTTTTACCAAACTATACCTATGGTCCCCGGGATTTGACCCAAAACCAAACACAAATTCGGATTGTGTTGGTTCTCATCTCCCGGTACACGTATTTTCAAAGTATCATAACTTTTGACTCGTTTGGAGTTAAAAGCTCTATCTTATACCGAAACGAGCGTCTCGGCGACCACTACAACTATATCCTACAATCACAACCTGGACCAAAAATTAAAACCACGAAAATAGCCCTAAACAATCTGTTTGAAAACGACTCGTTCAAAATCATTCCAAAACTTGTTTTCAATCCATTTTATCGACATTAGACATCATCCTAAGTACTCCTAAGCATATCCAAACATCATTTTCAGTCCTAAAACCCTATTAATCAATATCCTCATAAAACCCAATCATAAAAACAAACATGCAATATGTTTAAACAATTCAAAAACACTAGAAACACCATTTTAAACACAACCCCACAACACATTTCATCAAACACCTTGAACACACCCATCACCCCCCCCCCCACATTTCGTGGCTTTAGGGGCTGTGGAACACAAAACTCATAAACCCCTTTATGTTTTATGGATGAATTAACATTATATACACATGAATTAAACATGTGTATGGTTTAATTAGATCAAAATCCGTTTTTGAAAAATCACAAATTTTTGGAAAAAAATCAATGGATGCATGTTGTTAAAAGCTATATCAAAACACTTACAATGATTAGTTAGAAGGTGGTCTTTGATTGGTTTCTTGCAAAACCCAAAAAAAAATGGATGTGGTGGTGGTGTTTGTGGTGGCCGACGGCCAAAGAAGAAAAAGGGAGAGAATGAGAAATTTTTGGAGAGTGTTTGTTTGTGTGTTTTTGATTTGGGTGTTTTGTAAAAGTATGGAGGGACCAAGGTGCAATTTGGCTAATCTTTTGGCCTTAAGTGAAAACGACTCTTCTAAATAGCGGGAACGACCTATTAGTCGACTTGAAAATTTTACGGAAGTCGGGGGTTGTCCCGAACACTCGAAAATACTTTTAAATGGTTCAAACGCACACAAAACGAATATACACATGGTTCTGACTCGACTTAACACGTAATAAAAATAAAATCTCGAAAAACTCAAATATCGATCAATCGATAATAAAAGGTAAATTTTGGGCATCCGTCGGTATCGTAGTCGTCATCGGTTCTTCTTAAATCGTCATACGTTAAATTACGACCGTAAACGTTGGTTTCAACTTAAACCGTCAAATAAATCCACGACAAAAATTCTTAAAAAATTCAAAATTATCCGTAAAATAGGATTAAATAAATAACGTTGGGCTCGGGATATCACATCCACAAATGAGTCGCAACTTAAGAGAGATGCTCATACTGAACAACTCTTGAGACAATAACTTAGCATCATACGGCACTTTCACGGGTCTTACACCTTTCAATAAATCAACCCCTTCCAAATTACGAATGAAGCAGGTATGCTCTCGAAAAGCAACTTCCAGGTTTGCATCACAAAATTGTCACACAGAAAATAGGTTGTGACCGAGACCTTCCACATAATACACTCTCGAAATTATAACATTCCCAATATGATATTCACCGTAACCCATTATCTTTGCAATATGATCATTTCCAAATCGAACCGTACCAAGAAACTTGCTGACGAAATTTCTGAGCTGAGAGCGATCTCCGGTCATATGCTTGGAGCAACCAAAGTCCAAATACCAGAGAACAATTTGGACCACCTGTTTACAACAACAACAGTAGACAATGCATTGGAAACTATTGGTTCCGGAGTGTTAGCAGATACAGATAAAATATTATCAGAATTGATAACATTTTTGTGACCATTAGATTTCCTGCGTTTTCTAATGTGAGTTTTAGCACTAACAGGTTTTACAGTTCCAACTTTCTTAGGTTTTGGATTATCTGCGGGCACTACAGTGGGAGTAGACCTATTTAAAGGGCACTTGGTTCCTACAGTAGTGTCAGTGTTCCTAGTTAAAGGACACGCTTGTGTTTTGGTAGCCTTGGTACTCCTAGTTAAAGGGCACGCTTTCTTCGCTGTAGTGGGAGTGATCCTAGTCAAAGGGCACATATTTCCTACTATAGTGAAAGTTCTACCAGTGGGGCGCCACATCCAACCAACTTGGGTTAACACTTTCCCGGTCGGTTTCCATTCTAATCCATTTTTCCGGGCATACATCTCATTCACATGGTCAATAAGGCAAGAATCATGACGACTAGAAAACATACATTCATTGCAATTCCAATATTCCAAATTAGAATTCACAGTAGGCTTAGAACGCTGCACAACCGCAGAGCCTTTAGGTTTAGCTACATGATTCTTTTTATTCAAAACAGAAATAACATTCCTAGGATGGGCTTCTACTTTCTTCTTCACTTGACTACTAGATGGGGGCAAGATCCTATCATTCTTCTTGTTTCTTTTAAGCTTAGATCTTTGAGCCTTAGTAGTGGTGCTTACTCCTGTAGAAGGCAACACGAGAATATTAGAAGCTGGTTTTGATTCCGCCTTATCTTTAGTGACCAAAGTTTGAGATGGTTTAGTCCTAGGGCCCTTGTTAAGTGGTGTGACGGCAATAAGGGTTCTTTTGATTGCACTAGAGGACGATGCTGAGATAGTGGCTGCGTTATCCACAACATTCTTACCTTTAAGAGTACGAAGTGTTTCCTTTAACTCAGCCAAGACCAGGTTCTTATCACAAATTTGTTCCCTCAAATCAGATATTTCCACCGACTTTCGATTCAATTGTTCAATCAATGATTGATTCTGTGCAGTGGTATGAGCACATGCTGGCTGTACTGAATCGAAAAGTCGTGTATTTTTCTGTTTTAAGTTATCAACTTTGGACAACATCTTGGAAACTCGATTATCTAGATCAAGTTTAAAATTCTCCGCGGCCTCAAGTACGTTCACACAGTGAAGCTCCTTAGATTTCTCTATGTCTATCGGCAAAGATTTAGCAACCTTGTCACTTGGATGACGCTGTTTTGATTGTAAATTCAATCGAAAATTCTTTTCAAAATTTGCATAATCGATATTAACACCTTCGAATGACGTTTCAAAGATTTCTTGAATAAATTGTATCTTGCATTCAAGCGAAATACAATGTGTTTGAATCTCATCAAAACGTTTTGAAAGCGATGAATATGAATCTTGAAGCTTTAAAAATTCAGCGTCAGATTCGTGACAACTACTATCTACCACAGTATCCACAGATTCAACATTATGCACAATAGAATCATTATCAACACTTGTATTCACACAGACAGAAACTATATCATGAGACATCACTTGATTCAGAAGCAGATCATTATGGCATGAAACCCGTTCTATTTCAAGTAAACTGTTTTCATAAGCATCTACCATTTCATTGAAAACACGTCTAACTTCTTCTATTTCCAAAAACAAATCTTGATCAATATTACGAAGACAAGCTTT
The DNA here is from genome assembly GCA_025667525.1 of Glebionis coronaria. Taxonomy (NCBI): domain Eukaryota; kingdom Viridiplantae; phylum Streptophyta; class Magnoliopsida; order Asterales; family Asteraceae; genus Glebionis; species Glebionis coronaria. Next base: position 364,481 of record JANFOE010001525.1, on the reverse strand, counting down.
AACATTGTTTACAAACGGAACAATTTCATCTCGAAACGCAGCTCTAGTGTGCTCAAAGTTCCATTCACCTTCCGTTATGGCCGTGGCCGTCGTACGTTCCAAAATGACCTTGTCAAAATCGGCTAAGTGTTGGTGAACCGTATTTAAGTTAACGGATGCCTTACTTACCGGTGGAATTAACTTAGTTAAATCTTTTTTGACGAGTGTAGGAGACGTACTAGGAAGGTTTTCATTTGACAAACTTTGGGGCACAAGAACTGTTAATTCTGCTAATTCCTTTTGTAAGCGAATGCGTGTCTTTTTCGAAAATTGATCTTTGTTATGTTGATCATAATTAATTGTATGGAATTTTGAAAGCATTTTAGAATGAGTTTCATCCCCAAGTGATTGTGTCTCCTCAGTACTACGAACAAAAGGTGCTTCTTTCGATTTGCCAATTATGGTCATATCATAAAGGTCGGGAATATATTCCTGAGCTTTTTTTGCATAACCGGGATTAGGTGGTAAATCTTGAAGACGCTTAAGTTCGAATTCTTTAAATGATTTAGTTAAAAGAGAACCTTTTCTGTGGAAGCGTATTGTTTTAAAAGCTGTTGTTCTTTGAATTTAAGAAGTTTGGTAGCATTAATTTCCGATTCAACCTTTTTAGACTCGAGAGTTTTGAAATCCATTTTAAGTTTCTGAAAATTATTGACAACCGACTCTTTTTCTTTTAATTCATTGTAAAGATTAGCTTTTAATGATTCTATTTCTTTCAAGTGTTCAATCTTTTCAAAACGAAATTGGTCAAATTCAGAACATGTTATTTTCTCTTCTTGAGGGACCATTTCAAAAGTTTTGACCTTTTCTTTATGCAACGCAAGCTCAGCAGTTAGGGTGGAATTCGTATCTACGGATTGTCTGAGGGCCATATGCATTTGATCAATAATATGTTTAGGCACCATGACCAAATCATGTTGAGCATAAGATTCCATACCCGTCGTAGCATTTGGTTGAGGTTCACTCAAATATGTTGCATTGGGTACCACATCATTTGAGTTACTAGTCCCCGAATGCTGTTCGAGGTTGTCATTTTCATGCCCAACTTGATGTTGGTTATCATCAATATTATTAGATGTGGTTGGTACCTCACTGATGACATCAGAACCGTAGTGAGAGAGATTAGAAACGACAGCAGCTTGGGCATAGTGAATGTCATCACAATCAGAATCATATGCGTCAAGGTCATCTGCTTGATAAGCTGCATTAGAAGTAGAAACGACTACAATGCCTTCAGTATCTGCTGCCCCTGGGTCTGCAAGAAATGCCAACTCCTCTTAATCCAAAATTTTCCCCTTAGACTGAGCATCAACCAAATACATCTTCTCACGAAACCATGCATCATCCCTCCTCCTTTTCGGCTGAGTGCATTCCCTAGCCATATGACCTTGTCCTCGACAATTGTAGCAAGTCACAACCTTCTTAAGACCAATAGGACTCCCATTTCCACTAGCTTGAGAATTCACAGCTTGATTGTTCCCAGTCCTTGTAGGAGGTCCATATGAATTTTTCCTTCCTTGAATAGGTTGCACCGTCACTTGACCATCTTGAACAGTGGCTTGTTGTCGAGGATTTGATGAGGTGCGGAGCTGATTGTTTGTTGGTGGAAATCCTCTAGTTGCAACAAGTTTTGACAAGTAAGCGGTGAGATGGTTTAGTACATCAACCGGCGTATCATTTAGAGTAAAGACCGGTGCTTGGATTGGTGGAAGTTCATTAGAGTAGAAAGCTTGTGCTGGTTGTGCTTCTATTGGAAAATATCCTTGCTGAGGAGTATAGCCCAATGGAGAAGTGTTGGCTTGTGATGGTGATGTTTGATATGGTGGTTGCTGTTGAAAAGATTGTTGATGAACACTTTGTTGATATTCTTGTTGTGGCATCATTGGTGGTTGATAAGATGGTTGCTGTGGTTGCTGATAGATGTGTGGTGGTGGTTGCTGCAAGTATGATGGTTGTTGATAAGTATAAGCCATGTTTTGTTGAGAAGCATACATTGCAAGTGGATCATGAACTTGAGGTGTAGACAACCGAGCCTCGATCACATGGCATTCGTGTTGTTGAAGAAAAGCTTGAAGTTGATCCACATTGGTGTTATGCAAGTCCTTAGCCAATTTAACATCCGTCACGTATTTTTTCCATTCTGGAGGAAGAGTGTTCAAATACTTGGTGTTCAATTGAAAGGTAGGGATTTCCATGCCATAGATATTAAGCTCATTCAACAATAGGGTAAATCTCAGATAGTAATCATTGAGAGTCTCCCCTGGCACATAGGCAAACTTATCAAAAGTATCATAAAGCTTACACTCTCGTTCTTGTTTAGTTAACGAGGTGCCTTGCATTAGAACACGAATTCTATCCCATAACTCTTTGGCAACTTTATGTTTGCTGACGAGTTTGTAGACATCCAGAGGAAGGGCTTGGAGAATGATGTTTGTAGCATACTTATCACATTTATCTTGAATCTTCATATCTCCAGTCAACTCACCCGTTGTGCGAGGACGAGTAGTCGTACCTTCCGTCACTGTACCATAATCTAATGGTCCATTAAGCACCGATGCCCAAATTAGATGTCCATTCTCCTTGTTCAACATATAAAGTTCCATTCGGGAAGCCCATTCCTCATACATAGTCTTCACCAACATTGGTGGACGATTATCCGTACCCGAGAGGATGGACTTATCCGTAAGAGATGTGTACTCCATTTCAATAAGTTAAGATTTACAAAGTTGATCGAACAATGAAATAAGCTTAAGTGTTTTTGTGTTGAAGTCGAGAAACAATGTTAAAATCCCTTAAAATATGTTCTCGATAAACCAAAAATTCCAAGAAAAAATATGTTAAAATCCCTTACACATTTTTTATGGAATAATTTTTGGATTGTCGGAATGTCTAGATCAGAATGCCAGATCGGAATGTCAGATCGGAAAGTCTAGATCGCAAAGCAAGGATGTCGAAATGTTTAGATCACAAAGTCCAGATCGTAATGTAACTTGGTCGGAATGATGGTGGTATCGGAATGCCTACATCGAAATGCAATGCTGTCGAAATGATCAGATCGCAAAGCCTGTCGGAATACTCAGATCGCAAAATCTATCGGAATACTCAGATCGCAATGCTCAGATCGCAGAGTAGCTGACAAAATTCAAGCAGAGTAACGACTTAAAATACTTCCTTATACCCGTCGGAATCCCAGATCGCAAAGTACGATCGGAATGTCCAGATCGGAATAAGTAATAAAACCCACGTATCGCAATGTAGAACCAAAACCCTTTCCGATGGTGATGGTTGTTGCGATGGAAGCCCACGTTTCGCTTGTACTTTCCGATGGAGATTCTGCTTAAATTTAGGAATGAAGAACACACGACTTTTTTTGCACTTTTGATCCAAGAAAGATGATGTTTTAAAGAAAAACCAAGATACCAAGAATCCTTTAAACACGAATCCCTATGTCACACTACTTAAGACTACGATCAAACACCAAAAAAATTTGAAGTTTCGGCAAAAACAAACGAACACACTACGAAATGTTTAGAAAACAAAACGCAACACAAAAACAAACCTATATTTCATCCCAAGCTCTTGATACCATTTGGACCAAATCCAAAACTGAACACATTTAAAAACCATTAAAAGATCTCAGTTTCGTTTCTTATATATCTTTTGAAGATATATTAGATCATTAAGATCTATTAGAAACGACATCATCATAGATCTATACTTAATTTTCGAGATTAAAGATAGATTAATATTAGATGTTAACAATCAATCTTTATTTCGATTGTTAAAACACAAATCAACACATGCAATCATCGACCTACCCGAGACCTTGTACAACAAGACCTTGTGGCTGAGAAAATCTTTATCAGCAACGTTTAATCATATGAGGGGTGTCGTTAGATTTTATATGTGTATTTGATTGAGATATAAAATGGGGTAGTATTTGGAGATGATGAAGATTAATGAGGGGCGATGTTAACAAGGTTGAGAGGATAGTTGGTGGACGGAAGTTACTATGTTGAAGGGAGAAGGAGTTTGGCAGAGTTTAGTTGAGAGGCGGATTAAACAAGGAAGGTGTTTAGGGTTGAATGTGAGATATTTTAGGATTGGATGTGTTATAACCTCACATTGTTGGACCGGGTCATGGTGTAAAGGTGTGATGGGCCGGGTAATGTGATGGACTCACATTTTGTTTCAAAAACATTGAAATGGGCCGTATGTGTTTAAACACACAATATAAACAAGTTTTCATTTCAAAATTAAGTATTTTGAATAAAATTTTGTGGATATTGACGGGATTTAAATGTGACATCGTGTCGAGACGAAAAAGACGTGACAATTGTGACGAGAATTTATTTTGACGAGAACAAAATAAAAAAATGGGCGATTTTTTAGTGGCTACAGATTTTGTTTCATCGGGTATTAATTGCGTGACGTTGAAGACGGATTTTTCGAAGGCGTGTATTTATTTTATCTTTTAATAGATAACTTGCTCGTGCTTAATCCTAGAATGAAGACTTGGTTATCTGGTTTCCGGGTTCGGGGTGGATGGTTGATGACTCGGATAACTATCACTTAAAGAGGTTACATTGTTGTACTCAGTGTCACGCGCTTAGTCGACGTGGATAATTTCAAGAGGTGTTGTGCTTATAGACTTCTTCAGTGATGCATTGAGTACTTAGAGATTTCTCCACCGTTCTTCATTCAACAATAGTGCAAGCTTAAGTCACAAGATCGAAGGATTCTTATTCAGTTTCACGTTTGATGTATCTGGTTCATTCTTTCAGTGGTCACTTCAAATTGCTTTCACGTGGGATGGTAAAGGTGGCCATGGAGAGTTTATGAGAAGAGATTTTCGATCAACAGCTGATTCTCACAAAGAATATAATTCAGCTTATTTATTATTCTCACGAGATTTCAGGTTCATGTGCGTACAATTTATTGATGGTTCCGAGTTTCGAAACCATCAAGGGGGAAGAAGAAGACACATTGAATGCACAACGAGTACACGTGATGAACTTCATACCTTTTTTTGATTTGAAGATATTCCGGGATGACATTTGTCATAGCCGCAGAGAAAATCAGTGTTTTAACTCGTGTCGTTATCAATCTCCAAACGGTACACTACTGATTCGAGGTTTAATTGTTTGATTGTTGCAATTAAACATCATCATTATCCTATATGCATTCCCGGGACTTAATTGACTATGGTGCATCTCCGGAAGAAGATATGTGCATTTCCGGGACTTAATTGACTCTGGTGTTACGATGTCAACTTCATGAATGGGATAAAGTGTCCACTTCAGTATTTGAGCTTCATAATTGGGATTAATTTACCTTCTTCAACTATGTGGGGGAAGAAGTGTCTTGATTCTTTCTGGTATGCATAACTTGAACTCTCAGGGGGAAGAAAAATTCAGAAGAATTATTCAAGCGTGAGAAGAAAAGTTGTTGATCTACTTGGTGTGCCCCAAACATTCAATCCCTCTTAGCAACATTATCATGTTATATGATGGGATTTGCTAGTTAGATTCCGCTGTGCGCTTAATCATTCTAAGCTTTATTGAAAGTTTTGAAGTTGCTTACGAGGATTGTTGGTTTAGGGGGAAGCTATTTAAAAAGCTTCTACATCAAGTTTATGTGGCATGAATTAGGGGGAAGCTAATTCAGAAGCTTCTCCTTAACCAGAAGTGTATGGGTTACTTAGCTTGTGCCGTTACAGTATTTCTTCTACAAGTTACTTTAAAGATGAGTCGTTTTGAAGACGAAGGCCTCATAAGACTTCATCAGCATTGGATGCTTCATGAAAGATCTTGTTCTTAATCATTTTATACTTGTTAGGAAGAATATTGTAAGGAATTCTACACGTCGTCCCATGGGGGAAGATTATTGGAAACTCACTTTATGTGACGACATTTAAGAATTCCCATTAGTTATCATAGTCACACACATTTAGACTAGACTAGGTTCATTGTATAGTTTAGGTTGTGTGTGTGGCTATATATACCCCTCCTTAGCTTCCAAGGAGGGGTGTTGATTGTCATTTGTTCATTTTCTAAATACATTTTCTCTTTACTTTCAACCACTCTTCTCTCTCTCTAAACCAACAATGGCTTCCACCACCATCTACCACCACATTAGACCACCGGATCCATTTTAGCATTTCTACATATTTGGTTGATTTGATCTTCAAAAGTTATTGGGTTTTGTGTTTTTATTGTTGGGATTTGATGTTTATGGTTGATAAATGATTAGTGTTTAGTTTGGTTTAAATCTCTTGGTTAAATTTGGCTTATTTTGATTAAAATCGCATTACCTTGTCTTTGTCTGTTACTGTTCTTCGTCCCCAATATTCCGGATCAAGCACTGTTCAAAACCTTTCATCCGGAATATTTTATATTCCGGATCAACTACTTCCATCCGGAATAATTAATTATTCTGGATCATCCATTTATTCCGCATAAGCTATTTATTCCGCATGAACCTAGTATTCCGCATAAGCTATTTATTCCGCATGAACCTTTTATTCCGAATGAACCTACTATTCCGCATATGCATTTATTCCACATGAGCAGTTTATTCCGCATGAGCCATTTATTCCGCATAAGCATTTATTCCGCATGAGCAGTTTATTCCGCTTGAGCTTTTATTCCGGATCAAAGATTATTCCGCATGAACTAGAAATATTCCGCATGAAGCCTTTTTCCATTTATTTCGAATAAACCTTGTATTCCGAATGAACTATCCTTGTTGATTATTCCGGATAGAGCATTTCTTCAGTTATTCCGCATCAACAACCTTATTCCGAATCAAGCTTTTATCTTGGATATTCCGGATCAAGCATACATTCCGAATCAAGCAAGTTTTCAGTAAGGTTATTATACTGTTTAATCGTTTAAGTGTTTAATTTTAATTCAAGTTTTATTTCACTAACTGTTTTTGGTTTAAATCTTTTATTCACTTCAAGCATTTACCTTTTTAGTAGAATAGAAAACCAAACCCCCTATTTGTCACCAAGAACAACTATTCAACTTTAAGCTGTGATCAATTCGAGAAGATTCCGAGATTAATCTGAACCCTAATCTAAAATCAGTGTATCACTCACGTCCGAGAAAATTTAATTTCTCGTTAATGAGGATAAGTTTATCATCGGCGATAAACTTTCCTTTATTTGAAGATCGGGTCATCATCTGATAGTTAATAATGAGCCTTATACACGAGCTTAAAACCTTTGAATGCTTTTAGGATAAGCTCGTGTCTAAGAAAACTTAATTTCTCGTTCGCGTAGATAGACTTCCCTGTCTCTAAAGTCTGGGTCATCGTCTGTCATTTAGCGAGGAGCCATTTACACGAGCTTAAAATCGTTGAATAGTTTTAGTATAAGCTCGTGTCCGAGAAAAATTAATTTCTCGATTTGAGGGTAAGTTATCGTTGCGAAGATAAACTTCCCTGTCTCTGAAGTCCAGGTCATCGTCTGTCATTTAACGAGGAGCCATCTACACGCGCTTAAAACCTTTTGAATAGTTTTAAATGTAATCTTGTGTCCGAGAAAAATTAATTTCTCGTTTTTGAGGATAAGTTTATCATCGGCGATAAACTTTCCTTTATTTGAGGAACGGGTCACAGACTGTGATTTGTCTATAAGCCTTTGTGCATGAGCTTAAAAAACTTGGAATGTTTTTATATAAGCTCATGCCCGAGAAAAATTAATTTTCTCGTTGTAAGGATAAGTTTATTAATAACTGATTTTTGGTTGGTTAATAAAAAGGTTTGCTTGCAAGATCTTTCTTTGTGTTGCTCGTACCCAATTGATATATGTCGTTGTTTCATTCTCGGTATCTTCTCGAATCGATCACGGTTAAAAGTGGAATCGTTGTAGTTGGTGAATTAAAAGGGGGATCTTTGGTCTAAATCTACTAAAATGATAAGTGCTAGAAGTAATAAAATTAAACTAAAAGCAATTACTAAGAATAAAACTAGAATTTAAATCAAACAGTAAGTACCTAAACTTGGAGAAAACAACTTATTCGAAATGAATGCTTGATCCGGAACATCAGGGAAATTTAGCTTATTCGGAATATTTCTTCTCATGCGGAATAAAACTTGAAAACTATATTCGGAATAATGGCTTATCCGGAATGTCTGCTCTACTCGGAATAATAGTCTATCCAGAACATTTGTGCTTATGCGGAATAATCTGGCTATGCGGAATATTATGGCTATGCAGAATATTAGCTCTACTCGGAATGTTTTAGAGAGAAAACTCTATTCGGAATAACCGGTCATCCGGAATATTGATTATTCCTGATGGACATGTTGATTCGGAATGTTTGCTAGAAAACATTGATCCGGAATAATGTTCCTATGCGGAATAACGAGCTTATTCGGAATATTGGCTCTACTCGGAATAATTTGATATTCCGAGTAAACAACAAAATCACAACCTTGATCCGGAATATTTGATATTCCGAACCAACAGTACAATCACATACCCTTATCCGGAATCTGGGCAAGTTGATGGTGCGATGAACAGGGGACGACTGAAACACAGATTTAACACAAAATTTCACCAAGTTTTTAATCAAGACTTAAACCAATTTAACCACTAACCATTTACTTATAATAAACATCAATCCAAAACAACAAAAACACAAAAACCACGTACTTTTTATGATCAAACCAATAAAATGAACTTAAGAACTTTGAATCACAAAGAGATGAAGAACAAGATGATAGAAAGATTAAATGTAACTTGTATTGATGATTAAGATTCAACAAACAAAATGGAAAGATTAAACTTACAAGATTCATGAAGAAATCAAAGAAAATGAAAACCACTCCTTAAGGGAGATGGTTGTTCCTACGAACTAGGAGATATGTAACTGAATAAAAACTAGTGGAAAATTGTGAATGGGAGGAGTATTTATAGGCTTCCTCCTTGGTTGGTGAGTGGGCTTTCTCCTTTTCTTTTTGTCTTCTTGTCTTTTTAGAAAAGTTGACGTTTTCGATTTCGATTCGGGATTTGTCGACGAATAAGTTCAACTCGTCTTTTAATTTCTTCATTTAGTAGACTTGAGTTTCTTCGACATGTGTAAATCTTCCATCTTTGGTCCTTTTCTTCGATAAATCTTAAAATAGGCCCATTGACTTCTAATCTTTTGCATCTCTTGGACTATAAACTTCGTCTTTTCGTCTTTTTCCTCCATTAAACCCGTTCAATCCCATGTTTTCTCCAATATTTATCCGGTTGGCTCTGAAAACACAACTAACACACAAACCACGCATAATTCCAAACAAATGACATTAAATACGCGTTTTGGTCTTGTTTTAGTAAGAAATAAGTGGTAAAAGGATGGGTGTTTTCACACCTATCAAATTCCCTACACTTAACCATTGTCATGCCCTCATGCAATGCTTAGTGATAAAGCAATTATACACTTTTCTCATTTTCAATCAACCTTGGCCTTATTAAAATACTACTAAACAAAAATTTAAACACTAAGAGAAATTAAAACTTTACAAGAAACAAAAGGATATAAACCATTTTCACTTGAAAATAGCTATATGGAAATAACTTGCAAGGAGATCAAGGACTTACATTAGGGCTTTGGTGCTGCGAAGATTTATCACCCTCAAGTTTCACGGTCCCCAAACTAAGCTTAAAAACGAGATCCTTGTTATTATAAGTTAGCAATTCAAACACTTACACACATGGCTTAATTATATGCTTAAACTCCTTTATTCCTAGGTGTATCTCTTATATTTTATTTTTGTCTTAGAATGATAATGAAGATGCATTTTTGGACTTATTTCGATTGTTTATTTAGGCTGAAAGCAAAGTAGGACGATTTGATTAATATTTAGCTAAAGGACAAAATCTCTTAAAAATGCTTCTCGGTTTATCAAAAAGTTCATATCTTGGCATAACTCGGTTCACGATTTGAGACCTTTCTCGGGCCGATATTTGGCATGTACTTCATACTTCATATCTTGAGAGACGTTCTTGAGATAATGGTCTTCTCTTCGTTAATAGAGTTTCTTCACTTGGAGACTCTTGAGGGGTACTCCAACTTTGTTGACCACGAATTCATGATTATTTCTTCAATCGCTAATTGGGATTTTGAGATACAACGATCCGCCTCTTTTTCGGACTTGGATCTATTTATCCTCATACCTTGTTAGGGTCTTTTCGGATAGACTTCTCCATTGTCTTTATGGGAGTTGATTTCTTTTCGTCGTGAGTCTTGATCCTTAATATTGATTTTGGAAATAATGCTTTTCACATCACCTTGGATCTTTAGCAATAAAATGGAATCCTCATGCCTTGTTAGGGCCTTTTTGGACTCGCCAATCTTCGCGCCCCGCTTCATAAGTTATGCCTTGGCTATGAACTCTTATCATTACCGAGCAACTTTTAAACGATCTTGGGCTAGAAGCTAAGTAACCTTTCAAATCGTACGACCTTACTTATTGCAGATAAATTATTAGCAAGTGATGGGAGAATAGGCAAATAATTACACCAAGTGAGCTTGTGCAAGAATACCGACTTATAATTGACTATCATTTCTCGTCCTCCACAATTTAAAATCTCAAGTAATGAGACTCGTGGATGCTTAGCCTAATAACCCAATTAAGGTCTACATGGTTAAGGATACTAGCTATAATAAACTTGGATAAGTCTATTCGGGTTGAGTCAAAATAATCGCAACGGGTCTAATATGTCAAAGATTTCAATACTAGCTACCCCACTTTATTAATATTTTTGACTTTATTGCGGGATATATACATATGAAAGCAACAATAAAATTTAAAAATTACGAGTAAACGGCCAAAGTTAATTAAGAATTTGAAAAATGCTGAAAAAGATGATTTTCCGGTTAAATGAAGGCATTTTCATGGAAAAGTCCACTTAAAACTTCGATAGAAGTCCCCCCTACACTTAAGATAAACATTGTCCTTAATGTTTAAGCATGTGGGAAAAATCTCCCCTACACTTATGACATTGTGCACTTTGGTTAAATCAAGATAAGGATGAGACGACTAAAGTGATCAATTTCAAATGTGAGTATGAAGACAATTGAATCACGATAGTTGAGAGATAGAACTGGTATTGCGGATAACATGGGAGCACGGTTCTTCAAAGATTCCAAGAGTGCACTTATCCCTGTAATTACATCACCATCAAAATACAAGCAACCTATATAGCTCCCCATACACTTAGGATGAAAAACGGGAAAGGGGGATAGATACTCGGGTTGCCTCCCGAGGAGCGCTTGTTTTTGTTCACCGAGTCACGAGCTTGACTCGGTCCGGAACTAATTCAAGGGAAACGTGGTGAGGGATGGAGTCATCTCATAGAGATGTCCTCACCAAAGTACAATTTCAAACGCTGGCCATTCACCTTAAAGTTGGGCCCATTTGGCTGAGAAAGCTCAATGGTGCCATAGGGAAAAACATTGGCGATGGTGAATGGACCAGACCAGCGGCTCTTCAACTTGCCCGAGAAGATCTTCAACCGAGAGTTAAAAAGTAAGACTTGATCACCAACGTGGAACTCTTGGTTCTTGATTTTATCATCGTGGATAATCTTGGTCTTCTCTTTGTAGATCAATGAGTTCTCGTAAGCTTCATTCCTCAATTCTTGTAGCTCGTTGAGTTGAATCTTGCGAATATCACCGGCTTTGTTGATGTCGAAGTTAGCCCACTTCAAGGCCCAGTATGCCTTATGTTCCAGCTCGATGGGGAGGTGGCATGCTTTCCCGTACACAAGACGATAAGGTGTACAACCAATCGGTCTCTTATAGGCGGTACGGAAAGCCCACAGAGCATCATCAAGTTTATCAGCCCACGAGGCACGATGCTCTCCCACAGTACGTTCCAAAATTCTCTTCAATCCACGGTTGGATATCTCGGCTTGACCGTTGGTTTGAGGATGATAAGCGGTGGAAAGACGGTGATTGACACCATACTTAGCCATGACTCTTTCAAATTGATCGTTGCAAAAATGAGTCTCGCGGTCACTGATAATAGCACGAGGAACACCGAATCGAGCAAACAGTTGTTTCAAGAATTTACAAACCACCCTCGCGTCGTTAATGGGTAAAGCTTTGGCTTCAACCCATTTAGAAACGTAGTCGACAGCGACAAGGATGTATTTGTTGCCTTTAGAAGAAGGGAATGGCCCCATAAAGTCGATGCCCCATACATCAAAGATTTCACATTCTTGTATGAAATTTTGAGGCATCTCATCTTTATGTGTGATCTTGCCTTGTTTTTGGCAAGCATCACAATGCTTAACCATCTCGTGAGCATCACGATAAATGGTGGGCCAATAAAATCCCGAATCAAATACTTTTTTGGCGGTGTAGTTGGGACCAAAGTGACCACCGGTGGGTCCTTTGTGGCAAGCCTGGAGAATGTCAAAAGCTGCTGGTCCGTCAACACATCAGCGAATAATCAAGTCAACGCATTGTTAGAATAGAAAAGGGTCATCCCAAAAGTAAGTCTTAACATCATTCAAGAACTTCTTCTTTTGTTGGGATGTTAACCCTTTGATGAGAACACCACCCGCTAAGTAGTTTGCAATGTCGGCAAACCACGGGGTGTCATCCAGATTGATATTAACAAACATTAAGGTCTCAAGCGGAAAAGAGTCATTGATCTCTTTGTTCGGATGATCCCCTTGATATGGATCCTCAAGTCTACTAAGATGATCCGCGGCTAGGTTTTCGGCACCCTTCAATGTTGAATTCTTGAAGGAGTAAAACCCAGCGAAGAAGTCTTGGCTTAGAGTCGTGTTTAGTCATCAAGTACTTCAACACGGAATCGTCCGTGTATACGATGGTGGTGGATAAAACAAGATAGGGGCGAAATTTTTCAAAAGCATAGACAACAACTAAAAGCTCTTTTTCGGTTGTCGTATAATGAAATTGAGCCCCCGTCATTGTTTTGCTAGCATAGTGGATTGGTTGGAAGTGTTTGTTGATCCTTTGTCCCAAAACCGCACCAATAGCAAAGTCGCTAGCATCGTACATCAACTCAAAGGGTAGCTCCCAATTAGCGGCAACTAAGACCGGTGCCTTAGTTAGCTTATCCTTAAGAAGATTGAAGGCTTCGATACACTCTTTAGAAAAAGAGAAAAGGAGTATCTTTTTCCAAGAAGTGGGTCATCGGGCGAGCGATTTTAGAGAAATCCTGAATGAATCGACGATAGAAGCCCGCATGACCCAGAAAACTTCTCACACCCTTCAAGGTTGAAGGTGGAGGTAATTTGGCTATGTCATCCACTTTAGCACGGTCGACTTCAAGACCGGCTTTAGAGATTTTGTGTCATAGCACAATGCCTTATTTTACCATAAAATAGCATTTTTCCCAATTCAGAACAAGGCGAGTGTCTTCGCACCGCTTAAGCATACGTTCTAAATTGGCAAGGCAAGAAGAGAATGAATCCCCAAAGACCGAGAAATCATCCATGAAGACTTCCATGGTTTGCTCAACCATGTCATGGAAGATAGCCAACATGCACCTTTGGAAAGTCCCGGGGGCATTGCATAAGCCAAAAGGCATTCTTTTGTAAGCAAATGTGCCATAGGGACAAGTGAATGTTGTCTTCTCTTAATCTTGGGGATCGATGTATATTTGGAAATAACCCGAGAAACCATCAAGAAAGCGGTAATATTCATTACCCGCTAAACGTTCAAGCATTTGGTCCATAAAAGGAAGAGGGAAATGATCCTTTATCGTGGCATCATTGAGTTTGCGGTAGTCTATACAAACTCTCCACCCAGTAACGAGACGGGTAGGAATCAACTCGTTGTTTTGATTGGGCACAACGGTGATTCCGCCTTTCTTAGGCACACAATGGACTGGACTAACCCATGGTGGATCCGAAATAGGATAAATCATGCCCGCATCAAGAAGTTTGATAACGTCATGGATTTTAGGATTCACCCTTCGTTGGCTTTGAATTGTGGGCTTAAAGTCGTCCTCCATGAGAATTTTATGTGTGCAAAAGTGAGGATCAATTCCGCGAATATCGGAGATTTTCCAAGCGATAGCTCTTTTATATTTCTTCAACACGGCGATGAGTCGGGATTTTTCTTCTTCTTTCAGGTCTTTCGCGATGATGACCGGTAACTTCTTGTTGTCTTCAAGGAAAACGTACTCTAGATGAGGAGGTAGGTCCTTAAGCTCAAGAGTAGGAGGATCCTCAATAGATGGTGTAACTAACAATGGATCATCATTAGTCACCTCTTTAGGAGAAGGAGGAGAAAACGGGTCTTCATTGAGAAGTCTCTCAATAGTACGAATGTCTTCATCACAATCGGTGGAAGAATCATCATACTTAATATCGAGAGGACCCAAGCTAGCTTCGAAATCATCCAAGTCACTTTCTCCAAAAGGAGTCAATGACGGAGCAATTGAGGCAACGGTCTCAACATTGGGTAGAGAAGAAAGAGTACTTTTGCAAGCATCATGAAAGTGTTCTTCACAAGCCTCATCGAGAAAATCAATAGCATTAACAGTCTCATATGAATAAGGTTGCTTAGAAATCTTAGCCATGTTGAAGACAATTTTATCGTCACCAACTCTCATGATTATTTCGCCCGCGGCTACATCAATGAGAGTGCGACCGGTCCTCAAGAAGGGACGTCCAACGATTTATGGAACACGAGGATCCATTTCGTAGTCAACGACAACAAAATCTGCCGGGAAGGTGAATTTGTCAACGCCAACAAAGACATCTTCGGCTATCCCCGCTGGATAAGCAACCGTACGGTTAGCTAATTCCAAAGTCATTTTGGTGGGGACTAGCTCGGGGAGAGATAATTGCTTCCAAACACTTAAGGGAATTAAGTTTATACTGGCACCTAGATCGGCTAGGGCCATGCAATTCTCTACTCCCGGGAAGTTGCAAGGAATCCAGAAGCGACCCGGATCACCAAGTTTGGTGGGCAATTTCCTTAAGAGAACGGCGGAGCAATTCTCATTAAGTTGGGTCTGAGCAATGTCAAGAAGCTTCTCCTTGTCACTTAGAAGATCTTTAAACATCTTATCATATTTAGGCATGTGAGCGAGAGCCTCGGCAAAGGAGATGTTAAAATTCAATTGTTTAAACATTTTTAGAAAGTTTGAAACTTGAATATCATCCTTGCTCTTTTGCTTCTCTTTCCTCAACCTTGAAGGATAAGGTATATTGGATGAAGAAGAAGGCTTTAGGGGAGTAGGATCACTCACAACCACGGGTGGTGGGGAAATAGGGATAGAAGGTGAAGGAGGTGAGGAAAGTTGCTCTTTTTCCTTGTTCACAATCACGGGTGGAGGTGTAGGAAGCTTGGGTTCCGTATAACCTTTTCCACTACGAGTGGTGATTGCTTTCATCTCCCCTCTTGGGTTCGCAACGGTGTTACTCGGAAGAGTACCCGAAGAAGAGGGTGGGTTACCTTGGAAGAGAGAACCGATCTTATCACGAATGTTAACCGCTTGAGTGCTGAAAGAGTCTCTCATGTCTGCACGAATCTCATTACTTTGTTTTGCCATGTCATTCCTTAGCTCGACTCGAATATCGCTCCCTTGTTTCGCCATGTCATTCTTCAAGTTGACAAATTGACTCTGAAGATTCGTCACCATCTCTCGATTAGTCTTCATGAACGTCTCAACGTCTTGATTCAATACCATCGGTTGATTGAGAGGTGGAGCTTGATAAGCTTGAGAATTTCCTTGAGGTGGGTATGGGTTTCTTTGGGATTGATATTGATTGTTAGCACGAGGTTGGGATTTGTTGTTTCGGTTATAGCTTTGTTGTTGGTTTTGGTTTGGAGGAGGGAAACCGGGTGGAGCAAGATAGTTGTTTGAACGATAACTTAGCAAGCTACGGTCTCCTTGAGGACGAGCTTGATAGCCTCCCGTGGGATAAGAACCGTATGTCGCGTTAACGTTTTCAGAAAAATTGCCTTGCGTGGCAGGAGAATCATTGTACGAATGAGGACCACCACATGTGTCACAAGAAAAAGAGACAGCTTTAGCTAGTTGAAAATTGTTTGTGGCCATAGTCATGAAATTCTTGTTCATCTCTGCGATTTGTTGGGTAAGTTCGATTATCTCGGGATTGGAGGTAGTAGAAGAAACATTGACTCTCGAGTTAGATCTTGAGGATGCGGATGAATCCCAATTCTTGTGGTGAGTAGTCATGTTTTCAATCAACTCTCTACACTCCTCCGGTCTCCTTTTCATAAAAGTACCACCGGCGGCGGCGTTGATCGTGTCACGATCACGAAAAGTGAGACCATTGTAGAAAGTATCAATGAGAGTGACGGGGAGCATGTTGTGATTTGGACATCGGTCGATCAAATCATTGTATCGTTCCCAAGCATCAAAGAGCGATTCATCATTGTCTTGCATGAATCCACTAATTTGGTTACGAAGGCTTGTGACCATGGATGGTGGGAAGTAGCGCGACAAAAAGCGTTGAGTCATGTCGTCCCAAGTATGAATAGAGTTCTTTGGGAGACGGTCAAACCATTTTTTGGCATGGTGAGAAAGCGAGTGGGGAAATAGTTGGAGGCGAAGGTCATCAATAGAAACACCGGGGGACTTCATGCTTTGGGTGATGGTAATGAATTTGTCGAGGTGTTTGTTGGCATCATCATCCGGAATTCCGCGAAATGGGTTAGTTTTCACTTGTTGGATCATGTGATGCTTCAACGAAAACTCCTGGGTCGTGACATGCATCGGCGCAATCGGGCCTCCACGTCCGTTCATGGTGGGTTGACATAGCTCCTCCATGGTTCGTAGGTCGGGTAAGAGTGGATTATTCATGTTTGGGTGGGGTGGATTATTATTGTTGGGGAGGGGTGGATTATTATTATTGTTGTTGTGTACACCGGCCATGTCTAAATCTTTGAGAGTCTCGGGCTCTGAATAAGACGTTGATCGAGTACGCATACACTAAAAATAATATGCAAGAGAAAATATTTTTGGTTTTTATAGGTTTTTTAATGTTTTTGTATTTTTGAAAATTCTATATTTTTATGGGTTTTTTGAAAATTTTTGTGCTTAAAAATAACCTTCCCGAAAGAACGGATCCCAAAATCCAATTTTTCTCACCAGAAACCGTTGATCCTTACAAAAAGAGCCGGCAGCGGCGCCATTTTAATAACTGATTTTTGGTTGGTTAATAAAAAGGTATGCTTGCAAGATCTTTCTTTGCGTTGCTCGTACCCAATTGATATATGTCGTTGTTTCGTTCTTGGTATCTTCTCGAATCGATCACGGTTAAAAGTGGAATCGTTGTAATTGGTGAATTAAAAGGGGGAGCTTTGGTCTAAATCTACTAAAAAGATAAGTGCTAGAAGTAATAAAATTAAACTAAAAGCAATTACTAAGAATAAAACTAGAATTTAAATCAAACAGTAAGTACCTAAACTTGGAGAAAACAACTTATTCGGAATGAATGCTTGATCCAGAACATCAGTGAAATTTAGCTTATTCGGAATATTTCTTCTCATGCGGAATAAAACTGGAAAACTCTTTTCGGAATAATGGCTTATCCAGAATGTCTGCTCTACTCGGAATAATAGTCTATCCGGAACATTTGTGCTTATGCTGAATAATCTGGCTATGCGGAATATTATGGCTATGCGGAATATTAGCTCTACTCGGAATGTTTTAGAAAGAAAACTCTATTCGGAATAACCGGTCATCCAGAATATTGATTATTCCGGATGGACATGTTGAATCGGAATGTTTGCTAGAAAACACTGATCCGGAAAAATGTTCCTATGCGGAATAACGAGCTTATTCGGAATATTGGCTCTACTCGGAATTATTTGATATTCCGAGTAAACAACAAAATCACAACCTTGATCCGAAATATTTGATATTCCGAACCAACAGTACAATCACAGACCCTTATCCGGAATCTGGGCAAGTTGATGGTGCGAAGAACAGGGGACGACTGAAACACAGATTTAACACAAAATTTCACCAAGTTTTTAATCAAGACTTAAACCAATTTAACCACTAACCATTTACTCATAATAAACATCAATCCAAAACAACAAAAACACAAAACCCACTTACTTTTTATGATCAAACCAATAAAATGAACTTAAGAACTTTGAATCACAAAGAGATGAAAAACAAGATGATAGAAAGATTAAATGTAACTTGTATTGATGATTAAGATTCAACAAACAAAATGGAAAGATTAAACTTACAACATTCAAGAAGAAATCAAAGAAAATGAAAACCACTCCTTAAGGGAGATGGTTGTTCCTACGAACTAGGAGAAATGTAACTGAATAAAAACTAGTGGAAAATTGTGAATGGGAGGAGTATTTATAGGCTTCCTCCTTGGTTGGTGAGTGGGCTTTCTCCCTTTATTTTTGTCTTCTCGTCTTTTCAGAAAAGTTGACGTTTTCGATTTCGATTCCGGATTTGTCGACGAATAAATTCAACTCGTCTTTTAATTTCTTCATTTAATAGACTTGAGTTTCTTAGACATGTGTAAATCTTCCATCTTTGGTCCTTTTCTTTGATAAATCTTCAAATAGGCCCATTGACTTCAAATCTTTTGCATCTCTTGGACTATAGACTTCGTCTTTTCGTCTTTTTCCTTGATAAAACCCGTGCAATCCCATGTTTCTCCAATATTTATCCGGTTGGTTCTGAAAACACAACAAACACACAAACCAAGCATAATTCTAAACAAATGACATTAAATACGCGTTTTGGTCTTGTTTTAGTAAGAACTAAGTGGTAAAAGGATGGGTGTTTTCACACCTATCATTTATCATCGGCGATAAACTTTCCTTTCTTTGAAGAACGAGTTACAGACTGTAATGTGACTGTAAGTCCTTTTACACGAGCTTAAAACCTTTGAATAGTTTTAACGGAAGCTCGTGTCCGAGAAAATTTAATTTCTCGTTTTGAGGATAAGTCATCATCGGGATGAACTTTCCTATCTTTTGAGAGCGAGTTACAGTCTGTTATGTGAATTTAAGTCATTTTACACGAGCTTAAAACCTTTGAATAGTTTTAACGGAAGCTCGTGTCCGAGAAACTTTAATTTCTCATTTTGAGGATAAGTCATCATCGGGATGAACTTTCCTGTCTTTTGAGAGCGAGTTACAGTCTGTTATGTGACTGTAAGTCATGTACACGCTTTAAGCTTAACTGCAAATCCCCTGAGATACTTGTTTCTTAGATATCAGCTTCTTCAGCAACCAAACTCTGAGAGTGTCCTTAATTGAATGGTATACAATGATTGGACCGCTTCGTTCTTTTGGAACATCCTCTTTGGTACCTGCATTCTCATTAGGAATTTGCATGCTTTGATATGGGTTAGCGATATCTATCTTAGAAGCAAGTGGGGGTTTATAGTTTTCTTTTCTTGTGCTAGAGGTGTTCTGAGGAGATGATTCACTTGTCTTAGCTGGTAAACGTTTCCTTTTATAGAAAACCTTAAGTTCAGGCTTAAGTGATGTATCCTCCTTTTCAATTTCCTCCCTAGTAGTCTTAGTAGAATCGGAGACTATCCTAGTTAAAGGGCACTCGTTTCCTACAAGAGTGAAAGTTCTACCAGTGGGACGCCACATTTTACCAATGGGTTTGATTTTAGCCACCCACTGGGATTAAGTCTAGCACGAGAGTTCACCTCATTAAGTAATTTTTTGATACAAGAATCATTATTGGCTTTAAAGACACATTTCCTACATGTTTTACAAGCAGCATATTTAATGTCCGAGTAAGATCTAGAATTCCTAGATGATTGATTGATGCTCCTAGGATGTGACATGCTAGGTTAGCAGTGTTGGGTAAACTAGAAGGCATCTGACTAGGTTTGAAATTCCTATCTCTGACTTGTGTCTTTTGCTTAGATTCCCTTAGATCAAATGTATGGCAAACGTCATTTGATTTAGTTTGAGACGTGTTCTTTGGACTATGTCTAGGGAAACTAGAGGCAATCATGTGATTAGGTCTTGCAAAAGCTGTTTTAGTCACATTGGGCCTAGATAGTGGAGTGACTGGTCTAGAAAGATGAACCATATCAACTTAGGAGGCAAACCGCGGTCTCGAGGATTTTGGTCGCTCAGATCTAAATGCGGTCGGTTGTCTAACAGACTGAATTTGAGGCGGTTTCCCCAAGATTGATGGTTTTTCAAGCTTAGTGTCCACACTAGTTCCTTTATTTTTCCTCAACTCGTTTTTCAGAGACGCTATTGCAAAGACCTTTTCCTGAACTTGAGCTTTTAAAGTCTCATTATCTTTGAGCAATCTATCTTGGGATGCCAAATTGGATTCAAGAAGTTGAATTTGTTTCAAAAGATTATCCTTTTCAGCTTTAGAATCTAAAACTTTTTGATCCAATTTTCTTTCAAGAACAACGTTTGACTTTTCAAGTTTTTCAAAATATGTTTCAAATTTGTCCATTTTCATGGAAAATTCTAATTTGGCATCCTCAAGATCTTTTGATTGTTGAGCTACAATCGTTTCGAGCTCTCTAATCTTGGAATCAGAAGCAGTCAAAGAAGCAGTTAAAAGACAATTATCATGATGTTTAGCATTTTGAACACTTTCTCCCCTATTATGACTCACATCGGATGAATCAGAAGTGGTATTTCTATCACTCTTTTCCATCCTATGTTTGTCATAGTTAGGTTCAGAATGCTCAATATGCGGTATTTCATCAGCATTACATTGTACCACGTTCGCAGGATCTTCGTCATTAACGGGTAAGGTGTCATCAAAAGAGATCTCGTAAACGTTGCCTGACGTGCCACTGGTATCATGTTGTCCTCCTGATTCCGTGATCTTGCCATCGTTAGGCTCCAAGTTTTCAACCGTATGACCATTCTCCTCTTGCATCTGCGTCATAGATTCTTGCACTCCATTATCATACGCTTGCTAAAGTCGGGATCTTTCATAAATCGAAGATGAAACCGATGTCATAAATTTCAACAGTTTATCACGGAAATCTTTAACCTCGTTTTGTGTGTATTTAAAAAATGACCGGCATATCCCTGAATTGTCAGACTTGATGATATTGAATTGGAGGAAAGGCGTGAGTTGTGTCACAAGAGCCTGATATGCAGTTTCTGATGCAGAGTGATTAAAGTCTTCTTTGTGAAATTGCTCAGCTAGATGGTTCACGTTGAGGAATAGTGAATCGATGAATGTATGATGATTTTGACCAAAGAGTGTCACAAATTGGCTTCCTCGTTGAACCCATGCAATGGTCATAAGATGTGACTGAAGTAGTCGACATGAAATTATACCACTTTCTCTAGCTGTGTCTTGCATGTGATGCAAGTCTCCCTCTTTAGATGGCGAATTCAACGAATCCATTGAATGTCGATGAAAGAAGAAGTGTTAATTGTCGAAGAACTAATAGTGGTTTGACAATTCGTGGAGAATTCGTGAAGACAAATTTGAGAGATTTTACACACCAACCAACTAATAAACCGTAAAACTTTGTCACAATCCTCGTTTGATGATATAAGTTTCTTTTCGCGGCTCAATAATTTCTTGGACGGCTTAAACATTGATAAATTAAAAAGGAGTCCAAATCAAAATCGAATCACTCCAAAAATAAAGCCCGTCAAAAATAAATCCAACGTGCGGTGAATATAATAATCGGCCCGACGAATTATATCTAAAAACAAACCATAAAACTCGACCCTTAAAATTTATTCCATCCGAGCCCAAGGAATTGCGAAAACGTATATAATTAAAAACGTTTAGAAAACACTTGTTAAATTGACTTTCACTTGTTAAAACGTTCTTATTTCACTTGTTAAAACGTTTTAAGCACTTGTTACTTTCTGTCACACACACAACTTTTTAAATAGACTTTTAAACTGACACAAAAACGTGGCTTGTTAACAATCACTCAAAAACACGTGGCTATCTAAAAAAAAATTGGCACTTTGTTTCCTCCGCCCAATTTATTATATATGTTGACTTCTCCCAAGTAAATCTATCACTCAATATAAACCCTCCGTGTGTTATATAATCTGTTCCCAAGCCATAGTTTTATTCGCCCCTTTTTATTTACTCTCAATACTCTCACCTCCCAAAATTATCTCTCCCTCCTCAAACCTTGTTTCCTCCGTCACGATGACCCAATCTTCCACAACTCCAAACGAAAACTTTGTTATCTCCGTCTGACACTAAATAAAACCCAACCCTTATCACTTTAGTCAACCCTTCGTCTCTATAAAACCCGCATGCTTTTACCATGAATAGTACCCTTAAGATCGTACGTACTAGATTAAAACTTTCCTATTATAGCATGAGTACGATTACGTGTTAGGATTTTACATATTACGTACGTGTTAGAACACGATAAGTATTTACTACGCACGAGCACGCAATAATTATTTGACAATAATTAATCACGAACATGCGATCATGAAATCATGACCGTAATTAAATCACGAACTACTATTGATTACGTATATATATTTATTACGAGTGTAAATAAATATATTAGGTCACGATAATTACTTAACGAGAACACATTAAACGCGAACACTAATAATCACGAACGAGTAACTAAACATCGAGACACGGAAAACGGAACGGGTACCGCATGTGGGGCCCCTACCCGCGGCTACAAGGTGGAAATGGGCCAAGCCCATTTAAATTTTCACTAAAAGGGGGTTAAGGGAAAAACACTACTCATTTTCACTTTACAGAGGATTTTCACAAAAACCTAAAAGTTCTCCTCCTCCTTCTTTTTCTCTTTTTGGCGGCCACCCTCAAACACACCAAAGGGGTGTGATTTGATCTTTGATCTTGGAATTATTGCTAGTGTTCGTGTTTGTTCATCATTGTTTAGATCCACGCATTCGGTAATTCTGTTAACCCTTTTCTTTTGATTTAATCTTTTAAACAATTAAGAACATGATATGTTTTTCTTAAAAACCTAATTAAATCATAGATCTAACAAGAAATTGGTTTTGGTATAAATCAAAAGGGATGTTTAAGGGGTGTTTGTTCTTGGCCGCCGCCTAAACCGAACCCGAGAGGGTCTCGGTTTGGCTATTTGACCACCATCGAGACCATATGGTCCCGGTTGGTTGGTGTGGGTCCCACGGCATCAACAAGACAAGGTTAACCCCGAATTGGTTCGGTCTATGGTGTCGATTTCATGTCCGGTTCTTGGTTCTTAGTCGAGATCCGATTCACAGTGTATGTTAAGATTATTTTTTTCTTTTATAATCTTATGTTAGAATTAAATTAATGAACATGACATGATTAATTTCATAACATGACTTAGGTTATATTAACTATTAAAATCATGAAATTATTAACCTAAGTATTTTATATTTTTAAGACTTACAAATTAATTAATTATTTAAAAACCATGGTTATAATTAATTAATTAACATGACTTAGGTTATATTATTTATAAATAATAATACATGTTTTAACCTAAGTATTTAACTTTATTTAATTAAAAACATGTTATACTTTAATTAAATATTTTAACCTATAGTTTATTTTAATTACAGGAAATAATTAATAAACTATACATTATATCACATGACTTAGAAAATAATCATGAAAACACTTAGGCTTATATACTTAGCTTATTTAACCAGCTTATTTCTAATTATAGAAACTTCTATTTTTAGAAACTTATTTAAATAAGGCAGCTAATCTATTTATGGAAACGTTATATTTTTAGAAACTTATTTATTTCAGACAGCTAATCTATTTATGGAAACTTATTTAATAAAGGCAACTAATCTATTTATGGAAACATTCTATTTTTAGAAACTTATCTATTTTAAGCAGTAATTCTATTTTTGGAAACTTTCTAATTTTGGAAACTTTATATTTTTGGAAACTTTCTATTTTTGGAAACTTTATATTTTTGGAAACTTTCTATTTTTGGTAACTTTCTATTTTTGTAAACTTTCTATTTTTGGAAACTTTCTTTTTTAGGAAACCTGCTATTTTTGGAAAGTTACTTATTATTACACAGTAAGTATAATAATACATGAAATACCAGAAATACTTAATCAGAATAGACAGAATATAAGATAAACACAGTTAAAGACTTTAAACAGTAAAACACGATATGAACATATAAAATAAGCTAAGACATGACATAAAACCAGTTACGTATTTAGTAAGCAGATACTTATTCATGTATGTATTTATGTAGCATTAGTGATACCGAAGTAGGATTCTCCTCAGTTCATCTTCTTCGTTCACTGGACATAAGGTACGGATTCTCGTCCTTTCAGTATGGACATTCTTTCCTTATTGGGATTCCCCGTATGCAGCCAACTGTTTTCCCAGTATTTGTTTTATATGTTTTTGAATTTCTTATGTTTAATTAGAATACCTAAAGCCATATACATGCATGACCAGTTTCACCTAGTTATGAAGGTACCATAACCATAACATTAGAGGCACTGATGTTATGACTTCACCACGGCGGAGTGATTGCTCGTGGCGTCCCTTCAGCTTTTGGCCATTTATATTATATCTATCATGTGGGGCGTATGGGTGCATCCTAGTTATATGTTTTTCAGTCAGGATTTCATGGTGAATGTGGTGTGTGCCTTGCATCCTTCACAAGGAGCTGATCCCTCCTACCCAAACCAGTATATTAAATTAGAGGCAGCCCCTCTAATTTTCAAGATGAGGTCACCCCTCCAAGTATTCATGCACGGTGGATTTTCATTACCTATATTGGCTAATGGTAAAATATGTTAAACAGTTTTATGAACATGTTCCAGGTTTTCCAGGACTTATACATTTCCGCTGTTATTAAGTCTCTATTATGCTTAGTCATTCTTACTATGTCTATATCCGTGCATTGAGCGTTATGCTCAGCCGTTTTTCCTTTCATGTTCCCAAAACGGCAGGTACCCAGGACTCGAGCATTTGGAGGACGTGCAAAGGATGGAAGCTGCCATACACTTCTTTTTTTTCCTTCATATACTTATGCTTGTTTAGTCTTTCATTCATTTGTTTTGCTTTATTATGTTTTGAGCTTATGTTTGGGAACCGATGTTTGATTCTGGTTTACCCTATGGTCGTGTAATGTTTTAGACATTTATCCTTGTATGCTTTGATGACACGCCATAATTACCTGTGACATTCCATTATCAAAATGGGGTGTTATAATTATGGTATCAGAGCCAAGGCTTCGACCTGTAGGCTCTAAAACTCGACTTGTGACTAGTGGGTAGTCACCAGGAGCTTCCTAAGCCAACGTTTGTTATTCTACGTATTGATGTTTTTAGCACATTGTTGTTTTAACCATGACGTTTTCAGCACCTTGAGGTTTTAACCTTGATGTTTTCATCGATATTGTTTTACTAATATGGATGGACAACCGTCATTCATATTTAGTTATGTGTCATTGTTTCATGCATAATGTTCCTCGTGAACTGTGACTATGTGGACTGAACCCAGTAGTTCATAATTAGTCACATAAAATTTTTTTCCTGATAATTTTTTACAGATAAGTTTCATTTATTTATGTTTCATGTATCATTGTTGCGGGGATTATGACTAAGTAATGGTTGGTACAGGACTGGCCCTATTTAGTCGCATGTGCTTTTATCGAAACTTTTAACTTTGGGACCGACCCATAGGCGTCCCTTCGCCATGTCTTTTTTTTGGGACCGACCCATAGGCGTCCCCTCGCACATATAAAGGTTTTTATAAACTACATTACGCATTCATGTACTGTTTTTCATGCATAAAATTTTTCTCATGATTTATTGGCATAAATTTTTTTCATGTCCCCTCATAAGATAATATGTTTTTATGTCAAGTATGTTTTCATACTGTCATGGTTAACTTCAGTTCATGCTGATTATGTTATACACTCCTTCATGTTGAATTTTTCATGTTTCTTCATGATGATTTTGTCTTCATGTTGATTACGTCTTACGCCTATTTTGTTATTTATGCTTTCACGCAAGACATTGTTGGATTTCATTGAATTATGATTTCATGATAGTCATGGTTGGTTTTCATTGATCATGCTGTCAGGCAAATCATCGTTGAATTTTGTGTAACCACACTTTAGCGTTTCTCTATGCAACCAGAATGATGACTATGCTAATATTGCCATGTTATCATAATGGTTTTCCTAACCGTTTAACCGATATACTTTCCTTAAATCATGACAAATGATCGACCCCATACAGATCATTTCATGTGCATTCCATGTGTACTCCATGTACCATAGGCCATGTGTATTACACGTACCTAAATCCATGTGTATTTCACTTGCAATACTTCACGAGTATTCGCTATCCGATTCTGAATCATCTCAGGAATATGTCCACTTGCTGATATTCTACAAGATTGTTGATGCTGCTCATAGCTTGGAGATGTTACTAGGGATTGACGCTGCTGATGTTGGAGACCCTACGAGATGCTGATGCTGTTCACAACCTGGAGATCCTACAAGACGAAGACAAAAGCGCCAGAGCAAAGCTATTGGACGAGAAGATACTTCACCATCAGACGATCTTCATCAATCATTGTCCCAAATTCTTAGTTACATGTCACACGTCATTCAGTTGTCATTTCAGCCATATGAGTGCAAACCGGTACCAGCCGGCCACTCAGCTGAATAGTTACATGAATCACGGTCATGAGAATGACCATCATGGAACTGACAGACAGGACGATAGTAAACACTACTATGACAGCAACTATCCTAGAAACCGCAACCGAGGCTCCGGCCGCGGACGTGATTAGACATACAAAGGATCAGTAGTCCAACCGATCCGCCAAGTCTAGCATAATAACCTAATATTGTAGTTCTATTATTTTATGTCTCGAGACACATGTCAAGACATCAGTCAAGACACATGTCTCACGTATACTTTTTGAGGACACATGTCAAGATACCAGTCAAGACATATGTCATGCTTATAGTTCCAAGACACGAGTCAAGACACATGACTCACGTCCAACTATGGAACATTTCTAAGAAATTCAGGGTACCCTCCAAGGGTATATCCATTTTGTTGTGCCATGTATTAATCCGGCCACAAGAATTTCAATACCATTATCGGCGCATTAGTGAGAACTATCACGTTGCCGATGTCACTTTCATTTCTTTCACCATATTTCATATATTTATGACCATGAAGGACGCCTTTCGTATTCCCACGTATACGAAGGTTTTCCTTCAGCTTAATGATGAGATCCAGGCTGCATACGCGTTTCCTCGGACAGACACGAGTTGAATTTTATCCTAATTATGGACTATGAACAGCACACCATGCTACGATTCATAATTATGTACAGTAATGTTCAGGCTCCTAAATACATTCAGCTTGATTTTCCATCAGGAAAATCTGTACAAATTATCTATGCTTACAAGCATGTGCGTTGTTAGCCATGGTCGCTAAAATTTTCTAGCTGTCAGTAAGACACGACCACTTAATTCTTTTACGCGTAGCCAGTTGATTATTCCAAAGTATTCCTATACATTCCAGAAGAACCTACAAGGAGAAGGATGGTACCATGAGATTATATGTCGACTACCGTCGATTTAAACAAATCACCATTCATGACCGTTATTTTTCTCCAAGTATTGACAACATGTCCAATCGACCTTATAGTGTTAATCACTTTTCCAAGATCGAACTCATGATCATGCTGCCAACAGTGACGAGTGAAAGAGTAGGACATGTCCATGACTGCTGTTCATACACGACTCGGTCAAGCTAGATTTATGATTTTGAATTAGTCTCATCCATGCTACAACGGCATTATAAGAATGAGTTTCCATGAACTCATAGAAAATTCATCAGTGTTTTCATTGAGGATAACCTAATTTTCCTCTAAGCCTAGAGAAGAACAGGAAGAGCATATCTGCACTATGTTGCAAATTCTATGACAAGAGAAATTTTACCCTGAAATTTTTTTTTTCCAATATCAATTCTGGTTGATTACAGTGACATGCTGGATCACATGGATTTGCATGGTTAATCTTCCCATGACTCAGCTTATGCGTACAGGAGAGAACCCTACACTACATTAGGTGTTCTAGAAAATCCTACGCTAGGAGAAGTCTAGATTCAGAGACTCAGAGTTTCGCAAACTCCTATGTATCATGTTCTACGAAACAAGATACAGTTACGTTCATATCTTTATACCTGTCATACAAATAGCCTAAGATAAGACACCAACAAACTGGGATGTTTTCATCATCTGAAATTGTGAATTGAAATGGGACAAGATCTCCATGAATTTTAGTTACCAGATTAACGCAAACTCAGAAGAAACATGATGCTATCTGGGTTATTGCAAACAGTTGATCAAGTCTGAAAATCCTTACATCCGCAAGGATTTCAGAACCAACAAATTGATCGGACATGTTCCAGCCAAGGCTCATCCGATCACTTGGCAATCCATCAGTTATCGGGTCAGACAAATATTCATAATTGTGCTCCTTATTTACTTCACGTCCTTGTTCAAATTTCACGACTTGCTTTCGCGCTCGCGTGCATGACACTATTCACGTTCATGATGGCATCTCGGCTTACGATTTTACGTTCATTTCGTTCTGGGAAGTTTTACAAGAACTTGAGAGACCAGACCCAAGTTTAGTATAACTCTCCATCATCAGATAGACGTTTCACGTCACATTCCACGTCTCACCTTGTAGCGTTTGGCGTTACCGCCATTATATTCTATGTTCACGATATGTTTCACATGTCATGTTCATTCCACGTTCCTCATATCATGATCAAGATATGTTACACGTATCATGGATCACGATATGTTTAGTCATACTACACTCTCCATATCTCCACGTAGCACGTTCAAAATTTTTCACGTATCACGTTCAAAATTTTTCACGTACTACGTTTCTTTATGTCTCGCGCATCGTTTCTAATTATCAGTAAAGACAGATTGTCTTGCATCGTAATGTTTCAGTTACCCTAGCACGTTAACTCTTATTTTCCTCGATCGAATTTAGGGGATCTACCTTCCGTTGATAACCAAGAATTTCTTCGTATTCCAATTCAAGGTCTGGAGGACCAAGATTTATCATTAGTGTCAAGATCTTCTGAAGGAACTGTTCCAAGATGGAGGCCACTTGGAAACGGACAAGTTCATCCGGACTTTTATCCGTTTTATCTCATCAATTAGATATGTCCTTTCAGCCACGTCACGTTCCATGTCCTTTCAAGACATGTCACGTTCCACGTTCCTTCTACCATGTCACCTGTACGTTCATTAATCTTACATACCCTCTCAGTTTGATTCGGGTATGTTTCTCTTTCAGTTACGTTATCTATAATTCGGGGACGAATTATTCTTTTTAGGGGGGAAGAGTTGTAAAACCCGCATGCCTTTACCATGAATAGTACCCTTAAGATCGTACGTACTAGATTAAAACTTTCCTATTATAGCATGATTACGATTACGTGTTAGGATTTTACGTATTACGTACGTGTTAGATCACGATAAGTATTTACTACGCACTAGCACACAATAATTATTTGACAATAATTAATCACGAACATGCGAACATGAAATCATGAACGTAATTAAATCACGAACTACTATTAATTACGTATATATATTTATTACCAGCGTAAATAAATATATTAGGTCACGATAATTACTTAACGAGAACACATTAAACGCGAACACTAATAATCACGAACGAGTAACTAAACATCGAGACACGGAAAACGGTACGGGTACCCCATGTGGGGCCCCTACCCGCGGCTACAAGGGGGAAATGGGCCAAGCCCATTTCAATTTTCACTAAAAGGGGGTTAAGGGAAAAACACTACTCATTTTCACTTTATAGATGATTTTCACAAAAACCTAAAAGTTCTCCTCCTCCTTCTTTTTCTCTTTTTGGCCACCACCCTCAAACACACCAAAGGGGTGTGATTTGATCTATGATCTTGGAATTATTGCTAGTGTTCGTGTTTGTTCATCATTGTTTAGATCCACGCATTCGGTAATTCTGTTAACCCTTTTCTTTTGATTTAATCTTTTAAACAATTAAGAACATGATATGTTTTTCTTAAAAACCTAATTAAATCATAGGTCTAACATGAAATTGGTTTTGGTATAAATCAAAAGGGATGTTTAAGGGGTGTTTGTTCTTGGCCGCCGCCTAAACCGAACCCGAGAGGGTCTCGGTTTGGCTATTTGACCACCACCGAGACCATATGGTCCCGGTTGGTTGGTGTGGGTCCCACGACAGCAACAAGAAAAGGGTAACCCCAAATTGGTTCGGGGTATGGTGTCGATTTCATGTCCGGTTCTTGGTTCTTAGTCGAGATCCGGTTCACGGTGTATGTTAAGATTATTTTTTTCTTTTATAATCTTATGTTAAAATTAAATTAATGAACATGACATGATTAATTTAATAACATGACTTAGGTTATATTAATTATTAAAATCATGAAATTATTAACCTAAGTATTTTATATTTTTAAGACTTATAAATTAATTAATTATTTAAAAACCATGGTTATAATTAATTAATTAACATGACTTAGGTTATATTATTAATAAATAATAATACATGTTTTAACCTAAGTATTTAACTTTATTTAATTAAAAACATGTTATACTTTAATTAAATATTTTAACCTATAGTTTATTTTAATTACAGGAAATAATTAATAAACTATACATTATATCACATGACTTAGAAAATAATCATGAAAACACTTAGGCTTATATACTTAGCTTATTTAACCAGCTTATTTCTAATTATGGAAACTTCTATTTTTAGAAACTTATTTAATAAGGCAGCTAATCTATTTATGGAAACGTTCTATTTTTAGAAACATATTTATTTCAGACAGCTAATCTATTTATGGAAACTTATTTAAATAAGGAAGCTAATCTATTTATGGAAACTTTCTATTTTTAGAAACTTATCTATTTTAAGCAGTAATTCTATTTTTGGAAACATTCTAATTTTGGAAACTTTCTATTTTTGGAAACTTTCAATTTTTGGAAACTTTCTATTTTTAGAAACTTTCTATTTTTGGAAACATTCTATTTTTGGTAACTTTCTATTTTTGGAAACTTTCTATTTTTGGAGACTTTCTATTTTAGGAAACCTGCTATTTTTGGAAAGTTACTTATTATTACACAGTGAGTATAATAATACATGAAATACCAGAAACACTTAATCAGAATAGACAGAATATAAGATAAACACAATTAAAGACTTTAAACGGTAAAACACGATATGAACATACAAAATAAGCTAAGACATGACATAAAACCAGTTACGTATTTATTAAGCAGATACTTATTCATGTATGTATTTATGTAGCATTAGTTATACCGAAGTAGGATTCTCCTCAGTTCATCTTCTTCGTTCACTGGACATAAGGTACGGATTCCCGTCCTTTCAGTATGGACATTCTTTCTTTATTAGGATTCCCCGTATGCAGCCAACTGTTTTCCCAGTATTTGTTTTATATGTTTTTGAATTGCTTATGTTTAATTAGAATACCTAAAGCCATATACATGCATGACCAGTTTCACCTAGTTATGAAGGTACCATAACCATAACATTAGAGGCACTCATGTTATGACTTCACCACGGCGGAGTGATTGCTCGTGGCGTCCCTTCAGCTTTTGGCCATTTATATTATATTTATCATGTGGGGCATATGGGTGCATCCTAGTTACATGTTTTTCAGTCAGGATTTCATGGTGAATGTGGTGTGTGCCTTGCATCCTTCACAAGGAGCTGATCCCTCCTACCCAAACCAGTATATTAAATTAGAGGCAGCCCCTCTAATTTGCATGATGAGGTCACCCCTCCAAGTATTCATGCATGGTGGATTTTCATGACCTATATTGGCTAATGGTAAAATATGTTAAACAATTTTCATAAGATAAACATAAGGCTTTTCAAACTATAAAACCAGTTTTATGAACATGTTCCAGGTTTTCCAGGACTTATACATTCCCGCTGCTATTAAGTCTCTATTATGCTTAGTCATTCATACTATGTCTATATCCGTGCACTGAGCATTATGCTCAGCCGTTTTTCCTTTCATGTTCCCAAAACGGCAGGTACCCAGGACTCGAGCATTTGGAGGACGTGCATAGGATGGAAGTTGCCATATACTTCTTTTCTTTTTTTTTTCTTCATATACTTATGCTTGTTTAGTCTTTCATTCATTTCTTTTGCTTTATTATGTTTTGAGCTTATGTTTGGGAACCGATGTTTGATTCCGGTTTACCCTATGGTCATGTAATGTTTTAGACATTTATCTTTGTATGGTTTGATGACACGCCATTATTACGTGTGACATTCCATTATCAAAATGAGGTGTTACAGTCTCTCTCTCTCTCACACCAAATAAAACTCCTTCTCTCTAATCTTTCGCCTCTTTTTCTTATCTAGCAATTAAATCTTGATCTATAATGATCAAATAACGCTTTGTGTCTCAACAAAACGAAACTCAATCTTTATATGATATAAGAACACAGTCACGTCTTCAAGATCGTCAAGGTCCTTTAAATAGGATCTCAGGTAGGTCTTTCTGTTTATGTGCGTGTTGTAGATCGATGAGGGTTTGGAGTGAAACTGAGATCGAGTTTTTTCTGAGTGTGAGTCGAGGTTTTGTTGAAAAAAAAAGCGAGTCTTTGTGTTGGTTCGAGTGATGTTCGAGGGTGTATGTTCGAAGGTGTTGAGGTCGAGTGCTTGTGAGTCGAGTCTTCGAGTGTTGGGTTTTTGTTTGGGGGAGATGTCGAGTGTGGTGGTGTCAAGTCGAGTCTAGTGAGTGAGATGAGGGTCAGTGATACGAGAGGTGAGGAGACGAATGTTGAGACGAGTGTGTTGTGTGTCTGATGAGAGTTTGAAGTCGAGGGTATGGGTGAGTCTTGTTTGTTTGGTCTTGATTTTGGTCTGTTTTATCGAGTCAAAAACTTGGTCAAATCGTAGTCTAAAATTTTAAGTCCATCGCAGTCATATCAACACACCTATCGTAGTCTGATCGTACTAAGATCGCACCCCGATCGCACCCTGATCATAGTCCGATCGCAGGTTCGATCGCACTCAGATCGTAGCTTCGATCACACTCAGATCGCAGCTTGATCGCACTTGATCATGACAAGTGATCGCAGTCCTTGATCGTGAGTATCAAGAGATCGTACTCACTATCAAAGTCTAGTGATCACACTCTAGATCGTAACTATGGATCAAAATCACCTATCGCAGTTACTGATCGTAACTTAGGATCGTAACAATCGATCTTAGGATGTGACCGTGATCTTGGATCGCAAGTAGAAACCCTCGGGGTTTATGCGATCACAAAAAAAATCAGATCGTAGCCAAAAAATTGTATGTTTCCAGATTTTTGATTAAAAAAAAAGTTTTGGATTGCAACAAGAAAGTTATGCCCAGAAACAGTTGAAATGAGACAGAATGACCGTTATGGACGAGACAGAATGACAGAATGACAATTGATAGATGGGACAAAAGATTATAGAAAAAATAAAATGATATAGAAATTTGAGAAAAAACTGATAACCAAAACAAAAAAACTGATAACAGTGAATAATAAAAAGGTTTTAATCAATTTGATGAAGACAAATTTGATACCACCAAATCAAAAGTTAAAAACAACATGCCACACCAAAAGTAAAAAAAAATAGTGAAAGAGGAAAATTTTTACCACCAAATCAAAAGATAAAAACACATTAATCCGAAGAATCAACCATGCTCTTGATACCAATTGTAGGATCGTATTTTCTAAGGATTTAGCAATCTATGATTAATCTATTGATATGGATGGGAAAGAAAGAACTTAGAGAGAGAAAGGAGAGAATGAAAAGAAAGATGAAAATGTGATAAATGAAATTGTTCAACCCCTCCTAACATGTTAGGAGGGGGGTTTATATTGCCCACCGTACATGTGGGCTATATGGGCTATACCTTAATACATTGGATCATGAGCCCAATACTTGTATCTATATTTGGAGTGACCGATCCTTTCTAAATACGTAAAAACGTATTTCCAACAGCCTCCTTTTAGGACTTGGATCTATTTATCCTCATACCTTTTTAGGGCCTTTTTGGATAGACTTCTTCATGATCTTTTGGGGAGTTTTTGCTTTTCGTCGTGTGTCTTGATCCTTCATATTGATTTTTGATAAATGATTCTTCACATCACTTTTGGATCTTTAACAACAAAATATAGCCCTCATGTCTTGTTAGGACCTTTTCGGACTCGCCAATATTCGCATCCCGCTTCAATAAGTTATGTCTTGGCTATGAACTCTAATTAATACCGAGCAACTTTTAAATGATCTTAGGCTAGAAGCTAAGTAACTTTTCAAATCGTACAACCTTATTTATTGCAGATATATTTATTAACAAGCGATGGGAGAATAGGCTTATAATCAACTCACATAAATTCACGAAAGAATACCAAACTTATAATTGACTCTATCATCTCTCGTTCTCCATAGTTTAAAATCTCAAGGAATGAGACTCGTGGACGCTTAGCCTATTAAGTCAAAGTTTTAGGTTTTCTAGTCATCTATAGGATCTTGCAAATTCTTAGACTTTTTCAAGTTTTAGAATCCGCATTTTAAAGTTCCCTTGATAAACAACTCTCTAGGATCCATTATAGGAACTTGCGAAAAGTTCTTGTTCTTAACTCGTGAGAGTTAAGACTTTCGTGTTTTAAAGCTCCCTATATAAAAGCCTAGCAAAACTTGACTTAAACACGTTAAGGATACTAGCTAGAGTAAACTTAGATAAGTAAACTCGGGTTGATTCAAAAGATTCACAACGTTTAAAAATTAAAACCACTTTATTAAAAAAAATTTCTAGCAAGGAAGGAAAATAACTATAACAAAAGAAAAACTAATAGGCCAAAATAGATCAAAATTTTTGAAAAATATCAAAAAAATTAGATTTTCCGGTTAAAATGAGGACAAATACAAGGAAAAGACCACTTAACTTCGATAGAAGGCCCCCATACACTTAATATAAACATTGTCCTCAACGTTTAAGCATGTGGGAGTAAACTCCCCTACACTTAGCACATTGTGTACTTTGTTTAAATCTTGCTAAGGAAGGGACAACTAAAGTGATTCCTATTTGAATATTGAAGAATATAAAATAGAGAATTAAAAGATTTTAGGATAGAACCGGGGAGACGGGAATACGGAATCACGGGTCGTCAAAAGGTCATCAAGAATGGATATTTGAAAGCTCGAATCCCTTCACATGATTAGAAAGAAAACAACAAAGACATACTAGGGTCTCCCCTTACACTTATTATGAAAACAAAGAAAAAGGATAGATACCGCGGGTTGCCTCCCGAGAAGCGCTTGTTTTTGTTAACCGAGTCACGAGCCTGACTTGTCCCCGAATTAAATGGTCCATGGGGAAGCCTCGAATGTAATACCGGGATAAAAGACCGTGTCCTCTTTCCCAGAGGAAAATAATAAAGGAGAGGCAGGAGGATAAGTCTTGAATGGTAGAAAGGTCCTTTCAACATACGAAAAGTATGTGAAGTCTTGATCCACGGGAGGTGGGGTGGGTAAAGGAAGTAAAGTTAAACCCCCCCCCAGACAGCTGATGGTCACTAGGCGGCAAAGCCGTAAAGGTGTCAATCATAGAATGGTCAATGTCACCTCCCGGGTCAAAACACTCATCCTCATTTCCTGGTGTGAAATGGGGAGAGTAAAACCGATACATAACTCGATTGGGCGTGCACGCGGTAGGAGGAGGTGGAAATATAGTATGAGAAGTATAAGAACAATTACCTTCCACCCGCGTCACCTTTCCAGTAGAGTCAAATCTCTCCGCTTCCGCCATAGGAGATGGCATGGCTAACAGAGTATGGTCATTAATAGCAAGAGAATCAGGGCTATCAATGTCCTCAATCCCTTCGTCAAAGAAATGATTCACCTTACTAGATATGTAGGTGTCATCAAAATCAAATTAAGGGTTCGAATAAATCTTGAAAGTTTCCTTCGGAACGTCTTCATCGGAGAGTGACTCGTCATCACTAGAATTAAAATCACCATCTTGATCAAAAAGAGGATTAGAGAAAGCCAAAGAATCATCTCCCAAAGTGTTGGTGGAAGGAACATCATCAGAAGAAAGCACATCATACTCATCGTCACTGTCGGATGTCACCTCAGATTCACTTGGAATTGGGACAAGGTTATCAGCACTAGACTTTATGAATTCGTCGGATTCCTTTGCAGGAATTGTGCTAAGATCCTCATCCCCTAGGATGGGTGAATCCTTAGGCTCCAGAGCCAGCAAGTCGGGGAAAGGAATAGAATTCTCATCGTTCCAAGAAATAGGACTCTCATCGTCATCATCATCATAATAATATAGAGGCACAAGAGGAGGAGTATAAGCACTAAGGTTAGATACTTGCTCTTGTTGCTGATCCGCTTGACATTTTGCGTGGTATTTATGGAAAGCTTCTTCGAGGTTTTGAGATTGAGTAACAAGAGTAGCCCATTGTTCTTGGGTACTCAACTGTTCGAAAGAAGGTTGATGAGTGATGGTGTGATCTGGGAGCTCAACATTAGGAAAACCGGAATTATAGTACGGATGCGGCTCATGATAATCCATCGACTGACAATAAGAAGTATCGTGAGGGCCCCCAAAATTATTGCAACATGGGTATTGAGAAAAATCCGGTGCTTGTTGAGGATAGGGATTGTCATAGACGGGAGGGGGAAAGAAATTAGTGTGAGAGGAGAAGTACGAATTTCTTGAATTGCAAAATGGACAAAATCCAAATTGTTTATTGTCGATATCAGAACCACACCTCGCACAAGTACACCATGGACATATTGGAAAACCAAGCCATGGTCTCCCACACCGTACGCAAGACGAATCCATGAAGAATTAAAAATAAGATGGGTAGAGAAAAGAATTAAACATGATAGAGGATAAAGAGGAATATTTTTGGTGCAAGACTTTGCAAAAGAAAGGTGTTTTATGATTTTTCAAATGTTTTTGGGATTTTTTTTTGAAAATTTTTAATTTTTAGAGATTTTTGAAAATTTTTGGACAAGAAAAATAACGCTCACGAATGAACGGTTCCCAAAAAGCAACGCGTCTCTCACAAAAACCGTTAATCTTCACGAAAAGAGCCGGCAGCGGCGCCATTTAATACAAGGTTTTTTTTTGCCTAGTATGAAAATTAAGTTCGTTGAAGTGGTCTAATCGAATTGACTATTGGTTAAACATGCGACTCAGTCTTTTTTTGGTGGAAAACAAATATAATGGTTGTTGTAGTAAAAATAAATGTGCAAGACTTTAAAGTAAATGACGTTAATTAAAAATTAAAACTAATTAAAACGTAAATGGCGAAAAATTAAGACTTTAAAAGTAAATTAATTAAATGACAAAAATTAAAACATGACGAAAAGTAAATGACGTAAAATTAAAATTTGACAAAACGTAAATTTAAAAACTTTAAATAAAACACTTTAAAAATAAAATAAGATAAAACAAGTAATAATAAATCTAAGTGAAAATAAGACGAAACAATTAAAATAAAGCTAATTAAAAATGACGGGAAAATTAAATTTGAAAATTAAATTTAAACTAGAACTATTCAAATTTGCAATACTACAAAAAAATGAAATAATTTCGCAATTAAACATTAATTGCGAAATCATAAACAAAATTCCGCAATAACCAAAAGTGCATAAATCCGCAATACCTAAAACAAAGACCAATTCCAAAATACTTGCAAGTTCAAATCCGCAATTACATTGCGGAATTAATTCCGCAATGTTTGGGGTTCAATTTCGCAATATGCTGAAACAAGTACAAATCCGCAATGATGGAAAGTTCGATTTCGCAATTCCAGGGACAGGATTTCGCAACTTTTTAGAGGATTCAATTTCGCAATTATGGAAGAATTGTGAAATTGAATCAGGACACAAATTCGCAATACACAAGTATTGCAAAATCGAATCAGCTTTTCCTAAAAACTAGGAAAACGTAAAAGTACGAGATTAAGCACTAAAATCTTAACTTTTTAAGCACAATAAGCAAAATAAACCACCAATAAGACAACTAAAAAGCCTAGATTAATGATAAAACTTATAAAAACATTAAGAACAAGCCACGAAAATTAAAAAGATTCAAACTTTATGTAAAAAAATAGATGAAAAAGATTTAGATTGAAAACATAAAACCAACACAAACAAAGATTATGAAAAAGATTAAGAATAAGCAAGAATAAAAGTAGAATGAGATGATTAAAAAGCTTAAAGATAAAAGATTCAACAACACAAAATTAAAACTTACTTGAAAATTAAAGACTTGAATTTAAATGACAATTAATTAAAAGTGCAAGATATTAAAAGTGCAAGTAATGAAAGGGTGGAAGAACTAATGTGTCAAATTAGCCAACAAAAACCAAATGAAGTGAAATGGGGACTATTTATAGGGAGAAGGGAAGGATGCATGTGTTGCTCCTTTCTTTCTTTCTTTCTTCTTTCTCATCTTTTCGTCTTCTTAATTCTTCGACTTTTTCGACTTTGTCTCGGGATTATTTGAACTCATCTTATAATTTCTTCATTAATTTCGACTTGAGTTCTTCGGCTTTATTAAACTTTCGTCTTTAGTATTTTCTTCGATAAATCTTCAGAATAGGCCTTGGACTTCCGTTCTTTTTGCATTCTTGATCTCTTGACTTCGTCTTTTGTCTTCTTCTTCGATAAAAGCCCGTGAAAGCCCGTGTTTTCTCCCCTTTTCACATTTTCGTCCTAAATCACAACAAAAACACAAACCAAGCATAATTCCGACATTTACGACATAAAATACACGTTTTGGCTTGGTTATTATTATAATTAAGTGGTAAAAGGATGTGTGTTTTCACACCTATCATTTTTCGTGACTTAAAAATATAAAAATAGTTTTAAAAATTGTATAAAAATATTTTTTTGCTTTAAAATAATAAAAGTGAGATATTTATTTGATAAAATCATATTTTGGCTTTTTGTTGATTTTATTTAATTTTAGGTCTTTAATTAGCATTTAAAATTTAATACTAAATTAAGAATAAGTTATAAAATATATCTATTGAATTTTTATTCTTATAAATATTATTTAAGATTTATCTTTGATTTTTAATTAATTTTTAGTTTAAATTATTATTTTCGTCGCGTTTGTATGTTTTTACGTTATACGTTTTATTTATAGGTCGTAGTTTAAAATAAGCGTAACTCGTCTCTTTTAATTTTCTTCCTCCTCACACACAAAAATGTTACTAATCCAAATACATAATTATTTTTTTAGCACACAAATCATACACCTCCTTCGAGAACAAACTTACAATATCGATTTTACGGTTTTCCTAAATCATAAAACTTAATACTTGCCACTTACATTTGTTTTTCCTAAAACAAGTATAAATATACCTACATCAATTTTGACGCCGCTGTCGGGGAGGTCTTTTAGTGTCATATATATCGTGTTTGTGTGAGTAGTACGTTTTTGCTTTTCATTCTTGGAAAGCGTAAATATCGTACATACTCGTTTTTTTCTTACTATATTATAAGTATCCAAATAAATCGTGTTAAATTGTTCCTCAATTAACACAGAAATCTTTCTCATTTTATCGCTTTCGTTTCTTTTTGTGAATAATATATTATATTTACGTATCACAATTAATAAACAATAGTTATGCAAATACGCGAGAAATCGCCCCTCGATAGTGGGCATTCCGGTCATTATCGAGTGTATCGATCAAACAAAAATCAAAGGCAAAATAGATAAATACTCTTAATTTATTTAATCTTAATTGATACAAACTATAAGGTGGGTATAAGGGGGTTGTATTTCACTACCTAAAGAAAAATGCTCTTAAGTGCTTCGCGCCGCCTCGTTTTCTCCGCTCGCTTGTGTGTATCGATTAGTGACGATTGATTAAGGGTTTGCCATTCAAGTATTAATACATCTATTTTGTGAGTTTTAATTATTGAACCTCGAAACGTTTTGGCGTTCCGCCAACGTTTCAAAGTCAACGAAGGTTTTTTACTTGTCGTAATTTCCTTCATTCTTAATTGGATTCATTAATCGAGACCTTTGATTAGTGGATATTTTTTGTGGATTAATTTCTACATAATACACCAAAAATCCAAAAAAATTAATAAACCATCAAAAAACAAAAAAAATTTGAAAAACGTAAAAACCCCAAAAAGAATCTTCTTTGCTACCCCCATTCTCTACGTTAGTGCATGCGCACTCGATCGAAGGACTATGCGAATTTTAGCGACGTATCGAATCGACGCAATCGAAATCGAAGGAATCAACAACGAAGACGTAATTTAGAAAGGAAGGTTCCTAATTTTGTTGTCGAAGACGAAGACGAGATGGACGAGAATCGTACGACGATAGAGTTGCTCCAAGCACCCACCGAGGGTTATGGAGACGCGATCGTAATTCCCGCTATCGAAGCGGAGAATTTTGAAATCAAAAGCGGAATGCTATCTTTGATTCAAGCGACAAAGTTTTAAGGTCGTGAGGCGGATAATCCAATCCTCACGATCACATTCAGAATTTTGATCATCTTTTAGCCACGAGAAAGTTTAAAAACGTTAACACCGATGTCGTTAAGCTTATCCTTTTTCCCTACTCGCTCGATGGTTCCGCCAAGCATTAGTACGAGTAAGAGCCACCTAATTCCATAATTACGTCGAATGATATCGTTTCCAAATTCGTTTATCATTTCTTTCTGCCGTCTAAGACCACGCTTTTCAAAAACGAGATCACGAGCTTTGAACAAAAGCCGAATGAGTCGTTAGAGGTGCGTGAGATCGTTTTAAGGAATTTTTTAGGCAATGTCCTCACCATGGATTTTCCGAGTTACACAAAATCGATACATTTTATAACGGTCTTAATTTTCAAGAACAAGGTTCGTTAAATTCCGCCATCGGTGGCAATTTTTTGTGTAAAACTCCGAAAGACGCGTTAATGATTATCGAAAATTGATCCAAGGTTTTCCAACTCCGTAGTACATCGAGTGTTGCCAATGTCGCTAATATTAGTAATTCTAATCGCGATATTGAGAGGGTTGACGCAAAAGTTGATAAATTGACGAATGTGTTTACGTCATTTCTAATCGAGATGCAAAAGAAAGATGCTCCCGCTATGGTAAAAGAGGTTGAGGTTTCGTGTACGTTGTGTGGTGGACCTCATAATTATTATGAGTGTGTGGCTACGGATAGCCAAACGTCGAGTGTAAACGCGTTAAATAGAAACAACAATTTTCCAAATCAAAATAACGCGGGTCCATCACAAGGAAATTATAATCAAGGAAACTAATAACCGAAACAATTTTCAAGGAAATAATAATTAACAAGGAAATTTTTCACATCAAGGAGGTTATAATCAAGGTCGAAATTTAAGTTTGCAAAATCAAGATAACAACAACAATCAAAAATCGAACTTTTAAAACAACTCTAATCAAGGAAACAATTTTTCAAGCGGTAATCAAGGGAATTTTCAAAGAAATAAACTAAAACAAGGGAACTTTAATTCTAATCAAATAGTTCGTCAAACGCGTTTCAAGAATATATGAAAACGAATGAGGCTAATATGAGACGATTAGAGGGACAAATTGGTACTTTGAAAAATGAATTTTCCAACACTTTGAAAGGTCAAAATAATAAAATTGAACAAGGTCAAAGTCAGATTAAAAATATGTTTTCGGCAATTATGAGCAATCAAGCGAGTTCGTCTTCGAGTGCGTTACCAAGAAACATCGTGGTTAATCCAAAGGAACACATCAAAGTCGCTACATCGTCTAATGGAAAAGGTCGTATGATTACCCCTAACCTTGCTAATTTTAGAGTTGTGCCTTAATCTCGACCCTTGAGTTCTAAAACGCCTTCATGTTCTAAAGTCAAGGGAATGAACGTGGTGACCAAGGAAACGAGTAAAAACCCTCGTGTACCTAAAACTCTATCCACGGTTCAAAAAGAGACGTTTATCAACCTTACGAAAGTAACCCTTGAGGAAACTTGTGCTTCGATTCTTCTACGAAAACCAAAAAGGCATATACCGAGAAAGGAAGAAGATCCGGGCCAATTTCTTTTACCTTGTGATTTTCCCTTGTTTGAGGGATGTATAGCACTTGCCGATTTAGGTGATAGCATCAATCTCATGCCTCTTTCTCATTGAAATTGATAAGATTGCCTAATCTTATCCCCACAAACATGACAATCAAGCTAGAAAATTGTACGCCACTTACACCAATTGGAATAGCCGAGGATGTTTATGTTAAAATTGGAAAGTTTATTTTTCCAATGGACTTCGTCATTTCCGATTATAAATGTGATCCTAAATGTCCCATTATTTTAGGTCGACCCTTTTTATCGATGGCTCGTGCCATTATTGACGTTCACGGTGGAAAATTAACTATGAAATATGGGGAGGATGAAATGGATTTTTTCGCGAATAGATCCCAAAATCAAAATGATCAAACCAAAACCGATGTTTCAAAATTTGATAATTTTAAAGTACACACTTTAGCAAGAAAATGAGGCTTGATTCGTGTTTTGGAAGAATTAAAAAGAACGGTTTTCGAGATAAGGATTTTAATGATAGAGAATACGTTTACCTAATTGAAAAAGGATTTTGTAAATTTATAAACGAGAATCATTTTGGGATATATTCGGCGAACAAATGAAAAAACAGTTCCAAAGGGTAACGTTAATTCCATCATGACAATGACAAATATGGATTCGTTTTCACCACCTCCGAAGGACCATGTCTTTGAGGCATCAGCTTCTAAACCTATTGAAGTGTCTCCATTTCCTAGCCCAATATCTATTGAGGCTAAAGGTTTTATTGACACTAATCTACTCGTCATTTAAATTTCACCTAAGCATAGTCGAAAGACTTGTAAGACCATGGTTGTGAGTTCTCACATCAACACTTTCTTTGACGATGATTTTGCCGAAATTGAGCACATACTTCATAATCCATCATCCATTTTTGAGGATTCACCCTTTGATAAATCTTCTCATGAAAATGATGATTCGATGTCAGAAATTTCTTGTGATGACGAGAATGATGACACTTTCAGAACGTATCTTAACTCCATTTATCTATTTTTCATCATAATCCCATTTTTGGTGAAGGTTCTGAGTACGTTAATGACCAAATTATCGATCCTCCTTCGTTTCACAATTGTGATGATGAAGAATTTTTTAAGGAGGTCGATGAATTTCTCGCTATAGACACGAGTCCCATGCTCGAGGAGTTACCTTATAAACACTCCTCGATTAAGAATGACGAGTGCCACATTCTTAAGGATTTATCCCCGTGAAAGAATGATGGTTTCGTACTTGATCGTAATATCTTCGAGAGAGTTTCAACGAAAAACCCTGGTTTGACGAGCCTATCTACGATGAGGAAATCGATGAGTTTAACGATCTTATGGAGGATGACGTTTATGTAGACCCCGAGGGGTGCATTTTTCATTGATTATCGTATTGAGAATTTGTACAACCCCCGTCCCACCCACGACGTTAATGTGATAATTTTTAACGTGAATATTGATTTTGAAACGCCAAATATTTTCGACATAATCAAAACGGATTTTCATAAAGAGTTTAAACAAGATGAAGAAGGAACAGATTTTGAAGTTAATTTAAAAGATTTTCTTATTTTAACTTCGTCATCACTACGTTTATTTAGTGCTACGAGCTCGTCTACTCCTTTTGACGATGTTGCGTGTGGATCTAGTGTGGGGGAAGCCCCGTATGTTTCCTCACACATTTCCATCGAGGACGGGATGTTCGATCCTGGAATATCATTTAAAGGGAAATATCGGTGTTCCACCGACGCAATAAATCGAAAATATTTTTATTTTCTTTGTGTGAGTCTACCTCAAGTCGCTCATTATGTTGCCCCACCCATTGTCCCACCCTTCTAATTCTCATCTATTTTCTTCTACCTCTTTGAGTTTTTAGCACGTGTTGAAGTGGCGTTTCTTCGTTTATCCCATGAAAACGAGGACACCATCTTCTATCCTGGTATTTTACATCATCAAAGGACCTATTTCTTAGTACCGGTTGATTTTTGGGCCTTGTTTATCATGTAAGCCCAACCAAAAACCACCAAACCATGATAACCCCTAAATGATCACATTTATGGGGATTCGAGTCAAGTTTTTGACTCGGTTATCAAAAACAAGGTGCCTCGTGTGGGATTCTCATGCTTATCCTTATTAATATTATTGCTTTCTAATGTAGTTTAATGCGGAGACTTGTGCTCTTCCAACCTTTGTTTCGTGGTTGTTTGTGATTGTGATTTACTAGGTTTATCGTCATCATTGAAGCCTCTCGTGTTAGTTTTACGTATCACTCGAGCTTCGATCGTTACCTTTGAAGATTCTGATATCTGATGATATCCTTTTACGTTCTATTGTTTATTCTTATTAACATAATTCATAAACGGCTATAGATTATTCGTTTTACCCTTTCCATGCTCGAGATTAAGCATTCGACTTTTCGTCTCTAGTATGGGGGTGTTTCACCCTTAGACTCGAAATATTGAGGACAATGTTTAGTTTTAGTATTAGGGGGGGTAAATACATGCTTTACCTTACTTACTTCATCACGCAATCCAATATTCATCTTATTATTATCGTTTTATTGCAAAATAAGGCTAAAAATGGCCAAATTTTAAAAAACTTTCTTTTTTTATAAGTGTTTAAGACACGTATGTAGGTTTTCTATTGGTGTGAATAAGAGTAATTTTTGACTCGACCGTGTGTGTTGAGCACTTAGCTTTGATTCCTTAACTA
The DNA here is from genome assembly GCA_025667525.1 of Glebionis coronaria. Taxonomy (NCBI): domain Eukaryota; kingdom Viridiplantae; phylum Streptophyta; class Magnoliopsida; order Asterales; family Asteraceae; genus Glebionis; species Glebionis coronaria. Next base: position 319,635 of record JANFOE010001525.1, on the reverse strand, counting down.
TAGTAGGCCAACTCTTATTAAATTGAGGACAAGAAATGATAGTATTAATTATAAGTTACTATGCTAAACGTAGAGTACTTGTATTCTTCAAAAACTCACGTGTCGTAATTATTTGCTTATTCTCCCCTCGCTTATATATTTAAATAGTTAATAAATACGTTTTTTGCGGTTTAGTCTTAATTGTTGGTTTCTAGTTGATTCTAGTAGCTAACATGTAATTAAATTGGGAAAACATTAAGGATTCGCAAGTGTCACGTTTTTGAAGTATTGGTACCCGAATAATCACAGGCTTCCCCAATAATAAATTTTAAGTTCCTCTTCACATAAATCAACCAAAAATTCGAAGCTCACAAGGCCGAAAAATCTATGCAAAAATTGAAAGTGAATGTCTTAAATCTTGAAGCCTTAAAGATCCAAAATTCACCTTAGCGTAAGGACGTCAATTCATAATAAACACCTCATGGCGAGGTTAAATAAAAGACAAGGGCAAGACCAAAGCCATAATAAACACTTCATGGCGAAGTTAAATAAAAGGTGGCAGTAAACCAATCCAAAAATTGGTAATAAATGTTCAAAACCGTTGTAAACCGTGTTTATCTATACTTTTTGTTGACTTAATTTTTTGACATTGTTGTCTATTAGGAGAAATTATTAATTCGATTATTTTGATTACACCGTTAAGGCTCTATTTTTGGACCTAATACCTATCATTGCATAAGTAAAAAATGTATCCTCGTGATCATTAAGACAAAAATAAATTATAAGAGATACACCTTAGGAATAAGGGAGTTTAAGGTCGTGATTAGATCATATGAGTAGTGTTAGCATTAGTAACTTATAATGACAATTATCTTGTTTCACACTTAGTATGGAATTTGGTGAAAATCAAGGATGACGAACTTATCTCTATGAGGCATTCACGTGTTCTTATTCTAAGACCCAAAAAGTCACGTTCTTTTGATGAAAACAATACATTATGTCAAAAACATAAGTAGTAATTTAATTTAAATTTACGTTTCAATAAATGTCATATAAAAATGAATTTGTAATTTCTATGATACTTAATTCTATCATTGCATGAGGGGACAACAATGGTTTAGTATAGGGGAGTGATGAGACTGCAATTATACATAGTCTCATCGTCCAAATCGGGCTTAAAATGTACAAAAATGTCATAAAATACCATAAAATATGCTTTTGTTTTTTCATTGTGTATTTTAGGTACGGATATCGTGAATTCAACAAAAGAGAACAAGATTCAAACAAAAACGAACACGGAAAACGAAGCTGCACAAACAACCGGACCCGAATCATGAATTTTCAAAGAAGTCCTTGAAGTTTTGAAGTTTGACAAGAATGGTCCCTCAATTTTGGAAGACTTGGTCACTTTTAACCCAAGCAAAACTAAAAAATTGCATTTAGGTCCTTAAATTTTCAAGACATGTCACTAAAAGCCCTTGGAGAATGCCAAAATTGCACATTAGATCCTTTTTTAAAGCTATGGAAAAGATTCTGCCACAAATAACAACATGGGCAAAGCTATATCAAAGGAAAATGGGGAATAGCCGTTTAAAACCTTATGTGCCAAAAACATGGAACTTGAGGGGTCCAAAATACCAAAACCTCAACCATATTACCCATTATACCTGATATTTGGATCGAATCTCGGGGACTATAGAATGAGTTTTAAAAATGTTCAAGGACTGATGTAAGTTGCTAAACCTCAGGTCATGAGTCTATTTTCAAACCCGAGTGTCGGTTTCATAAACGGAATTGTTTAGATATGTCAAAATGGTTTTACAAGTAAAAGGCGTAAAACTATCCGGTTTTTATAACACGAAGGTGTGTCGGGCAGAAGGTCTTAGAAGTAATATTTTTTAATGAAACTTGAACTGAGTCTTCTTCATATTATGTGTGACTTTGTGACCAAGTTTCGTCGAAATCAGACAAGTCTAGATAGGGTAGATTGGTATGTATATTTGGAGTGTACATGCTAATTGGTATTTTGAACATGTAGTTCAATTATTACGTGGCGTGAGTTGAGTATTCGCCATTGGACATGGTGATTTATTCAAGTGTTAAGTCATTATATAAATGACTTAGTTACTGTTCCAAGAGAAGTAAAATGATAAGTTGACTTGCGTTGACTTGGTGTCTTAAGACGGGTCAATATCGAGAGTGCAAGTGTTTAAAAGAATAGTGTTGAATAAAAGGGTATAGTAATAACACTTGTATTATTAAATTCTTCGGGATTGTCTTGGTTTTGTAATTTTGATTTTTATATTATTTAAGTATGATTTATACTTAAGTCGATTTTTAACGAACGCGCCTTATTTGGTAGGTTGCGGTTTTCGTGTTTAAACGGGCATCACTAATCGTCGGCGATCGTCTCATTACCACTACTGGCTAAGGTGAGTCTATAGCCTTGCTTTTAACATGTTTTCTTGTTTTATAAAACTCGCGAGGGGGATAACATGCTTGTATTATGAAAATAAAGGGTACAACGAGAAGTTGTAGAAACCCTACTTATTAGAAAAGTGTGGGTGCAACGAGAACACAAGGAACTTAAGACTTTTTCCAATGAATCTCGCCACGGGAGAATTGAACAAGAAGGGAATATCAATTGTCAAATAAGACAAGTTCCACAGATGAGTAAATTCGTTTTAAAATTGAACACAAGGAACTTAATTGTATGTTTAGAGGGAAGTTATTACATAAGTTTGTTTAGCCTTAAAAGACCCATGAATCGTGAATTGTTAATCGAGATAACGCTAATGCTATGGATAGATCTATCGGGGTGACGCCTAGTCCGGTCGCGACTAGCTCTCGCGTGGTGTTGTGATGCACTAGTAATGAAACATCGGATGCATTGTATAAGAGAAATATACGCACTTGGCTAGGTGTGTTGGGCTGAAATAATATATGTTAACGTTCAATGTCACGAGACTTATGTAATGACACGATAATGATGTCCGTACAACATAATTGTCTTTGATAAATTATTAACCTTGGAAGGTTATTTTTGAATACTTGTGTTCTCTTTATTTAAATTAAAACTCTATAGATTCACTCGGCAAATTTTGCTGCTTTTAACATGTTTATCTCAGGTCCATATAGAAGGCACTCGATGAAGGCGGTTTCGTGAAGCTTGCTTATTTGAAATGTTTTGGCCCGCTTTTATAAATTATATCCATTCAAATAATTTTTACCATTTACTAGGTTTTGTAAACTTGAAGTTATCTGGGACCGTGGATGAGATTGTACTTTTATTGAATGAAAATGAATGGATGTTTATTAAAACGACTTGTTTTGAGTCGTTTTCTATGATTATGAGATTGAACCATGATAGTAACACCCAATGACCCTTCCGCTGTTATCACCGAAATTTGGGGGTGTTACACTTGTTCCTTGAAGTTGATCAAATAAATTGTCGATTATGGGTAACGATTCTTTATAGTAAGTTTGTTTAACTCACGATAATCGATACACATCCTAAAAGATCCATCTTTCTTTTTTACAAATAAGATTGTACCTCCCCAAGAAGATATACTTGGTCTAATAAATCCTCGATCAGTTAGCTCTTAAAATTGACTTAAGAATTATTGCATTTCCGAAGGTTGATGTGCTCGTACGCTAGGTATATTTAAAAAGAATTGCAAATAGAAATCCTAGACAAGAAGCCAAAAACTTGATATGCAATCTTTCCACACATTGGGTTTTAAATTTATAACTAGAATTACCGATATAATTAGGAACATAAACTCGAGCAAGTATACTCTAGTCATGTTGCAATTAGGTTGGTAAGTCAAGGTTGTCCCATGGGACATGGTTATACTCAAGTGTAGTTGTTTGTAACAATGGTAATTATGATTATCAGTATCACACCACCATGAGAATCGTTAAAGGCATAAGCACACAAAGAACATACATGTATGGTAAAATGATCATATAGACATATGGATGCATAGTTTGGAAAACATATTAAAGGTAATCCTTTCGACCTATAGAACCAATAATAAGACACTAGTGCTTTATAAATCAAGTATACATAAGTCTCAATCAAGTGGTCACTCATGAGCCTTATGCCTAAACTAATAACAACAAGAATCCTTTCGGCCCATAGACTTGGTGTTATCAGATTGATAAGTTCCATTTACTTGAAAGATGATTAGAACAATATATTCAAAAGACTCCTTTCGACCTATAATATATATTAAACCTTTACTTGTTATGTTTATCAAGTCTCTTGCATAATCTTCACAAGCACAAGACCAAATCATTTGTCGATTAATGAATTCACATCAACCATGTTGAGAATAATTTCAACATATAGACTCAACAATGATTAACCAAATTGACAAACAAGAACAAGTTCTAATTCAACCAAATATAATGTTATCACCACAATCCAATCACAAGCACTAATAAAATCCAAACATCCATATATCACAAGTTACATATGAACAATACAAGCATCAACACATTCACAATATCACTAAACACAAGAATCACCATGAATCATGAACATAAACTATATTGAATAATAAAGAAGAAGTTACCCAACAGATCCATAGTTACAAAGTATCCAAATGATTCTAGCCAATTGAACAACCAAATTCCAATACATCACCCATAACCTTCTTGGACATCAACTTCTTGGTGCGAGTATAGGGCCTTTTGGGGTGTTTGGGAATAAGGACTGTTGGAGATTGAGTTGTTTATGGTGTGTGGTTTTCTTCTCTACATCACCAATGGCTTATGTAACACCCCAAAATTTATACAATTCAATACAACGGAAGACTCGTTGGTGTTACGGGATAACACATTACTCACATCATAGACAACGATTAAAAATCGCGTTGTTTAATGATAAAGCATTTCCATTCCTAAATATCAAGTTTACATAGGTCCCAAGTCAGAATATTTCATACAATTTTACAAAACATTTGAATGGAAATTATTATTTAAGTACGGGCCATGAATTCTTGTTGTCTTCCCGAGAATTACCTTCAAGTACCTGAGATAAAACATGTTAAAAGAAAAGGTCAGCGAAAACGCCGAGTGAATTCATAGAGTTTAATGAAAACCATTAATATATCATCGGTATATATTTATTACCGAAAATCATTTTGTAGAAATCTTTGTAGTAGGCCATAAAATAGCCAAAGTCGTTTTATACAAATCCTTATCAAAAATCATAATATAGGCTTTCGCCTTCCAAATCATTATACGAATCATTGTCGTTAAAAACATCATACTATACATTTTTTAACGTTGTATAGAGTTAAATAAAAACCGTTATATGAATATGGTTATGTAAAACCAAAACACGAACATAATATCAATAATAAGACCCCGTATTGCTAGTCATGCAATATATCGTAATTCAGTGCGTGTAGCAGTATTTCGTTATTTGGATTATTATAAGCCGCATGACATTGTTACCTTACTACAACAAACAACGGGTAGCTAACCCGAAACTCATTTGCCCATCTAAATTAGCGTGTCGTCACAATAATCACGCTTGTGTAAATCTTCTCATACATAAATTCGCTTACCAATCAACGTGGCACGACGGGGATCAACCGTCAAGGCGCGAACTAGGGTGATCGTCCCCAAATAGAACTATTATATGCATAAGCGTCTACCAAATCCCGGTAGTTCACAATTCATGCTAATGGGATTATTAGTGACATAACCTAACTTTAACAATCCACTTTATCTCATACATCGGGTCATATAATCATTCATCGGGTCATACAATCATTCGGGTCCAAATCAATAAAGAAACAATCGGGACAACTAGTGTCCTATTTCATAAAAACTAACATGTTATCTCCCTCGCGGGTTTATAAAACATTTTATAAAATCATTTAAAAGAGTGTGAGGCTATGAACTCACATTGATGTGGCAAAGCGGGTTATCGGCAATTCAGATGTACGGTACGTGCTTCAATCACGGAAACCTAGACAAATAATGCTCGTCTTAGACTTTTGACTTTATAAAAACCATAACTATGTATATATATGATGATGATCAAGTGGGTTTATACATTCTCATTTACTTATTTTAGTATTATGTATTGGTAACTTTATACTAGTTTACTAGTTTTACTTATTTACATGTTTTAGGCCCAATAAGCCTATTATAAGCCCAATACCTTATATTAGTCCATTTTACACTTTTATTATCAGTATTATACTTTACATGTTGGGCCCAAGTGGGTTAAGCCCAATAAGTAAGTTTATAAGTGTTTTACCAAACTAGTCGGGTTAATTGTCGAATAAGGCTACTTTGGCCCGTTAATGTCTATATGTTGTAAAGCTCGGGTTTTATCGGTTTTGACTTGTTATATAAGTTTATATATCAGTATGTGAGTTTATAAAAGTTTACATTACACGGGTCCGACCGTCTAAGTTTTATTTGATAAAAACGTTAATTTTCGGTTTTAGTCGAAAAGACGTAAAACTTAGGTGTATAGTTTTATAACTTGGAAAAACATTTATTCTAGTAATTTATATAACATGTCCCATTATAAATATCAATATATATATATCTCTTTAATTATGATTATTATCTACTAGTGGGTTTTATATATGTATATTTTAAAAATACAAAATTTTGAGTGCTTATATTATATACTATTTATTTTATCAAATCTGTCCTAAATTTTCAATCCACTAAAATGTCCATATCTAGAGTTCTATAATGGGATAAGACCTCAACTTTTTATGACAATAACTACATGATATGTGGTCCATTTTATTCCTCTATAGCTACTGATGAATCAACTTCTAAATATTTTAATAAATTCGTCCAAAACAGTATAGGCAGATTTGCACTCTAAACTTGTTTTGATCATATCTCACTCATTTTTATGATTCCATTGTATGGTCAACTCTCACATGTGTATAACACCTAATACTTACTATAAATGGATTCCACTATGCCATTTTATCAGTTTATGATTTGGTTACTTACTGTTTTTATACAACCATCATATTTAGCAAGATTTTAACCTTGTTACCTATGGTTTTCCATCTTTTTAACCATATTTATCAACACTTGATCCCCACACAATATTTTTGTCATCATATACTCATCATATACATATACAATAAAAAAAAAAATACAAGATTACATAATCAAAATAATAATACGATAGGAAGAACAATCTTTATACCACCAAGATTAAGTAGTTTATGATCAAAGCTTGGATTTTTGATGGCAAAACTTGTGATAGATCAACACCAAACTTCAAGACCACCAATACTTGTAAACGTCTTGTATAAATCAGCCCATGAACATCACCAAATCACCATCTTGGATGTTAGAATCACCTCCAATCTTTAAGGCTTCAAAGGGGTATCATCATGTGTATGAATAACACATGATTTTATGGCTAAAATAGATCAAATGGGGTGTTTATGTGATGATATGGGACGAATTTTAGAGAGAGTAAAGGGAGGATGAGAGTGGTTTGCATGTATGTGTTTTGGAGAAAATGGTTTAAGTGATTAGTGGTTTTGCTAGTTAGCTTGTTTGTGTAAGTAGCTAGGACAAGTGTCCTAGCTTACTTAGTAAGCTTTGACACATCTTAGATGTGTTGGTGGATACTTGTGGCCGTCCCATGTGTGGGGTGGGACAAGTTTATCTTGTCTCATCCCTATTTAATTACGGGTACTCCTCGATTCTAGTTTCCTCAATTTGCGTGCCCTCGGGTCGTTTTACGAAAAACGTTTTTATAAATTATGAATCAACGGCACAAAACGAATCTAATAAAAATTGTCTCATCAAAAACGGAGTTCAAAAACGTAAATACGTAATCCTAAGGTTTTCGATTTAGTCGTAAAGGACGTTAAATTATAATTGTAAGTCCTAATCTCTTCTCGTAAATTTGTGAGTTTATGAACCAACACAAATATAAATCCCAAAATAATATTTACGGATAAATTTATTTCCTGAAATGTCGGGCTGTCACCAAAAACAGTGTATGTAAACGTAAGCATGTAACGTAGAATCCTCCGGTTTAGACGTAGTCGATGCTACTTCAAGATGTAACCCAAATTTCTTCCCATAAATAAGTGAGTTCATAATATAAAATTAGAATAATGTTTTTAAATAACACTTGAGAATAAATATCAACCATTAATTGACGGATTGTCACAGCATTTACCCCTAAACAGGATCTTTGTCCACAAAGATCAATTTATCTTACTACTCGCTTCTTATATAGTTAAAGCCATGTGGGTACTTCCTCCACATTCGGTCTTTTCTCTCAAATATAATTCATTACAATACGCGAGTTTCATCAAACATAACTACGGGAATAAGATCAGGCTTAATGTTGACTTACTTTCTCTATCCATGATGTTCACGGGTTTTTGATGAATGCAACTTTTCGCCGATCTAAACTTCATCAAGAAGTAATCAGATTTTCACTTGATAGACATTTTATCAAGTTCGATATACGAAACATAATTCACTCAGTCCTTGAAGTCATAGGGTAGATCCAGCTTATATGCCTTTCAAACCAAATTTTACATCATCTCAATGGTCCCATAAAACGGGGACTTATTTCCCATAATCTTTCAGATCATCAATTCATTTTTCCATGGTTAAAATTTTTGGCATAACTTCGCTACCCATCCTGCACTTCAAGATCTACATTTCAGATTCACATAATCTCCTGCCCACTACTGGCAGTCAATAATTAGATCCTAATTTCAACAATCATTTCAAGTCTCGTGGGTCGGGTATTTGCAAGGTTAGGTTTGCCATCATAGGCAACCTTAAACCTAAAAGACATGTCCATATCACAATGGGTGTATGTCGGATGTCTTCATCCCAACTCCTGCTTACAGATGCTCTAATATTTAGATTCTCACAAGATTCGATCTCGATCCTAATACGATAATTATCAATGATAATCTCTCCAAAGGAAAATGATTATACGGTTTATTACCAAAGGTCAATCATTCAAGCATAATACAACACTTATAGTATATTGTATCGTTACTTTACCTCGTCCCTTCGATTGGGGTGGTAAACAGTACTCTCATCAAGATTCGTTCTCAATGACTTCTGAGCAAATCTCTAGAAATTCGATGCGAAGTGAGGATCTTGATAGAGATGATCGATACAGGCACACCATGTTTACACAACTCCTTTAAATACAAAAGAGTCAATTTCTTTATCGAGAATCTTTCATTAACAAGAATGATATTAGCAGATTTGGTCAGTCTTTCGACGATGACCCAAATCGAATCAAATTCAGATGATGACCTTTGCAATAGTTAGACGTTTACTAATGTATGAGGCGATGTCTGCGTTCATAATTTGCCATCAGTACAACTTCTTCAGATCAAGATACATTAAATCATAAATGACATGAATATAATACTTAATCTTATGAGATTCCAACATGACTAAATCTCAAAATCTCCATATTTAGGCAACTAAAAATGGCCTTTAAAACATTTAACGCCATCGGCTTCTCAATTCTAATGGTTCACATTATCCGAGAACCCCTTTTATTATCTATATTATCCTTTTTATAAGCATCAGTTATTTCTAAAATGTTCGGCAATTTATTATGCACAGTCATTATTAAGGAACATATCCTAATTGATTCTTTATCCTTTCTATATTATGTGTCAGTATCTACATTCATCTTTCTTGATGAAATAATTATCATGACCGTATTCGTTCAAAATTTCTTTCTTCATAATTTCTAGGTTTTAGTTTCGTCTCAATTATCATTTTGCTCAATCCGACGTTTAAAGCGTCGATAGTTATTACAAGTAATTAAATAATAAATATTCAATTTTTATGAAACGTAAACGTAAAAAGTTTTTAAATTTTCTCGGTTCGTCCAATTATAGGAAAATGTTCAAAAGAATAAATTTGAATTTAATTAACACGATTTTTGTTGATTTACCAAAAATAATTAGTGAGATTTGTAGATGTTCGAAAAATCTTTGTTTATACTTTGGTCACAATTTTCTTAGTTTACAAGCAAAAATTGTCGTTTCAAATTTCAAAGTCATGGTTTAAATGTTTCCTCAATCCCTCTTAGGTTGTCTTGAGGTATACACAAACATTTACCCCTAAACAGGAGTTTAGTTAAATGTTATGGATTTAAGGGAATGATTCCTTAAAAATCCTTTGATAAATATTTGTCAAAACATATTTGCGCTTTCTTTTTGGTAAAACCCAAAATCTTAAATGGCTCAAATTTTTTAAGAGTCAATATAGATCCTATTATCTTATTAATCACATGGTCAAATCATGTAAAGGATTAAGTCTTAAATCATATGTTAAATATTAAAGGTACACGTTTTCATTGTTCGGCCAATTCAGGGCATTCTACAAATGATTATTAACTCCTTCTTATTCTTATAAACAAATAAACGGTCCTTAATGATCACAAGCATGAATTTATCAAATTACAGCCTACACACGTGATTCACCAAATTTATGGATGCTACATGTGTATTAGTCCATCCAAACGACATCACGTGAAACTCATAATGTTCATCACAAGTTCTGGATGTAGTAATTGGAATAGATAATCTTTTCGCGGACGCGAAGCTGATAATAACCATGCCGTGGATCAAATTTCTGAATATACGCTAGAACCTTGTAAATGATCAAACAAATCTATCATCTTGGGTAGTGGATATAGATTTTGATAATAAATTTACCTAGCTCACGGTAATTCAACAAATATAAGGAATAATAACACCATAGCTCTTCATGATGACGAGCTCGGTAAAATAAAAGCTTTCTCCGACAACTCTCTCAGTTGTACGGTAATTCTTTTAATTCACATGGTGCTGACGTAGGGTGCACACGCCACAGGTGCAGCATCGGGAATATAATCAATACCAAATTCAACTTGCCTTAATGGCGAAAGTCTAGGTAATTCACCAACAAATACTTCCTAAAGTTTTAGATAACGGAAACATCTTTTAATAAATTTACTTTTAAGTTCTTCTAGATTACAATATCTATGACTAGTTCACGACCATTCATGGTAAAATTTCAAGTTTAATTGCTGGATATGGTCATCCATCAAGAATACTTAGATCACTTTTGATAATCAACATCTTATCTTTTAGGGGAATTCTACTCGAGTTCCCATCAATTAAGACAATGTCGTCATGTCATAATCAATCAATCCATTCTATTGGCACTACTAACATTTTAGTTTTATTGTCGTCGATAAGATGAGAACTTCTCAAAAGACTAATAATAACTCATAATCCTTCACAAATTCAAGGATATCTGGAGACATAACTAACCGAAAAAGAGTAAGGTCAACGCATAATTTACGCGAGAGAATTTCAAATCAGATACAGACGAAAACATTTAATGAATATGAATATCTCCCATGTTTTCATAATTTGAGTACGCATTCGAAAGCTTCTCGGATCGTTACTCAGGTCATTCAAATGAAATCTAGTCAAAAGAAATGATAGGAACGTCGATACATCCAATCGGGTATCAACGCTCGGTAATCAGATATTTTTCCAATGAATCTCGCCACGGGAGAATTGAACAAGAAGGGAATTTCAATTGTCAAATAAGACAAGTTCCACAGATGAGTAAATTCGACTCAGAAGAATAAATAGTACGGGCACATATGTAGGTGTCCCTATCAATATGTCCTTATTTTTCACTTCTTGCAGATCTCATAAAATTTAATCTCTCACAATCTTCAAAGAAAATTTAGTGTTTATTAATAATTTCATGGTGACTACTAATCAGCCTTGCATGGTCACTTCCAAATTGTATGTAGGCGTTTAACTATATACAATTTCAAGATTAACGATGCAATACTCAGTTCGTCAAAATTTTATCATCATGTTTATAATAAAAACATTTTCATGCTTAATTCTTAAATAAGAATCAAAAATAAATTTACAAAAGTTTTCTAAGGTGTTTTATAAACAACTTCATTTCGATAACGATCATTGATAAATCTCACTTTGAATAATCCTTATAGTGATGAAAATTCAAATTTTCTCAAGGGATATTGTTTTATCTTATAAAATCAATGAATGATCTGCAAAGAGTGATGAAAAGTTGTTCACCAAGAACTAAATACATTATTCTAGCAAATGAGCTTTAGCCAAATAATCATGAGGTTCATGACCTCGATGGCACTCAGGAATACAAAGAGAATAATCCACAACGTAACTCAATTCGAGATGAGTACTTGTTCAATGGTTGCATCACTAATGTGAACATTAGGATGAATAAATAAAGGATAGATAACATCGATACATGTAGAATTTAGCAATCAAAGGTAGTCTTTTCATTAATCACAAACAAGTCAGAATTGTACCGTAACACATTGTGTGTCACTATGTCATACAATTCCAAGAACTCATCCTACCAACTGATATCTCAGTTAAGTTAGGGATTTTTAAAAGATACCACAATGAATACTAATCTACAAGAGTCATTAGGTGTTCCACATGTCCCGGAAGATCCATCGGTCCCAATTCAGAAGAAGATTTCTTCAATTTATTTATTGGACACTGGGCATCCTCGTCATTGGACAATGGCCTAGGAACAACCCTTAACACGAATCAACAATCAACTAAAACCTTATAATTCAATCACAGAACTTAACGACTTCCTCTTAACAATCTCATATTCCATACGAGTTAAATTTTAATTTATTTAAGTTTCAACCAAATCATACTCAATGTGATATCCTACCTCATTCTCCAATACTTTCAACCTTATTCTTAGACCTTGAAAGAGCAATAAAAGCCCGATATGAACAACACTTAATTTCCAATCCTATAGCTCTTACAATAATAGTTATCAAATGAGTCACTAGTATGAAACAACTCACATATTCAATTAGATTTCTCGGAAAGGTACTAGTGGCATGAGGCTTTTGGGTAATGGTTCCAATGACAGCCTCAAGTGCAACATTCACCCTTTCGATTCTCAAATTTAAGAATTGGGTGACACTGAATCAGATGACACCTTTCCAGGTGGTAAGGTTTTGTCAAACTCCACTCTATAAGGAAAGATCGTCATGACATCGATATCAGATTTAATCTCTCCAATTCTTCTTTAAAATCATAATCAACTACTATCAACATTTCTACGAATATCAACCATTTTGTTGGGATCATAAATATTCACAACTTGGTTTAGATCTAGAATAGCTAGAATTCCTACGGGAATAGCTTTGGTTGATTTGCTAGGGGAGTTAGGATTTCTTGTGACAATATACGTCGTATAAATACCTCGTATAAATATTAAAATAATCATCAAACAATCATGTAATCAAATTACAACATATATATAATCCAAGTTATATATATATATTAAAATAACACTTCTCAGTCTGGCCTTGTCGGTAACTCGGGAATTCTTCGACACCGTTATAGTTAAAAGATTTTGAAATGTTTTATTCAAAACCTTAATTTTAAAAATCTTTCGTTCTCTATAACGAGAGCTCTGGTACCAAACTATAACACCCCCAAATTTATACAATTCAATACAGCGGAAGACTCGTTGGTGTTATGGGATAGCACATTACTCACATCATAGACAACGATTAAAAATCGCGTCGTTTGATAAAGCATTTCCATTCATAAATATCAAGTTTACATAGGTCCCAAGTCATAATATTTCATACAATTTTACAAAACATTTGAATGGAAATTATTATTTAAGTACGGGCCATGAATTCTTATTGTCTTCCCAAGAATTACCTTCAAGTACCTGAGATAAAACATGTTAAAAGAAAAGGTCAGCGAAAACGCCAAGTGAATTCATAGAGTTTAATGAAAACCATTAATATATCACCGGTATATATTTATTACCGAAAATCATTTTGTACAAATCTTTATAGTAGGCCATAAAATAGGCAAAGTCATTTTATACAAATCCTTATCAAAAATAATAATATAGGCTTCGCCTTCCAAATCATTATACGAACCATTGTCGTTAAAAACCATCATACAATATGTTTTATAACGTTGTATAGAGTTAAATAAAAACCGTTATGTGAATATGGTTATGTAAAACCAAAACACGAACATAATATCAATAATAAGACCCCGTATTGCTAGTCAGGCAATATATCGTAATTCAGTGCGTGTAGCAGTATTTCGTTATTTTGATTATTATAAGCCACATGACATTGTTACCTTACTACAACAAACAACGGGTAGCTAACCTGAAACTCATTTGCCCATCTAAATTAGCGTGTCATCACAATAATCACGCTTGTGTAAATCTTCTCATACATAAATTCGCTTACCAATCAATGTGGCACGACGGGGATCAACCGTCAAGGCGTGAACTTGGGTGATCGTCCCCAAATAGTACTATTATATGCATAAGCGTCTACCAAATCCCGGTAGTTCACAATTCATGCTAATGGGACTTTTAGTGACATAACCTAACTTTAATAATCCACTTTATCTCATACATCGGGTCATATAATCATTCATCGGGTCATATAATCATTCATCGGGTCATACAATCATTCGGGTCCAAATCAATAAACAAATAATTGGGACAACTAGTGTCCTATTTCATAAAAACTAACATGTTATCTCCCTCGCGGGTTTATAAAACATTTCATAAAATCATTTAAAAGAGTGTGAGGCTATGAACTCACGTTGAAGTGGCAAAGCGGGTTATCGGCAATTCAGATGTACGTTACGTGCTGCAATCACGGAAACCTAGACAAATAATGCTCGTCTTAGAATTTTGTCCAATGACTTTATAAATACCATAACTATGTATATATATGATGATTTTATATATATGATGATGATCAAGTGGGTTTATACATTCTCATTTACTTATTTTAGTATTATGTATTGGTAACTTTTATACTAGTTTACTAGTTTTACGTATTTACATGTTTTAGGCCCAATAAGCCTATTATAAGCCCAATAACTTATATTAGTCCTTTTACACTTTTATTATCAGTATTATACTTTACATGTTGGGCCCAAGTGGGTTAAGCCCAATAAGTAAGTTTATAAGTGTTTTACCAAACTAGTCGGGTTAATTGTCCAATAAGGCTACTTTGGCCCGTTAATGTCTATATGTTGTAAATCTCGGGTTTTATCGGTTTTTACTTGTTATATAAGTTTATATATCAGTATGTGAGTTTATAAAAGTTTACATTACACGGGTCCGACCGTCTAAGTTTTATTTGATAAAAACGTTAATTTTCGGTTTTAGCCGAAAAGACGTAAAACTTAGGTGTATAGTTTTATAACTTGGAAAAACATTTATACTACTAATTTATATAACATGTCCCATTTTAATATCAATATATATATATATATATATATCTCTTTAATTATGATTATTATCTACTAGTGGGTTTTATATATGTATATTTTATAAATACAAAATTTTGAGTGCTTATATTATATACTATTTATTTTATCAAATCTGTCCTAAATTTTCAATCCACTAAAATATCCATATCTAGAGTTCTATAATGGGATAGGACCTCAACTTTTTTATGATAGTAACTACATGATATGTGCTCCTATTTATTCCATTATAGCTACTGATGAATCAAGTTCTAAATATTTTAATAAATTCGTCCAAAACAGTATAGGCAGATTTGCACTCTAAACTTGTTTTGATCATATCTCACTCATTTTTATGATTCCATTGTATGGACAACTCTCACATGTGTATAACACCTAATACTTACTGTAAATTGATTCCAATATGCCATTTTATCAGTTTATCATTTGGTTACTTACTGTTTTTATACAACCATCATATTTAGCAAGATTTTAACCTTGTTACCTATGGTTTTTCATCTTTTTAACCATATTTATCAACACTTGATCCCCACACAATATTTTTATTATCATATATTCATCATATACATATACAATAGGAAAGAAAATACAAGATTACATAATCAAAATAATAATAGGATAGGAAGAACAATCTTTATACCACCAAGATTAAGTAGTTTGTGATCAAAGTTTGGATTTTTGATGGCAAAACTTGTGATAGATCAACACCAATCTTCAAGACCACCAATACTTGTAAACTTCTTGTATAAATCAGCCCTTGAACATCACCAAATCACCATCTTGGATGTTAGAATCACCTCCAATCTTTAAGGCTTCAAAGGGGTATCATCATGTGTATGAATAACACATGATTTTATGGCTAAAATAGATCAAATGGGGTGTTTATGTGATGATATGGGACAAATTTTAGAGAGAGAAAAGGGAGGATGAGAGTGGTTGCATGTATGTGTTTTGGAGAAAATGGTTTAAGTGTTTAGTGGTTTTGCTAGTTAGCTTGTTTGTGTAAGTAGCTAGGACAAGTGTCCTAGCTTACTTAGTAAGCTTTGACACGTCTTAGATGTGTTGGTGGATACTTGTGGCCGTCCCATGTGTGGGGGTGGTACAAGTTTATCTTGTCTCATCCCCATTTAATTACGGGTACTCGTCGATTCTATTTTTCTTGATTTGCGTGCCCTCGGGTCGTTTTACGAAAAATGTTTTTATAAATTATGAATCAACGGAACAAAACAAATCTAATAAAAATTGTCTCATAAAAAATGGAGTTCAAAAACGTAAATACGTAATCCTAAGGTTTTCGGTTTAGCCGTAAAGGACGTTAAATTATAATCGTAACTCCTAATCTCTTCTCGTAAATTTGTGAGTTTATGAACCAACACAAATATAAATCCCAAAATAATATTTACTGATAAATTTATTTCCTGAAATGTCGGGCTGTCACCAAAAACAGTGTATGTAAACGTAAGCACGTAACGTAGAATCCTCCGGTTTAAACGTAGTCGATGCTACTTCAAGATGTAACCCAAATTTCTTCCCATAAATAAGTGAGTTCATAATATAAAATTAGAATAATGTTTTTAAATAACACTTGGGAATAAAATATCAACCATAAATTGACGGATTGTCACAGCTTATTACATGTACATGGCTACCAATTCCACCACCCCTCATCACTTGGGTGAGGGGTGATTCCAAAATCACAGAAATATGGGAATATAGGATGTAGAAGATGATGATTGAGAGTGTGGGATTGGTATAAACACTACCCTATGGGTTTTATTTATACTTGAATTCTCCTTGGCCACCAAGTAGTTTTCTTTAGATCCAAGGGTTGTAAATGTTCCAAGTAATAAAGTAATCAAGAGAAGATGATAGGTCCTTGGATGTTATGGACTTAATTGGAGTGTTTAAGTTTGCTTGGAGAAGTGGAAGATATGTTTAATGTGAATTTTCCAAAATCTGTCAAGGTAACTTGCCGGCGGCAGCAGGAGTGTTGCCGGTGGCAACTGGGCATTGATTTACCGGTAGAGGCAACTGAGTGTAGATTTGCCGGTGGCAGCAATCATGTTGCCAGTGGTAACTGGGCCAACTTTCCCACTTTTCCCTTCTAGTCCTTCTTCTTTGTTTCTTCCACCTTTCTTTCTTCCAAGACTCCTTATCATTGTATTTTTTATCATACGAGCGCTACACTTTCAGGTCTCGTTCATTCTTTTCACCTCCAATTCACGTCTTTTCTTCATTTATCGTGATGTAACCATTGATGAACCTACAATAGCAAATAAGCTTCATTAAGTATCATATGTTCATAATAATCACATAAATATATGCATAAACACCACGAATACGCTCATATAAACATGTTAGATTTAAGCGTTATCAAATCCCCTGACACTTAAGTTTTGCTTGTCCTCGAGCAAGGAAAAGAAAAACTTTGCTTGCCCTCATGCAACTAGAAGAAAATTAAAGCTAAAAACAAAATACCTAGATTCTAAAAGAAAATAAAATTTTTAAAATTCTATGAAAAATTGAAAAATCTCTGAAAAATGGAAAATCTTTTTAATTTTTATAAGAAATGGCTAAAGGTGCAAACCTCCTCACACTTAAGAGGTTGCTTGTCCTCAAGCAAATAAAAGAAAATTATTTTTGGGATTTATATATATATATATATATATATATATATATATATATATATATATATATATATATATATATATATATATATATATATATATATATATATAAAATCGCTAAAGGTGCAAACCCCCTCACACTTAAGAGGTTGCTTGTCCTCAAGCAAATAAAAGAAAAATACTTTCCACCATGGTGCATGAAAATGTTTTAGAAAAATAAGATGAAAATCTACCAAGTACAAACAATACTAAATCAAATGGCATGAGCACCAAGTGTGCACATCTAAAGAGGACTTTTATTGGGTTAAGGCTAAGGATTTGGGTTAATGGGTATGGATAAGACATGGGATATTTATAAGAGGTGTCACAAATATACAAGTTAAAAGTCTAAGTCCCATGTTGCTAGTTACCAGACATATCACAAGCCCAAAAATGATCATAGCTACGAGCTTTATTCAACACATATCGATCAACACATACACATATCACGTCTTAGCACATTGGCTAATCGATATCTAAACATACTTCATCTTCCTTCATCTTCATAATATTGTCATCACTTTTTTTTTACTTTTTTTTCCGATGACTTATTCTTATTTTTCTTTCTTTTTCACTTTCATCATCCTCCTTTTTTCAATTTTTTTTTCAACATACATCACATGCTCCCCTCACACTTCGCTTAAGCACACACCACAAAAATACAAACATAAAGGAGCTCATCTTCATCTTTGTTGGAATGGCACACACACATAGCGACGAGTGGCAACTATAACTCATCAAAAACGATCCACCATACCATGCAACTAGCAACCCATCATTTGGACTTCGACAAGGGTTAGCCTAAGGTTTAAGGTTAGATATTTTTTTCTTTTTGTTGGATTTAACAAAAATAAAAGAATGGCTCAACGGGTGTTCTAAGGGTATCTAGCACTAAACGAGAGTGCTAACAAGAGGGTTAATATGGGTGGTTAGCTAATCGATGCAACTAGGTAAGAATAAAAATATAAAATTCTTTTTGGGTATAATTCCTACGGTTGCCTCTTTATCACGCATATACACTTATTTCACACAAGTGTGATCTCACTAAAACTAATTTTTTTTACCATGTGGATGATTATTGAAATATATCTACATACGAATGTGTGAAAACATTTAGATCCGAAGGGGAAAACAAGCATACAACTTTCCCTTTTTTATAACTTTTTCCTTTATTTTATATATATATATATATATATATATATACATATATATATATATATATATATATATATATATATATATATATATATATATATATATATATATATATATATATATATATATATATATATATATATATATATATATATATATATATATATATATATATATATATATATATATATATATTTTAGCCCCAAAAAATTTAGATACTAAAATTGGTTTCGTTCCCATTTATTTCCCTCACACTTAAGTTTTGGATTGGAGTCAATGCTAAAAATAAACTTCAAAGCGTGAAAGGTGAGAAAAATAAATAAATAGTCCAAGAGAAACGAAACTTCCTGGGCTATGAAATTGCAATTGATCTCCATACGATAAGATGTCAAATAAGGAAGATCAAGCGATTTCATCTCCAATGAGCGTATACACATACAATCCATCAACACGATCAATCCATCTTACATAAGCTTTATTGAACCTACAAAAATAAACTAAACTACAAAACACTTAAATTTATCAAGCACACTTTCGTAGGCAACACGATTGCATTTAGCATATGAAACAAGCCTTTAAACCCCTTGGTATCCCGAGTGGACGAGTTGTAGTCTCGTGAGGGTTTCCAGTGAACACACCCACAAAGTTCATACATTAACCTCATGAACTTAAACAACACAAACAACCACACATGCAAACAAAATGAAACATACACAAGACAACTGACAAAAACAAGAACAAACATTATACATCTATAACCATCACACATATGACAATTAGAAACAATCTAAACAGTTAAAAACATAACACGACTCAACAAAAACTAAAAAGAAAAACTAAAAAATATTTCTTTTTAACTAAATGAAACAAAAACATATAATAGAGGTTTTGTAACAAATCTATTAAACCGGATGGTTTTCTAGACTTCGGGTTCTATCCACGGGGTTTGGGATTTAACTGGGGTGAATAGAAATACGAACCAGGCACAGAATGACTAAAACGGGGCAGTTGGGCAGGATATAAGCTTTATTAATAATTGGTTCAAAACTCGATTAACGGATGTTAAACAAGTGTAAAAAACAATTAGTAATGGTTTTGGTGAAGGCCTACTTTAAATAAAAGAAGATAAAAAGAATTTTTTTTTTCAGAAAATTCCATTTGCCACCGACAACGTGATAACAGAATGTGATTTGCCTCACGGCAAAAGGCATTTGCAGCCGGCAACGCAAAATTTTTATTTTTTTATTTATTTATTAATTTTTTTTCGTCTAACAACCTTGTCGGTCGGCTTGGGGGTGTTGCCGGCGGCAAGGTGAAACAGTGGGGCTTTTGCCGGGCGGCAACCATGTGGTGCCGGCGGCAACTGCTCTAGTGCAGCAAATTTTTTTTTTCTCAAACTTCCTTATAACTTAAAAACTAAATTTTTTTTGTAAAAACACTTTTATTAAAACCATTAAAACATATAAGAAAAAACTTAATCCAAACGCACCCTTAAGATTAATAAGACACCTTATGCATGAAACAAGGAAAATAAGCACAAAAAGAAAAGAAAAGACTAATAAGCTAGCAAGACATGTAAAACCATTTAGCACATCACATTCTGAAAAGAAAATAAGACATAACACAATTCATATCTAACACATAACATGAAACAAATGACAAAAACTAGATTCCTAACCTTTTTTTTATTTTTCATGTATTTTCCATTTATTTTCATGGGTTTTTGAAACAAGCACTTTGGGACACATTTAGCAATCAATCATTGAAACAAGCATTTTGAGAACACAAGAGAGGAAATCCCAACACCAAACATATGATTTTGGCGCCAAGACTATTTAAGCAACTTTTTGAGAAATAAGAGATTTAAGCAAAGGGTGCTCTAACCTTTGTCAAGGGCTAGAGCAATCATTCAAGAGCAACAAACTAAGGACGGAATTTAGAGCAATTCAAAGCCTCCAATTGAGTAATCAACCACCAACCGAATTCCTCCTATGAGAAATTCGTCCCCCCTATGCGGGTAAATGGGGTATAACAACTCTTTCGGGTTATGTAGAAATTGGTAACACAAACGATTCAAGAAACAAGGACACAAGCAAGCAATTAACCAGATAACGATTCCAACTAACAAAGATACAAACAAACAAACTCAAGAGTATGAACTAGCAAGTCCCCGACAGCGGCGGCAAAAACTTGTTGTGCTCGTACGCCGGGTATATTTAAAAGAATTACAAATACAAATCCTAGACAAGAAGCCAAAAACTTGATATGCGATCTTTCCACACATTGGGTTTTATATTTATAACAAGAATTACCGATATAATTAGGAACACAAATTCGAGAAAGTATACTCTAGTCATGTTGCAATTAGGTTGGTAAGTCAAGGTTGTCCCATGGGACTTGGTTATACTCAATTTTAGTTGTTTGTAACAATGGTAAGTATGATTGTCACGATCACACCACCATGAGAATCGTTAAAGGCATAAGTGATAGGCGTGTAAACACCCATCCTTTTTACAACTTAATTACAAAAATAACCAAGCCAAAACGTGTATTTTATGTCATTTATGTCGGAATTATGCGTGGTTTGTGTTTTTGTTGTGATTTAGGACGAAAAGGTGAAAAGTGGAGAAAACACGGGCATTCACGGGCTTTTATCGAAGAAAAAGACGAAAGACGAAGTCGAAAGATCAAGAGTGCGAAAAGAACGGAAGTCCAAGACCAATTCTGAAGATTTATCGAGGAAAAAGTCAAAAGACGGAAATTTACTAAAAGCCGAAGAACTCAAGTCTTATTTATGAAGAAATGTCGAGACGAGTTCAAAGAAATCCCGAGACAAAGTAATTAAGTCCAAGATTAAAAAAAGATGAAGAAGGGAAGGACTTAACTTTGCAATTAAGGAAAAGAAGAAAGAGGGGAGGAAGCTTCCTAAGCTCCTCCCTAATCTCCCTATAAATAGATTGTTATGTTTTCATTTCTAAGTTTTTGGCTACTTGACAAATAGCTTTCCACCATTTTCATTTCTTGCAACTTTATTTTTCATGTCATTTTAATTAATTGCCTTGCACTTTAATTCCTTTAATTCAAGTAAGTGTTTTTAATTTTGTTGTTGAATCTTCACTTTTAATTAAGCTTTTCTTTATCTTTCTCATCCTACTTTTCTTGTTTTTGGTTTATCTCAATTTAGGATTAAGCAAGATATTGCTTAATCTCTTTGCTTATTTTATTAAAAAGTTCACCTTTTTATTTCTATCTAAGCTTTCATACGAAATAAGTTATAAGTTTGACAATCTTATTGGCTTATTTTGTATTTAGCTTATTTACTTTTTAGTTTTCTTAAAAAGTTTAGTCTTTTTAAAGTTTGCTTATTTCGTATTTTAAAAGTTTTCAAATTTATGCTTATTGATCTTTTAATGTTTGATTTTTATAGCTTAAAGTGTTTTAGTGCTTATGGTGTTAATTTTCTTATTTTTGATCAAGTGCTTTTTAGTTAATGCTTATAAAAAGTTGTTTTTAAATATTTTTATTATTTAGTATTCTTAAAAGTTTTTAAATTTTGGTCTATTAGCTTTTTCTTAATTTTGATTTGGTTAAATTTTTAGATAAGTGCTTATTTGGTATTTGCTTATTTGTTTATTGTATGCCATCGTAATGCTTAAGGGTTTTACCAGTACGATCCAGTAAGTGTGATCGCATAAACCCCGAGGGTTTCTACTTGCGATCCATTACTGCGATCCTTAGTACGATCGTCACCACGATCACACTCCGTAATCCTCACCACGATCACTTGTTGCGATCTTGGTTGCGATCATAGAGTGCGATCTAAGGTGCGATTGGCCAGTGCGATCCTTGGCTACGATCCAACATTACGATGGAATCAAACATGCACAGTACGATAGAATGTTTATTACACAGGTGTGATGGAACATTTACTACAACAAGTACAACAAGTACGATGGAGATGACCAGTGCGATGGAACATTTACTACAACAAGTACGATGGAGATGACCAGCATGGTTGCTAGCTTACTCTTTTTTTTCCCGCCAAATTAAGCAGCTAGCTTGCTAGCTTCCAACAGCTAGCCTGCTAGCTTGTTTATTTAATAGTATTGTTCCGTAATTGTTTAGTTTTGTATGTAAGTTGTTCTGATTTTATTTTTGAAAGTTACGTATTTTTAGTTGAATTTTTCGTCGATTTTTAGTATTAATATTTTTCGTAAAGTTTAAGTTTTATATTTTATTTAGTACCCGCTTTAGGTTTTGCCTCGTTTAGCTTTAAAGTACCATTTTAGTTTTATTCTCTCCTTTTTCATTTAGTAAACTTTATTTTCGAGTCAATAGTTGATTTCGTCCTTTAGTTTTATTTTTATTAATTGTTTCGATTTAAATTTCGTTTTATTATTTGTTTTATTATTCGTTTTAATATCGTTTTGATTTTTAGTTTTTAATATTCACCTTGTTTTACTTTTATTATTTGTACTTGTCTTTAGTTTGTTTTTAAATACTTTTCGCATTAACTTTTTAATTAGTTATAGATAATCAAACTTCCCTTTTTATTAACCAAAAACAATTGAGTCATACTTTGAACCGGAAATCAATTCGTTAAGACACCGAGAAAACGAACTTTCAACTAGTAAAATCTCTACATCAATAAGCACACAAAGAACATACATGTATGGTCAAATGATTATATAGACATATGGATGCATAGTTTGGAAAACATATTAAAGGTAATCCTTTCGACCTATAGAACCAATAATAAGACACTAGTGAGCCTTATGCCTAAACCAATAACAACAAGAATCCTTTCGGCCCATAGACTTGGTGTTATCAATTTGATAAGTTCCATTTATTTGAAAGATGATTAGAACAATATATTCAAAAGACTCCTTTCGACCTATAATCTAGATTAAACCTTTACTTGTTATGTTTATTAAGTCTCTTACACAATCTTCACAAGCACAAGACCAAATCATTTTTCGATTAAGGAATTGACATCAACCATGTTGAGAATAATTTCGACATATAGACTCAACAATGATTAACCAAATTGACAAACAAGAACAAGTTCTAATTCAACCAAATATAATGTTATCACCACAATCGAATGACAAGCACTAATAAAATCCAAACATCCATATATCACAAGTTACATATGAACAATACAAGCATCAACACATTCACAATATCACTAAACACAAGAATCACCATGAATCATGAACATAAACTACATTGAATAAAAAAGAAGAAGTTACCCAACATTAGAATCCATAGTTACAAAGTATCCAAATGATTCTAACCAATTGAACAACCAAATTACAATACATCACCCATAACCTTCTTGGACATCAACTTCTTGGTGCGAGTATAGGGCCTTTTGGGGTGTTTGGGAATAAGGATTGTTGGAGATTGAGTTGTTTATGGTGTGTGGTTTTCTTCTCTACATCACCAATGGCTTATTACATGTACATGACTACCAATTCCACCACCCCTCACCACTTGGGTGAAGGGTGATACCAAAATCACAAAAATATGGGAATATAGGATGTCGAAGATGATGATTAAGAGTGTGGGATTGGTATAAACACTACCCTATGGGTTTTATTTATACTTGAATTCTCCTTGGCCACCAAGTAGTTTTCTTTGGCTCCAAGGGTTGTAAATGTTCCAGGGAATGAAGTAATGAAGAGAAGATGATAGGTCCTTGGATGCTATGGATTTAATTGGAGTGTTTAAGTTTGCTTGGAGAAGTGGAAGATATGTTTAATGTGAATTTTCCAAAATCTGTCAGGGTAACTTGTCGGCGACAGTAGGAGTGTTGCCGGTGACAACTGGGAATTGATTTTCTGGTAGTGGCAACTGAGTGTAGACTTGCTGGCGGCAGAAATCATGTTGTCGGTGGCAACTGGGCCAACTTTCCCACTTTTCCCTTCTAGTCCTTCGTCTTTGTTTCTTCCACCTTTCTTTCTTCCAAACTTTCCAAGACTCCTTATCATTGTATTATTTATCATACGAGAGCTACACTTTCATGTCTCGTTCATTATTTTCACCTTTAATTCACGTCTTTTCTTCATTTATCGTGATGTAACCATTGATGAACCTACAATAGCAAATAAGCTTCATTAAGTATCATATGTTCATAATAATCACATAAATATATGCATAAACACCACAAATACGCTCATATAAACATGTTAGATTTGAGCATTATCAAAGGTGCTAATCGATTAGGCGCTTTAGCAATCGATGTTGCTCCTAGTATCAAATCAATTTGGAATTCAACTTGACGCACATGCGACAAACCTGGTTATTCCTTGGAAAATACTTTGGGAAATTCTCTAACTATTGAAATATCTTCTAATCGCTTCTCTTCTTTCTCCTTTTCCACTACTTGAACTAAGAAAACTTGACCACCTCGGGATGCATACTTATTTATCTTAAAGCACGATATGATATTTAGTCGAGTCTTACTTCGCTCAACATAGACAATCAAAACTTCACTGTTAATAGGAATATGAACGACTTTCTTGTCATATATGATTTTGGCATGGTATTTAGATAACTAGTCCATTTCAATGACTACTTCAACACTACCGAGATTAATTGGCATAAGGTCAATTTCAAAGTATTGGCATAATAAAGTAATGATACATCCTCGAATAATGATATTATTGCTAATTATTTTTCCGTCAGCCATTTTTATATCAAGTATTCAAAGAAACAACCAAAATATCTAACTTAGCAGCAATTTTAACATATAAGAAACTTCTATCAACTCTTGAATCAAATATTACATTAACCAGATGTTGATTTAGATGAAACATACCCGTAATCGTATTCTAATCTTGATGAGTATCATTCAGAAAATAGGCTTTTCCTCGCCTATTGCTCTCTTTATGACACACCGATGAGATGGCATTTATACATGATCTAATCGTTCTTTTCGGTCTTTAAATGCATAAAATGTCATATCAATACCATATATATGCTTGTGTTTGTTTACTTGTGTATTTTAGGTATGGATATCGTGAAAAAAAAAACAAAAGATCACAAGAAACAAGGAAAAACAAACACGAGAAACGAAGCCGCACAATGAACCGGGCCCTAGTTTGTAATTCTCCAAGATTGAGTCCTTGAAGTATTGAATATGTTCAAGAATGATACCTCATCAATGAAGAAATGACACTTAATACCCTTGTATATTAATAATTACAAGTTTGGTCCCTTAAGTTTGTCAAAATTAAAAAAAGGTCCCTCAACTTTGAAGAATTAGCATGTTTAGTCCCTCATAAATAAAGATTTGTCAACAAAAGTCCTCCTCAATGACAAACATAGAAGAAAGGTCCTTCATCTATCAATAAAGTTTAAGTTCAGTCCTCAAAGAATCAAGAAAATAGTAAAACAAACCCTTGAAATCTGTTGGGAAAAGTTTCATGCTAAAAGTATGAAAAACAAGACTTATTTAACAAAGGAAATAGGTTTGGTTACACTTGAAACTTCAAATGAACAAAACATGAATTTCCAAGGACCATAGTTGCACAAAATACAATGTTTAAACATGCGAGAACGGAGGGTAACTCTTACTATAGAGATTTTTACCATCTCTTGAAGATCATTTTACCTAGGATCAAAAGGAAGCAAAACAAAGGGGAAAAATAAATTAAGAGTACCCACGTGTGATTCACATCATGTCTATCAAAACCCAACAATAAAAACATCCATTTCCACTACTAGGGAGACCCCACAAGGTCTCCCCTGCACAAACCACAAGACGCCACATGGCAAGAATCATTGACATGGCCAAATCAATTTTATAGATCAACTCCTTGGTGTACAAGCAGTATATGGACGTCCAAGACCTCTCCAAATAGGCTGTCAACAACAAGATTCAATTCTGGAAACTTCTTAAGGTTGGTTTAGGGATATTATGTATTTTCTAGGGTTTGTGAAAAGTGTCATCACATTGCCTCTAAAGAGACCCCCAACTTGTGGATGCGCCTCTTGTTCTAGTTTTTTGCTCAGTTCCTTTGTAATTCCTTTTTTTAATAAAAGTTGGTATAATTTGGTATTTCCTTTTTATTTTGAAAAGTTGGTAACGAATTGAGAAGAATTCTGAGTTCCATCGTGTTTGTTTCTTTCTGAGTTTAAGATTTATAAAAGTTAATCCTTTTTCTATTATTGAAAAGTTGTTATTAATTTTGAGGTTCAAAAGTTAGAAGAAAAAAGTGGTGCAAAGTTTTGGTTTTGATATTGTTTACTTATATCCTTGTTTGTTATTTGTGTGATTGCAGGTTTGATTGGAAGCTTGTGTTGAGTGCTCAACACATCAGCTCACTCTTAAAGGCATGGATTGTGTGCCTTTGAGGTAAGTCCAACCTCTTCTCCATTTTTCTATCTAAAAAGTATTTCTTGTGATTTCCTTATTTGATTTGTGTGATATGTATGAATGATATGGGTTGAAATCTATTGATCTATTGTTAGTTGATACATACTAGTAAAAAACTTGGTAAGTGGTAGTGTTTTTAAAACGAATCCTTTGAAAAATCATGTTATTCAGTCATAAAGGAGTGTTTGGTTTTACTAGTTTAAATGTCTTGGGTCACACAAGGGTATGTAAAAGTAGCTTAAACATACCTAATAGTTAGTAGTAGTGGCGGTTGGTAGTTCTTTCAAGTTAGGTAGCTTAAAACAAAGTTTGCATAAGTCATGTTTGGTAAAAAGTTAGTCAGATAATCAGTAGTCTTAAATCTAGCTTGTTTTAGCATTTCTTGGTTTCAAATCTTGGATTTAGTTAGATTCAGTGGTGAACTAGTGTTTGGACTTGATTAATTGAAGTTTGGTTGTGTTTTGGGAAGGTTTTGGTCATATGAATTTCACCCAAATACCATTTGCATCAGTCAAGTTGCCTAGACTTAACCTTCTGTGATACAGTGACTTATATAGCCCATTTGTTTGCTTTTGATAGCTTAGACCTGGAATTTTTTGTGTTTAATCTCACTCCCTACACTCCACTGAGTGTAGGGGTGCCAACTGTGTCCAATAAAACCATCAAACAAAGCTCTCACAAGCCTTTTAGTGCCCATACCCGTTTTTTGCTTAGAGCAGTGGGAAGAAGTTTCCCACCGCTAGTTGCAGCCTTGCCACTGCTTGGCTTAAAGAAAAGAAATCAGATCTGTCCTTTTCAATCTTTTGTGTTTTTTGTCTCTAGTGTACTTTTTTAGGAGTTTTTCATAAATTTTAATTTTCTCAGCTTTGTTATTTTATTTTAAGATTTTATTGAGTTTGTTTTTGTTTTACTGTTTATTTTGTATTTTTTTTAGATTTAAATCAATTTTAATTAGTTTTAATTAATCTGTCTTTTGTCTTTTAGTTCAAAAATTTAATATTTTTCAGTTTTACAAATTTTCTTAGTTTTAGGGAAATATTTTAAGATTTTTAATCTAAGAATTTTACTGCTCACTTTATTTTATTATTTTTTAGAATTAATGTAAGATTAAATAGGTTTTAAAATAAATTGTTTTGTCTTTTAGTGGAAAATTTTACTTTTTTCAACTTTTTAAATTTTTCTACTGTTTAGTAGTATAAAATAGGATTTTTGAAGTAGTAAGTTTATTTTTAGAAATATTTTATTATTTTTAATCATTATTTTAGTTTAAAAAGTGTTTTTAGTCATTTAAAAATAGAAAAATAGTTTTAAAAAATTAAGAAAAATACTTTTTAATTTATATATATTAAAAGTAATATTCTCATTTGATAAAATCATATTTTGGGTTTATTTTTAATTTTATTGAATTTTAAGGCTTTAAATAGCATTTAAAATTGAATATTTAATTGGAAATAAGTGTTAAAATATTTTTTAAAAATCTTAATTTTTATTTATATTATTTTAGATTTGTTTTTTATTTTTAATAAATTTTTAGATTAAATTTTTAACTTCGTTAAGTTTTTACGTTTTACGTTTTAGCTTTCGTCGTAGTTTAATTTTAACGTATCCGTCATTTCCATTTCCTTTCTAATCTTTTCTTCTCATATTAATCCAAAATCATACAAGTTATTCACACACAATAAACCTCCTTGGGAAAATGAACTTTGGGTCATTAACATTTGATTTTCCTAAGTCATTTGTTTAATACTTACCGCATTTACGCCTTTTTCCTAAAAGTGTGTAATTTATCCACAATCATTTTGGCACCTCTGCCGGGGAGATGTGTCGTGATTAATTTGAAAATTTTTGTTTTTAATATCTAACCATAAATAGTATTTGTGTTAAATAGAAATCTATTAACACGTATTATTGGTTTTTCGTTTTTCTTGTGAAATATTATTACTATATTATATATGTATCAGAACTAATACAAAATATCTCCAAAAGTATGAAAGCACAACCTTAATTGGGATTTGATCTCCTAATTATTGTATTCGAATCTCAAACAAAAAGAAAAAGGCAAAAATAGATAAATACTTTCGTGAAGCTTGATTTTAATCAATACAAACTATAAGGTGGGTATAAGGCGGTTGTATTTCACGACTTAAGTGAAAAATACTCTTAAGTGCTTCGCGCCGCCTCGTTTCCCCCGCTTGCTTGTGCGTGTTGAGAGAAAAAGGGCTAATCGAGGGTTTTGCCGCCCAAAGTATTATTATGTATTATATATATTTACTTGGTTTCTTTGTGATTAAACCCTCTTGAACAATTTGGTTTTCACCAAAGTTCTAAATTCAATCTAAGGCGTTCACTCCACGTGATCGTTTTCATTCTTTGAGGCTCCTTTAATCAAGAGTTTGATTCGAGGAGAGATTTGGTAGATTGTTGTCTACAAATACACACAAAATCCAAAAAAATAAAAAACAATCAAAAACAAAAAAAAATGAATATCAACAAAACACCCAAAAGAATCTTCTTTTTTCGCCTCCACGTTCTACGTCACGTCTATGCAAACTCGTAATCAGGAAAAACGAGCTCGCAAACGTCGTCAAAATCAAGGAAATCAAGATCCTTTGATTGAAGAAGAACCTCTAATTGTCGAACCCGTTGTAGAACCAATAGTCACTATGGCTAATCATACTATGATGGAGTTGCTTCAAGCACCTACCGAGGGTTTTGGAGAAGCTATTGTGATTCCCGCCATCCTTGCGGAGAATTTTGAGATCAAGACGGGTTTAATGCCGATGCTACAAGGAATATCACATAAGGAATATCAATCGTCTCACCGCAACAAGCAAGTTTAAGGATGTTCCACATGCCGCCATTAAGATGATGTTGTTTCCATACTCGTTAGATGGACCCGCAAAAATTTGGCTCGAGAAAGAACCGCCAAATTCGATTTTGACATGGGGTGATCTCGTCTCTAAGTTTGTGAACCAATTTTTCCCACCATCTAAGACGACACATTTGAAAAATGAGATTTAAAGGTTTACACAACGTTCTAATTGAAAGTTTTTCAATGGCATGGGAATGATTTAAGGAAATGTTACATGAATGTCCTCACCATGATTTTTCGGAATTGCATCAAATTGATACTTTTTATAATGGGCTAAACGATCATGAACGAGATTATTTGAATGTTGTCGCGGGTGGTAATTTTTTGTGCAAAATGACCGATGAAGCTTTATAAATTATCGAGAATAGATCTAAGGTTTATAACGCTCATAACACACCGAGTGTTACCACTATGGGTTCATCGTCATCGTCTCGTAACATGAATGCCTTACATGATGAAGCAAATGAGTTGAATCTGTTTTTCGATAGATTTTCGACGCTTATGACACATTTGAAAGCACAAGATGCTTTGAATTCTGCATCGGTTAAAGTGGTAGAAAAGAGCTGTATATCTTGTGGTGGAGCTCATGATTTTTCCGAGTGAATTAACGCCGGTGGTAACACTTCGAGTGCTTACGTAGAAACGGGAACTTACAACCAAAGAGGCCAAGGTTCCCGCCCAAATCAAGCTCCCCAAAATCAAAATGTTAACAACTATCGAAACAACAATCAAACTGGTGGTTATCAAGGCAATCAACGTAACTATAACCAGGTTAATTACCAAAGTAGGAACAATGGGCAAGTGCAAAATCAAAACCAAAACCGTGATTTTCAAAATACTACATAAGGTTTTCAAAATGCTTACACTAATAATATTCAAGGAGAATTTTTGGATTATGCAAAATCAAATGATGCTAAGTTTGATAACATGCAACGTGAGATGATTAGCTTAAGATCCGAGTTGAAAAACTAGCTTAAAAACGAACTTGCTAATGAATTAAAAACTCATGCTAATAAAATGGAAGGAAACGTTCAACGTCTTCAACAAAATCAACAAAAGATGGAACAAGGTCAACATGAGATTAAGCAAGAGTTGTTAAAAGCGAATAAAAGCCAATCTAAATTTGAAGATCGAATGGCTAGTATGTTTGAAGCTATCAGGTGTAAACCCTCTTCCTCAGGTGGTCTTCCTAGTGATACCATTGCAAACCCGAAGGGATAAATGAATGTTATTACTACTCGTAGTGGTAAAACATTCAAGGAACCAATCTCTCGTCCTAGTACTTCTACGGAGAAGGAAATCGAGAAAGAACCCGAGATGATGGTCGAAAATGTCACACCCCACCATGGCGGAATATGGGGCGCGACGTATGGATATCATCACAACATGGCGTGTCTATAGAGATAACTATATGAAATAAGAAACGTCATAAAATGGTGACACCAAAAGTCATGACAATATCTCATCAAATGCAGGTGTCTAGGTAAGTAGGTAACAGTCCTACCTCTTACCCAAGACAAATAAATAACACTAACAATCACATATAGGTGCCAACAATATCACTATCGAAACAATCAGAAAGAAAATAAACTAAGAAGGAACGGGGATCTCCTTCTAAATGCATTCCTACGCGACTCCAATCCTAGCCACATAAGTTCTCGCGCTTAACCACGTTATCACCTGAAAGAGACACTAAAACACGTCAACATAAAGTTGGTGAGAGTCATAGGTTTAGACTCCAACGCTAAATCAGTTACAAGCTGTGAATAACAACCATCAACACAATAACATATGGACAATGCACTATAATTATGTATTAACAACTAGCACTCAAGTTCAATCAATCATCACAATTCCAAGGCATCACGTTTAACACCCCCAAATTTACACGCAACGGAATACATCTTTGGGTGCTAAACAATGATACAACAACACATAATTTATAAAGAACGACTCGAAAAGAGACGTTTTAGATTTATCGTTCCCAAAACATTCATCAGAGTAGCGTAGTCCCAAGTAATCGTTACCAAAAGATAAGTTAAAACAACATATTAGTTTGTTTTAAAAATTGAACGATAAATAAATCAAAGAGTTTGAACAACATAGCAGTGCACAAATTCATTCTCCGTGACCTCCAAGCTTCCACTTCTTGATTACCTGAAATACATGTGAGTAAAACAATCAGCAAAAATGCCGAGTGAATCTATAGGTTTATGTAATCAATTTGAACACAAGCAAAGATTATAAGTTTGTGGCATGCTTATAAGCATCAAATAATAATTTGCATAAACAATGATAATTGTATATAGCATAAATTTCAATAAGCTCATGGAACCGAGCCCTTAAACACTCCTTTTAGAGGTCTGATAAGACAGGAGATTTATTAATTGTCGGTTACCTCCAGATTATTGGTACATTGCCGTATACCTGACTTCTCAATACAATATGTCCAAACAGTGTGGAGGTCGGGCCTAAGCTTCTGTGACAAGTCCACACAAACTGAACCGGGGCGGCTTCCCCCATAGATCTATTAATTGTACTAGCGGTTAACCCATCATAGGTTAATTAACGGTCCATAATTGAGGCTTTAACAATGGCAATCACTTAATGCAATTTAAAGGCAACCACGGGTCCATTCATAGAGGGACAAAGCATACCATAAAAATCTTGTGTTCTAAGTTTATAAAACATGTATTCCTCCTCGCGGGTTTTTAAAACAGTTTAATGTGCACAAGCGAGGCTATAGACTCACCTTAGCCAATAGTGGTAATGAGACGATCGCCGACGATAGTAGATGCCCGATAATCACGATAACCGCAACCTAGCAAATAAGGTGCGTACTTTAATAATAATAGACTCGAGAAATAAATGATACTTAATAAAATCAAACTCGAACTCATAAAACCACAATATACTCGAGAGTAAACGATATAAATAACTTCCTTATACTTTACTACTCATTTACTTTACCATTTTATACTTTTAACAAAATCCGCCGGTACATACTACATGTACTAGCTTATTTACCCCTTTTAAACTTGTCAACCGTTTATGAAACGACTCGATAAGCTAAATTAATATATATAGAAAGTCCTCCTACAAGTTCATCAAATGAAATTACTTTTAAAGTCCTTTACTCGACTCGTTTTCAAACCACAAAATCCGGACAGATTTGCGTTAATTTTTCATACGACCGTTTTAACTTATTTAAACGACTCCGTTTACAAAACCGACACTCGAATTTTAAAGTAAACTCAACTAAATAAATAAATACCTCATTATCAGTAGGTTACACATTTTAAAACATCCATTTAGAGTCCCCGGGATTCGATCCAAATATCGACAACAACTATATGTAGTGTCGGTACTCGTCTCCCGGTACACGATTATTCAAAACATCATAACTTCGCGCTCGTTTTGAGTTAGAAGCTCTACCTTATATCAAATCGAAGCTAAGGAAATTATCTACAACCCTAGGCTATAAGTTAAGTCATTTTCAAAACATAAAAATTCGGATTTTTCAGTTTACTTACTGCTATAAAATGGGTACTAAAATCTTGTACAAAATCAACTTTTTGACCAAAACCAACCATAGAAATGATCATTTATATACTCTAATATCATCATACATCCATCATAACATCAAAATCATAACAAAAATAAAAGTCTTTGGATCAAAATATAATTTTTAACAAGATTTCTAGCAAGAACCACCATGGATCATGCTAAAAACACCATGCATAACCATGGCTTCCACCTACCAAAATCAAGAAATTAAAAAGTGCTTGCATGTGTAAAATTTTTATACCTTTGTGATCCTTGATCAAAAATAGAGATGGGTCTATGCTTGGTTTAGCTAGATTCAACCTCAAACTTGAGATAATTTGAAAAATGTATGGATTTAGTGTGTGTGTGGTGGGTTTCGGCAAGAACAAGAAAAAAGGAGAGAGAGAGAGATTTTTGGAAGTGAAAAATAAAGTGTGTGTTTTTAATTTTAAATTTTTAGTTAGTGGGGTGGGGACCTAATTGCAATTTAGCAAAATTTTGGCTAGAAAATGTAAATTATTAGTTAAAAGGTGGGAAATAATCACTAGTCAATTTTTGAAAATATTTACGGGACTCGCGTTTCGTAAAAATACTAAAAAGTTTAAACGCACACGAAAAATAATAATATAACGACTCGACACGTAATTAAAACGAGATCGTCGAAAATATTAAATATCAAAACGATCGATAATGAAATATAAAATTATGGGCATCCGTCGGTATCGCGATCACTAGTAGTCCTCGTTACTCGTCAAAATATTAAATTATAATATTTAATATCGGTTTCAACTTAAACCGTTAAACATAATAATATTTAACGTTATAAAATACTTCAAAATAATTGAAAATTATAATTAAATTATGACCTTATTTTTACGGGTTTTACATCCTCACCACCTTAAGGGAGCGACGTCCCGGTGCTCAACTCGCCTCATACACGAGTTGTTCACTACCCGGAAGGATGACAGCATTCCTTGATAAGAAGTCCTTACGTTCCCGCGTGTATCTCGATCCACGATCTCCACTGGTTCTTTTACAAAACGCAACTTGTCGTCAAGTTGTATCACACCAAAAAGGAATAAATAAATCCTTATCCACCAGTCACCCGTCAAGCTCGACACATGAAAATTCTATGAATAACACGAAGCTCATTCGACAACAAGAATAGATCACAGGATTTACGGGTAAGTCCAGTTAAAAAGAATGTTGAAAATTTAAGGATATCCATTGGCCGGATAGCCATGGACACACATCAAAAAGAACTAACAAGAAAAACATTTTCGTCATCGGAGGGTGCTCACACGCGGGTCTCTACTCAAAAGATAATACAAACACACCATCTCACTTTCACCAACGCGCATTAGAGTCTCAATAAATATCGTCGTTGAAAGTCAAAAAGATATTACATAATATGTGCTCTACATGATCGGACGTCATCGGATGATGCCGTCTCAAGTTCTCACAACTTACGATCTTACTAGATCACACACCATATAAGTACATAGAAGAAAAGGTCGAACATAAACATCAAGTATAGATCTCCACCGTTAATCATCGAGAAAACCTTGAACGAACCCTTAATAATAACCACTTGATCTCCAGAGTCTTTCCACTTGCGGTGTCGGCTTCAACATACTCCTCGAGGTTGTAACAAATTTATTAACTCCATTCATTAAGAGATTCGGTCCTCAATCATTCCACAAGTACACGCATAAATCCTAGTGACACTTATCATTTCTTCTTATACACTGCTTCCCGAGATTCATTATAAACTCAGAATAAAATAGTGATCTTCAATACGAGGAACAGAACGAGATAAAAATAAATTCAATAAACGCATAAACGGACAAGATGTGGTAAAATGATTTAAGGTTGACGATCGACGAGGGATCTCGACTCACGTAACCGTAAAACATAATAATTCACAATACTAGAACAATGAGAGCGAAGAATGAATTATATATTAACATTAAAGTAACATTTGTCACAATTATCTATCCCGGATTTGGTATTACCTTAAAATTCAATTGAGGTACTTTCTTGATAAAGATGATACATTAAAGATAGAAGTTGAATAGCTTCATAATTTATTTTGGTTGTCTTAAGAAACATCGAAAGAATGACATAAATTCATTAATTAAACTCATACTGATGGTTACGATTTAGAAATATAATTTCCAAATTAAATCATTATTAGGAATATAAATTAAACCGGTAATTTTATTACATTAAAAGTAAAGTATGATAAGTCGCTTAGTTCAAAAGATATAGTATAATTTCATGTTAGACATTAGTTTTAGTTATACAAAATATGATGTATAAATTTGACCTTTTACTTGTAATGGTTATTTCGATAATTGAAAATCATTGGAAAATGTATAAAAGTTCCATAAAAATTTTATAATACGTTGTAGAAATACATAAAGGTGTTTATTATTTCAAAATAAACATGGGATATATTCGGGTTTCAAAATGTGACAAGATAACAAATGAATACGAATGGAAATAATGGTCAACAATTAGTACGAAATCAGCGGTACGAAAGAAAACGAAGCAAATGTCGTATGAATTCTTAAAGAGAATAATAAAATAAAGGCGTTGATGGTAAGACGATAAGAAATAATAGATTAAACAAGTTGTCGATTTTGTTAGTGTGGTCGATGGTTCACCAATATCGGTTTGTTTACTTAGCGGTGGTCGATACACGATCGGAAATAAGATCCATACAAAAATTTTAATAAAATTCCTAATAATCACTTGTAATTAAAAACAACTCAAATGAACGATGTTAGTGTTTAAAGAGAGAAGTCAAAGCACGGTTCACAAGAGTGGATTTCGAGACAAACGAGAGTGACGGACGTCATCCCGGATATACGGAAATCACTCTAGTGATAATTCATTATTCACGTGCGGAGACATTCCAAAGATCTACCCAGTCGCATAAAGAAGATTGGACGAGACGGAAAGATAAAATATCGAGACTTTCAAGTCATTTATTAACAGTTAATAATTAGACGAACAGTCAAAAGAAATCAGTTATAAGACAAAATGAAGTAACAAGTGGGAAAACAATCATCGAGTAAAAACGTACTTATAATCACGTAATTCGTTTAACAAAAGGTAAGAAAACATATGCGGATGCATAGAAATTGTGCTACTTGCATAAAATATAAAGGTTTTCAAAACATTCTTTTCAATTTATTTCATTTTATTTATATTTATCATAATTACAAGTAAAAAGTTGAATATTATCAAGATTTTTTTTTAAGGTGACTACTATTCAGCCTAGCATGGCTCCTTCTAAATTAGACATAGGTGATCAGGCCATGTATAATTTAGGGCTAGCAATGCACTGCTCAGTTTCGTCGAAGAGTATTACATTTCTTATGTTTATATAAACCATGCCATTTGTAAAATGGAATTTATAAATACTTTATAAATTTATAGAATACAAGTAATTTGCGAGATACTCAATAAGCAACTTTTAATGTTACGAAAAGTATTTTATAAGACCAAAGTAAAAACAATTGGTGAAAATAATCGTAAAACAATATCAGATTTATTAATAAGGTGACAGTATGACAACGTATAAAGTAGCCAAAGGTTTGCAAAAAGTGGCAAATAGTAGCTCATAAAACAACCAATGAAATGGTTACAAGTTGTTAAGGTTTCAAAAGGTTATAAGGTTTAGACGAAAACGCAATGAGACAAGTGATAAAAATATCGACGAAGAATGTGAAGACAAAACTTCGAAACTCAACCCAAATCAGTGGGAGGTTAGAAGAAAATAATAAAAAAAATAACATCGAATGACAATGAGTCATATATATAAAAAGAATAAATCAATCCATATGTGTATTCTATGTAAGATACTCGACACAACATGCTTTTAAGAAAATATATTATTCATTTTCAAATTACACCATTAATCCGGTAATTGCTAATCCTGTAATGTTTCTATTTTTAAACATTTTTACATGCAACTAGAATTAGTTAGTTGTAAAATAATATCCGTTAAAATTTTACGATCTCTAATGAACTTAAAACTGCTTAGAAACGTTTAAAACTCATGTTCTGAATTTTCTATCAGATTTAACTTTTTAAATATGAGCCGATTAATTGACCCGATAAACGACATCTCCAAGACTCAGAGTCTAAAGCATTTTGATGCAAAACGACGTTTCAGACGACTTTCTAGTTTTACCCGAGACCTGAAAACCAATGTAAAATGACCAAAATACCCCTGCAAGTTCTGTGCAAGTTTGAATATTTTATTTTAAAAACGCAGGTTTTACTTTTAAGTTTTGACCTGTTTATACTGCCCCTACCGTTTCTGCATAAAGTGTATTTTTCGACACTTCTTAACGGCTCAAAATATATATATACATATACACGTCTTGTGGATTTTACAACAACGAAAAATAGATCTCATAATGAGCATCAAGTAAAAATATAGCATAATGAATGACAAAAGATGCTTCAAGGTATCCAACACAAAATTTAGGAAGCAAAACGGTGAATGACGTTCATAAATTAAGTTTCAAGGTGTAATGTAGGCAAACCTCCTTGGTGCCACGATTCTTCAAAAACACCAAAACATAACGAGAAAAGAATGGAACATTAACATGCTACACTCCGGGAGCGAGAAGGTTAATGAAAAACAAATGATACAATTTTATATAAGTAAAATCGCATTCCGATTCTAGCGCCATAGTCTAGACGATGATTTATAAAATAACGATGACGTTACCGAGATATAAGTGAACAATACACTTCGGGGTCGATACATATAAATGTCAACAAATTAAATCTTCGCATGTCGTGCTAAAACGGTGATAAAAATCAACAAAATATTATGAAAAACCATGGTATTATTCAACACGATTTTAAGAAATGTTTCAAAATGTGTGACTCACACAATAGCGGTTAGTCTATTCCAATGACACATTGAGTTACACAATGGTCAATATATTACGTTTCAAGACGTCCAAACACAAACTGTCGGAAGAGGATTTGGATATCTATATAGATATCTCAAAGGGTTAAGCAATAAAAGTAACGCGCGTAGATGAAGTTATATAAGGTCATAATATTAAATTTGCAATAAAAGCAATTTAAATACTTCAAAAATAAATACAGAAAGATCTTGAAATTCATTGTATTTATTTAATCATTAATAAATGATAAACTTTTATCGAAAAGTTTAATGACATAAATATATATCGATAAAGGGATCCTAGATATAAATATATATATCCATAAATGGATCATAGTATTTATTTATAAATACTTGGCAATAAGGTATACGTAATAACGTATACTAAAATTGTAATCTCAGAAGTAGCTTGAACCTGAAGTCACGCGAAGTCCTGTGCACCGACTCTTTGAAAAATAAAAACTGACAGTTATAGTTTAGGTTTTTAAAATAAAGACCTAGTTCTCTATAACTCATGGCTCTGGTACCAATCTTTAACACCCCCAAATTTACACGCAGCGGAATACATCTTTGGGTGCTAAACAATGATACAACAACACATAATTTATAAAGAACGACTCGAAAAGAGACGTTTTAGATTTATCGTTCCCAAAACATTCATCAGAGTAGCGTAGTCCCAAGTAATCGTTACCAAAAGATAAGTTAAAACAACATATTAGTTTGTTTTAAAAATTGAACGATAAATAAATCAAAGAGTTTGAACAACATAGCAGTGCACAAATTCATTCTCCGTGACCTCCAAGCTTCCACTTCTT
Source organism: Glebionis coronaria (assembly GCA_025667525.1). NCBI lineage: Eukaryota > Viridiplantae > Streptophyta > Magnoliopsida > Asterales > Asteraceae > Glebionis > Glebionis coronaria. The sequence goes on along the minus strand of JANFOE010001525.1, from coordinate 279,927 downwards.
GATTACCTGAAATACATGTGAGTAAAACAATCAGCAAAAATGCCGAGTGAATCTATAGGTTTATGTAATCAATTTGAACACAAGCAAAGATTATAAGTTTGTGGCATGCTTATAAGCATCAAATAATAATTTGCATCAACAATGATAATTGTATATAGCATAAATTGCAATAAGCTCATGGAACCGAGCCCTTAAACACTCCTTTTAGAGGTCTGATAAGACAGGAGATTTATTAATTGTCGGTTACCTCCAGATTATTGGTACATTGCCGTATACCTGACTTCTCAATACAATGTGTCCAAACAGTGTGGAGGTCGGGCCTAAGCTTCTGTGACAAGTCCACACAAACTGAACCGGGGCGGCTTCCCCCATAGATCTATTAATTGTACTAGCGGTTAACCCATCATAGGTTAATTAACGGTCCATAATTGAGGCTTTAACAATGGCAATCACTTAATGCAATTTAAAGGCAACCACGGGTCCATTCATAGAGGGACAAAGCATACCATAAAAATCTTGTGTTCTAAGTTTATAAAACATGTATTCCCCCTCGCGGGTTTTTAAAACAGTTTAATGTGCACAAGCGAGGCTATAGACTCACCTTAGCCAATAGTGGTAATGAGACGATCGCCGACGATAGTAGATGCCCGATAATCACGATAACCGCAACCTAGCAAATAAGGTGCGTACTTTAATAATAATAGACTCGAGAAATAAATGATACTTAATAAAATCAAACTCGAACTCATAAAACCACAATATACTCGAGAGTAAACGATATAAATAACTTCCTTATACTTTACTACTCATTTACTTTACCATTTTATACTTTTAACAAAATCCGCCGGTACATACTACATGTACTAGCTTATTTACCCCTTTTAAACTTGTCAACCGTTTATGAAACGACTCGATAAGCTAACTTACTATATATATAAAGTCCTCCTACAAGTTCATCAAATGAAATTACTTTTAAAGTCCTTTACTCGACTCGTTTTCAAACCACAAAATCCGGACAGATTTGCGTTAATTTTTCATACGACCGTTTTAACTTATTTAAACGACTCCGTTTACAAAACCGACACTCGAATTTTAAAGTAAACTCAACTAAATAAATAAATACCTCATTATCAGTAGGTTACACATTTTAAAACATCCATTTAGAGTCCCCGGGATTCGATCCAAATATCGACAACAACTATATGTAGTGTCGGTACTCGTCTCCCGGTACACGATTATTCAAAACATCATAACTTCGCGCTCGTTTTGAGTTAGAAGCTCTACCTTATATCAAATCGAAGCTAAGGAAATTATCTACAACCCTAGGCTATAAGTTAAGTCATTTTCAAAACATAAAAATTCGGATTTTTCAGTTTACTTACTGCTATAAAATGGGTACTAAAATCTTGTACAAAATCAATTTTTTGACCAAAACCAACCATAGAAATGATCATTTATATACTCTAATATCATCATACATCCATCATAACATCAAAATCATAACAAAAATAAAAGTCTTTGGATCAAAATATATTTTTTAACAAGATTTCTAGCAAGAACCACCATGGATCATGCTAAAAACACCATGCATAACCATGGCTTCCACCTACCAAAATCAAGAAATTAAAAAGTGCTTGCATGTGTAAAATTTTTATACCTTTGTGATCCTTGATCAAAAATAGAGATGGGACTATGCTTGGTTTAGCTAGATTCAACCTCAAACTTGAGATAATTTGAAAAATGTATGGATTTAGTGTGTGTGTGGTGGGTTTCGGCAAGAACAAGAAAAAAGGAGAGAGAGAGAGATTTTTGGAAGTGAAAAATAAAGTGTGTGTTTTTAATTTTAAATTTTTAGTTAGTGGGGTGGGGACCTAATTGCAATTTAGCAAAATTTTAGCTAGAAAATGTAAATTATTAGTTAAAAGGTGGGAAATAATCACTAGTCAATTTTTGAAAATATTTACGGGACTCGTGTTTCGTAAAAATACTAAAAAGTTTAAACGCACACGAAAAATAATAATATAACGACTCGACACGTAATTAAAACGAGATCGTCGAAAATATTAAATATCGAAACGATCGATAATGAAATATAAAATTATGGGCATCCGTCGGTATCGCGATCACTAGTAGTCCTCGTTACTCGTCAAAATATTAAATTATAATATTTAATATCGGTTTCAACTTAAACCGTTAAACATAATAATATTTAACGTTATAAAATACTTCAAAATAATTGAAAATTATAATTAAATTATGACCTTATTTTTACGGGTTTTACATCATGCCTTACCAACAACCACAATTTCCAAGGCATCACGCCTTACCAACAACCATAATTTCCAAGGCATCACGCCTTACCAACAACCATAATTTCCAAGGCATCACGCCTTACCAAAAACCATAATTTCCCAGGCATCACGCCTTACCAACAACCATAATTTCCAAGGCATCATGCCTTACCAACAACCATAGTACCATAGGCGCCCATACACCTATGTACCTTTCCGATCCAAACCATACACAAACAAGAATCACATAGCAGTTAATCACATAATGTACACACAAGTCCATCTCAAACCTTAAAAACATTCACAGCATCAATTTATAAATAACTCAACACGTTGTCTCTTCCATCCCATCTGGAAATCAAAATCAATATTAAACATGGGACTATGAAACTCACCTGATTGAGCTTCTCCAAATGTCCTCGCACTAGCAAAAAGCTAACAAACCAAAAACACATAATCAAAACATGAACCAATCACTAAAATGACTCATCAACCTATGATGGACATCTAGCCTCCTACTATATAAATACCTCATTTATATGCTCTAAGCATCTCATTACACCCCTCTATAAAGCCCTTAACTCCTTTTACTTCATAACCCGTCCCGTTAACATTTTACCCAAAACAGTCCCATTTTTTATACCTTAAACTATGGGTCGATCTCCCCCTTAAACATACCCATGATCTCTGTAAAAGGAATATTCATACTTTTACATATGTTATCTAAAACCTCCCACTTTCCCTAACCTTAAAGCTACTGTTAAGGCCCCGATATATGTGTATATATTGCTACCTATCCAGAATTCACTGATTTTAAACGTATGAAACGTTCATTACTATTAGAGGGTCTTACCCTAAACCAAAATCTTAGACCAAGTGCAGATACTTACTACAATATATAAACCATCTCTCATGTCCTTGAGAAGATCCCAATGCAACCCTAAGTACCCCAAACAACTCAAAACTTAAAAAGAAAACAGGCTGACTTCAAAACTGTATTGACCTCCGACTATTGTAACCTGTTTTTGACCCACTTCCCGACCTCCAATTTAGTTCTAGTTTCTTGCATTAGAAAGCCACTTCAATTAAATTTTCAGGGATACTTGGATCGCATCTTGAATGTTCCTAGAACTCCCGATATGATCAAAACAATTGACTCAAAATTCTGCCCAGTTTTTAAAAACGGGTTTAACAAAATCAACCACATTAATTAACCCTAATCCCTCTAATTACAAGCCCTAATTTATTTAATCATTATGAACTCATTATTATAACATTAATTTACTGTTCTTAAATTAATCCCTAACCTAAATACATCATAAGATGATTAAAGAAAACATTAAACAATTTAATTGAAAAGAGTATTAAAGATTTTACCTTAGAATTTTTGAAAGAAGAAAAATTAATGAAGAACCCTAAAACCACCATTTATGCCGACCAAACCTTGATCTCCAGGGATTTTATGAGTGTTTCAATTAATAAAAAGACTTTATATACTTTCTTAACAAGTCCTTGGCCCATGTACAAAAGCCCGGTTCCCTTTTTTCCCTTTTCTTTTCTTTTTTTCACATAACCGACCTATACCCATTTAATTTCGTTTTTTTTTCCTTTTTATTATTAATATTTGTATTAATAATATTACCTTAATTTTCCTTAATTTATTTCAGCTCATAAAGCCTCCAAAACCTCAAAACCGTAAAACTAGTCAAATTTACGCTTTTTACCGTAAAAGACGTAAAATATTCACTTTTAAAAAAAATCTCAAATTTTGAAATGGACTTTATAACTAAGTCCGAAATGACTGAAAACCATCCCGAAAAATATCCATATGACCAATTTCCTCATCCGAGACCTCTAAACGCTAAACCGAAAATCGTAAAAATACGATTTTCTATAATACATATATGTATACGTAAAACCACAAAATAACACCATCTCACTTCATAGTCACTACCATGTGAACTCATGAACATGAAATCATCACACATCGTTTCACTCACAAGGTACCCCGTACCGGAAACGATATCCAAACCACAATCTATACACACCAATAAGCACATAAACACGTAAAGACACGTAACTAGCACAAAATAAAACTAAGTGACGAACCTCAAAACCAGGGTTGTCACAGAAAAGGAGCATTTTACAAGCCCACGAAGTACGACTCATACCACACCTACGGTTGAACCAATACCAATTGTGGAACCCGAGATTCCAAGGCCGATGCCTATTCCCCAACCGACACCACCCTTACCTTACCCATAGAGATGAAGCAAGGAAAAATTACAAGAACGTAATAAACAACAATTTGAGCTTTTTATCAAAATGTTTCAACAAGTGCATTTTAATGTGATTTTAGCCGACGTGTTGTTATATATGCCTCGTTTCGCTTCTCCTTCCAAAGGTATGATGAACGATAAGGAAAAGCTTTCAAAACTATCTAATTATTCTTCGTTTATCTAAATCGAATACTGGAAAATTTGGTGACCCCGGGAAGTTTCTCATTCCTTGTGATATTTCATAAATGGAAGGATGCCTCGCCTTGGCCGATCTTGGCGCGAGCATTAATTTGTTTCCTTTTTCCATGTGAAAATCGCTATAGCTTCCGGCTCTTACTCCATCGAACATGTCTTTCGAGATGGCCGATCATTCTACGATTCTTGCATGTGGATTAGCCGAAGATGTTTTCGTGAAAGTGGGGAAGTTCTACTATCAAGTTGATTTTATCGTAGTGGACATCCTCGCGGATTCTCAAGTTCCTCTAATTTTAGGTCATCCATTTTTAGACACCTCGAGATCGCTTATCGATGTTCATGCTAGAACTATTACATTGAGATTCAATGAAGAGGAACTTGTTATAAACTCTACTCAAAACTCTACACCTTCTCATGTTTATGCAATCGCTACCATCAACCATATTGACTTAGTCGATGTAGTTTGCGATGAATTTTCACAAGAAGTGTTAGGTTTTTCCGATAATTTGTCAAGTGGCAATCCCACTATTATGGATCTGATTCTTGCTAATTCTACACCAAATCTACTTCATTCCAAGGAGGCGATTTATTTTAAATGAAATAGACAATGAAGATGAGGTGATTATTGGCAATGATACTCTTATTCCACCATTTCATCCTCCGATGGAAGTTATGAGTGTTGAACAAAAATCATCAATCGAGGAACTGCCAATCCTTGAATTGAAAGATCTTCCATCTCACCTTGAATACGTATTCTTGGAAGGTGATGACAAGTTTCCGATTATTATTGCGAAACATCTTTCCAATGATGAAAAACCGCACTTTTGAAAATCCTTAAAGCTCATAAAGGGGAAATTGCGTAGAAAATTTCCGACATTAAGGGTATTGACCCAAAATTTTTTACTCATAAGATTTTAATGGAGGAGGACTAAAAAGCCGCAATTCAAAATCAAAGAAGGTTAAACCCCAAAATTCACGATGTCATTAAAAAAGAGGTCTTAAAACTTCTTGACGCGGGAATGATTTATCCTATCTCTGATAGCCCATGGGTGAGCCCAATCCATTGTCTCCCTAAGAAGGGAGGAATGACCGTTGTGCCTAATGAAAACAACGAGTTAATTCCCACTCGAGTTATGATCGATTGGAGGGTGTACATTGACTACCGAAAGTTAAATGACGCCACTCGTAAAGACCTCTTTCCCTTTCCCTTCATGGATCAAATGTTGGAGCGACTTGCAAGAAATGACTTCTATTGCTTTTTAGATGGTTTTTCCGGTTACATTCAAATCCCTATCGACCCTCGTGATCAAGAGAAAACTACATTTACGTGTCCATATAGAACGTTTGCTTATCGTAGAATGCCTTTCGGACTTTGCAATTCATCGGGAACGATTCAACGGTGTATGATGGCTATTTTTCATGATATGATCGAGAATTCGATGGAAGTATTCATGGATGACTTTTTTATGTTTGGTGATTCGTTCATGTCGTGTTTATCCAATCTCGAGAAAATGTTAAAACATTGTGAAGAAACCAACCTTCTGCTTAATTGGGAAAAATGTCATTCTATGTGTAAACAAGGAATCGTCTTAGGGCACAAGGTCTCGAAAGCGGGGATTGAGGTAGATAAAGCTAAGGTAGACGTCATCGCCAAATTACCTCATCCCAAAACCGTTAAGGAAGTTAGGAGTTTCCTATGCCACACGGGCTTTTATCGTCGTTTCATCAAAGAATTTTCGAAAATCACTCGACCGATGACACACCTTCTCGAGAAGGATGCTTCTTTTAACTTCAATGAGGATTATGTTTGAGCTTTCGAAACTCTTAAGAGGAAACTGATGAGACTGCTTTTATACATGGTCTCATCGTCCAAATCGGGCTTAAAATCAATTTAATATCATAAAATATGCCAAATATATGCTCGTGTTTGTTACTTGTGTATTTTTAGGTACGGATATTGAGGAAATGGCAAAAGATCACAAGAATCAATCAAAAACGAACATGGGAAACGAAGTCGCACAATGAACCGGGCCCAAGTTTGGAAAATTGCAAAAAGACCCTTGAAGTTTGAAGAATTGGCAAGAATGGCCCCTCATCTTTGAAGAACTTGTCACAATTGACCCTCCATTTGTCAATTGTACAAGAATGGTCCTTATTGTTTGAAGATATTACAAGACCAGTCCCTGAAATTTGAAGAATATACAAAAGAAACCCTTGGATAAAGTTTTAGAAGTAATTGTGCCAAATATGACAACTTGCCAAAAGTTGTTGCAAGTAAACTAGGCGTTGATGGTTTATTTTTACAAAGTGCAAAGAAAGTGAATACTTGGGGACTGTTTCTGCCAAACCACCAAACTCTCCCACCCAACCAGCTCGTGACACCTCAGCAAAACCCACCCACCAACCCATAAACCCGACCCTACCCACTATCACACCCGTATTTATTTATTAAACCCAAGTCAAACCCTGGTCAAAAGGGATTTCCCACTAAACAGCTTTTTTAAAATTCCTTTTTCCCTTTTTGGATTAAAACAGCCTTAATCCCCCATTAAACCCTAGAAATCCCCAGGGACGATTAAACTCAAATCAAGGGGTTATTACCCCATCTTGTCCAGATCCTAAATTACCCTCCACCTCACCATTTCCCACTCTACAAAACACCATCACATGCGCTGTGGACCTACCCCGACCCTCCCCTGCACAAGTCACTTTCCCCCAAACCCCAAAACCGACCAAATGAACGTGTAGGATCACTCTCCTTGGTCCCCAAGGCATTTTGGACGACTTTGATCAACTTTTGCAAGCTGTCAATCACATGGGACGTTTTTGACCCAAAATCAGTCAAATCTTCAAAGGGCTTTTTAGAGAATTCCACAATTAGGGTTTCAAGCATTGTAATATTTTATTCTTATTCTAGATAGTTCTTTCTAGTAGTATAAAAGGACATGTCGACCTGTGGCATTCCTTGTTCCAGTTTTTAGCTCAAACATTTGTAATCCCTTTTTTATAAATTATAAAGTTGGTATTTTTTTAGAAAAATTGTAATTCCTTTTATGTGTTTTTAAAAAGTTGGTATGTGTTTGATTGCTAGGCTGAGTTCCACTTAAATTTGTTCAAAACAATTTGTGTTTTGAATTTTCAGAAAAGTTTCTGAAAATTGGAGATTTTTGGTTAAAGTGTTTCAAGATTTGGTTTTTAAGAAGTTTAAGTAAATGGTGTTAATATTTGGAAGGAAAAACGTGTCAAGTTGTTTGGTAAGTTTTTAAGAAAGAAAGAAAGAAATCAGGATAAAGTTTATTGCTTGTTCTTTGTTTTTTTTTAATTTTTCTTAAACAGGTTTGCTGATTGTTGTTGATTAAGTTCTGCATAGACCCGGGTCTATAGGGAGGTGACTTGGCAGTCACAAAGGGACCTGGATGTGGGTCCCTTGAGGTAGAAAAATCTCTTCCTTTTTCATTTTTCAGTTAGTTTGGAGTTTTATGTGAATCTGCATGAAATAGGTTACTTGTTTGTTTTAGCTGTTGAATTTTGCTTATTTGTTGGTTTCATGCATGTTTAGAATGATTAAAATCAGTATGGATTAGTTTGGTGAAGTCTTTGTTTGAAAAATTGTTGATTTCAATTTTTAAGGGGTGTTTGGATCTACTATTTAAGTAATAATCTTGAAAGAATCTTGTGTTTAAAACCTGCTTAAATACACGTCCTAGGTAGTATTTAAGTTGTATGCTAGTTAGCTTTAAGTTTGGCAAGGTTTTGAGCACATTTGCAAGTAAAAAATATTGAAAAATAGCATGCAATCCAGTAACTTCTTTTATGACTGATTTTGTGTTGATTTTGCCTTCAAAAATTGATAATCTGGTAGAGTAGAGTTGTTTTAGGACTGTTGACTGATTGTATGATGATTGGTTGAATTGTGTGCAAGTAATCTGAGCTTGAAATTCACATTTGTGCTACTAAAATCAAGAAAAACACCCACTGCCCACTAGATAGCATATCAGCAACCTTCATTTGCTACTTGTGCCTTGTTTGTGTGGAATTTGTGCTAAGTTTTTGTGCTTTCTTGTGTATCTTGACTCCCTATACTCCAAAGAGTATAGGGGTGCCTGTTTGTTCCAAAGAAACATCACCAATTCAGCACAAAACCAAGCCCTCTTGGTTTATGCACAAGTGAAGAACCCTTCACTTGTTCATCAGAAACAAGTGCCTAACTGGGCTCCTTTTTTGCTTAATCTTGCTTGATCCTTGATTAATTTAGTTTGTGTTTGTGTTTTAGTGCTCAAAAGGTTGTCAGTTTAAGTTTTGAAAGTAAAAAAAAAAAGAAAACAAAAATCAAAAAGTCCACCCTGCCTGGACTCGAACACGCGACCCCTCGTTGGGGGAGTAAACGTGTTAACCAGTGATCTAGATGGACTTTTTACGTTATTGTTTCATTTCAAAGGGTATTTAACCCCTTTTTAGTTTGTGCTTATTTAAATAAGCTGTGGCTTATTTTGCTTATTTTAGCTTATTGGCTTAGCTTATTTGATAGCTAGTATTTTTCCTAGGATATTATTAAGGTTTAGGACTTTTCTGTTTTAAAATATTATTTTTATCTTTATTTAATTAATTATTAGGATTATTTTTAGTTTCATTTTTAGAAAGTAATTTAAAAATAGTAAAAATCATTTTAAAAATCCAGAAAAATAGTTTTTAGGTTTTAATTAAGTTATTTGAGGTTTACATTCAAAAAAGTTTTCAAAAAGTCTTATTTTTAATTTTATTTGATTTTAGGTTTTTTATTAAACATTAAAAATTAATATAAAATTAATTAAGAGGTTTTAGGAGCTTTAATTTACATTTTTGTCTTAGTTAGATTATTTAGATTTTTTGAGAATTTTTTAGAATTTATTTAAGAACTTTTTATTTTTTGGATTATTTTAATATTATTTTATTAAGAAAAATTCAAAGTTTTATTTTTAACCTTTTTCATTTTTCCTAGGTTCTAGACATTAAATTAGGAACTTTGTCACTTTCCAATTAATTTTTAGGCTTTTCAATTAATTTTTAGAATTAATTTAAGATTTAATAGATTTTAATAGTTTTTAGGAGTTTAAAAATAGTTTAATTTGGTTTTAAAATTTTTAAAAATAGTTTTTAGCTTAATTAGGTTTATTTTGAGGTTTACAAACTATTAAATCTTGTTTAGGTCTTTTTAATATTTAAAAGTGATTTTTAGGGCTTTAATTAGCATTAAAAAGTCATTATTAAATTAATTAAAAGGTTTTGGCAAGTTTGGATTTTTTGTAAACTCTTAGAATATTATTGTGGATTTTTAGTAATTTTTAGGAATTTTTAGGTTAAAATTTTAAATTTTGTCGTTTTTACGTTTCTACGTCTTAACTTTCTAGTAGTGTTTTTGCCTATTTTTCTATTTTTTTTCGTCTTCGTCATTTTCTCTTCTCCTTTCTTCTCATTAATAATCAAAAACAAAATCAATCATTCATTACACAACGCACTAGCCTCCTCGAGAACGAACTCACTTTTAGGGTCATTCACACACGGTTTTCCTAAATCGTCGTACACGCTTGCCCTATTTACGTTCTTTTTCCTAAAAGACGTATTTCTACGACTATCATTTTGGCGCCGCTTCCGGGGAGGCGTGTTGTGTTTTGATTGAACATTGTCGTTTTCTATATTATCCATAATAGTATTTGTATTAATAGCACTCTATTAATACGTATTATCGTTTTTCGGTTTTTGTGTGAATATTATTACTATATAGTATACGTAGAACAATAAATACACAAGTACTCCAAATACGTGAGCAATCACAACCTTGATTCGGGATTTCATCACTCGATCATTGTATTCGAATCTCAAACCAAAGAAAAAGGCAAAAATAGATAAATACTTTCGTGAAGCTTAATCTTGATAATACAAACTATAAGGTGGATATAAGGCGGTTGTATTTCACAACCTAAAGGAAAAAGGCTCTTAAGTGCTTCGGGCCGCCTCGTTTCCTCCGCTTGCTTGTGCGTATTTGATTTTGAGAGTGAATCGAGGGTTTTGCCGCCCAAAGTATTACTACATATCATATATATTTTCTTGGTTTCTATTTGATTAAACCCTCTTGAACGATTTGGTGTTCCACCATCGTTCTAAAGTCATCGAAGGTGTTCACTCCAAGTGATCGTTTTCATTCCTTGAGGCCTTTTTAATCAAGAGATTTGATTGAGGAGGAGATTTGTGGACTTTTTGTCTACTTAATACATTTCACCAATTTCCAAAAAGGTTAATACAATCAAAAACCACAAAAAAAAATTGAAAAATTAAAAATACCAAAAAGAATCTTCTTTGCTCGTCTCCACGTTGTACGTGACGTTTATACTCACTCATAATCAAGCAAAACGTGCACGTAAACGCAAGAACAAAACTCCCACTCCAACTCGTTCTAGTGAGGAGTCTGCTATTGACGAACCCATTGTACGAGAAGCACCGACCATGGCGAATCGAACTATGATGGAGTTACTTCAAGCACCCACCGAGGGTTATGGAGAAGCTATTGTGATTCCCGCTATCCTTGCGGAGAATTTTGAGGTGAAAACGGGTTTGTTGTCGATGATCCAAAACAACAAATTCCGTGGTGATGAGAAGGACAATCCCCACAACCATATCCGCCAATTTAATCGTCTTACCGCCACGTGCAAATTTAAGGATGTCTCGAATGACTCGATTAAGATGATGTTATTTCCGTATTCCTTAGCGGGGCCCGCTAAAATTTGGTTAGAGAAAGAGCCACCCAATTCTATATTGACGTGGAAGGATCTCGTGTCTAAGTTTGTGAACCAATTTTTTCCGCCCTCTAAGACTACGCATTTGAAAAATGAGATTTCTAAATTTTCACAAGAATCAAATGAAAGTTTTTCTACGGCTTGGAATAGGTTTAAGGAGATGTTACATGAATGTCCTCATCACGGTTTTTCCGATTTGCACCAAATCGACACGTTTTACAATGGACTTAACGATCATGAAAGAGATTATTTAAATGCCGCCGCGGGTGGTAATTTTTTGTGTAAAACGGTTGAAGAAGCTTTGGTCATAATTGAGAATAGGTCTAAAGTTTATAGCCCTTGTCACACACCGAGTGTTGCCAAATTGGGCTCGTCATCATCGTCTCGTAGTATCAATGCATTACATGATGAAGCAAATGAAGAAAACCGATTTTTTGATAGATTTGCTAACCTTATGTCCCATTGGAAAGCTCAAGAAGCTTCCAATTCCGCTTCGGTTAAAGCGGTTTCTAAAAGTTGTTTGTCGTGTGGGGGAGCTCATGATCTTTCCGAGTGCATTACCGCGGATGGTAACACTTCGAATGCTTTTGTAGCCACGGGAACTTATAACCAAATCGGTCAAGGTTCTCGTTCAAATCAAGCTCCACCAAATCAAAATGCTAATAATTATCGCAACAACAACCAAGGTGGAAATTACCAAGGAAATCAAAGGAATTATAACAAAGGTAATTACCAAAGTGGAAATGGGCAAATTTCAAACCAAAACCAAAACCGTGATTTTCAAAACAATGCCCAAGGTTTTCAAAACGATCACACCAAAAATCTTCAAGGAGAATTTTTGAATTATGCTAAGGCTAATGATGCTAAGTTTGACAACATGCAACGTGAAATGGTTAGCTTAAGGTCCGAGTTGAAAAACGAGCTTAAAAACGAACTTGCTAATGAACTTAAAACTCATGCTAATAAAATGGAAGGAAATGTCACACGACTCCAACAAAATCAACAAAAAATGGAGCAAGGACAACACGAGATTAAGCAAGAGTTGTTAAAAGCGGATGCTAGGCAATATAAGTTTGAAGACCGAATGGCTAAAATGTTTGAAGCTATCATGTGTAAGCCCTCTTCTTCGGGTGGTCTTCCTAGTGATACCATCGTGAACCCGAAAGGAGAATTGAAGGTTGTTGCCACTCGTAGTGGTAAAACTTTCAAAGAACCCATTTCTCGTCCAAGTACTTCTATGGAGAAGGAAAAAGAGAAAGAACCCGAGGTTGTGGTTGAAAAGGAGCAAATTACAAGCCCACGAAGTACCGCTCAAACCACACCTACGGTTGAACCAAAACCCATTATGGAACCCGAGATTCCAAGGCCGATGCCTATGCCTAATTTGCCCCAAACCACACCACCTTTACCCTACCCTTCAAGACGAGACAAGGAAAAGGCACAAGAACGAAATAATTATCAATTTGAACTCTTTATGAAAATGTTTCGTGACTTGCATTTTAATATAAGTTTTGCCGACGCCTTAGTCATGATGCCTCGATTTGCCGCGAACTTCAAAAGTATGTTAAACAACAAAGAGAAATTGCAAAAATCGTCTAGTTGTTCTTCGGTTTTTCTAAGCCGCATACCTCAAAAAGTCGGTGATCCTGGAAAGTTTTTTATCCCATGTGCTATCCAAGACATGGAAGAATGCTACGCCTTGGCCGATCTTGGTGCTAGTATTAATTTGATGCCTCTTGAGATTTTTAAATCGCTCAATCTTCCAAATCTCACTCCTTCAAGAATGTCAATCGAAATGGCCGATCATTCTACGATTCTAGCTTGTGGAGTTGCCGAGGACGTCTTCGTGAAAGTTGGAAAGTTCTACTATCCTGTAGACTTTATTGTTGTTGATATTCCCATCGATCCTAAAGTTCCGTTAATTTTAGGTCGATCTTTTTTGGATACCTCGAGAGCACTTATCGATGTGCATGCAAGAAAAATCACTCTTCGTTTCAATGAGGAAGAAATCGTCATTAATGCAACCCAAAACTCCACTCTTTCTCATGTGTATTCCATCAAATCTTTGTACAATGTCAATCCCATCAAAAACATTTGTCAAAAGATTTCCAATAGAGTTTTAGGAGTTGTTGAGAAAAATGAAGTTCCGTCCCCTCCGCCGGTGGAGGTTAAGAGTGTTAAGCCTATGATTCCAATCTCGAGTGAATCTTCGGATGATGAATATGTTGATCCCGATGGGGAGGTTTTCTTTGTTGACAAAAGATTTGAAAACTTGCCACCACCTAAACCAAAAAGATTTCAAAATGTGAGAATTTTTAGTGTGACTAACATTGCTTTAGATACACCAAATATTTTTGACATAATTAAATCGGGTTTTCACAAGGAGAATTTAAAAGATGAAAAAGGAAAAGATTTTGAATTGGATTTAAAAGATTTTTCTACAATTCTAACTCCGTCATCACCGCGTTTATTGAGTACTACAAGCTCGTCTTCTCCTTTTGACGATGCTTTGTGTGGACTTAGTATGGGGGAATCCCCTTATGTTCCCTTCCCTTTCTCCACCGAGGACGAGATATTTGATCCTGGAATTGCTTATATAGGGAAATCTCGGTCTTCCACCGATGCAATAAATGGAAAATCTTTTCATTTGATTGGTGCGAGTCTACCTCGAGTAGCTCATGTTTTTAGAGACTTACCCATTGTTCCACCCTTCTATTTATTCTCTCCTATTTTCTTCTACCCCATTGGGGTTTGTGTTGAAATAGCGTTGTTTCGTCTTTCATCCGAAAACGAGGACGCTATCTTTGACCCCGGTATACGTTTATCGGATTTTTAAAGTACTCCACGTGCTTTTGGGCCTTGTTTATCATGTAAGCCCCACCAAAAAATTGACCATACCATGATTATCCCTAAATGATCACATTTATGGGGATTCGAGTCGAGCTTTTGACTCGGTTATCAAAAACAAGGTGCCTCGTGGGGGAGACCCATGCTTATCCATGTACATATTATTGCTTTCTAATTAGTTTAATGTGAGGGGATTTGTGCCCTTCCAACCTTTGTTCCGTGGTTGTTTGTGCATTGTGGTTTTTAGATCATCATCTTCACGATTGGAGCCTCTCGTGTTCGTTTCATCCAAATGATATATCCTTTGATGTTCTAACCTTAGGTTTATAGCACACTTCATAAAAGGCTTTTACTTATTGGTTACACCCTTTCCATGCTAGATTAGGCATTCGACTACGTCTCTAGTATGGGGGTGTTTGCACCCCTAGACTCGAAACATTGAGGACAATGTTTAACTTTAGTATGGGGGGTGAATAGATACTTGCCTTGCCAAACCTTCACGCTTTCCAAAGTTTATCGTTTTGTTTATCGTTTTTGTTGCAAAATAAGGCTAAAAATGGCCAAATTTTAAATTTTTTCTCATGTTTTATAAGTGTTTGAAGACACAAATGTAGATTTTCCGATGGCGAGAATAAGAGTAATTTTTGACTCGACCGTGCGTGTTGAGCACTTAGATTTGATTCCTTAACTACACATTAGGCTAAGTCTCTTAAATGAGGATGAGAAATGATAGAGTTAATTATAAGTTACTATGCTAAACGTAGAGTAATCGTATTCTTTCAAAAACTCATGTGTTCTCGTTATTTGCTTATTCTCCCTTCGCTTGTAAATATTTTTTGCTTAATAAATATTGACTTAGCGGTTTAGTTTTGATTGTTGGGTTTCTAGTCTTTTCTAGTAGCTTCCGTGTAATTAAATTGGGAAGACATTAAGGTATCGCCAGCGTCACGGTTTTGAAGTATTGGCACCCGAATAATCAAAAGCTTCACCCAATAATAAGATTTCAAGTGCTCACCTAAATTAAGCAAACAATTTGAAGCCCCACAAGTCCTAAAATCTATGCAAAATTGAAAGTGAATCAAGCCTTAATCTTCGAAGATTTAAAGATCCAAAATTCGCTTTAGCGTGAGGATATACGTCTTTGGCTAATAAAACCACCGATGAGGCGGATAATAAAAGGCAAGGCAAGACCGAAGTCATAATAAAAGCTTCATGGCGAAGTTGAATAAAAGATGGAGGTAAACCAAAGATAATAAGGCCCTTCCGTTAGGGGGCGTATAAAAGTCTTGGTAATAAGTCTCATGTTCAAAACCGTTATAAAACCGTGTTTATCGATTCTTCTTGTCAAGTTAATTTTTTGACATCGTTGTCTATTAGGAGGGGTTATTGATTTGATGATCTTAGTTACACCGTTAGGACTCTATTTTTAGACCTAAATCTCTATTATCACATAATTCAAACAGTGTATCCTCGTGAAACATTCAAGACATAATAAAATATAAGAGATACAACTTAGGAATAATGGGAGAATAAGTACGTGATTAGGGCATATGAGTAGTGTTAGCATTACTAACTTATAATGACAATGATCTCGTTGCACGCTTGGCATGGAATTAAGGTGAAAATCGAGGACGACGAAATTATTTCTAACGAAGCATTCACGTGTTCTTATTCTATGAACCTAAACGTCCCATTTTGCGATGAAAATCATACATTATGTCTAAAAACACAAGTAGTAGCAATAGTAGTAGTGTAGCTAGTTTATCATTTCAATAAAATGAATAAAAATAAATTTTGGAGATGCTAAGATACTTTATTCTAGCTTTGCGTGAGGGCACGGCAATGGTTTAGTATGAGGGAGTGATGAGACTGCTTTTATACATGGTCTCATCGTCTAAATCGGGCTTAAAATCAATTTAATATCATAAAATATGCAAAATATATGCTCGTGTTTGTTACTTGTGTATTTTTAGGTACGGATATTGAGGAAATGGCAAAAGATCACAAGAATCAATCAAAAACGAACATGGGAAACGAAGTCGCACAATGAACCGGGCCCAAGTTTGGAAAATTGCAAAAAGACCCTTGAAGTTTGAAGAATTGGCAAGAATGGCCCCTCATCTTTGAAGAACTTGTCACAATTGACCCTCCATTTGTCAATTGTACAAGAATGGTCCTTATTGTTTGAAGATATTACAAGACCAGTCCCTGAAATTTGAAGAATATACAAAAGAAACCCTTGGATAAAGTTTTAGAAGTAATTGTGCCAAATATGACAACTTGCCAAAAGTTGTTGCAAGTAAACTAGGCGTTGATGGTTTATTTTTACAAAGTGCAAAGAAAGTGAATACTTGGGGACTGTTTCTGCCAAACCACCAAACTCTCCCACCCAGCCAGCTCGTGACACCTCAGCAAAACCCACCCACCAACCCATAAACCCGACCCTACCCACTATCACACCCGTATTTATTTATTAAACCCAAGTCAAACCCTGGTCAAAAGGGATTTCCCACTAAACAGCTTTTTTAAAATTCCTTTTTCCCTTTTTGGATTAAAACAGCCTTAATCCCCCATTAAACCCTAGAAATCCCCAGGGACGATTAAACTCAAATCAAGGGGTTATTACCCCATCTTGTCCAGATCCAAAATTACCCTCCACCTCACCATTTCCCACTCCACAAAACACCATCACATGCGCTGTGGACCTACCCCGACCCTCCCCTGCACAAGTCACTTTCCCCCAAACCCCAAAACCGACCAAATGAACGTGTAGGATCACTCTCCTTGGTCCCCAAGGCATTTTGGACGACTTTGATCAACTTTTGCAAGCTGTCAATCACATGGGACGTTTTTGACCCAAAATCAGTCAAATCTTCAAAGGGATTTTTAGAGAATTCCACAATTAGGGTTTCAAGCATTGTAATATTTTATTCTTATTCTAGATAGTTCTTTCTAGTAGTATAAAAGGACATGTCGACCTGTGGCATTCCTTGTTCCAGTTTTTAGCTCAAACATTTGTAATCCCTTTTTTATAAATTATAAAGTTGGTATTTTTTCAAAAAAATTGTAATTCCTTTTATGTGTTTTTAAAAAGTTGGTATGTGTTTGATTGCTAGGCTGAGTTCCACTTAAATTTGTTCAAAACAATTTGTGTTTTGAATTTTCAGAAAAGTTTCTGAAAATTGGAGATTTTTGGTTAAAGTGTTTCAAGATTTGGTTTTTAAGAAGTTTAAGTAAATGGTGTTAATATTTGGAAGGAAAAACGTGTCAAGTTGTTTGGAAAGTTTTTAAGAAAGAAAGAAAGAAATCAGGATAAAGTTTATTGCTTGTTCTTTGTTTTTTTTTTAATTTTTCTTAAACAGGTTTGCTGATTGTTGTTGATTAAGTTCTGCATAGACCCGAGTCTATAAGGAGGTGACTTGGCAGTCACAAAGGGACCTGGATGTGGGTCCCTTGAGGTAGAAAAATCTCTTCCTTTTTCATTTTTCAGTTAGTTTGGAGTTTTATGTGAATCTGCATGAAATAGGTTACTTGTTTGTTTTAGCTGTTGAATTTTGCTTATTTGTTGGTTTCATGCATGTTTAGAGTGATTAAAATCAGTATGGATTAGTTTGGTGAAGTCTTTGTTTGAAAAATTGTTGATTTCAATTTTTAAGGGGTGTTTGGATCTGCTATTTAAGTAATAATCTTGAAAGAATCTTGTGTTTAAAACCTGCTTAAATACACGTCCTAGGTAGTATTTAAGTTGTATGCTAGTTAGCTTTAAGTTTGGCAAGGTTTTGAGCACATTTGCAAGTAAAAAATATTGAAAAATAGCATGCAATCCAGTAACTTCTTTTATGACTGATTTTGTGTTGATTTTGCCTTCAAAAATTGATAATCTGGTAGAGTAGAGTTGTTTTAGGATTGTTGACTGATTGTATGATGATTGGTTGAATTGTGTGCAAGTAATCTGAGCTTGAAATTCACATTTGTGCTACTAAAATCAAGAAAAACACCCACTGCCCACTAGATAGCATATCAGCAACCTTCATTTGCTACTTGTTACTTGTTTGTGTTGAATTTGTGCTAAGTTTTTGTGCTTTCTTGTGTATCTTGACTCCCTATACTCCAAAGAGTATAGGGGTGCCTGTTTGTTCCAAAGAAACATCACCAATTCAGCACAAAACCAAGCCCTCTTGGTTTATGCACAAGTGAAGAACCCTTTACTTGTTCATCAGAAACAAGTGCCTAACTGGGCACGTTTTTTGCTTAATCTTGCTTGATCCTTGATTAATTTAGTTTGTGTTTGTGTTTTAGTGCTCAAAAGGTTGTCAGTTTAAGTTTTGAAAGTAAAAAAAAAAGAAAATAAAAATCAAAAAGTCCACCCTGCCTGGACTCGAACACGCGACCCCTCGTTGGGGGAGTAAACGTGTTAACCAGTGATCTAGATGGACTTTTTACGTTATTGTTTCATTTCAAAGGGTATTTAACCCCTTTTTAGTTTGTGCTTATTTAAATAAGCCGTGGCTTATTTTGCTTATTTTAGCTTATTGGCTTAGCTTATTTGATAGCTAGTATTTTTCCTAGGATATTATTAAGGTTTAGGACTTTTCTGTTTTAAAATATTATTTTTATCTTTATTTAATTAATTATTAGGATTATTTTTAGTTTCATTTTTAGAAAGTAATTTAAAAATAGTAAAAATCATTTTAAAAATCCAGAAAAATAGTTTTTAGGTTTTAATTAAGTTATTTGAGGTTTACATTCAAAAAAGTTTTCAAAAAGTCTTATTTTTAATTTTGTTTGATTTTAGGTTTTTTATTAAACTTTAAAAATTAATATAAAATTAATTAAGAGGTTTTAGGAGCTTTAATTTACATTTTTGTCTTAGTTAGATTATTTAGAATTTTTGAGAATTTTTTAGAATTTATTTAAGAACTTTCTATTTTTTGGATTATTTTAATATTATTTTATTAAGAAAAATTCAAAGTTTTATTTTTAACCTTTTTTCATTTTTCCTAGGTTCTAGACATTAAATTAGGAACTTTGTCACTTTCCAATTAATTTTTAGGCTTTTCAATTAATTTTTAGAATTAATTTAAGATTTAATAGATTTTAATAGTTTTTAGGAATTTAAAAATAGTTTAATTTGGTTTTAAAATTTTTAAAAATAGTTTTTAGCTTAATTAGGTTTATTTTGAGGTTTACAAACTATTAAATCTTGTTTAGGGCTTTTTAATATTTAAAAGTGATTTTTAGGGCTTTAATTAGCATTAAAAAGTCATTATTAAATTAATTAAAAGGTTTTGGCAAGTTTGGATTTTTTGTAAACTCTTAGAATATTATTGTGGATTTTTAGTAATTTTTAGGTATTTTTAGGTTAAAATTTTAAATTTTGTCGTTTTTACGTTTCTACGTCTTAACTTTCTAGTAGTGTTTTTGCCTATTTTTCTATTTTTTTCGTCTTCGTCATTTTCTGTTCTCCTTTCTTCTCATTAATAATCAAAAACAAAATCAATCATTCATTACACAACGCACTAGCCTCCTCGAGAACGAACTCACTTTTAGGGTCATTCACACACGGTTTTCCTAAATCGTCGTACACGCTTGCCCTATTTACGTTCTTTTTCCTAAAAGACGTATTTCTACGACTATCAGAAACTTACCGAAGCTCCCATTCTTGTTGCTCCTAATTAGGAATTACCCTTTGAAATCATGTGCGATGCAAGTGATTATGCAATTGGGGCCGTTTTAGGGCAACGTTATGAAAAGCACTTCCGTCCTATCCATTATGCTAGTAATATGATGACCGAGGCTCAACTTAAGTACACCACAACGGAAAAGGAATTCCTTTCCGTGGTGTATGATTTTGAGAAATTTCGATCTTATCTCGTCTTGACGAAAAGCATAGTGTAAACGGATCATTAGGCAATCAAGTACCCCTTGGATAAACAAGATGCAACACCGAGATTGCTTCATTGGATTCTCCTCCTCCAAGAATTTGATGTCACCATACTTGACAAAAAGGAGCCGAGAATCTAGCGGCCGATCATCTCTCTCGTTTAGAAGATCCTCACAAAGATGTATCCGAGAACAAGGAAATTACCGAAACATTTCCTCTCGAGACTCTCGGTGTAGTGAATTCTAACGACAACAGCCCATGGCTTACCTACATTTCAAATTACCATGCGGGGAACTTCATAATCAAGGGTATGACGACACAACAAAAGAGGAAATTCTTTCGTGATGTCAAGTTCTAGGGACGACCCTTATCTCTTTCGGGTTTGTGCGGATCAACTCGTTCGACGTTGCGTCTTTGATACCGAACCTTCTAACATCCTTAGAGCTTGTCACGAGGAACCCACGGGTGGTCACCATGGTGCTAATCTCACGGCTAAGAAAGTGTTCGATGTCGGCTTCTTTTTGCCTACGATTTATCGTGATGCACACGCACTTGTGAAGTCGTGTGATTCTTGCCAACGGCAAGGAAAATCGTCGCAAAAGGATGAAATATTGACTTTATGGGGCCTTCCCATCGTCTCATGGTATCAAGTATATCCTCGTCACCGTCGACTACCTATCTAAGTGGGTGGAAGCTAAGGCTTTGCCTACGAATGATGCTCGTGTGGTAGTGAAGTTTTTGAAGCAAATATTCTCTCGGTTTGGAACCCCTCGTGCTAATATATGCGATCGTGGAACCCATTTTTGTAATGACCAATTCGAAAAGGTTCTAAAGAAATATGGTGTCACAATCCGTCAATTTATGGTTGATATTTTATTCTCAAGTGTTATTTAAAAACATTATTTTAATGTTATATTATGAACTCACTTATTTTTGGGAAGAAATTTGGGTTTACATCTTGAAGTTGCATCGACTACGTCTAAACCAGAGGACTCTACGTTACGTGCTTACGTTTACATACACCTTCTTTGGTGACAGTCCGACATTTTAGGAAATAAATTTATCCGTGAATATTATTTTGGGATTTTAAATTTGTGTTGGTTCATAAACTCACAAATTTACGAGAAGAGATTAGGACTTACATTCATAATTTAACGTCCTTTACGACTAAACCGGAAACCCTAGATTTACGTATTTACGTTTTTGAACTCCGTTTTTGATGAGACAATTTTTATTAGATTCGTTTTGTGCCGATTTATAAAAACGTTTTTCATAAAACGACCCGAGGGCACGCAAATCAAGGAAACTAGAATCGAGGAATACCCGTAAATTAATGGGGATGGAACAAGTATATACTTGTCCCACCCCCACACATGGGTGGATAGAGCTTCAACAACACACCCCATGTGTGTCAACATATTAAGCTAACTAAGGATACATGTCCTTAGTTGCCATCCAAACCACTTAAACACAAAAACCATGGAACCAAAAACCATTTACCATTTTCTTCCATGCAAACTAGCAAAAATTCTCTCAACCTCTCTCTCTTGCTATCTATGCCGTCCCATGTCCTCCATATAACACCACCACCATCAAAAAATTCAACCATAAATCATATGTATAATTTAGATATGATGAAAACCCATTGAAGTTATGAAGATTGGAGGTGATCTAAACATATAAAAAGGAGTTTTCAAGGGAGTTTGGGCTGATTTCTCAAGGAGTTTTCATGAAGAACAAGGGCTGATTTTTGGAGGAATCTACAAATACTTGGTGATCCTAGAAGTGGTGTTGATATCTCATAAGATTGGTTACCCAAGTCTTGTTCATCCAAAAACTCATCATTTCATCACCTTGGTGGTATAGAGATTGTTCTTCTTATCCTCTTTTTATTTTGATTATGTAATCTTGTATTTTATTTATTTATGTATATGTATATGATGATGAATGATGATTAAAAATATTATGTGTGGATTTGGTGTTGATATATTTGATAAACATGTGTAAAAAGATGGAAAAACCACATGTAAAAATGGTTAAATCTTGCTTAATAAGATGGCTGTATAAAAAACAGTAAGTAACCAAATGTTAAACTGATAAAATGGTAAAGTGGAATCAATATACAGTAAGTATTAGGTGTTATAAACATGTGAGAGTTGGCCATGCAATGGAATCATCAAAATGAGTGATATATGATCAAAACAAGTTTAGAGTGCAAATCTGCCTACACTGTTTTGGACGAATTTAATAAAATATTTAAAGGTTGATTCATCAGTATCTATAAATGAATAAAATGAAGCACATATCATGTAGTTTCTGTTATAAAAATTTGAGGTCCTATCTCCATATAGAGCTCTAGATATGGACATTTTAGCAAATTGAAAATTTAGGACAGATTTGGTAAAATAAATAATATATAATATAAGCACTCAAAATTTTGTATTTATAAAATTTACATATATAAAACCCACTAGTTGATAATAATTATAAATAAAGAGGTATATATATATTGATATTAAAATAGGACATGTTATATAAATTACAAGTATAAATGTTTTTCCAAGTTATAAAACTATATACTATGTTTTACGTCTTTTCGGCTAAAACCGAAACATTAACGTTTTTGTAAAATAAAACTTAGACGGTCGGACCCGTCTAATATAAACTTTGATAAACTCACATACTGATATATGAACTTATATAACAAGTAAAAACCGATAAAACCCGAGCTTTACAATATATAGACATTAACGGGCCAAAGTAGCCTTATTGGACTATAAACCCGACTAGTTGGTAAAACACCTATAAATTTACTTATTGGGCTTAACCCACTTGGGCCCAACATGTAAAGTATAATACTGATAATAAAAGTATAAAATGGTCTAATTTTAGGTAATGGACTCATAATAGTCTTATTGGACCTAAAAAAATGTAAACAAGTTGAACTAGTGTAAGTAGTATAAAAGTTACCAATACATAACACTAAAATGAGTAAATGAGAATGTATAAATCCACTTGATCATCATCATACATATAAAATCATCATATGTATACATAATTGTTATTTTGATAAAGTCATTGTACAAAAGTCTAAAATGAGTATTATTTGTCTAGGTTTCCGTGATTGAAGCACGTACCGTACATCCGAATTGCTGATAACCCGCTTTCCCACATCAACATGAGTTCATAGCCTCACACTCTTTTAAATGTTTTTATGAAATATTTTATAAACCCGCGAGGGAGATAACATGTTAGTTTTGATAAAATAGGACACAATTTGTCCCGATTGTTTGTTTATTGATTTGGACCCGAATGATTGTATTACCCGATGAATGATTATATGACCCAATGTATGGAATAAAACGGATTATTAAAGTTAGGTTATGTCACTAAAAGTCCCATTAGCATGAATTGTGAACTACCGGGATTTGGTAGACGCTTATGCATATAATAGTACTATTTGGGGACGATCACCCCAGTTCGTGCCTTGACGGTTGATCCCCGTCGTGCCACATTGATTGATAAGCGAATTTATGTATGAGAAGATTTACACGAGCGTGATTATTGTGACGACACGCTAAATTAGATGGGCAAATGAGTTTCGGGTTAGCTACCCGTTGTTTGTTATAGTAAGGTAACAATGTCATGCGGCTTATAATAATCTAAATAACGAAATGTTGCTATACGCACTGAATTACGATATGTTGTCTGACTAGCAATACGGGGTCTTATTATTGATATTATGTTCGTGTTTTGGTTTTACATAACCATATTCATATAACGGTTTTTATTTTAACTCTATACAACGTTATAAAACGTATTGTATGATGTTTTTAACGACAATGGTTCGTATAATGATTTTGAAGGCAAAAGCCTATATTATGATTTTGATAAGGATTTGTATAAAATGACTTTGGCTATTTTATGGCCTATTACAAAGATTTATACAAAATGATTTTCGGTAATAATTTTATACCGATGTTATATTGATGGATTTTATTAAACTCTATGAATTCACTCGGCGTTATCGCTGACCTTTTCTTTTAACATGTTTCTTCTCAGGTACTTGAAGGTAATTCTCGGGAAGACAACAAGAATTCATGGCCTGCACTTAAATAATAATTTCCATTCAAATGCTTTGTAAAACCTGTATGAAATACAATGACTTGGGACCTATGTAAATTTTATATTTATGAATGGAAATGATTTATTACTAAACGACGCGATTTTTATATGTTGTCTATGATGTGAGTAATGTGTTATCCCGTAACACCAACGAGTCTTCCGTTGTATTGAATTGTATAAAATTGGGGGTGTTACAGTTTGGTACCAGAGCTCTCGTTATAGAGAACGAAAGATTTTTAAAACTAAGGTTTTGAATAAAACATTTCAAAATCTTTTAACTATAAACATTTTTCTAAAAATGTCTAAAAATCTTTTGACTATTACGGTGCCGAAGAATTCCCGAGTTACCGACAAGGCCAGACTGAGAAGTGTTATTTTAATATATATAACTTGGATTATATACATATATATATATATATATATATATATATATATATATATATATATATATATATATATATATATATATATATATATATATATATATATATATATATATATATATATATATATATATATATATATATATATATATATATATATATATATATATATATATATATATGATGTAATTTAACTACATGATGGTTTGATGATTATTTTATATTTATACGAGGTATTTATATGATGTAGATTGTCACAAGAAACCCTAACTCCCCTAGCAAATCAATCGAAGCTATTCCCGTAGGAATTCAAGCTATTCTTGATCAAAACGAAGTTGCGGATATTTATGCTCCCAACAAAATGGTTGATATTCGTAGGAATGTTGATATTAGTTGATTGTGATATTTAAGAAGATTTGGTGAGATTAAATCTGATATCAATGTCATGACGATCTTTCCTTATAAAGTTGAGTTTGATAAAACGTTACCACCTGAGAAGGTGTCATCTGATTCAGTGTCACCTAATTCTTAAATTTTAAATCAAAAGGGTGAATGTTGCACTTGAGGCTGTCATTGGAACCATTACCCAAAAGCCTCATGCCACTAGTACCTTTCTGAGTAGTCTAATTAAATGTGTGAGTCATTTCATACTTGTGACTCATTTGATAACTATTGCTGTAAGAGCTATAGGATCGAAAATTAAGCGTTGTTCATATCGAGCTTTTATTACCCTTTTAAGGTTTATGAATAAGGTTGAAAGTATTGGAGAATGAGGTAGGATATCGAATTGAGCATAAGTTGATTGAAAATTGAATAGAGTAAAATTTAACTCGTATGGAATATGAAATTGTTAAGAGGAAGTCGTTAAGTTCTGTGATTGAATTATAAGATTTTAATTGATTGTTGGTTCGTGTTAAGGGTTGTTCCTAGGCCATTGTCCACTGACGAGGATGCCCAGTGTCCAATAAATAAATTGAAGAATTCTTCTTCTGAATTGGGACTGATGGATCTTCCGGGATAGGTGGGACACTTAATGACTCTTGTAGATTAGTATTCATTGTGGTATCTTATAAAAATCCCTAACTTAACTGAGACATCAGTTGGTAGGATGAGTTCTTGGAATTGTATGACATAGTGACACGTAATGTGTTACGGTACAATTTTGACTTGTTTGTGATTAATGAAAAGACTACCTTTGATTGCTAAATTCTACATGTATCGATGTTATCTATCTTTTCTTGCTTCTTCCTAATGCTCGCATTAGTGATGCAACCATTGAACACGTACTCATCTCGATTTGAGTTACGTTGTGGATTATTCTTCCTGAGTGCCATCGAGGTCATGAACCTCATGATAAAGTGGCTAAGCTCATTTCCTATTATATTGTAGTTAGTTCTTGGTGAACAACTCTTCATCACTCTTTTGTAGATCACACATTGTTTTTATAAAGTTAAAGCCGTATCCTTTGAGAAAATTGATTTTTCATCACTATAAGGATTATTCAAAGTGAGATTTATAAGTGATTGTTATCGAAATGAAGTTGTTTATAAAACACCTTGGAAAACTTAATTGTTTTCATAACAAATAAAATCTTTGTAAATTTATTTTGATTCTTATTTAAGAATTAAGCATGAAAATGTTTTTATTATAAACATGATGATAAAATTTTGACGAACTGAGTATTGCATCGTTAATCTTGAAATTGTATATAGTTGCGCGCCTACATACAATTTGGAATGGACCATGCAAGGCTGATTAGTAGTCACAATGAAATTATTAATAAACACTAAATTTTCTATGAAGATTGTGAAAGATTAAATTTTATGAGATCTGCAAGAAGTGAAAAATAGGGACATATTGATAGGGACACCTACATATGCGCCCGTACCATTTATTCTTCTGATTCGAATTTACTCATCTATGGATATTGTCTTATTTGACAATTGATATCCCCTTCTTGTTCATTTTTGTAAATGATAAGATTATTTGGAAAAGTATCTGATTACCGAGTGTTGATACTCGATTGGATGTATCGACGTTCCTATCATTTCTTTTGATTAGATTTCATTTGAATGACCTGGGTAACGATCCGAGGAGCTTTTGAATGCGTACTCAAATTATGAAAACATGGGATATATTCATATTCATTAAATGTTTTCGTCTGTATCTGATTTGAAATTCTCTCGCGTAGATTATGCGTTGACCTTACTCTTTTAAGGTTAGTTAAGTCTCCCGATATCCTTGAATTTGTGAAGGATTATGAGTTATTACTAGTCTTTTGAGAAGTTCACATCTTATCAACGGTAATAAAACTAAAAAGTTGGTAATGCCAGTAGAATGGATTGATTGATTCTGACATGACGACATTGTCTTAATTGATGGGAACTCAAGTAGAAATTCCCCTAAAAGATAAGATGTTGATTATCAAAAGTGATCTAAATAATTCTTGACGGATGACCATATCCTACATTTAGACTTGAAATTTTACCGTGAATGGTTATGAACTAGCCATAGACCTTGTAATCTAGAAAGAACCTAATATGAATTTATTAAAAGATGTTTCCGTTATCTGAAACTTTAGGAGGTATTTATTGGTGAATTACCTAGACTTTTGCCATTAAGGCAAGTTGAAATTGGTATTGATTATATTCCCGGTGCTGCACCTATGGCCTGTGCACTGTACGTCAGCACCATCTGAATTAAAAGAATTACAGTACAAGTGAGAGAGTTGTCGAAGCAAGCTTTTAATTTTACGGAGCTCGTCATCATGAAGAGCTATGGTGTGATTATCCCTTATATCTATTGATTACCATGAACTAAGTAAATTGACGAGTAAAATCTATATCCACTACCCAAGATGATAGATTGTTCGATCATTTACAAGGTTCTAGCGTATATTAAAAGATTTGATCCACGGCATGGTTATCATCAAATTCGCGTCCGCGAAAAAGATTATCTATTCCAATCACTACATCCAGAACTCGTAATGAATATTATGAGTTTCATATTATGTTGTTTGGATTGAACAATGCACATGTAGCATCCATAAATTGGTGAATCACGTGTGTAGGCTGTAATTTGATAACTTCATGCTTGTGATCTTAAGGACCATTTGTTTGTTTATAAGTATAAGAAGGAGTTAATAATCATTTATAGATTGCCCTGAATTGGCCGAACAATAAAAACATGTACCTTGAATATTTAACATGTGATTGAAGACTTAATCCTTTACATTATTTGACAATGTGATTAAAAGATAATGAAATCTATATTGACTCTTCAAAAATTAGAGCCATTTAAGGCTTTGGGTTATACCAAAAAGAAAATGCAAATATGTTTGACAAATGTTTTAACAAAGGATTATTAAGGAATCATTCCCTTAAACCCAGAACATTTAACTAAACTCATGTTTAGAGGTAAATGTTTGTGTGTACTTCTAGACAACTTAAGAAGAATTGAGGAATACTATATAACTTATGACTTGAAATTTGAAACGACAATTTTTGCTTTTCAACTAAGAAAATTTTGACCAAAGTATAAACAAAGATTTTTCAAACATTTACAAATCTTGTTAATTATTTTCGATATATAAACAAAAAATATCGTGTTGATTAAATTCAAATTTATTTTAAACATTTTTATATAATTGGTCGAACTAAGAAATTTAAAATTTTTACGTTTACATTTCATAAAAATTTAATATTTATTATTTAACTACTTGTAATATTTATCGACGCTTTAAAAGTCGGATTGAGCAAAAATGATAAAAATAATAGTTGAGACGAGACTAAAACTTAGAAAATATGAAGAAAGAATTTCTGAGTGAATTGTGGACATGATAATTATATCATCAGGAGAGGTGAATTTAGATACCGACGCATTATGTAAAAAGGATAAAGAACCAATTAGGATGTGTTCCTTAGTAATGATGGTACAAAATAAATTGCCGAACAATTTTAAAAATAACTAATTTTTGTAAAAAGGATAATATAGATAATAAAAGGGGTTTGCGGCTAATGTGAACCATTAGATTTGAGAAGCCTATGGCGTTAAATGTTTTAAAGGCCACTTGTGGTTGCCTAAATATGGAGGATTGTGAGATATAGTTATGTTGGAATCTCATAAGATTAAGTATTATATTTATGTCATTTCTGATTTAGTGTATCTTTATTTGAAGAAGTTATACTGATGGCAAATTATGAAGGCAGACATCGCCTCATACATTAGTAAACGTCTAACTATTACAAAGGTCATCATTTAATTTGATTCGATTTAGGTCATCGTCGACAGACTGACCAAATCTACTAATATCATTCCAGTTAATTGTAAATTCTCGATGAAGAAATTGACTCTTTTGTATTTAAAGGAGTTATGTAAGCATAGTGTGCCTGTATCAATCATCTCTGTCAAGATTTTCGCTTCGCATCGAATTTTTAGAGATTTTCTCAGAAGTCATTGGGAACGAACCTTGATGAGAATACTGGTTACCATCCCAATCGAAGGGACGAGGTAAAGTAACGATACAAAATGCTAGAAGCGTTGTTTTATGCTTGAATGATTGACCTTTGGTAATAAACCGTATAATCGCTTTCCTTTGTAGAGATTATCATTGATAATTATCGTTTTAGGACCGAGATCGGATCTTGTAAGGATCTAAATATTAGAGGATCTGTAAGCAGGAGTTGGGAAGAAGACGCCCGACATACACCCACTGTGAGTTGGACATGTCTTTTAGGTTTAAGGTTTCGTATGACGACAAACCTAACCTTGCAAAATACCCGACCCGCGAGACCTGAAATGGTTGTTGAAATTAGGATATGATTATTGACTGCAAGTAGTAGGCAGGAGGTTATGTGAATATGAAATGTAGATCTTGAAGTGCCGGATGATTAGCTAAGTGATGCCAAAAATTTTCACCTTGGAAAAATGAATATATGATCTGAAAGATCATGGGAAATAAGTCCCCGTTGTATGGGACCATAGAGATAATGTAAAAGTTGGTATGAAAGGCATATAAGCTGGATCTACCCTAGGACTTCAAGTGCTGCGTGAATTATGTTTCGTATATCGAACTTGATAAAACGTCTATCAAGTGAAAATCTGACTGTTCCTTAATGAAGTTTAGATCGGCGAAAAGTCGCATTCATAAAAAACCCGTGAACATCATGGATAGAGAAAGTAAGTCAACACTAAGCCTGTTCTTATTCCTGTAGTTATGTTTGATGAAACTCCCGTATTGTAATGAATTACACTTGTGAGAAAAGACCAAATGTGGAGGAAATACCCACATGGCTTTAACTCTATAAGAAGCGAGTAGTAAGATAAAATGATCTTTGAGGACAAAGATCCTGTTTAGAGGTAAATGCTGTGACAATCCGTCAATTTATGGTTGATATTTTATTCTCAAGTGTTATTTAAAAACATTAGTTTAATGTTATATTATGAACTCACTTATTTTTGGGAAGAAATTTGGGTTTACATCTTGAAGTTGCATCGACTACGTCTAAACCAGAGGACTCTACGTTACGCGCTTACGTTTACATACACCGTCTTTGGGATTTTAAATTTGTGTTGGTTCATAAACTCACAAATTTACGAGAAGAGATTAGGACTTACGTTCATAATTTAACGTCCTTTACGACTAAACTGGAAACACTAGGTTTACATATTTACGTTTTTGAACTCCGTTTTTGATGAGACAATTTTTATTAGATTCGTTTTGTGCCGATTTATAAAAACGTTTTTCGTAAAACGACCCGAGGGCACGCAAATCGAGGAAACTAGAATCGAGGAATACCCGTAAATTAATTGGGATGGAACAAGTATATACCTGTCCCACCCACACACATGGGTGGACAGAGCTTCAACGACACACCTCATGTGTGTCAACATATTAAGCTAACTAAGGACACATGTCCTTAGTTGCCATCCAAACCACTTAAACACAAAAACCATGGAACCAAAAACCATTTACCATTTTCTTCCATGCAAACTAGCAAAAATTCTCTCAACCTCTCTCTCTCTTGCTATCTATGCCGTCCCATATCCTCCATATAACAACACCACCATCAAAAAATTCAACCATAAATCATATGTATAATTTACATATGATGAAAACCCATTGAAGTTATGAAGATTGGAGGTGATCTTAACATGTAAAAAGGAGTTTTCAAGGGAGTTTGGGGCTGATTTCTCAAGGAGTTTTCATGAAGAAAAAGGGCTGATTTTTGCAGGAATCTACAAATACTTGGTGATCCTAGAAGTGGTGTTGATATCTCATAAGATTGGTTACCCAAGTATTGTTCATCCAAAAACTCATCATTTCATCACCTTGGTGGTATAGAGATTGTTCTTCCTATCCTCTTGTTATTTTGATTATGTAATCTTGTATTTTCTTTATTTATGTATATGTATATGATGATGAATGATGATTAAAAATATTATGTGTGGATTTGGTGTTGATAGATTTGATAAACATGTGTAAAAAGATGGAAAAACCACATGTAAAAATGGTTAAATCTTGCTTAATAAGATGGTGGTATAAAAACAGTAAGTAACCAAATATTAAACTGATAAAATGGTAAAGTGGAATCAATATACAGTAAGTATTAGGTGTTATAAACATATGAGAGTTGGCCATGCAATGGAATCATCAAAATGAGTGAGATATGATCAAAATACGTTTAGAGTGCAAATCTGCCTACACTGTTTTGGACGAATTTATTAAAATATATAGACGTTGATTCATCAGTATCTATACAGGAATAAAATGAAGCACATATCATGTAGTTTCTGTGATATAATTTTGAGGTCCTATCTTCATATAGAACTCTAGATATGGACATTTTAGTGGATTGAAAATTTAGGACAGATTTGGTAAAATAAATAATATATAATATAAGCACTCAAAATTTTATATTTATAAAATATACATATATAAAACCCACTAGTTGATAATAATTATAAATAAAGAGGTATATATATATATATATATATATATATATATATATATATATATATATATATATATATATATATATATATATATATATATTGATATTAAAATAGGACATGTTATATAAATTACAAGTATAAATGTTTTTCCAAGTTATAAAACTATATACTAAGTTTTACGTCTTTTCGGCTAAAACTGAAAGATTAACGTTTTTGTCAAATAAAACTTAGACGGTCGGACCCGTCTAATAAAAACTTTGACAAACTCACATAATTATATATGAACTTATATAACAATTAAAAACCGATAAAACCCGAGCTTTACAATATATAGACATTAACGGGCCAAAGTAGCCTTATTGGACTATAAACCCGACTAGTTGGTAAAACACCTATAAATTTACTTATTGGGCTTAACCCACTTGGGCCCAACATGTAAAGTATAATACTGATAATAAAATTATAAAATGGTCTAATTTAAGGTAATGGACTTATAATAGGCTTATTGGACCTAAAAAAATGTAAACAAGTTGAACTAGTGTAACTAGTATAAAAGTTACCAATACATAACACTAAAATGAGTAAATGAGAATGTATAAACCCACTTGATCATCATCATATATATAAAATCATCATATGTATACATAATTGTTATTTTGATAAAGTCATTGGACAAAAGTCTAAAACGAGTATTATTTGTCTAGGTTTCCGTGATTGAAGCACGTACCGTACATCTGAATTGCTGATAACCCGTTTTCCCACAACAACGTGAGTTCATAGCCTCACACTCTTTTAATTGTTTTTATGAAATATTTTATAAACCCGCGAGGGAGATAACATGTTAGTTTTGATAAAATAGGACACCGTTTGTCCCGATTGTTTGTTTATTGATTTAGACTCGAATGATTGTATGACCCGATGAATGATTATATGACCCGATGTATTGAATAAAATGGATTATTAAAGTTAGGTTATGTCACTAAAAGTCCCATTAGCATGAATTAGGAACTACCGGGATTTGGTAGACGCTTATGCATATAATAGTACTATTTGGGGAAGATCACCCCAGTTCGCGCCTTGACGGTTGATCCCCGTCGTGCCACATTGATTGGTAAGCAAATTTATGTATGAGAAGATATACACGAGCCTGATTATTGTGACGACACGCTAATTTAGATGGGCAAATGTGTTTTGGGTTAGCTACCTGTTGTTTGTTATAGTAAGGTAACAATGTCATGCGGCTTGTAATAATCTAAATAACGAAATGCTGCTATACGCACTGAATTACGATATATTGCCTGACTAGCAATACGGGGTCTTATTATTGATATTATGTTCGTGTTTTGGTTTTACATAACCATATTTATATAACGGTTTTTATTTTAACTCTATACAACGTTATAAAACGTATTGTATGATGTTTTTAACGACAATGGTTCGTATAATATTTTGAAGGCAAAAGCCTATATTATGATTTTTGATTAGGATTTGTATAAAATGACTTTGGCTATTTTATGGCTTATTACAAAGATTTATACAAAATAATTTTCGGTAATAATTTTATACCGATGTTATATTGATGGATTTTATTAAACTCTCTGAATTCACTCGGCGTTATCGCTGACCTATTCTTTTAACATGTTTCTTCTCAAGTACTTGAAGGTATTCTTGGGAAGACAACAAGAATTCATGGCCCGCACTTAAATAATAATTTCCATTCAAATGCTTTGTAAAACCTGTATGAAATACAATGACTTGGGACCTATGTAAATTTGATATTTATGAATGGAAATGCTTTATTATTAAACGACGCGATTTTTATGCGTTGTTTATGATGTGAGTAATGTGCTATCCCGTAACACTAACGAGTCTTCCGCTGTATTGAATTGTATAAAATTGGGGGTGTTACATATGGAGTTACACATCGTCTTTCTACGGCTTATCACCCACTAACGAGTGGGAAAGTCGAGGTTTCAAACCGAGCATTGAAGAGGATTTTAGAGAGGTCTATTAGAGAAAGCCGTGCTTCATGGTCTGACAAACTCGATGATGCTTTATGGGCCTTTCGCACCGCTTATAAGACACCTATCGGTTGTACTCCTTATAAGTTGGTTTATGGAAAGAATTTCAACTTGCCTATTGAGTTGGAACACAAGGCATATTGGGCCCTAAAGCATGCCAACTATGACTTGGAGACCGCGGGAGATCACCGGTAAATACAACTTAATGAATTGGATGAATTAAGAGATAATGCTTATGAAAATTCATTAATTTTTAAGGAAAAGACTAAAAAGTTTCATGATTCAAAGATTAAAAATCGGGTTTTTAACGTTTGTGATAAAGTGTTACTTTTTAACTCTCGTTTGAAGATATTTTCCAGGACATTGAAATATTGTTGGTCGGGTCCGTTCACCATAACACAAGTGTTTCCTTATGTGACCATTGAGCTAGCTCAAAATGATGGTCCTAACTTCAAGGTGAATGGACATAGGCTTAAGCACTACTTCAGTGGGGAAGTCCCTTCTTTGGACGACCTCGACCAAGTCACCTTCCCTAATGATAATTAGCATTGAGGGTATCGAGTCGAGCTCATGACTCGGTAATCAAAAATGAGGTGCCTCGTGGGGGAGATCCCATGCTTATCCATGTATATATTATCGCTTTCTAATGTAGTTAATGAGAGGGGATTTGTGCCCTTCCAACTCGTTGTCTCCTGGTTGTTTGCGAATGTGTTATCTAGATCATCATCATCGCCACGATTGAAGACTCTCGTGTTCGTTTACGTGAGCCTCGATCGTTTGCTTGAAGAGTTTTTCACGAATCCATGACATATGCTTTATTGTTCTAACAATTATCTTTTAGCATAATTCATAAACGGCTTTAGATATATTGTTGATCACCCTTTCCATGCTAGATCCTAAGCATTCGACTCTTCGTCTCTAGTATGGGGGTGCTCCACGTTTACACTCGAAACATTTAGGACAACGTTTATTTTTAGTATTGGGGGTGAATAGATACTTGCCTTGCTACGCCCTCACGTTTTCCAACTTTCATCATTTTGTTGCAAATAAGGCTAAAAATGGCCAAATTTTAAAAAAAAATTATTAGTTTTCATAAGTGTTTTAAGACACGAATGTATATTTTCCGATGGGTAGAATAAGAGTTAAATTTTGACTTGATGGGCATTTGGACCCCTTTACATTCCTTAACCCGCTTGAATCAAGTTTTGCTAGACTTTTATATAGGGAACTTTAAAACGCGAAAGTCTTAGCTCATACGGGTTACGAACAAGAACTTTTCGCAAGTTCCTATAATTGATCCTAGAAAGTCACTTATTAAGGGAAATTTAAAATGCATTCTATAAACTTGAAAAAGTCTAAGAAAGTGCAAGATCCTATAGGTGACTTGAAAACCCAAAACTTCGATTTAATATAGTCTTAATGAAGCTAATCCAAATTTGGCTTAATTTTGACTTGCATGGCTAAGTATTCACGAGTCTCTTTAATTAGAGGTCTTTAAATAGTGAAGAACGAGATGTGATAGAGTTAGACAAGTGATCATGCTAAACGTAGAACATGAAAATGTTATTTCAAAAACTCATACGTTTTTAATTGTGTCTTTTTCTCCCATAAGATCAATGCATTAGGAATAAATTAATTGCAATAAGTAAGGTCGTACGATTTGAAAGGTTACTTAGCTTCTAGCCCAAGATCGTTTAAAAGTTTCTCGTGTTTGAATAGAGTTCATAGCCAAGGCATAACTTATTGAAACGGGAGGCGAAGATTGGTGAAGATCCAAAAAGGCCCTAACAAGGCATGAGGAGCTCTATTTTGTTGCTAAAGATCCAAGATGATGTGAAGAATCATTATTCCAAAATCAATATAAAGGATCGAGACACACGACGAAATGCAATTACTCGCCTAAAGATCATGGAGAAAGTCTATCCAAAAAGACCCTAACAAGGTATGAGGATAAATATATCCAAGTCCTAAAAGGAGGCGGATCGTTGTATATCGAAATCCAATATAACGACTGAAGAAAAATGATGAAGTCGTGGTCCAAGTATGATGAATCTCTCAAAAACGTCATGTGAAGAAATTCCAAAATATGAAGAGAAGACCATTATTTCAAGATAGTCTTCCGAAGATTCAAAGTATGAAGTACATGCCAAATATCAGTCCGAGAAAGGTCTCAAATCGTGAAACGAGTTATGCCAAGATATGAACTTAAGGAGATTACGAGAATCCGTTTTAAAGATTTTGTCCTTTAGCTAACTATCGATTAAATCGTGCTAGTTTATTTTGGACTAATAAATACTCAAATAAGTCAATATGAATCACTTGTGATCCATGACAAATAGCTAAAAAATTATAGATACATTTTCTTTCTTAATAACTAGGATTGCGGGGAGAAAAAGTATTACACAATTTGGAAGTATTAGTAGTGTTAGCATTGTGACTTGTATGACGATCAAGGATGACGAACTTTACTCTATGAGGCATTTACTTGTTTCTATTCATTAACCCTAAAAGTCACATTTGTGATGAAAATCATACATTATGTCTTTTACACATCTTCGTAGTATTGTAGCAAATTTACTTTTCAATAAAGGGTAATAAAATTGAATTTTGTAGATGCTTAGATACTTTATTCTAGCATTGCGTGAGGGCACAACAATGGTTTAGTATGGGTGAGTAATGAGATGGCATTTATACATGATCTCATCGTTCTTTTTGGGATTTAAATGCATAAAATGTCATATAAATACCATATATATTCTTGTGTTTGTTTACTTATGTATTTTGGGTATGGATATCGTGAAGAAAAATAAAAGATCACAAGAAACAAGGAAAAACGAACACGAGAAACGAAGCCGCGCAATGAACCGGGCCCTAGTTTGTAATTTTCCAAGATTAAGTCCTTGAAGTATAAGGATTTCAAGAATGATCCCTCATCAATGAAGAAATGACACTTAATACCCTTGTATATTAATAATTACAAGTTTGGTCCCTTAAGTTTGTTAAAATTACAAAAAGGTCCCTAAACTTTGAAGAATTGGCATATTTAGTCCCTCATAAATGAAGATTTGCCAACAAATGTCCTCCTCAACGACAAACATACAAGAAAGGTCCTTCATCAATCAAGAAAGTTCGAGTTCAGTCCTCAAAGAATCAAGAAAATAGCAAAACAAACCCTTGAAATCTTTTTGGAAATGTTTTGTGCTAAAAGTATGAAAAACAAGACTTATTTAACAAAGGAAATAGGTTTGGTTACACTTAAAACTTCAAATGAACGAAACATGAACTTCCAAGAACCATAGTTGCAAAAAGTCCAAAGTTTAAACATGAGAGAATAGCGGGTAACTCTTACTGTAGAGATTTTTACCATCTCTTGAAGATCATTTTACCCAGGATCAAAAGGAAGCAGAACAAAGGGGAAAAATAAATTGAGAGTACCCACGTGTGATTCACATTACGTCTATCAAAAGCCAACAATAAAAACATCCATTTCCACTACCAGGGAGACCCCACAAGGTCTCCCCTGCACCAACCACAAGACGCCACATGGCAAGAATCATTGACATGGCCAAATCAATGGTATACATAAACTCCCTGGTCCCCAAGCAGTATATGAACATCCAAGATCTCTCCAAACAGGCTGTCAACAACAAGTTTCAATTCTGGAAACTTCTTAGGGCTAGTTTAGGGATATTATGTATTTTCTAGTGTTTGTGAACAGTGGCATCACATTGCCTATAAAGAGAGCCCCAACTTGTGGATGCGCCTCATGTTCTAGTTTTTTGCTCAGTTCCTTTGTAATTCCGTTTTTTTAATAAAAGTTGCTACAATTTGGTAATTCCTTTTTATTTTCAAAAGTTGGTAATGGTTTGAGCAAAATTCTGAGTTCCATCGTGTTTGTTTCGTTCTGAATTTAAGATTGATAAAAGTTAATCCTTTTTCTATTATTGAAAAGTTGTTATTAATTTTGAGGTTCAAAAATTAGAAGAAAAAAGGGGTGCAAAGTTTTAGATTTGATATTGTTTACTTGTATCCTTGTTTGTTATTTGTGTGATTGTAGGTTTGATTGGAAGCTTGTGTTGAGTGCTCAACACATCAGCTCACTCTTAAAGGCATGGATTGTGTGCCTTTGAGATTAGTCCAACCTCTCATCCATTTTTCTATCTAAAAAGTATTTCTTGTGATTTCCTTATTTGATTTGTGTGATATGTATGAATGATATGGGTTGAAATCTATTGATCTATTGTTAGTTGATACATACTAGTAAAAAAATTGGCCAGTGGTAGTGTTTTTAAAACGAATCCTTTGAAAATTCTTGTTATTAAATCATAAAGGAGTGTTTGGTTTTACTAATTTAAATGTCTTAGGTGACACAAGGGTATTTAAAAGTAGCTTAAACCTACCCCAATAGTTAGTAGTAGTGTCAGTTGGTAGTTCATTTCAAGTTGGTTAGCTTAAAACAAAGTTTGTAGAAGTCATATTTGGTAAAAAGTTAGTCAAATAATAAGTAGGCTTAAATCTAGCTTGTTTTAGCATTTCTTGGATTCAGTTAGATTAAGTGGTGACCTAGGGTTTGTACTTGATAAATTGAAGTTTGGTTGTGTTTTGGGAAGGTTTTGGTCATCTGAATTTTACCCAAATACCATTTGCATCAGTCAAGTTGCCTAGACTTAACCTTCTATGATACAGTGACTTATATAGCCCATTTGTTTGCTTTTGATTGCTTAGACTTGGTGTTTTTTTGTTTAATCTGACTCCCTACACTCCATTGAGTGTAGGGGTGCCAATTGTGTCCAATAAAACCATCAAACAAAGCTCTCACAAGCCTTTTAGTGCCCAGACCCATTTTTTGCTTAGAGCAGTGGGAAGAAGTTTCCCGTTGCTAGTTGTAGCCTTGCCACTGCTTGGCTAAAAGACAAGAAATCAGATCTGTCCTTTTCAATCTTTTGTGTTTTTTGTCTCTAGTGTACTTTTTTAGGAGTTTTTCATAAATTTTAATGTTCTCAGCTTTGTTATTTTATTTTAAGATTTTTCATTGAGTTTGTTTTTGTTTTACTGTTCATTTTTTTTATTTTTTAGATTTAAATCAATTTTAATTAGTTTTAATTAATCTGTCTTTTGTCTTTTAGTGCAAAAATTTAATATTTTTCAGTTTTAAAAATTTTCTTAGTTTCAGAAAAATATTTTAAGATTTTTAGTTTAAAAAGTTTACTGTTCACATTATTTTATTATTTTTAGAATTAATTTAAGATTAAATAGGTTTTAATATAAATTGTTTTGTCTTTTAGTGGAAAATTTTACTTTTTTCAACTTTCAAAATTTTCTACTGTTTAATAGTATAAAATAGGATTTTTGAAACAATAAGTTTATTTTTAGAATTATTTTATTATTTTTAATCATTATTTTAGTTTAAAAAGTGTTTTTAGTCATTTAAAAATAGAAAAATAGTTTTTAAATATTAAGAAAAATTCTTTTTAGTTTATATATAATATAGGTAAGATTCTCATTTGATAAAATCATATATTGGGTTTATTTTTAATTTTATTGAATTTTAAGGCATTAAATAGCATTTAAAATTGAATATTAAATTGGAAATAAGTTTTAAAATATTTTTGTCAAATCCTAATTTTTGTTTATATTATTTTAGATTTTTTTAAAATTTTTAATAAATTTTTACATTAAATTTTTAATTTCGTTAAGTTTTTACGTTTTACGTTTTAGCTTTCGTCATGGTTTAATTTTAACGTATCCGTCATTTCCGTTTCCTTTGTAATCTTTTCTTCTCATATTAATCCAAAATCATACAAGTTATTCACACACAATAAAACTCCTTCGGAAAACGAACTTTGGGTCATTAACATTTGATTTTCCTAAGTCATTTGTTAAATACTTACCGCATTTACGCCTTTTTCCTAAAAGTGTGTAATTTACCCGCAATCACACTCATTCACCAGATGCCTTTTTTCTACGTCGTTATGGAAAACATTACTTACAGGAATTCAGTTACTTCCAGTAGCTGGTCCTTTACCTCTACAATATCTTGTCTGATGTACCATTTTTCCACAGTTCTGACACTTGATAGTGCAATATCCTGTGTGATGTTGAGAACATCTCTGACATAGGGGAAGTCTTCCACTATAACCATTCCTCGAATTCACAACATCAACTTTAGAAACATTATTTCTTTTGTTCTGCTGTTGACGATTATTGCCTTGATTATAGTTGCGAAATTTATTCTTTAGGAAATTACGATTAACATGAAATTTCTTCCTATCATCAAACGTCCTCTTATTATTAACTGCCACTTTTACACGAGTATACCTTATCACTTGATCCATCAATCTTTGAGTAATGGTGATACTTCCTCTAAGGTTTGGGGTTTAGAGGCGATAACATTCCCTTCAGTACTTCTAGGCAATCCTTGAATAAAAGCTTCCATCAATTTTTCAGTATTAGGCACCATATTAGGACATAGTAATGCTAATTCCTGAAATCTTTGGATGTAAACTTTAAGATTATTTTTGTTTACTGCTAGATTATAGAATTCTTCCTCCATTTTCCTAATCTCATTGCGAGGACAATACTTCTTAATTAGTAGATTCTTGAATTCACTCCAGGGAGTCTGTTAAGCTTGTTCTATCCTAATGGGTTGTGCATAAGCATTCCACCAAGACAAAGCTTCTTCTATCATCGTACCCGTAGCAAATTTCACCTTACAATCTTAAGAACAGTCACTGCGAACAAATATTGATTTAGTTATCTCGAACCAACGAATAAGTCCAACAGCTCCTTCATATCCTATATAGTTAAAAGGCTGACAGTTCATGAAATCTTTGTAAGTACATTTCTTTTCCATATGAACTTCTCTCCTAGCAGCATTTCCATTACTCTTACTAGCTACATTGGCGGCTTGTGCATGCAAAGCTACAGTCACACTCTCAGCAACCAATTGCCCTATTTCCTTAGGTGTCATATTCATTGTTGCAGATATTTCTGATCTCGTATGAGCCATTCTACCAACATTTACAAACACTTGATAAGAATGATATTATTTTTGAATTTTCATACGTTGAGTATGTAATCAATTTAATATATCATAGAATAACGATAATTTCTAATTCTTTTGACAACTTCATATATGAGGATTCATAATATGAATGTCAAAATTCTTAATTCTTCTAATGAATTCACATACGAGGATGCATAATATGAATAATGATAAAGTTTTAAATTAAATGACAAGAGTTTTCGAGAATAAAAGCACACTTCTTTATTTATGAACAACTTATTGTTTATATTTACACGATAAGCATATCGTTTACATAAAGAAAGTTGTACATATCTTACAAACTGAAACTAGATTTCTAAGCTTAACTCTCATTTTGATCTCCTCAATTATGTCCAAAATATATCTGGAGTCAGATTGTTGAGTTTTTTTAAGATTTTCGATGATTAATTCGAAATTAAGCCCAGTCCTCATAAGTCCTTCTTTCAGTTCAAAATTCTCCTTCTCTAGTCTTGCCATATTCATTTCATAGGCATGCATTCTTTTACTCAGTCTAATATTATGGCGTCGAGTAACGTCCACTTAATATTCCAACTGACTAACATGCTCTTCAATATCCTTTCTTCCTCTTATCAGATTGATGAGACTGCTTTTAAACATGGTCTCATCGTCCAAAACGGCCTTAAAATGCATAAAATATCATCAAATATGCCAAATATATGCTCGTGTTTGTTACTTGTGTATTTTTAGGTACGGATATTGAGGAAATGGCAAAAGATCACAAGAATCAATCAAAAACAAACACGGGAAACGAAGTCGCACAATGAACCGGGCCCAAGTTTGGAATTTTGCAAAATGACCCTTGAAGAATTGAAGATTGTCAAGATTAGTCCCTCATCTTTGAAGAACTTGTCACAATTGACCCTCCAAATGTCAATTGTACAAGAATGTTCCTTATTGTTTGAAGATATTACAAGACCAGTCCCTGGAATATGAAGAATATACATTTAATACCCTTGGATAAAGTTTTGTAAGCCTTTGTGCCAAAAATGACAACTTACCAAAAGTTGATAAAGGAAGATTGGGCGCTGATGGGATTAAAAAAAAAGTGAAGAAGAGAGAATAACTTGGGGACTCAAACTGCCAACTAACCAAACCTTTTCAGCCACTCAGCTCTTGACACCTCAGCCCTACCCACCCACCAACCCATTAACCCTACCCATATCCTACCCAAACCCGTCCAACAAGCTAAAACCCGGTTTTAGTTTAAAAACGTGGTCAAAGGTCAACACCCACTTAACCCTTTTTTCCAACTAAAACAGGGATTTAAAAACTAATCACCCCCTTTTTGGATTAAAACCCATGTTCTTCACACTTAAACCCTAATTAATCCCTAGGGCCAATTGCACACAAAACAAAGGGTTATTCCCCATTCTTGTCCAGATCCTTAATTGAGGTCACCCTCATCACATCCCACACCCAAACCGTGACCCTGGACAACCCCATGTGAAAGTGGACCCCTCCCCTGCTCACGTCTCACTCACCCAAACCCAATGCCCGACCAAACCAACATCCAGGATCCTTCTACTTGGTCCCCAAGGAGTTTTTAACGTCCAAGATTCATTCAAACATCACCAACACCAGCTGGCTCATCACATGGCACGAATTTGACCAAATTCAGTCAAGGACTCAAGGGCTTTTTAGGCATTTCATTAACTAGGGTTTTAGTATTCTAGAGAGTTCTTTTCAGTCTATAAAAGGAGGATGAGGCTTGTTCATTCCCCTTTGTTCCAGTTTTAGCAATCACATTGTAATTCCTTTTTTATAAATTTATAAATTTTGGTATTTTTGATATAAATTGTAATTCCTTTTATTAATTATAAAAAGTTTGTGTGTTTGGATTGCTAATACTGAGTTCCATTTAAATTTGTGAAGGTTTTGTGTGATTTAAGTTTTCAAAAAGGATTTTTGAAAAAGTTTAGCAAATTCAGAAATTGGAGTCTCCTTTGAAGTGAAAGTGGATAAGGAAGGTTTTGATTTTTGGTTTGTGCTCATTTGATACGTGTTAAAGTTCCAAGGTTTCAAGGTTTAAAGTTTGAAAAAAAGTTTTTAAGAAAGAAAAAAGATATAAACAGAATATACATTCTTGTTCTTGTTTTTCTTCTTTTATTTTCTTAGCAGGTTTGAAGAGAGTTGTTGATCATAGTTCAGCATACACCCGAGTGTATAAGGAGGTGACAAAGCTGTCACAAAGAGCCTTGGATGTAGGGCTCTAAGGTAAAAATCCTTTTCCTTTTTGAAAATTTCAGAAAGTGGTGATTTATGTGGAATTTCATGTTTTGTGTTGAATGTTTGTTTAAGCTGTTAAATTTGAGTCCTTATGGTATATTATGCATGGTAGGAGAGATTTAGACTAGTTTGGAGCTGTTTAAAAGTGAATTGTTTTGAAAAAAGTTGGATTAAAGTTTTAAAGGTGTGTTTGGATATGCTTTTATTTTGATAATTTTGAGAGATTTGTGTAGTGTAAACGTGTTAGAATGATTCAATAGGGTTGTTTAGGGTTGCATGAAAGTTTTAGCTTAGATTGGTGCTAGTCTAAACAAGTTTGTGTGTAAAAAAGTAATAATGATAGCCTAAATTTGCTTAGTCAGTTTTCAGTGTATTTCATAGAATTTTGAGCTTGATTCTTGCTATTCTGTTAGATTTTAGGGTTAAGAAAGGATTGCAATTGATTGTATGCTAGTTTATGTGAGTGTGTGCAAGATTGGTGGATTTGAAAGTTGTTTTTGTGCAAGTAAGCAAGAAAAAAATACCACCAGACCTTAAAAGTTGTCACAACAACTTGATTTGCTTCATTGTGGCCTTTGTTTGTGATATTTGGATTGGTAAGTGCTTGTTTCCTGCTTAGTTGTGACTCCCTACACTCCAAAGAGTGTAGGGGTGCCTGTTTGTTCCAAAATACAACACCAAAATCACACAACCAAGCCCTCTTGGTTTTCTTTACAAGTGAAGAACCCTTCACTTGTTCATCAGTCACCAAGCCCAACTGGGCACGTTTTTGGCTTCAAATAGCTTGAATCTTTGATAAGTTTGGATTTGGTTTGTGTTTTTATAGCTTACAAGAGTTACTGATTAAGTGTGAAAAAAAAAAAAAAAAAGTTTTATAAAAACTTCACCCTGCCTGGACTCGAACCCCCGACCTGCAGCTCAGGAGTGAGAGGTTCTACCAGTGATCTAGATGAGTTTTTACGTTATCATTTCATTTCATTAGTTATTTAACCAGTTTTTGGTTTTGGCTTATATTAATAAGCCGTAGCTTATTTGATTATTTCTAGCTTATTTATTAAGCATTTTTGCTTCCTTTCATTTTTCCTAGGTTAATATTAGAGTTTAGGATTTTTCTGTTTTAAAGTTTTATTTTTCCCATTATTTAATTATTTATTAGAATTATTTTTAGTTTTATTTTTAGAAAGTAATTAAAAAATAGTAATCAGTAATTTAAAAATACAAAAAAATAGTTTTTAGGTTTTAATTTATATTTTTGAGGTTTACATTCAATAAAGTTTTCAAAAACTTTAATTTTTAATTTTATTTGATTTTAAGTTTTTTATTAGACTTTGAAAATTAATATAAAATTAACTAAAAGGTTTTAGGAACTTTAATTTGCATTTTCTTCTTAGTTAGAATATTTAGGATTTTTGAGAATTTTTTAGAATTTATTTGAGAACTTTTTATTTTTTGGAATTTTTTTAATATTATTTTATTATTAAAAATTCAAAGTTTTATTTTTAACTTTTTTTCATTTTTCCTAGATTCTAGACATTAAAATAGGACCTTTGTCACTTTCCAATTAATTTTTAGGCTTTTCAATTAATTTTTAGAATTAATTTAAGATTTAATAGATTTTAATAGTTTTTAGGAGTTTAAAAATAGTTTAATTTGGTTTTAAAATTTTTAAAAATAGTTTTTAGTTTAATTAGGTCATTTTTGAGGTTTACAAACTATTAA
Organism: Glebionis coronaria; assembly: GCA_025667525.1. NCBI lineage: Eukaryota > Viridiplantae > Streptophyta > Magnoliopsida > Asterales > Asteraceae > Glebionis > Glebionis coronaria. The sequence goes on along the minus strand of JANFOE010001525.1, from coordinate 235,167 downwards.
ATCTTGTTTAGGGCTTTTTAATATTTAAAAGTGATTTTTAGGGCTTTAATTAGCATTAAAAAGTCATTATTAAATTAATTAAAAGGTTTTAGCAAGTTTGGATTTTTTTGTAAACTCTTAGAATTTTATTGTGGATTTTTAGTAATTTTTAGGAATTTTCAGGTTAAAATTTTAAATTTTGTGTTTTTTTTACGTTTCTACGTCGTAACTTTCTAGTAGTGTTTTTGCCTATTTTTCTATTTTTTCGTCTTCGTCATTTTCTCTTCTCCTTTCTTCTCATTAATAATCAAAAACAAAATCAATCAATTCAATTCACAACACACTAGCCTCCTCGAGAACGAACTCACTTTCTTAAAGGTCATTAGTGCTCGGTTTTCCTAAACCGACACTTAACGCTTACCACTATTTTACCTCCTTTCCCTAAAGGTGTGTAAAAATACAATTATCATTTTTGGCGCCGCTGCCGGGGAGGCGTGTTGTGTTTTGATTGAACATTGTTGTTTTCTATATTAGCCATAATAGTATTTGTATTTATAGCACTCTATTAATACGTATTATCGTTTTTCGGTTTTTGTGTGAATATTATTACTATATTGTATACGTAGAACAATAAATTCACAAGTACTCCAAATACGTGAGCAATCACAACCTTGATTCGGGATTTCATCACTCGATCATTGTATTCGAATCTCAAACCAAAGAAAAAAAGGCAAAAATAGATAAATACTTTCGTGAAGCTTAATCTTGATAATACAAACTATAAGGTGGGTATAAGGCGGTTGTATTTCACAACCTAAAGGAAAAAGGCTCTTAAGTGCTTCGCGCCGCCTCGTTTCCTCCGCTTGCTTGTGCGTATTTGATTTTGAGAGTGAATCGAGGGTTTTTCCGCCCAAAGTATTATTACATATCATATATATTTTCTTGGTTTCTATTTAATTAAACCCTCTTGAACGATTTGGTGTTCCACCATCGTTCTAAAGTCATCGAAGGCGTTCACTCCACGTGATCGTTTTCATTCCTTGAGGCCTTTTTAATCAAGAGATTTGATTGAGGAGGAGATTTGTAGACTTATTGTCTACTTAATACATTCACCAATTTCCAAAAAAGTTAATACAATCAAAAACCACAAAAAATTGAAAAAAACACAAAATACCAAAAAGAATCTTCTTTGCTCGTCTCCACGTTGTACGTGACGTTTATGCTCACTCGTAATCAAGCAAAACGTGCACGTAGACGCAAGAATAAAACTCCTACTAAAACTCATTCTAGTGAGGAGTCTCCAAGTGAGGAACCTATTGTAGAACAAGAAGCTATCATGGCTAATCGTACTATGATGGAGTTGCTTCAAGCACCCACCGAGGGTTTTGGAGAGGCCATTGTGATTCCCGCCATCCTTGCGGATAACTTTGAGATCAAGACGGGTTTAATGTCTATGCTTCAAGCAAACAAGTTTCGCGGTCACGAAAAAGACAACCCACATTATCACATTAGGCAATTTAATCGTCTCACCGCGACAAGCAAGTTTAAGGATGTACCACACGATGCCATTAAGATGATGTTGTTTCCTTACTCGTTAGATGGACCCGGCAAGATTTGGCTTGAGAAAGAACCGCCGAATTCGATTTTGACATGGGCCGATCTCGTGTCTAAATTTGTGAATCAATTTTTTCCACCATCTAAGACAACACATTTGAAAAACGAGATTTCACGTTTTACACAAAGACCAAATGAAAGTTTTTCAATGGCTTGGGAAAGGTTTAAAGAAATGTTACATGAATGTCCACACCATGATTTTTCCGAATTGCATCAAATTGACACGTTTTATAATGGCCTTAATGATCATGAACGAGATTATTTAAATGCCGCCGCAGGTGGTAATTTTTTGTGCAAAACGACCAATGAGGCTTTGAAAATCATAGAAAATAGGTCTAAGGTCTATAGCCCTCGTAACACACCGAGTGTTGCCAATTTGGGCTCGTCATCATCTCGTTCCATTAATGCCTTGCAAGATGAAGCAAATGAGGAGAATCGGTTTTTCGATAGGTTTTCGACTCTTATGTCTCATTGGAAAGCTCAAGAAGCTTCAAATTCCGCTTCGGTCAAAGCGATTGCTAAGAGTTGTATTTCGTGTGGTGGAGCTCATGATTTTTCCGAGTGCATTACCGCGGATGGTAACACTTCGAATGCTTTTGTAGCCACGGGAACTTACAACCAAATCGGTCAAGGTTCTCGTTCAAATCAAGCTCCACCCAATCAAAATGCTAATAATTATCGCAACAACAACCAAGGTGGAAATTACCAAGGAAATCAAAGGAATTATAACAAAGGTAATTACCAAAGTGGAAATGGGCAAATTTCAAATGAAAACCAAAACCGTGATTTTCAAACTACCACACAAGGTTTTCAAAACGATCACACCAAAAATCTTCATGGAGATTTTTTGAATTATGCTGAGGCAAATGATGCTAAGTTTGATAATATGCAACGTGAAATGGTTAGCTTAAGATCCGAGTTGAAGAACGAGCTTAAAAACGAACTTGCTAATGAACTTAAAACTCATGCTAACAAAATGGAAGGAAATGTCCAACGACTCCAACAAAATCAACAAAAAATGGAGCAAGGTCAACATGAGATTAAGCAAGGATTGTTAAAAGCGGATGCTAGGCAATCTAAGTTTGAAGACCGAATGGCTAAAATGTTTGAAGCTATCATGTGTAAGCCCTCTTCTTCGGGTGGTCTTCCTAGTGACACCATCGTGAACCCGAAAGGAGAGTTGAAGGTTATTACTACTCGTAATGGTAAAACTTTCAAAGAACCCATTTCTCGTCCAAGTACTTCTATGGAGAAGGAAAAAGAGAAAGAACCCGAGGTTGTGGTTGAAAAGGAGCACATTACAATCCCACAAAGTACCGCTCAAACCACACCTACGGTTGAACCTACACCAATCATGGAACCCGAGATTCCAAGGCCGATGCCTATGCCTAATTTGCCCCAACCCACACCACCTTTACCCTACCCTTCAAGACGAGACAAGGAAAAGGCACAAGAACGAAATAATTATCAATTTGAACTCTTTATGAAAATGTTTCGTGACTTGCATTTTAATATAAGTTTTGCCGACGCCTTAGTCATGATGCCTCGATTTGCCGCGAACTTCAAAAGTATGTTGAATAACAAAGAAAAATTGCAAAAATCGTCTAGTTGTTCATCGGTTTTTCTAAGCCGCATACCTCAAAAAGTCGATGATCCTGGAAAGTTTTTAATCCCATGTGCTATCCAAGACATGGAAGAATGCTACGCCTTGGCCGATCTTGGTGCTAGTATTAATTTGATGCCTCTTGAGATTTTTAAATCGCTCAATCTTCCAAATCTCACTCCTTCAAGAATGTCAATCGAAATGGCCGTTCATTCTACGATTCTAGCTTGTGGAGTTGCCGAGGACGTCTTTGTGAAAGTTGGAAAGTTCTACTACCCTGTAGACTTCATTGTTGTTGATATTCCTATCGATCCTAAAGTTCCGTTAATTTTAGGTCGATCTTTTTTGGATACCTCGAGAGCACTTATCGATGTGCATGCAAGAAAAATCACTCTTCGTTTCAATGAGGAAGAACTCGTCATTAATGCAACCCAAAACTCCACTCTTTCTCATGTTTATTCTATCACATCTTTGTACAATGTCAATCCTATCAAAAGCATTTGCAAAAAGATTTCAAATAGAGTTTTAGGAGTTGTTGAGAAAAATGAAGTTCCGTCCCCTCCGCCGATGGAGGTTAAGAGTGTTAATCCTATGATTCCAATCTCGAGTGATTCTTCGGATGATGAATACGTTGATCCCGATGGGGAGGTTTTCTTTGTTGACAAAAGATTTGAAAACTTGCCACCACCCAAACCAAAAAGATTTCAAAATGTAAGAATTTTTAGTGTGACTAACATTGTTTTAGAAACACCAAATATTTTTGACATAATTAAATCGGGTTTTCACAAGGAGAGTGAAAAAGGAAAAGATTTTGAATTTAATTTAAATGATTTTTCTACAATTCTAACTCCGTCATCACCGCGTTTATTAAGTACTACAAGCTCGTCTTCTCCTTTTGACGAGGCTTTGTGTGGACTTAGTGTGGGGGAAGCCCCTTATGTTCCCTCCCCTTTCTCCACCGAGGACGAGATATTTGATCCTGGGATTGCTTATATAGGGAAATCTCGGTCTTCCACCGATGCAATAAATGGAAAATATTTTCATTTGATTGGTGCGGGTCTACCTCGAGTAGCTCAATGTTATGACTTACCCATTGTCCCACCCTTCTATTTCTTCTCTCCTATTTTCTTCTACCCCATTGGGGTTTGTGTTGAAGAAGCGTTGTTTCGTCTTTCATCCAAAAACGAGGACGCTATCTTTGACCCCGGTATACGTTTATCGGATTTTTAAAAGTACTCCATGTACTTTTGGGCCTTGTTTATCATGTAAGCCCCACCAAAAATTGACCATACCATGATTATCCCTAAATGATCACATTTATGGGGATTCGAGTCGAGCTTTTGACTCGGTTATCAAAAACAAGGTGCCTCGTGGGGGAGACCCATGCTTATCCATGTACATATTATTGCTTTCTAATTAGTTTAATGTGGTTTTTAGATCATAATCTTCACGATTGGAGCCTCTCGTGTTCGTTTTATGGGAGCACTCGATCGTTTGTTTTGGAGGCCTTTCCCAATATCCATATGATATATCCTTTTATGTTCTAACCTTAGGTTTTTAGCACACTTCATAAACGGCTTTAAATTTAATGGTTACACCCTTTCCATGCTAGATTAGGCATTCGACTACGTCTCTAGTATGGGGATGTTTGCACCCCTAGACTCGAAACATTGAGGACAATGTTTAACTTTAGTATGGGGGGGTAAATAGATACTTGCCTTGCCAAACCTTCACGCTTTCCAAAGTTTATCGTTTTGTTTATCGTTTTTGTTGCAAAATAAGGCTAAAAATGGCCAAATTTTAAATTTTTTTTCTCATGTTTCATAAGTGTTTGAAGATACGAATGTAGGTTTTCCGATGGCGAGAATGAGAGTAATTTTTGACTCGACCGTGCGTGTTGATCACTTAGCTTTGATTCCTTAACTATACATTAGGCTAAGTCTCTTAAATGGGGACGAGAAATGATAGAGTTAATTATAAGTTATTATGCTAAACGTAGAGTACTCGTATTCTTTCAAAAACTCATGTGTTCTCGTTATTTGCTTATTCTCCCTTCGCTTGTAAATATTTTTTGCTTAATAAATATTGACTTAGTGGTTTAGTTAGGATTGTTGGGTTTCTAGTCTTTTCTAGTAGCTTCCGTGTAATTAAATTGGGAAGACATTAAGGTATCGCCAGCGTCACGGTTTTGAAGTATTGGCACCCTAATAATCAAAAGCTTCACCCAATAATAAGATTTCAAGTGCTCACCAAAATCTAGCAAACAATTTGAAGCCCCACAAGGCCTAAAATCTATGCAAAATTGAAAGTGAATCAAGCCTTAATCTTCGAAGCTTTAAAGATCCAAAATTCGCTTTAGCGTGAGGATATACGTCTTTGGCTAATAAAACCACCGATGATGGCGGATAATAAAAGGCAAGGCAAGACCGAAGTCATAATAAAAGCTTCATGGCGAAGTTGAATGAAAGATGGAGGTAAACCAAAGATAATAAGGCTCTTCCGTTAGGGGGCGTATAAAAGTCTTGGTAATAAGTCTCATGTTCAAAACCGTTATAAAACCGTGTTTATCGATTCTTCTTGTTGACTAAATTTTTTAACATCGTTGTCTATTAGGAGGGGTTATTGATTTGATGGTCTTAGTTACACCGTTAAGACTCTATTTTTAGACCTAAATCTCTATTATCGCATAAGTCAATGATGTATCCTCGTGATCATTAAGACATAATAAAATATAAGAGATACAACTTAGGAATAATGGGAGAATAAGTACGTGATTAGGGCATATGAGTAGTGTTAGCATTACTAACTTATAATGACAATGATCTCGTTGCACGCTTAGCATGGAATTAGAGTGAAAATCGAGGACGACGAAATTATTTCTAACGAAGCATTCACGTGTTCTTATTCTATGAACCTAAACGTCCCATTTTGCGATGAAAATCATACATTATGTCTATAACACAAGTAGTAGTAATAGTAATAATGTAGCTAGTTTATCATTCCAATAAAGTGAATAAAATTAAATTTTGGAGATGCTACGATACTTTATTCTAGCATTGCGTGAGGGCACGACAATGGTTTAGTATGGGGGAGTGATGAGACTGCTTTTAAACATGGTCTCATCGTCCAAAACGGCCTTAAAATGCATAAAATATCATCAAATATGCCAAATATATGCTCGTGTTTGTTACTTGTGTATTTTTAGGTACGGATATTGAGGAAATGGCAAAAGATCACAAGAATCAATAAAAAACAAACACGGGAAACGAAGTCGCACAATGAACCGGGCCCAAGTTTGGAATTTTGCAAAATGACCCTTGAAGAATTGAAGATTGTCAAGATTAGTCCCTCATCTTTGAAGAACTTGTCACAATTGACCCTCCAAATGTCAATTGTACAAGAATGGTCCTTATTGTTTGAAGATATTACAAGACCAGTCCCTGGAATATGAAGAATATACATTTAATACCCTTGGATAAAGTTTTGTAAGCCTTTGTGCCAAAAATGACAACTTACCAAAAGTTGATAAAGGAAGATTGGGCGCTGATGGGATTAAAAACAAAGTGAAGAAGAGAGAATAACTTGGGGACTCAAACTGCCAACTAACCAAACCTTTTCAGCCACTCAGCTCTTGACACCTCAGCCCTACCCACCCACCAACCCATTAACCCTACCAATATCCTACCCAAACCCGTCCAACAAGCTAAAACCCGGTTTTAGTTTAAAAACGTGGTCAAAGGTCAACACCCACTTAACCCTTTTTTCCCACTAAAACAGGGATTTAAAAACTAATCACCCCCTTTATGGATTAAAACCCATGTTCTTCACACTTAAACCCTAATTAATCCCCATGGCCAATTGCACTCAAAACAAAGTGTTATTCCCCATTCTTGTCCAGATCCTTAATTGAGGTCACCCTCATCACATCCCACACCCAAACCGTGACCCTGGACAACCCCATGTGAAAGTGGACCCCTCCCCTGCTCACGTCTCACTCACCCAAACCCAATGCCCGACCAAACCAACATCCAGGATCCTTCTACTTGGTCCCCAAGGAGTTTTTAACGTCCAAGATTCATTCAAACATCACCAACACCAGCTGGCTCATCACATGGCACAAATTTGACCAAATTCAGTCAAGGACTCAAGGGCTTTTTAGGCATTTCATTAACTAGGGTTTTAGTATTCTAGAGAGTTCTTTTCAGTCTATAAAAGGAGGATGAGGCTTGTTCATTCCCCTTTGTTCCAGTTTTAGCAATCACATTGTAATTCCTTTTTTATAAATTTATAAAGTTTGGTATTTTTGATATAAATTGTAATTCCTTTTATTAATTATAAAAAGTTTGTGTGTTTGGATTGCTAATACTGAGTTCCATTTAAATTTGTGAAGGTTTTGTGTGATTTAAGTTTTCAAAAAGGATTTTTGAAAAAGTTTAATTCAGAAATTGGAGTCTCCTTTGAAGTGAAAGTGGATAAGGAAGGTTTTGATTTTTGGTTTGTGCTCATTTGATACGTGTTAAAGTTCCAAGGTTTCAAGGTTTAAAGTTTGAAAAAAAGTTTTTAAGAAAGAAAAAAGATATAAACAGAATATACATTCTTGTTCTTGTTTTTCTTCTTTTCTTTTCTTAGCAGGTTTGAAGAGAGTTGTTGATCATAGTTCAGTATACACCCGAGTGTATAAGGAGGTGACAAAGCTGTCACAAAGAGCCTTGGATGTAGGGCTCTAAGGTAAAAATCCTTTTCCTTTTTGAAAATTTCAGAAAGTGGTGATTTATGTGGAATTTCATGTTTTGTGTTGAATGTTTGTTTAAGCTGTTAAATTTGAGTCCTTATGGTATATTATGCATGGTAGGAGAGATTTAGACTAGTTTGGAGCTGTTTAAAAGTGAATTGTTTTGAAAAAAGTTGGATTAAAGTTTTAAAGGTGTGTTTGGATCTGCTTTTATTTTGATAATTTTGAGAGATTTGTGTAGTGTAAACGTGTTAGAATGATTCAATAGGGTTGTTTAGGGTTGCATGAAAGTTTTAGCTTAGATTGGTGCTAGTCTAAACAAGTTTGTGTGTAAAAAAGTAATAATGATAGCCTAAATCTGCTTAGTCAGTTTTCAGTGTATTTTCATAGAATTTTGAGCTTGATTCTTGCTATTCTGTTAGATTTTAGGGTTAATAAAGGATTGCAATTGATTGTATGCTAGTTTATGTGAGTGTGTGCAAGATTGGTGGATTTGAAAGTTGTTTTTGTGCAAGTAAGCAAGAAAAAAATACCACCAGACCTTAAAAGTTGTCACAACAACTTGATTTGCTTCATTGTGGCCTTTGTTTGTGATATTTGGATTGGTAAGTGCTTGTTTCCTGCTTAGTTGTGACTCCCTACACTCCACAGAGTGTAGGGGTGCCTGTTTGTTCCAAAATACAACACCAAAATCACACAACCAAGCCCTCTTGGTTTTCTTTACAAGTGAAGAACCCTTCACTTGTTCATCAGTCACCAAGCCCAACTGGGCACGTTTTTGGCTTCAAATAGCTTGAATCTTTGATAAGTTTGGATTTGGTTTGTGTTTTTATAGCTTACAAGAGTTACTGATTAAGTGTGAAAAAAAAAAAAAAAAAAGTTTTATAAAAACTTCACCCTGCCTGGACTCGAACCCCCGACCTGCAGCTCAGGAGTGAGGGGTTCTACCAGTGATCTAGATGAGTTTTTACGTTATCATTTCATTTCATTAGTTATTTAACCAGTTTTTGGTTTTGGCTTATATTAATAAGCCGTAGCTTATTTGATTATTTCTAGCTTATTTATTAAGCATTTTTGCTTCCTTTCATTTTTCCTAGGTTAATATTAGAGTTTAGGATTTTTTTGTTTTAAAGTTTTATTTTTCCCATTATTTAATTATTTATTAGAATTATTTTTAGTTTTATATTTAGAAAGTAATTAAAAAATAGTAAACAGTAATTTAAAAATACAAAAAAATAGTTTTTAGGTTTTAATTTATATTTTTGAGGTTTACGTTCAATAAAGTTTTCAAAAACTTTAATTTTTAATTTTATTTGATTTTAAGTTTTTTATTAGACTTTGAAAATTAATATAAAATTAACTAAAAGGTTTTAGGAACTTTAATTTGCATTTTCTTCTTAGTTAGAATATTTAGGATTTTTGAGAATTTTTTAGAATTTATTTGAGAACTTTTTATTTTTTGGAATTTTTTTAATATTATTTTATTATTAAAAATTCAAAGTTTTATTTTTAACTTTTTTTCATTTTTCCTAGATTCTAGACATTAAAATAGGACCTTTGTCACTTTCCAATTAATTTTTAGGCTTTTCAATTAATTTTTAGAATTAATTTAAGATTTAATAGATTTTAATAGTTTTTAGGAGTTTAAAAATAGTTTAATTTGGTTTTAAAATTTTTAAAAATAGTTTTTAGTTTAATTAGGTCATTTTTGAGGTTTACAAACTATTAAATCTTGTTTAGGGCTTTTTAATATTTAAAAGTGATTTTTAGGGCTTTAATTAGCATTAAAAAGTCATTATTAAATTAATTAACAGGTTTTAGCAAGTTTGGATTTTTTTGTAAACTCTTAGAATTTTATTGTGGATTTTTAGTAATTTTTAGGAATTTTTAGGTTAAAATTTTAAATTTTGTGTTTTTTTTTACGTTTCTACGTCGTAACTTTCTAGTAGTGTTTTTGCCTATTTTTCTATTTTTTCGTCTTCGTCATTTTCTCTTGTCATTTCTTCTCATTAATAATCAAAAACAAAATCAATCATTCATCACACAACATACTAGGCTCCTCGAGAAAGAACTTGAACCTAATTGGTCATTAGTGCTTGGTTTTCCTAAACCGACACTTGATACTTGCCCTATTTATTGCTCTTTTCCTAAAGAGTAGTAAAAACACTACATCACAGATTCCTAATATTCTTCTCCACGATTCTAAAAGCTTCTAGGGATATTTCATCAAGATGACTTGCAATTACGGAAAATTACTTGTCGTGTTTTTCCATAATCCGTGATCTAGAGTCCTCCTTAGATTCATAAGGCTCTTTACGACTTTGATTGGGAGAAGAATAAAGATCCTCAGGTAATAGAAACGAGACGTAGGTGAAGGTGTATTGTTCATCACTTCAGTTTGATGTGAGAAATATTCTTATACTTCAGAAGTTGTTGGGTCAGTATTTACTGACCCTGAAGCAACTCTAGGATTTGAATATAAAATCTCCCTAAGTGTTTCATGCTCAGCAGTAAGGTCAGTCTGCTGAAGGATGACCAGGGGAATAAAGTTCCTACTGAAGACCTTATAGCTGAACAAAGTTCAGCACTCCCCTTCCAGTGAACTTAGAAGACAAAGGAGTATTCGCTTCAAATACTAGGCGGTCTAGTTGCTGAAGAACAAGGACTGAAGAAGGGCTTTCAGTTCAAATTGGCTTGACAATACCAAACTCAATGATGTCGATCTCCCCTGGGATACTGAAGACTCTTCAGTATTCTGATGGTTTGCATTAGGCGGGAAAAGATAACTTTAAGTCAAAGTAGATTGCTTGTATACTTAGATATATGTACAACCTTTATCTTTTCTAAAATAGATTAATATGTACTTTGTACTGTTTATCCAGCATGGGCATCAACCACCCACTGGATAAACCCATGCATTGGTACATGCAAAATGAAAACCCTAATTACAGTGCCTATATAAAGAGTGTACATTGGGAGAGAAAGGGTCAACCAATTCAAGAGCTTAAACTATGTAAAACCTTTCTCTCTCGATACCAACTAAACCATATAGCCAAGATGCATATGACAGTTTAGATTGGAGCTTAGACTTTAACTTTGGTTAGACATTTAAGTAGATGAGATCAAACCCCATTGTCATTCAACCACTTTGTTATTCCGCAAAGAAAGTGGGTTATATATATTCTTTATTTGATTCTAACAATATTCTATAAGTTGAAAAGTGTGACAATCCGTCAATTTATGGTCGATATTTTATTCTCAATATTTATTTAAAAACATTATTTTAATGTTACAATATGAACTCACATATTTTTGGGAAGAAATTTGTATTTACGTCTTGAAGTAGCATCGACTACGTTTAAACCGGAGGATTCTACGTTACGTGCTTACGTTTACATACACCGTCTTTGGTGACAGTCCGACATTTCAGAAAATAAATTTATCCGTGAATATTATTTTGGAGTTTTAAATTTGTGTTGGTTCATAAACTCACAAATTTACGAGAAGAGATTAGGACTTACGATTTTATTTTAACGTCCTTTACTACTAAACCGGAAACCTTAGGATTACGTATTTACGTTTTCGAACTCCGTTTTTGATGAGACAATTTTTATTGGATTCGTTTTGTGACGTCGATTCATAATTTAAAAAAACGTTTTTCGTAAAACTTCCCGAGGGCACGCAAATCGAGGAAACTAGAATCGAGGAGTACCCGTAAATAAATGGGATGAGACAAGTGGGACACTTGTCCCACCCCACTCAAAACCGGCCTAATATAGCAACACATCCCTTGATGTGTCAAGATGGTAGCTTACTACTTACACTTGTAAGCATAAGCTTACAAAGTAAGCTACCAACTTCACAAAACCACCAACACAAACTACTAGCTCATTTCTCACCATGCAAACAACTACAAAACTCTCTCATCTCCTCTCTAGTATGCCGTCCCATATCACCCCTTCCACCCTCATTTGATCAAAATCAACCACAAAATCTCATGTTATTCATATACATGTTGATGCCCTTTTGAAGCCCTATTGATTGGTGTAAGTTATAACATCCAAGGAGGAGTATTCATGGTGTCTTGGGGCTGATTTTTCCACAAGGTGATCATAAAGATTGATTTTCTTGAAGATGGTGTTGGCTATGCCCAAGTTTCTCCATTCAAATCCATGTTTTGATCACAACCTACATCATCATGGTGGTATAAAGATTGTCCTCCTCAACTTCTTGTTATTTTGATTATGTAAACATGTATTTTAATTCCTATTGTATATGTATATGATGATTATATGATGATAAAAATGTTATATGGGGATTTGTTGTTGATAAATATGATTAAAAAGGTGAAAAACTATAAGAAACAAGGTTAAAATCTTGATTAATTTACATGGCTGTATAAAACAGTAAAGAAACATGTTATGAACTGATAAAATGATGAAGTAGAATCCATTTACAGTAAGCTATGGGTCTTGTACACATGTGAGAGTTTGCCATGCAATGGAATCATTGTAATGAGTGAGATATGATCAAATCAAGTTTAGGGTATAAATCTGAGGTTACTGTTTTGGACGATTTTTAGAAAATATTTAGAAGATGATTCAACAGTAGATATAGAAGAGTTAAATGTAGCACATATAATGTGGTTTATGTGATAAAAAATTTAGCTTCTATCTCCATATAGAACTCAAGATATGGCAGTTTTGGTGAAAGTGAAGATAAAAATCAGATTTTTGAAAAATAAAGTATAATACTATTATATAAGCACTCAAAATTATATTGTATAAAATGTAAAGGTAAAACCCACTAACTCTTGGATTTTATTTATATAAGTATGTAAAAGGTTAAATAAGTGTACATTTTATAAAAATGGTAACTTGTTAAGTTTTATAAGTTATAAAACTATAAACATGATTTTTACGACTTTTTCGGTTAATACCGTAAAATTAACGTTTTTGTTAAATAAAACTTAGATGGTTGGACCCGTCTAATGTAAACTTTATAAAACTTATATACTGATATATAGACATGTATAACAAGTAAAAACCGATAAAACCCGAACTATAGGGCATACGGACATTAACGAGCTAAGTAAACATATTGGACTAATACTTGGGCTAATAATTAGACTAAATAAGATAAACACTCATAAAAAGAACTTATTGGGCTTAACCCATTTGGGCCCAACTTGAAAGTTTAAATACTGATAATATAAGTATGAAATGGATTAATACAAGTTAATAAACTTATAATAGGCTTATTGGACCTAAAACACGTAAAAGGGTAAAACTAGTAAACTAGTATAAAAGTTATCGACATATAATACTAAAATGAGTAAACGAGAATATGTAAACCCACTTGATCATCATATATATATAATCATCATATGTATACATAATTGATATTTTTATAAAGTCATTGGACATGAGTCTAAGACGAGTATTATTTGTCTAGGTTTCCGTGATTGAAGCACGTACCGTACGACCGAATTGCCGATAACCCGCCTTCCCATATCAACGTGAGTTCATAGCCTCGCACTCTTTTAAATGTTTTTATAAATTTTTTATAAACCCGCGAGGGAGATTACATGTTAGTTTTTATAAAATTGGACACCATTTGTCCCGATTGTTTGTTTATTGATTTTGGACCCGAATGATTGAATGACCCGATTGTATGACCCGATAAATGATTAAAGGACCCGATAGATGAAATAAAAATGGATTATTAAAGTTAGGTTATGTCACTAAAAGTCCCATTAGCATGAATTGTGAACTACCGGGATTTGGTAGACGCTTATGCATTTAATAGTACTATTTGGGGACGATCACCCCAGTTCGCGCCTTGACGGTTGATACCCGTCGTGCCACATTGATTGGTAAGTGAATTTATGTATGAGAAGATTTCCATAGCGTGACCTTTCTGACGACACGCTACTTTAGATTGGAAAATTGAGGATCGGGTTAGCTACCCGTTGTTGGTTTAGTAAGGTAACAATGTCATGCGGCTTATAATAATCCAAAAACTAACGAAATACTACTAGACGCTCCGAATTACGATGTATTGCCTGACTAGCAATACTGGGTCATACTATTGATATTATGTTTGTGTTTTGGTTTTCATAACCATCTATACTACATTATAAAGGGTGTATCCCTTTTGTTTAAAGTTGAAAATGTTGAATTGTTGAAAAATGTGGGTCCCACTAATCTATATCTATACTACATTATAAAGGGTGTATCCCTTTGCTTGAAAGTTGAAAATGTTGAATGGTTGAAAAATGTGGGTCCCACTAATCTATATCTATACTACATTATAAAGGGTGTATCCCTTTGGTTGAAAGTTGAAAATGTTGAATGGTTGAAAAATGTGGGTCCCACTAATCTATATCTATACTACATTATAAAGGGTGTATCCCTTTGCTTGAAAGTTGAATATGTTGAATGGTTGAAAAATGTGGTTCCCACTAATCTATATTTATACTACATTATAAAGGGTGTATCTCTTTGGTTGAAAGTTGAAAATGTTGAATGGTTGAAAATGTGGGTCCCACTAATCTATATCTATACTACATTATTAAGGGTGTATCCCTTTGCTTGAAAGTTGAAAATGTTGAATGGTTGAAAAATGTGGGTCCCACTAATCTATATCTATACTACATTATAAAGGGTGTATCCCTTTGGTTGAAAGTTGAAAATGTTGAATGCTTGAAAAATATGGGTCCCACTAATGTATATTTATATCTCTATACCTTATAAAGGCTACATCAAATTGGTTGAATGTTGAATGTTGAAATGTTGAATGTTGAAAAATTGTGGGTCCCACTAAAAATCTATTCTATATTCCTTACACATTATTTTCAAACCAACAACACCATATAAAACTAGAAAATAACTCATCCTTCCATCCTAACTCACACATTATTTTCACCACTAAAATAAAGAACACACACATAACCCTCTTATTCCACAATTTAAAAAAACATAAAACACTCTCACCTTATCTTATCCACCACCATCACAACTCCCCCCGCCACTACCACAACAACAACCTCCGAAACACAACACCAATCCACCACCACCAGATTAAACCACCATCAAAACCCCATCACGACTAGAAATTTACCACCGTCGAGCTTAGCACCACCGAACTCCTTAACACCGTAACCCGCAACCACCGAAACCTACACCAGCAAGAAAAATAACCATTAAAATCCCTCACATAAAAAGGTTTGAAAATTTGAGATTTATTTGTGTTTTTTTGTTAGATCTATTAATATAAAACAATTTTTGAAGGTATCCTTATATATATTGGTAAGTTTTATAGTGCATATTTTAGTTTTATTAACGTTTTTGACATGTTTCTTATTTCAGCCATGACATTCATTCGCCAGAAATGTATGTAAACTTTCTTTTTTTAGATTTATAGATTTGTAATTTTTTTAGATCTGAGTTTATAAAAAATATAAAAATAATTATGTTTTTTTTTGTCACAAAGGCTGAAAAGAGTTTTACCATGGAGTCGCAGGAAAAGCCGCCACCGATTCGACGCAAATTCCTCCTAAACGTCTTAATAGATTAGAGGTATGCTAGAATTTTGAGGTATTCGATGTTTTTTTTATGGATTTATATTTTTCAAGTTTAAAGGTTTTTATTTATTTGTACTTATATGTTAAAAAAGTTATGTGTAATTTTTTTACAGATCCGAGTTTTATATGCTTCTCCCCACGCTACTTTCGCCGAAATCCCATTGCGCCGTTGCCGAGATGTATAATTTATTTTCAAATTAGTTTGTAAATTTGTGTCCATGTATTTTTTGGTAATTGTTTATTACCGTACATGGTTTTGTGTATATTTTGTAGAATGTAAGAATATAGGACTTTGTTGATAGATTCTAAATTATGTTTGTACTCATGTTTTTGGTGTGTAAATCATTAAAAATGATACATTTTAAAAAGTTTGTTGTATAATTTGTTACTATGTTTTATACGTAAATGATCAAATTGTATTAAAGTGTGAATTTTTTATAATATGTTTGAGTTTCGAGGCAATGACTTTTGTATGTTTCCATGGTTTTGATATGAAGACTTTTAGTAGACTTTATTATTTTAATATTATGTAGACATTGGAAGCTTTGAGAATACAAAGTTTTGATTATATGATACATTCAAAATTTTGAATTTCACATAGAAACTAACGTTGTAATAGAGTGTCAGAATTTTGGGAGGGTGATGTTTTGGGACTTTGGGCTGATCATGTCAACTCTTATGAGAGAATAGATGCTAAATGACATCTCCTATTCTCAATGCTTTGATAAATCTTTTTAATAAATTTAAAATTGTTTTGAGGCTTTTTGGAAACAACTTTCATCTTTTTTGTTTGATTTGTATTTTGATTGAGCAATTAGTATTGAGTGATTAGTTAAGTTGGATTTCTTATAAGAAAAATAGATTTTGATTTCTTATAAGAAAAATATATTTTTGCAAAAGCGGTCGATGTTGATAAAAGTGTAATTTTTGATCGAATTTATAGTAAAAAAAACCATGTGAATGAGAGAATGAGAGATATTGATGAAAAAAGTAGAGGTGACAAAATGAAAGACCGAAAAAGTAAAAGTAAAAGTAGAGGTGACACAAATGGAAATATTTATAGTCACAGCTGAATAAGAAAGACCGAAAAAGTAAAAGTGGACAATTATATAGGACGAAGATAGTCTATTTTAAATAACTATTGCCACTTATAACTACGCAACAAGGAAAATAGTGCCCCCATGACAATGAAAAACTATGGAATCATGCTGTCGAAAAAATATTTTCTGTTAAAATTTGGTCAAAACTACATACCGCTATTCAATCATGCCATCAACAGAACAATTCATTGAAAATAATTCCCGAGCACCACAAATACATTTTTTGATTGAAAAAGATTTGCGGTCGTAATTTTCTTGAAAACTAGACACAGTTTCCGTTAGGTGAGGGTACTCTGCTAATGTCATTGATGCTGGATCTTACCACGATATAGCTCGTTAATTATCTGCCGTCAGGCAATTCCGCCGCTATGCGCGGGTAATCGCCTAGTATTCATATAATGGTTTTTATTTGAGTTATACAACGTCATAAGACGTATTGTATGATGTTTTTACGACATTGACTCGCATACTGATTTTTAAGGCAAATGCCTATATTATGATTTTCGATAATGATTTGTATAAAATGACTTTGGCAATTTTATGGCCTATTAAAATGATTGTACAAAATGATTTTCAGTAATAATTTTATACTGATATTATATTGATGGAATTTATTAAACTCTATGAATTCACTCGGCGTTATCGCTGACGTTTTCTTTTAACATGTTTTGTCTCAGGTACTTGAAGGTAATTCTCGGGAAGACGACAAGAATTCATGGCCCGCACCTAAACAATATTTTCCATTCAAACACTTTGTAAAACATTGTATGAAATGTAATGACTTGGGACCGATGTAACTTTGATGTTTATGAATGGAAATGATTTATTATTAAACGACGCGATTTTTATGCGTTGTCTATGATGTGAGTAATGTGCTATCCCGTAACACCAACGAGTCTTCGGCTGTATTGAGTTGTATAAATTTGGGGGTGTTACAGTTTGGCATCAGAGCTCTCGTTATAGAGAACGAAAGATTTTTAAAACTAAGGTTTGGAATAAAACTTTTCAAAATCTTTTAACTATAAACATTTTTCTAAAAATGTCTAAAAATCTTTTGACTATAACGGTGCCGAAGAATTCCCGAGTTACCGACAAGGCCAGACTGAGAAGTGTTATTTTAATATATATATAACTTGGATTATATATATATATATATATATATATATATATATATATATGATGTAATTTTATTACATGATTGTTTGATGATTATTTTGATATTTATATGAGGTATTTATACGACATAGATTGTCACAAGAAACCCTAACTCCCCTAGCAAATTCATCGAAGCTATTCTCGTAGGAATTCTAACTATCCTAGATCTAAACCAAGTTGTGGATATTTATGATCCCAACAAATGGTTGATATTCGTAGAAATGTAGATATTAGTTGATTATGATATTGAAAAAGAATTGGCGAGATTAAATCTGATATCGATGTCATGACGATCTTTCTTTATAGAGTGGAGTTTGACAAAACGTTACCACCTAGAAAGATGTCATCTGATTCGATGTCATCCAATTCTTAAATTGAAATCGAAAGGGTGAATGTTGCAATTGAGGCTGTCATTGGAACCATTACCCAAAAGCCTCATGCCACTATGATACAAGCCTTTTTCTATGGGTTCTAATTTTCTCTCACAGTCCTCTCGAATTGATCTCGGCCTTAAGTGGAATGATTGTTCTTGGTTACTAAGAAAAAGGTTTGATTTTCTATTCTATTGAAGGTTTAAGATGTATTAAAATGTAAATTTCAATCTAAAAGCAATTAAATTAATAACAATGACAAGTAAATGGACTAGAATTAACTTTGAAATAAATAAATAAATACAAAATGAAGAAACAGTAAACAGTAAGTTCAACTTAGAAATGCTTAAAAGAAACTGATTCGGAAGTTTAAACCTTGATTCGGAACTTTTGATCCGGAAATTTTCACCCGGAAGTCTTCATTCGGAACTTTTTAGAAATCCTTCACTCGGAACTTTCTTCGGAAGTTTGGTTCGGAAGTTGGGTCGGAACTTTCACCCGGAACTTTGGTTCATCCGGAAGTTTTGCTTCATTCGGAACTTTTGGAAAACAGCTTTATTCGGAACTTTTGGGGTTCATTCGGAAGTTACTGTTCATCCGGAACTTTAGACTGACTCGGAAGTTTTGAAAAGGAAACTTATTCGGAACTTTTTTGAAAAGAAGTTGATTCGGAACTTAAGTGTTCATCCGGAACTTTTTTACTCATTCGGAACTTTTAAACAAAAATTCATTCGGAACTTTTAAGGAACATATTCATCCGGAACTTCTTAGTTCATTCGGAAGATGGGTGTTCATCCGGAACTTTGGTGTTCATCCGGAACCTGGGAACACAGATGCAGTACCTTTACCCGAAGAACAAGGAAACATGATTTTAATCCAAAAATCACCAAGTTTTTCACCAAAATCTTAAATAAACTAATCACTAAGCATCTACTAACAATAAACTACAAATCCCATCAACAAAAACACAAATCCCAACAACTTTTAAAGATCAAATCAATAAAATAAAAACTTAAGAACTTGAAGATAAAGATGATGATGAACAAGATGAAATGGAAATATTAAACAAGAACTTGTATTGATGATATAATGTATTCAACAATAACAAAACAAGGATTAAAATTACAAGATTTCAAGATCAAAGATTAAAATCACCAAACACCCTAGTGGTGATGGTGATCCTACGAAACAGAAAAGAGAGAAAAGTGGGGAGAAAGAAAACTAAAAACTAACTGGAAGGAAAGTGTGAGGGGTGGACTATTTATAGGTGTTTCCCTTGGTTGGTGAGTGGGCTTTCTCCAGTTCTTCTTGTCTTCTCGTCTTTTAAGAAAAGTTGACGTTTTTTATTCTGATTCGGGATTTGTCGTCGATTAAATTCAACTCGTCTTTTAACTTTTTCGTTTAATAGACTTGAGTTTCTTCGACTTGTGTAAATCTTCCATCTTTGGTCCTTTTCTTCGATAAATCTTCGAATAGGCCCAGTGACTTCAAATCTTTTGCATCTCTTGGACAATAGACTTTATCTTGACTCCTTTTCTTCAGTAAAACCCGTGCAATCCTATGTTTTCTCCAATATTCATCCGGTTGGCTCTGAAAACACAATAAACACAAAAACCACGCATAATTCCAAACAAATGATATTAAATACATGTTTTGGTCTCGTTTTAGCCAGAATTAAGTGGTAAAAGGATGGGTGTTTACACACCTATCAAATCCCCTACACTTAACCATTGCCATGCCCTCATGCAATGCTTAGTGATAAAGCAATTTTACATTTTTCTCATAATTAATCAACCTTGGCCTTACTCAAATACTACTAAACAAAAATTAAGATACTAAAAGAAATTAAAACTCAAAAGGATAGAAAAACCATTTCCACTTGAAAATAGCTACATGGAAATAACTTGCAAAGAGATCAAGGACTTACATTAGGGCTTTGGTGCTGCGAAGATTTATCACCCTCAAGTTTCACGTTCCCCAAACTAAGCTTAAAACGAGATCATTGTTATTATAAGTTAGCAATTCAAACACTTACACACATGGCTTAATTATATGCTTAAACTCCCTTATTCTTAGGTGTATCTCTTATATTTTATTTTTGTCTTAGAATGATCATGAAGATGCATTTTTGGACTTATTTCGATAGTTTATTTAGGCTGAAAACAAAGTAGGACGATTTGATCAATAGTTAGCTAAAGGACAAAATCTCTTAAAACTGCTTCTCGGGATATCAAAAAGTTCATATCTTGGCATAACTTGATTCACGATTTGAGACCTTTATCGGGCCGATATTTGGCATGTACTTCATACTTCATATCTTGAGAGACGTGCTTGAGATAATGGTCTTCTCATCATTCATAGAATTTCTTCACTTGGAGACTTTTGAGAGGTACTCTAACTTTGTTGACCACGACTTCATGATTATTTCTTCAATCTCTATTTGGGATTTTGAGATACAACGATCCACCTCCTTTTCGGACTTGGATCTATTTATCCTCATACCTTGTTAGGGTCTTTTCGGATAGACTTCTCCATGATCTTTATGGGAGTTGACTGCTTTTCGTCGTGAGTATTGATCCTTCATATTGACTTTGGGAATAATGCTTTTCACATCACTTAGGATCTTTAGCAATAAAATGGAATCCTCATGCCTTGTTAGGGCCTTTTCAGACTCGCCAATCTTCGCGCCCCGCTTCATAAGTTATGCCTTGGCTATGAACTCTTATCATTACCGAGCAACTTTTAAACGATCTTGGGCTAGAAGCTAAGTAACTTTTCAAATCGTACGACCTTACTTATTGCAGATAAATTAATAGCAAGTGATGGGAGAATAGGCAAATAATTACACCAAGTGAGCTTGTGCAAGAATACCGACTTATAATTGACTCTATCATTTCTCGTCCTCCACAATTTAAAATCTCAAGTAATGAGACTCGTGGATACTTAGCCTAATAAACCAATTAAGGTCTACATGGTTAAGGATACTAGCTAGAATAAACTTAGATAAGTCTATTCGGGTTGAGTCAAAATAAATGGAACGGGCCTAATATGTCAAAGACTTCTAAACTAGCTACACCACTTTATTAATATTTTTGACTTAATTGCGGGATATATACATATGAAAGCAACGATAAAAATTTAAAAATTATGACTAAATGGCCAAAGTTAATAAAAAATTTGAAAAACGTTGAAAAATATGATTTTCTGGTTAAATGAAGGCATTTTCATGGAAAAGTCCACTTAAAACATCGATAGAAGTCCCCCCTACACTTAAGATAAACATTGTCCTCAATGTTTAAGCATGTGGGAAAAGTTTCCCCTACACTTATGACATTGTGCACGTTGGTTAAATCAAGCTAAGGAAGAGACGACTAACGTGATCAATTTCAAATGTGAGTATGAAGAAAATTGAATCACGATAGTTGAGAGATAGAATCGGATTTCGGATAACACGAGAGCACGGTTCTTCAAGGTTTCCAAGAGTGCATTCATCCCTGTAATCACATCACCACACAAATACAAACACGTATAGAAGTCCCCCTACACTTAGGAGGTTAAAACATAAAAGGATAGATACTCGGGCTGCCTCCCGAGAAGCGCTTGTTTTTTATAACCGAGTCACGAGCCTGACTCGACCCAAAATTTGTTCATGGGGAACGTGGTGAGGGATGGAATCACCTCCTGAGAGGTGTCCTCACCAAAGTACAACTTCACTCGTTGGCCATTCATCTTAAAATTCGGTCCATCAGGTTGAGCGAGCTCGAGAGTACCATATGGAAAAATTTGGGCAATGGTGAATGGGCCGGACCAACGAGATTTGAGCTTGCCCGAAAATATTTTCAACCGAGAGTTAAAAAGTAAAACTTTGTCTCCAACATGGAACTCTCGGTTCTTAATCTTAGAATCGTGAATGAGCTTAGTCCTCTCCTTATAGATCAAAGAGTTTTCATAAGCCTCATTCCGGAGTTCATTCAGTTCATTGAGTTGGATCTTGCGTAGGTCACCGGCTTTGTTTATATCAAAATTAGCCCACTTCAAGGCCCAGTAAGCCTTGTGCTCCAACTCAATGGGGAGGTGGCATGCTTTCCCGTACACAAGATAATAGGGCGTACAGCCGATCGGGGTCTTGTAAGCAGTACGGAAAGACCACAAAGCATCATCAAGTTTATCAGCCCATGAGGCACGATGCTCTCCCATGGTTCTTTCCAGAATTCGCTTAAGTCCTCGGTTGGATATTTCAGCCTGGCCATTAGTTTGTGGGTGGTAGGCTGTGGAAAGACGATGATTTACACCGTACTTAGCCATGACTCTAGCAAATTGGTCATTGCAAAAATGAGTCCCACGATCACTAATAATGGCGCGAGGCACATCGAATCTAGCGAATAGAGCTTTCAAAAAGTTACAAACCACCCTTGCGTCATTAGTGGGGAAAGCTTTGGCTTCAACCCACTTTGAAACGTAGTCAACGGCTACAAGGATGTATTTGTTTCCTTTAGAAGAAGGGAATGGCCCCATAAAGTCGATACCCCAAACATCAAAAATTTCACACTCTTGAATGAAATTCTGAGGCATCTCGTCTTTATGTGTGACCGTGCCTTGTTTTTGGCAAACATCACATTTTTTAACCATATCGTGAGCTTCACGATATATGGAGGGCCAATAAAATCCCGAATCAAACACTTTTTTGGCGGTGTAGTTGGGACCAAAGTGACCACCGGTGGGTCCTTTGTGGCAAGCATCAAGGATTTCTGAAGCTGCCGGTCCATCAACACATCGGCGGATAATCAAGTCGGCACATTGTTTGAATAGGTAAGGGTCGTCCCAAAAGTAAGTCTTAATGTCGGTGAAGAACTTTTTCTTTTGTTGGGATGTCAACCCTTCCTTGAGAATTCCACCCGCGAAGTAGTTTGCAAAGTCCGCAAACCACGGGGTTTCATCAGATTTCGAATTTATAGACATTAAGGTCTCAAAGGGAAAAGAATCATTGATTTCTTTGTTAGGATGATCCCCTTGGTAAGGATCCTCAAGTCTGCTGAGATGGTCCGCGGCTAGGTTTTCAGCTCCTTTTTTATCGCGAATTTCGATTTTAAATTCCTGGAGCAGCAAAACCCAGCGAAGAAGTCTTGGTTTGGAATCTTGTTTTGTCAACAAGTACCTCAGCGCGGAATGATCGGTATACACGATCGTGGTGGAAAGGATAAGATAGGGGCGGAATTTTTCAAAAGCATAGACAACAGCTAAAAGATCTTTTTCGGTTGTCGTATAATGCAATTGTGCCCCTGTCATTGTCTTGCTAGCGTAATGGATTGGTTGGAAGTGTTTATTCACTCTTTGTCCCAGAACCGCACCAATAGCAAAATCACTAGCATCGCACATCAACTCGAAAGGCAGCTCCCAATTAGGGGTAACCAAGACGGGTGCCTTAGTTAGCTTATCCTTCAGCGAGTTGAAGGCTTCGAGACACTCTTTGGAAAATATAAAAGGAGTATCTTTTTCCAAGAGGTGGGTCATCGGGCGAGCGATTTGAGAAAAATCTTTGATAAATCGACGGTAGAAGCCCGCATGACCCAGAAAACTTCTCACACCCTTCACGGTTGAAGGTGGAGGCAACTTGGCGATAACATCGACTTTAGCACGGTCTACTTCAAGACCGGCTTTGGAAATCTTGTGTCCCAGCACGATGCCTTCTTTTACCATAAAATGGCATTTTTCCCAATTCAGAACAAGGCGAGTGTCTTCGCACCGCTTAAGCATACGTTCCAAATTGGCAAGGCAAGAAGAGAAGGAATCCCCAAAGACCGAGAAATCATCCATGAAGACTTCCATGGTTTGTTCAACCATGTCATGGAAGATAGCTAACATGCACCTTTGGAAAGTCACGGGCGCATTACATAAGCCAAAAGGCATTCTTTTGTAAGCAAATGTGCCATAGGGACAAGTGAATGTAGTATTCTCTTGATCTTGGGGATCGATGGGTATTTGGAAATAACCCGAGAAACCATCAAGAAAGCAGTAATATTCATTACCCGCTAATCGTTCAAGAATTTGGTCCATAAAAGGTAGAGGAAAATTATCCTTTCTCGTGGCATCATTGAGTTTGCGGTAGTCTATACAAACTCTCCACCCAGTGACGAGACGGGTGGAAATCAACTCGTTGTGTTCATTGGGAAAAACGGTTATTCCGCCCTTCTTGGGCACACAATGGATTGGACTAACCCATGGGGAATCCGAAATAGGGTAAATCATACCCGCATCAAGAAGTTTGATAACCTCTGTTTTGATGACTTCATGTATTTTTGGATTCACCCTTCGTTGGCTTTGAATTGTGGGCTTAAAGTCGTCCTCCATGAGAATTTTGTGTGTGCAAAAGTGAGGATCAATTCCACGAATATCAGAAATATTCCAAGCAATAGCCTTCTTATGATCTTTCAACACGGTGATAAGTCGGGCTTTTTCATCTTCCTTCAGGTCCTTAGCAATGATGACTGGCGACTTCTTCTTCTCTTCAAGGAATGCATACTCGAGATGTGGCGGCAACTCCTTAAGTTCTAAATCCGGAGGATTTTCTACGGGAGGCGTATTCAAAGTCGGAGTATCGATAGCAATAACCGTGGGAGATGGAGGAGAAGGATTGTCTTTGTTGAGAAGATTGTCAAAGAAATGCATGTCTTCATCCCCATCGGTGGGAGAATCATCAGTAGCTAAAATCACATCTCCCATGGAATGTTCAGGATTATTTCAAAATAAATCACTATCTCCAAATAGAGACAACGATGAATCAATAGAGGACACGGTCTCAACATTGGGAAGAGAGGAAGGAATACTTTTGTAAGCATCAATAAAGTATGCTTCACAAGCCTCATCCAGAACGTCAATACAATTAACACTCTCGTTGGAATAAGGTTGTTTAGACAACTTTCCCATGTTGAAGACTACTTTATCGTCACCCATTCTCATGATAAGCTCACCGGCTTCAACATCGATGAGAGTGCGACCGGTCCTCAGGAATGGACGACCAACAATTAGTGGCTCACGGGGTCCATCTCGTAGTCGACGACAACAAAATCAGCAGGGAAGGTGAATTTGTCCACTCCTACAATGACGTCTTCGGCTATCCCACTGGATAAGCAACCGTACGGTTAGCTAAATCCAAAGTCATTTTGGCGGGGACAAGCTCTGGGAGAGATAATTGCTTCCAAACGCTTAGAGGCATAAGATTAATACTGGCACCTAGATCGGCTAGGGCCATGCAATTCTCTACTCCCGGGAAATTGCAAGGAATTAAGAAACGACTCGGATCACCAAGCTTGGTTGGCAATTTCCTTAAGAGCACTGCAGAGCAATTCTCATTAAGTTGGGTGTTGGCAATATCGAGGAGCTTTTCCTTGTCGCTCAGAAGATCTTTAAACATTTTCGCATATTTAGCCATGTGAGCGAGAGCCTCAGCGAAGGAGATATTGAAATTCAGTTGTTTAAACATTTTAAGAAAGTTTGAAACCTGAATATCGTCCTTGCTCTTTTGCTTCTCTTTCCTCAACCTAGATGGATAAGGTATATTGGAAGAAGAGGAAGGCTTTGGAAGAATAGGATCACTCACATCCTTGGGTGGAGGAGGGGTAGAAGGAAAAGGTGGAGAAATTGGGGAAGGAGAAAGATGAGGAATAGGAGCAGGTGACTCGTTCTCCTTAGTCACAACCACCGGTGGAGGTATAGGAAGCTCGGGTTCCTTGGTACCTTTGCCACTTCGAGTAGTGATTGCTTTCATCTCCCCTCTTGGATTCGCAACGGTGTTACTCGGAAGAGTACCCGAAGAAGAGGGTTGATTACCTTGGAAGAAACTAGCCATCATGTTCCTCAAGTCATTAGTTTGGGTATCCAACGTGTTTCTCATGTCGGCTCTCAAATCGTTTCCTTGCTTGACCAGGTCTGCTTTCAGGTTGAGCACCTCTCTCTGAAGATTTCCCACTATCACATCGTTAGTCCTCATATAAGTTTCCACTTCTTGGTGAAGAGCGGTGGGTTGGTTGGGAGGAGCATTGTATGCAGGTGGTTGATAAGCAGGTTGTTGGTAGAATTGGTTGTTTCGTTGAGGTGGTTGTTGTTGCTTGTGAGGAGGTATGTATGGTTGTCGAGGTTGTTGTTGTTGTTGAGGAGGGCGATTGAGGTTTTGTTGTTGGTTTGGGTTGTTTGGGGGAAAACCAGGTGGAGAAAGATAGTTGTTAGAGCGGTAGCTAAGCAAATTACGATCACCTTGAGGTCTAGCTTGATAAGCAGGTTGAGGATATGTGCCATATGCTGCATTAACATTCTCAGCAGGGTAGTCGTGAGTGGCAGTACAAGTAGTGTAAGAGTGAGGACCACCGCATATCTCACAAGGTTGGCTGGCAGCGTTAACTTGGGCGTTTTTAGCGTTGTTGTTGTTGTTGTTGTTGCTGACGGTGTGGGTGACAAGCGATTCAAGAAGCGTAGTGATTTTGTTCAATCGCTTGTCGCTGTCACTAGTGCTAGCACTAGCGACATTGGTCCGAACACTCTTGGTTTGCACACGAGATTTATTCTCAATGATGTCCCAAGCAGCATTGGAAGTCTTAGCCAATAGATTACCCCCCGAGGCACTGTTCAGTGAATATTGGTCACTTATGCTTAAACCATTGTAAAAAGTATTAATTTGATGTACTTTGGTAAAACCATGTTGTGGGCATTTTCTTAAAAGATCTTTGAAACGATCCCAAGATTCACTGAACGACTCATCGTACTTTTGTTCAAAATTTATGATTTCATTCCGCAATGCGGTAGTACGAGAGGGTGGGAAAAAGTAATTGATGAACTTAGTTTCCAAATCCGTCCACGAGAGAATACTCTGTGGCGGTTCCTTAGCAAGCCAATACCGGGCTTGTACCTCTAAAGAAAAGGGAAAAAGTTGTAATCTAATAACCTCTTGTGGAACACCATTGAATTTGACCGTGTTGGTTAGTTGCAAGAATCTCTTGATATGGTCGTGTGGATCATCAATGGTACGTACCAAGAATGGTTGAGCGGAGACCATCTGGATAAAGCCTGACTTGAGCTCGAAATTGTTGGCGGCAATTGGTGGTATAACAATTGGATCAGTGTTGCCATCTACATGAGCTTGCAGCAGTTCAATCATCGGGCGATTATCCGGAAGGGGCTCATTGTTGTTATTATTGTTCATGTTGTTGAAAGGTGGGTTGTTGTTGTTATTATTGTTGTTTGGAGGTGGTATGTTGTTATTTTTTTGTACACCGGCCATGTCTAAGTTATTGAGAGGCTCGGGCTCTTGATAAGACGTGGATCGAGTGCGCATACACCTGCAAAAGAACGAACAAAGAAAAACAAAGCAAAAATATTTTTGGTTTTTATGTTTTTTTAATTTTTTTGTATTTTTGAAAATTTTATATTTTTTTAGGATTTTTTGAAAATTTTTATGAAAAAGTAACGTTCACGGGGAACGGATCCCAAAATCCAAGTTCTCACAAAAAACTTTTGATCTTAACGAGAAGAGCCGGCAGCGGCGCCATTTGATACAAGCCTTTTTCTATGGGTTCTAATTTTCTCTCACAGTCCTCTCGAATTGATCTCGGCCTTAAGTGGAATGATTGTTCTTGGTTACTAAGAAAAAGGTTTGATTTTCTATTCTATTGAAGGTTTAAGATGTATTAAAATGTAAATTTCAATCTAAAAGCAATTAAATTAATGACAATGACAAGTAAATGGACTAGAATTAACTTTGAAATAAATAAATAAATACAAAATGAAGAAACAGTAAACAGTAAGTTCAACTTAGAAATGCTTAAAAGAAACTGATTCGGAAGTTTAAACCTTGATTCGGAACTTTTGATCCGGAACTTTTCACCCAGAAGTCTTCATTCGGAACTTTTAAGAAATCCTTCACTCGGAACTTTCTTCGGAAGTTTGGTTCGGAAGTTGGGTCGGAACTTTCACCCGGAACTTTGGTTCATCCGGAAGTTTTGCTTCATTCGGAACTTTTGGAAAACAGCTTTATTCGGAACTTTTGGGGTTCATCCGGATGTTACTGTTCATCCGGAACTTTAGACTGACTCGGAAGTTTTGAAAAGGAAACTTATTCGGAACTTTTTTGAAAAGAAGTTGATTCGGAACTTAAGTGTTCATCCGGAACTTTTTTACTCATTCGAAACTTTTAAACAAAAATTCATTCGGAACTTTTAAGGAACATATTCATCCGGAACTTCTTAGTTCATTCGGAAGATGGGTGTTCATCCGGAACTTTGGTGTTCATCCGGAACCTGGGAACACAGATGAAGTACCTTTACCCGAAGAACAAGGAAACACGATTTTAATCCAAAAATCACCAAGTTTTTCACCAAAATCTTAAATAAACTAATCACTAAGCATCTACTAACCATAAACTACAAATCCCATCAACAAAAACACAAATCCCAACAACTTTTAAAGATCAAATCAATAAAATAAAAACTTAAGAACTTGAAGATAAAGATGATGATGAACAAGATGAAATGGAAAGATAAAACAAGAACTTGTATTGATGATTTAATGTATTCAACAATAATAAAACAAGGATTAAAATTACAAGATTAAAATCACCAAACACCATAGTGGTGATGGTGATCCTACGAAACAGAAAAGAGAGAAAAGTGGGGAGAAAGAAAACTAAAAACTAACTGGAAGGAAAGTGTGAGGGGTGGACTATTTATAGGTGTTTCCCTTGGTTGGTGAGTGGGCTTTCTCCCGTTCTTCTTGTATTCTCGTCTTTTCAGAAAAGTTGACGTTTTTGATTTTGATTCGGGATTTGTCGTCTTTTAACTTTTTCGTTTAATAGACTTGAGTTTCTTCGACTTGTGTAAATCTTCCATCTTTGGTCCTTTTCTTCGATAAATCTTCGAATAGGCCCAGTGACTTCAAATCTTTTGCATCTCTTGGACAATAGACTTTATCTTGAGTCCTTTTCTTCAGTAAAACCCGTGCAATCCCATGTTTTCTCCAATATTCATCCGGTTGGCTCTAAAAACACAATAAACACAAAAACCACGCATAATTCCAAACAAATGATATTAAATACGTGTTTTGGTCTCGTTTTAGCCAGAATTAAGTGGTAAAAGGATGGGTGTTTACACACCTATCACACTAATACCTTTCCGAGAAGTCTAGTTGAATGATCAAGTCATTTCATACTAGTGACTCATTTGATAATTGTTGTTGTAAGAGCTATAGGATTGAAATTAAGTGTTGATCATATCGAGCTTTTATTGCCCTATTAAGGTGCAAGACTAAGGATGAAAGTATTGGAATATGAGGTAGGATGTCGCATTGAGTATAAGTTGATTGAAAACTTGAATAAAGTAAAATTTAACCTGTATGGAATATGAAATTGTTAATAGAAGTCGTTAAGTCCTGTGATTGAATTATAAGGTTTTAAATGATTGTAGGATTCTGTTAAGTGTTGTTCCTAGGCCATTGTCCACTAATGAGGATGCCCAGTGTCCAATAAATAAATTGAAGAAATCTTCTTCTGAATTGGGACCGATGGATCTTCCGGGACAGGCAGGACACCTAATGACTCTTGTAGATTAGTATTCATTGTGGTATCTTTTAAAAATAATCCTTAACTTAACTGAGATATCAGTTGGTAGGATGAGTTCAGAGAATTGTATGACATAGTGACATGTAATGTGTTACGGTACAATTTGACTTGTTTATGATTAATGAAAAAGACTACCTTTGATTGCTAAATTCTACATGTATTGATGTTATCTATCTTTTCTTGCTTCATCCTAATGCTCACATTAGTGATGCAACCATTGAACAAG
This sequence comes from Glebionis coronaria, assembly GCA_025667525.1. Classification (NCBI taxonomy): domain Eukaryota; kingdom Viridiplantae; phylum Streptophyta; class Magnoliopsida; order Asterales; family Asteraceae; genus Glebionis; species Glebionis coronaria. Next base: position 205,200 of record JANFOE010001525.1, on the reverse strand, counting down.
TACTCATCTTGATTTGAGTTACGTTGCGAATCATTCTTCGTGAGTGCCATCGAGGTCATGAACCTCATGATTATTTGGCTAAAGCTCATTTCCTATTATATCGTAGTTAATTCTTGGTGAACAAGCCTTCATCACTTTTCTGCAGATCGCACATTGTTTTTATAAAAGTTAAAACGGTATCCTTTGAGAAAATTTAATTTTCATCAAAATAAGGATTATTCAAAGTGAGATTTATAAGTGATTGATATCAAAATGAAGTTGTTTATAAAACATCTTGGAAAAACTTAAATTGTTTTCATAACAAGGAAGATCTTTGTAAATCTATTTTTGATTCTTATTTAAAGAATTAAGCATGAAAATGTTTTTATTATAAACATGATGATAAAATTTTGACGAACTGAGTATTGCATCGTTAATCTTGAAATTGTATATAGTTGCGCGCCTACATACAATTTGGAATGGACCATGCAAGGCTGATTAGTAGTCACCACAAAACTAATGAATAAACACTACATTTTCTTTGAAGATTGTGAAAGATTAAAATTTATGAGATCTGCAAGAAGTGAAAAATAGGGACATAATGTTAGAAGACATCTACATATGTGCCTGTGCCATCTATTCTTCTGAGTCGAATTTACTCATCTGTGGATATTGTCTTATTGGACAATTGATATTCCGTTCTTGTCCAATTCTCCCGTAGTGAGATTCTTAGGAAAAGTATCTGATTACTGAATGTTGATACCCGACTGGATGTATTGACGTTCGTATCATTTCTTTTGAGTTGATTTCATTTGAATGACCTGGGTAACGATCCGAGGAGCTTTCGAATGCGTACTCAAATTATGAAGACATGGGATATATTCATATTCATTAAATGTTTTTGTCTGTATCTGATTTGAAATTCTCTCGCATAGATTATGCGTTGACCTTACTCTTTTAGGGATTAGTTATGTCTCCAGATATCCTTGAATATTGTGGAAGGATTGAGAATTTTTATTAGTCTTTTGAGAAGTTCACATCTTATCGACGACAATGCAACTGGAAAGTTGATAGTGCCCGTAGAATGAATTGATTGATTATGACATGACGACATTGTCTTAATTGATGGGAACTCGAGTAGAATTCCCCTAAATGATAAGATGTTGATTATCAAAAGTGAGCTAAATGATTCTTGTTGGATGACGATATCTTGTATTTAGACTTAAAAATTATACCGTGAATGGTTGTGAACTAGTTATAGATACTGTAATCTAGAAGGACCTAGTACGAATTTGTTAAAAGATAATTATGTTATTTGAAACTTTAGTAAGTATTAGTTAATGAATTACCTAGACTTTTGCCATTAAGGCAAGTTGAAATTGGTATTGATTATATTCTCGGTGCTGCACCTGTGGCTTGTGCACTGTATGTCAGCACCATCTAAATTAAAGGAATTATCGTAAAACTGAGAGCGTCGTCGGAGAAAGATTTTTTTATACCAAGCCTGTCATCCTGAAGAGCTATGGTGTTATCATTCCTTATATTTATAGATTACTGTGAATTGAGTAAATTGACAATCGAAAACAATGTCCATAACTCGAAATGGAAGATTTGTTCGGTCATTTACAAGGTTCTAGTGTATGTTTTAAAGATTTGATCCACGGCATGGTTATTATCAACTTCGCATCTGCGAAGAAGATTATCTATTCCAATCATCACATCCCGAACTTGTGATGAACGTTATGAGTTTCACGTGATGTCATTTGGATTGACAATGCACATGTAATATTCATAATTATGATGAATCGCGTGTGTAGGTTGTAATTTGATAAATTCATGCTTGAGATCATTAAGGATCATTTACTCGTTTATTTATAAGAATAAGAATGAGTTAATAATTAATTATAGATTGCCCTGAATTGGCCGAACAATAAAAACCTGTACCTTGAATATTTAAACATGTGATTAACGGCTTAATACTTTACATGATTTAACCGTGTGATTAATAGATAATGGAAGCTATATTGACTTTCAAAGATTAGAACCATTAACTCTTAGGGATTAAAAAATTGATCCTTTACATAAAATGACCGTTGGATTAATAATGGTAAGATGTATGCATATAGACTCTTCAAAAACTAAGAGCCCTTTTAAAACTTTGGATTTTACCAAAAAGAAAGTGCAAATATATTTTGACAAATGTTTTAACAAAGGATTTTAAGGGATTATTCCCTTATACACAAACCATTTAACTAAACATCTGTTTAGGGGTAAATGTTTGTGTATAACTTAAGACAACTTAAGAAGGATTGAGGAAAACCATTTAAACCATAACTTGAAATTTGAAACAACAAATTTTGCTTTTCAACTAAGAAAAATTTTGACCAAAATATAAACAAAGGTTTTTCGAACCTTTACGAATCCTATTAATTATTTTCGATAAATCAACAAAAATCGTGTTAATTAAATTCAAATTTATTTTGAACATTTTATATAATTGGTCGAACTAAGAAATTTAAAACTTTTACGTTTACGCTTCATAAAAATTAACTAATAATTATTTAATTAATTATAATAATTATCGACGCTTTAGACGACGGATTGAGTAAAACGGATAAAATGATAGTAAAGACGAAACTAAAACATAGAAGATATGAAGAAAGAATTTTGAATAAATACTGTTATGATATTTATTTCATCAGGAAAGTGAACGTAATTACTGACGCATAATATAGAAAGAATATCTGAGTGAATTATGGACATGATAATTATATCATCATGAGAAGTGAATATAGATACCGACGCATAATGTAAAAAAAAAGATAAAGAACCGGTTAGGACGTGTTCTTTAATAATGAAGGTGCAAAATAAATTGCCGAACGATATAAAAATAAACAATGTTTGTAAAAAGGATAATATAGATAATAAAAAGGGATTCATGACTAATATGAACCATTAAAAATTGAGAAGCCGATAGAGCTGAATGTTTTAAAGGCCACTTGTGGTTGCCTAAATATGGAGATTGTGAGATATAGTTATGTAGGAATTTGTAAGTATAAGTATTCTATTTATGTCATTTATGACTAAAAGTATCTTTGTCTGAAGAAGTTATACTGATGACAATTATAAAGGCAGACATCGCCTCATACATTAGTAAACGTCTAGCTATTGCAAAGGTCATCATCTGAATTGATTCGATTTGGGTCATCGTCGACAGACGGACCAAATCTGCTAACATCATTCCCGTTAATGATAAATGCAAAAGAATTATGTAAACATAGTGTGCCTGTATCGAACATCTTTATCAAGATCCTCGCTTCGCATCGAATTTCTAGAGATTTGCTCAGAAATCATTGAGAACGAACCTTGATGAGAGTGCTATATACCACCCCAAATCGAAGGGACGAGGTAAAGTAACGATGCAAAGTAGTATAAGTACTGTTTTATGTTTAAATAATTGACCTTTGGCAATAAACCGTATAATCGCTTTCCTTTGGAAAGATTATCATTGATAATTATCGTATTAGGATCAAGATCGAATCTTGTTAGGATCTGAATCTTAGAGCATCTGTAAGCAGGAGTTGAGATGAAGACATCCGACATACACCCATTGTGAGTTGGACATGTCTTTTAGGTTTAAGGTTTCCTATGATGGCGAACCTAACCTTGCAAAATACCCGACCCGCGAGACCTTAAATGATTGGTGAAATTAGGATTTGATTATTGACTGCCGGTAGTGGGCAAGAGGTTATGTGAATATGAAATGTAGATCTTGAAGTGCCAAATGGGTAGTGAAGTTATGCCACAATTTTTAACCTTGGAAAAATGAATTCATGATCTGACAAATCATGGGATATAAGTCCCCGTTGTATGGGACCATTGAAATGATGTAAAAGTTGGGATTGAAAGGCATATAAGCTGGATCTACGCTAGGACTTCAAAGACTGCGTGAATTATGTTTCGTATATCGAACTTGATGGAATATCTATCAAGTTAAAATCTGAATTCTTCTTAGTAGAGCTTAGATCGGCGAAAAGTTGCATTCATCAAAAACCCGTGAACATCATGGATAGAAAAAATAAGTCAACATTAAGCCTGATCTTATTCCCGTAGTTATGTTTGATGAAACTCGCGTATTATAATGAATTGCACTTGTGAGAAAGGACCGAATGTGGAGGAAATACCCACATGGCTTTAACTCTTTAAGAAGCGAGTAGTAAGGTAAGATGATCTTTGAGGACAAAGATCCTGTTTAGGGGTAAATGCTGTGACAATCCGTCAATTTATGGTCGATATTTTATTCTCAATATTTATTTAAAAACATTATTTTAATGTTACAATATGAACTCACATATTTTTGGGAAGAAATTTGGATTTACGTCTTGAAGTAGCATCGACTACGTTTAAACCGGAGGATTCTACGTTACGTGCTTACGTTTACATACACCGTCTTTGGTGACAGTCCGACATTTCAGAAAATAAATTTATCCGTGAATATTATTTTGGAGTTTTAAATTTGTGTTGGTTCATAAACTCACAAATTTACGAGAAGAGATTAGGACTTACGATTTTATTTTAACGTCCTTTACGACTAAACCGGAAACCTTAGGATTACGTATTTACGTTTTCGAACTCCGTTTTTGATGAGACAATTTTTATTGGATTCGTTTTGTGACGTCGATTCATAATTTATAAAAACGTTTTTCGTAAAACGACCCGAGGGCACGTAAATCGAGGAAACTAGAATCGAGGAGTACCCATAAATAAATAGGATGAGACAAGTGGGACACTTGTCCCACCCCACTCAAAACCGGCCTAATATAGCAACACATCCCTTGATGTGTCAAGATGGTAGCTTACTACTTACACTTGTAAGCATAAGCTTACAAAGTAAGCTACCAACTTCACAAAACCACCAACACAAACTACTAGCTCATTTCTCACCATGCAAACAACTACAAAACTCTCTCATCTCCTCTCTAGTGTGTCTTCCCATATCACCCCTTCCACCCTCATTTGATCAAAATCAACCACAAAATCTCATGTTATTCATATACATGTTGATCCCCTTTTGAAGCCCTATTGATTGGTGCAAGTTATAACATCCAAGGAGGAGTATTCATGGTGTCTTGGGGCTGATTTTTCCACAAGGTGATCATAAAGATTGATGGTCTTGAAGATGGTGTTGGCTATGCCCATGTTTCTCCATTCAAATCCATGTTTTGATCGCAACCTACATCATCATGGTGGTATAAAGATTGTCCTACTCAACTTCTTGTTATTTTGATTATGTAAACATGTATTTTATTTCCTATTGTATATGTATATGATGATTATATGATGATAAAAATGTTATATGGGGATTTGTTGTTGATAAATATGATTAAAAAGGTGAAAAACTATAAGAAACAAGGTTAAAATCTTGATTAATTTAGATGGCTGTATAAAACAGTAAAGAAACATGTTATGAACTGATAAAATGATGAAGTAGAATCCATTTACAGTAAGCTATGGGTCTTGTACACATGTGAGAGTTGGCCATGCAATGGAATCATTGTAATGAGTGAGATATGATCAAAACAAGTTTAGGGTATAAATCTGAGGTTACTGTTTTTGACGATTTTTAGAAAATATTTAGAAGATGATTCAACAGTATCTATAGAAGAGTTAAATTTAGCACATATCATTTAGTTTATGTGATAAAAATTTGATCTTCTATCTCCATATAGAACTCAAGATATGGCAGTTTTGGTGAAAGTGAAGATAAAAATCAGATTTTTGAAAAATAAAGTATAATACTATTATATAAGCACTCAAAATTATATTGTATAAAATGTAAAGTTAAAACCCACTAACTCTTGGATTTTATTTATATAAGTATGTAAAAGGTTAAATAAGTGTACATTTTATAAAAATGGTAACTTGTTATGTTTTATAAGTTATAAAACTATAAACATGATTTTTACGACTTTTTCGGCTAATACCGTAAAATTAACGTTTTTGTTAAATAAAACTTAGATGGTTGGACCCGTCTAATGTAAACTTTATAAAACTTATATACTGATATATAGACATGTATAACAAGTAAAAACCGATAAAACCCGAACTATAGGGCATACGGACATTAACGAGCTAAGTAAACATATTGGACTAATACTTGGGCTAATAATTGGACTAAATAAGATAAACACTCATAAAAAGAACTTATTGCGCTTAACCCATTTGGGCCCAACTTGAAAGTTTAAATACTGATAATATAAGTATGAAATGGATTAATACAAGTTAATAAACTTATAATAGGCTTATTGGACCTAATACACGTAAAAGGGTAAAACTAGTAAACTAGTATAAAAGTTATTGACATATAACACTAAAATGAGTAAACGAGAATATGTAAACCCACTTGATCATCATATATATATAATCATCATATGTATACATAATTGATATTTTTATAAAGTCATTGGACATGAGTCTAAGACGAGTATTATTTGTCTAGGTTTCCGTGATTGAAGCACGTACCGTACGACCGAATTGCCGATAACCCGCCTTCCCATATCAACGTGAGTTCATAGTCTCGCACTCTTTTAAATGTTTTTATAAATGTTTTATAAACCCACGAGGGAGATTACATGTTAGTTTTTTATAAAATAGGACACCATTTGTCCCGATTGTTTGTTTATTGATTTTGGACCAGAATGATTGAATGACCCGATTGTATGACCTGATAAATGATTAAAGGACCCGATAGATGAAATAAAAATGGATTATTAAAGTTAGGTTATGTCACTAAAAGTCCCATTAACATGAAATGTGAACTACCGGGATTTGGTAGACGCTTATGCATTTAATAGTACTATTTGGGGACGATCACCCCAGTTCGCGCCTTGACGGTTGATCCCCGTCGTGCCACATTGATTGGTAAGCGAATTTATGTATGAGAAGATTTCCATAGCGTGACCTTTGTGATGACACGCTACTTTAGATGGGCAAATTGAGGATCGGGTTAGCTACCCGTTGTTGGTTTAGTAAGGTAACAATGTCATGCGGCTTATAATAATCCAAAAACTAAAGAAATACTACTAGACGCTCCGAATTACGATGTATTGCCTGACTAGCAATACTGGGTCATACTATTGATATTATGTTTGTGTTTTGGTTTTCATTACCATATTCATATAACGGTTTTTATTTGAATTATACAACGTCATAAGACGTATTGTATGATGTTTTTACGACATTGACTCGCATACTGATTTTTAAGGCAAATGCCTATATTATGATTTTCGATAAGGATTTGTATAAAATGACTTTGGCTATTTTATGGCCTATTAAAATGATTTGTACAAAATGATTTTCAGTAATAATTTTATACTGATATTATATTGATGGAATTTATTAAACTCTATGAATTCACTCGGCGTTATCGCTGACATTTTCTTTTAACATGTTTTGTCTCAGGTACTTGAAGGTAATTCTCGGGAAGACGACAAGAATTCATGGCCCGCACCTAAACAATATTTTCCATTCAAACACTTTGTAAAACTTTGTATGAAATGTAATGACTTGGGACCGATGTAACTTTGATGTTTATGAATGGAAATGATTTATTATTAAACGACGTGATTTTTATGCATTGTCTATGATGTGAGTAATGTGCTATCCCATAACACCAACGAGTCTTCCGCTGTATTGAGTTGTATAAATTTGGGGGTGTTACAAAAAGTATATTAGTATTGTTGTTTTAATCTTTCATGGTTCTTATCTATTGTTAAAACAACACACTTGAGTCGAAATAAGAGTTATTACTTAAGTTAATAAGTAATAACGAATTACTAGGGACCAACAAGTGGTATCAGAGCAGTTGATTAGTTAAACTCTTATTTAATTAAACTGCTCATTTAAAAGTTTTCAAATCAAGATCCAAAATGGCTCAAGTTATACCACAAACCATAGAATATAGGGGTGGCCAACTCAATGTTGCTCCTATACTAGAGGTAGCCAACTTTACAAATTGGAAGAATAGCTTTCTTGTCCATATGGTTGGAATTGAACCTTAATTCTTTGGAATCATTAAAAATGGTCCTTTTGTTCCCATGGTTGGGGACAATAAAAAACTTGAAGCACAATGGACTACTGATGAGAGAAAAGATGCTAACCTAGATCAGCGTCTCAAAAGTCTCAGCATGTCTGTGCTCCCATATGACCAAATGAATTCTGTTGTAAATTGTAAAACAGCCAAAGCAACATGGGAGGACCTTATTCTTTACCATGAGGGACCCTCTAATGTAAAAGAAACCAGAATCATGGATTTAAAGCTTCAATACAACACCTTCAAGTACAAAGAACGGGAAACCCTCACACAGACATTCACCAGATTCAAAGCACTGATGAATGAACTTGTGAATGATGGTGTTGAGCTTTCAAAACTTGAAATCAACACAGTTTTTGTTAATGCATTGCCAAAGAAGTGGCTCAGTTTCTTTCAAAGCTTGAGAAATGCTAATCACATTAAAGATTGTGATCTAGCCTCTCTTTTTGGGAAACTTAAATATGAAGAAAATCTAGTTGATAGGATTTATGAAGGCTCAAGCAAGAGTAAAGCATTAACCATTTCTACACCCTTGTCCACAGCCTTCTTCAGTGAGGCTGTCATTCAAGACTACCAAGATAGTCATGATGATGAGGAAGATACTACATCTAGTGAGGAATATCTGAATGACCTCAAAGAGGAATTTCATGAAAGAGCACTTCTGGCCAAGTCTAGAAGGTTCTTTTAGAAAGGAGAAAAGTTCTCCAGCTCCACAAAAGCTTTAGTTGACACTGATTTCTACAAATGTGGGAAGACTGGTCACTATGTTAGGGATTACTATTCAAAAACATCTCTCCCTTCATATTCCTTACCAGCTCAATCAAGACCATCTGTTCAATCATCATTTCAACCGAAACAAATTACTTCTACTCCATTTCAGCAAAGCAGGGTTGAACTCAGACCAACAAAAGACTTTGAGGCCAAATACAGAGAAATCAAGGCAAGATTGGCCCTAATGAGTATTGAAAGCTCCTCATCCAAGACTCCCAAGCAAGACAAGAACAAAGGGCTTGTTGTTGAAGCCTATGAATGGAATGAAGAAGATGTTTCTTCAGATGATGATGAAATGGTGAATGTGAAAGTGCTGATGGCCCTTGCTGATGATGAAGGGGCCAATTCAAATGTTGTGACTAGAGAATGTGCCAGAAATGGTGAATGGGTCAATGTCACAATCAAAAAGGTACAAACTCTTCTTGAATTAGAAGATAAAGATGACATTAAATTTGTCTTTGATTACTTGTGCATTGATCTAAAATTTGTTGAAGAGCAAAGAAACAATTTGCTTGAAAAATTTCACAAACTTGTTCTACCACTTGAAGATTTTGAAAGTAAGAAAATAGAGCTAAAAGAGGCTAAACTTGATATTCTTACTTTTCAACAATTGAACAAAGAAATTTTGGAGGAAAATAACTCCCTAAGAACTGAATTAAAAGACGCAAAAGATATTGTTAAATATTGGATTAGAAACTCTGATAGGGTTAATCAATGCATAAGTAAACAAATACCTGCTCAAAAGAGAAAAATGCTTGGTGCTGAAGGATCCTCCAGCACCAAACCTATCGTCTTTGTTAAAGCCTCAAATGAGGATGGTAGCTGGATCCCTGACATTAAAAGGTCAGGTGAAGAGAATTTACCCAATCATGACATTAGACGAATCCTTCTTCCTGAGTTTCAAGCAAGTGTTGACACTTCAGCACCAGTTGAGTACTCAGTTACTGAGGATGACTCAGATGATGATATAGAGAATGAAGTAAGTACCCCACTTCCTCCTTTGGAGAAGCTGGCTGGTGCTGAACCCTCTACTGGACCAAATACTATCCAGTCTATCATCAAGTCACACACCACACACAAAGGTAGTTCTTCTAAGCATGTCAAAATTGACACTTCAAAGAACTCTTAAGCTCCTGCTGAAGGTTCATATATGGGAACTACCTCTTCAGTTTCAACAAATAAACTGAAGAATGCTAGATCTGAGGAAGATGAGAGAATGTCTCTTGTCATGCAAGAGATCAATGATCTTAAATTCCAACTCATGAAGCAGCAAACACCAACACGATTCAGAGATGAACCTTCAGACTATCCTCATCTCAAGTACAAGACACAATTTAAAAGGGCTTGTGATTTATGTGGTCTAAATAACCATCTCACTGAAACTTGCCTAAAAGTGATTTATTGTACAAAATGTGAAAGGACTGACCATCGCACTTGTGAACACACTCAGTATATGATGGCCAAAACAAGTGCTGATGCTCACAAATCTGAAGCATCTCATTCTAGGCGAAATATGCATTTCTCACCATGCATTCATTATGGTATGGGCAATCATCACTCTGATGATTGCCACTATTACCCTGTTTGAAATATTTGTGGAAGTTATGACCATGACACTCATGGACATAATAGAATCATCTCACTCATAAGAGGTATTAAACCAAGAAACCCAAACTCTATTACCAAATGCTGTGAGACTTGTGGAAGCGATGTCCACACTACATCTGATTACAACCATATAGAGTGGTTCAGAAGAGGTGAACCCCTCCACGCTAAGAAAGCAAAAGCTGTTCAGACCTCTTCTTCTTCTGAGCAATCACACATACCCTCAAAAAGAGGACCCTTCAGATCTAGAACACCTTCTAGATCTAAAACCCCCACCCAAAAAAGGTGGTTTCAAAACGAAACTGACCATTTCCTTAACTTGTGCAGTGTGATCTCAAGAAGCCTATTTGGTACCTAGTTAGTGGTTTCTCAAGTCATATGACTTGCACCAACAGTTATCTGCACAAGTATAAGGAGGAACAAGGTCCTAAAGTTGTTTTTGGTGATAACTCATCAGCTACTACTAAAGGATTTGGTTAAGTAAAATTCAATGGTATAGTTTTCTCAAGGGTAGCATATGTAAATGGATTGAAGCACAACCTCATCAGCATAAGTCAACTTTGTGATGCAAAGTATCTTGTGTTATTTGATGACAAAAAAGGTACAATCTTCAACTTTAATCATGAAATTGTGATGATTGCTCCGAGAGTCAAAGATGTTTATGTCATGAACATGAAATCTACTAAGGAGATATGCTTCTTTGCTAAAGCCTCCAACATTACAAATTGGCTTTGGCATAAGAGGCTCTCACATCTCAATTTCAAAACAATAACTCTACTGGCAAAAAAAATCTTGTTATTGGTCTTCCTTCACTTGTCTACTCCAAGGACAAACCATGTTCATCATGTGAAAAAGGGAAGCACCATAGGGCCAGTTTCAAAACAAAGCAAACTTTCTGAATCAAAGAAAGTATTCATTTGCTTTACATAGACTTGTTTGGCCCAGTATCACCTAGGGCCATTTTTCATGAAAAATATACACTTGTCATTGTTGATGAGTACTCTAGGTACACCTGGGTATATTTTCTGATAAAGAAAAGCCATGCACCAGATGTCATTATGTCATTCATCAAAAGAGTTGAAAATCAAAATGACACTCATGTCAAACAACTCGGAACTAACAATGGCACTGAATTCAGAAATCACTCACTGATCAAATTCTGTGATGACAAAGGGATTTCCCAAAATTTCTCATCTCCTTACATACCTAAACAAAATGGTGTGGCTGAAAGAAGGAACAGAACTTTGATTGAAGCAGCAAGGACAATGCTTGTTGGGTTTGCTCTCTCTAAGCATTTTTGGACTGATGCTTTAGCCACTTCTTGTTACACTCAAAATATATCCATCATTATGAAGAGACACATCAAGACTCCCTATGAAGTCTTCAGGGGGAGAATTCCAAACATCACATTCTTACATGTGTTTGGGTGTCCAGTATTCATTCATAATCACAAGGATCACCTTTAAATGTTTAATGAAAAATCTGATGATGGGTACTTTCTTGGATACTCCCTTGTATCTAAAGCATACAAAGTATTAAACACAAGAAGACAGTGCATTGAAGAAACCTATCACATCACATTCAATGAAAGTTCTGAAGCTCTCACTTTTACAAATCCATCAGATGATGAACTTCATATACATGAATCTCAAAATTATCCATCTGATGAATTTCATCACTATAAGCCTTCTCAAAAATATCAAAAAAGCAACCCAGTCCCTCATATTGATCCATTTGAAGATATCTCAAGTCCTACAAAAGGAAATCCTTCAGTATCAGATACTGATGGCTGTCAATCAATAATGATCAAACTCAAAATGATCAAAATGATCAGCAAGGAAACACAAATGACCAAAATGGTCAGTCTCAAACCAATCAGCATGCTGACACACATGATCCATCATATGCAGCTGCTGAAGAAATATCTGAGCCCATTGCTCAAATCTCTCCTATCATCTATAGGGAATTAGCTCTTGGATATGCTTCTTCTGACCAAGAAGGAAGCCCTCTAATGATTGAACCTTTGTCCAATGAATATCCTTCAGTAGAGACTAGAGACATTCCAAGCCCAAGTCCATGGACTTCCAAGCTCTAGATCTAATCATGATACCAATACCTATTCTTCAGCTCCACAAAAATCTTAGACTCAAAATAGTCACATACAGCTGGTGAACATAATAGGTAATCTTGGTGAAGGTAGAGTCACTAGATCTATGGCAAAGTAACTAGGTGTAGCTTCATCTGGAGAATGCCTCTATGCAAATTTTCTCTCAGAAATTGAACCTACAAAGATTTCTGAAGCACTCACACACCCTGGATGGGTGGATGCAATACAAGAGGAACTCAATCAATTTGAAAGAAACAAAGCCTGGAAATTGGTTCCTCTTCCATATGGTAAATCAACCACTGGCACCAAATGGGTTTATAAGCTCAAAAGAGATGAAACCAATGAAGTGACCAAAAATAAAGCTAGGCTCGTGGCCCAATGATTCAATCAAGATCCTGGTGTTGATTTTGATCAAACCTTTGCTCCAGTTGCACGTATGGAAGCTATACGAATCTTCCTTTCATATGCCACTTACATGAACTTCATCATCTACCAAATGGATGTCAAAAGTGAATTCCTAAATGGTGACCTAAAAGAACAAGTTTATGTTACCCATCCTCCTGGCTTTGTGTAACACCCCCAAATTTTATACAACTCAATACAGCGGAAGACTAGTTGGTGTTACGGGATAGCACATTACTCACATCATAGAAAACGCTTAAAAATCGCGTTGTTTAATAATAAAGCATTTCCATTCATAAATATCAAATTTCCATAGGTCCCAAGTCATTGAATTTCATACAGGTTTTACAAAGCATTTGAATGGAAATTATTATTTAAGTGCGGGCCATGAATTCTTGTTGTCTTCCCGAGAATTACCTCCAAGTACCTGAGACAAAACATATTAAAAGAAAAGGTCAGCGAAAACGCCTTGTGAATTCATAGAGTTTAATGAAATCCATCAATATAACATCGGTATAAAATTATTACCGAAAATCATTTTGTACAAATCATTGTAATAGGCCATAAAATAGCCAAAGTTATTTTATATAAATCCTTATCAAAAATCATAATATAGGCGTTTGCCTTCAAAATCATTATACGAGCCAATGTCGTAAAAACATCATACAATACGTCTTATGACGTTGTATAGATTAAATAAAAACCGTTAATATGAATATGGTTATGAAAAACCAAAACACGAACATAAAATCAATAATAAGACCCCGTATTGCTAGTCAGGCAATATATCGTAATTCGGTGCGTATAGCAGTATTTCATTAATTGGATTATTATAAGCCGCATGACATTGTTACCTTACTACAACAAACAATGGGTAGCTAGCCTGAAACTCAATTTGCCCATCTAAATTAGCGTGTCGTCACAAAGGTCACGCTATGGAAATCTTCTCATACATAAATTCGCTTACCAATCAATGTGGCACGACGGGGATCAAACCGTCAAGGCGCGAACTGGGGTGATCATCCCCAAATAGTACTATTATATGCATAAGCGTCTACCAAATCCCGGTAGTTCACAATTCATGCTAATTGGACTTTTAGTGACATAACCTAACTTTAATAATCCATTTATTTCATCAATCAGGTCATTTAATCATTCGTCGGGTCATATAATCATTCGGGTCCAAATCAATAAACAAGCAATCGGGACAAATGGTGTCCTATTTTATAAAAACTAACATGTTATCTCCCTCGCGGGTTTATAAAACATTTATAAAAACATTTAAAAGAATGCGAGGCTATGAACTCACGTGGATGTGGGAAAGAGGGTTATCGGCAATTCGGATGTACGGTACGTGCTTTAATCACGGAAACCTAGACAAATAATACTCGTCTTAGACTCATGTCCAATGACTTTATAAAAATAACAATTATGTATACATATGATGATTTTATATATATGATGATCAAGTGGGTTTACATATTCTCATTTACTCGTTTTAGTGTTATGTGTCGATAACCTTTATACTAGTTTACTAGTTTTACCTATTTACATATTTTAAGTCCAATAAACTTATTATAAGTTCTTTAACTTGTATTAATCAATTTTATACTTGTATTATCAGTATTTATACTTTACATGTTGGCCCCAAATGGGTTAAGCCCAATAAATACGTTTATAAGTGTTTTAGCCCATTTTTTTGTATTATTAGTCCAATAACGTTAACTTAGCCCGTTAATGTCCGTATGTTATATAGTTTGGGTTTTATCGGTTTTTACTTGTTATATATGTTTATATATCAGTATATGAGTTTATAAAAGCTTACATTAGACAGGTCCAACCGTCTAAGTTTTATTTAACAAAAACGTTAATTTTACGGTAATAGCCGAAAAAGTCGTAAAAATCATGTTTATAGTTTATAACTTATAAAACTTATCAAACTACCATTTTTATAAAATGTACATTTATTTATCCTTATACATATTTATATAAATGTATTATATAAGTTAGTGGGTCTTAATTCACATTTTATACTATTTTTATTTGAGTGCTTATATAATTCTATTATACTTTAATTTTCCCAAAATCTGATTTATACTTTCATGTTCACCAAAACAGCC
Source organism: Glebionis coronaria (assembly GCA_025667525.1). NCBI lineage: Eukaryota > Viridiplantae > Streptophyta > Magnoliopsida > Asterales > Asteraceae > Glebionis > Glebionis coronaria. The sequence goes on along the minus strand of JANFOE010001525.1, from coordinate 190,124 downwards.
ATATCTAGAGTTCTATATGGAGATAGAAGCTCAAATTTTTATGGCATAAACTAAATGATATGTTCTCCATTTAATTCTCCTATGGATACTGTTGAATCAGCCTCTAAGTATTTTATAAAATTCATCCAAAACAGTGTACTCAGATTTGCACTCTAAACTTGTTTTGATCATATCTCACTCCTCCTAATGATTTCACTGCATGACCAACTCTCACATGTGTACAAGACATATTACTTACTGTATATTAATTTATTCAAGCCATTTTATCAGTTTATCATATGATTCTTTACAGTTTTATACAGCCTACTAAATTAAGCAAGATTAACCATTTTTACATATAGTTTTTCATCTTTTTACCCATGATTATCAACACCAAATACCCACACAATATTTTTATCATCATATATATATATACATTTAAGAGTAAAATACATGATTTACATAATCAAAGTTACAAGAGGATGGGGAGAACATTCTTTATACCACCATGATGATGTAGGTTGTGATCAAGACATGGATTTTGATGGAGAAACTTGTGATAAACCAAGACCATCTTCAAGAACACCATTCTTCAAGAACTCTTTGTGGAAAATCAACCCTAAGACTCCATAGAAACTCCTCTTTGGATGTTATAACTTGTACCAATCTTCATTTCTTTTGAAGGAGATTAACATATGTAAGTTATAACAATTGTTTGTGGTTAAAAGTGTATGATGATGGTGTTGTAAAGGCTATAGTGGACGGCAACAAGGGAGGAGGTGAGAGAGATGAAGTTGTTTGAATGAGTGGAAATGAAGGCAAATGGTTTGAGATGGTAGTTTTGATGTTAGGTAGCTTACAAGTTAAGCTTAGGACAAGTGTTAAGTTTCATTGTGAAGCTTTTGACACCTCATGGTGTTGGTGAAGCTTATACTTGCCGTCCCATGTGTGGGGGTGGGGCAAGTTTATCTTGTCTCATCACCATTTAATTACGGGTACTCCTCGATTCTAGTTTCCTTGATTTGCGTGCCCTTGGGTCGTTTTACGAAAAACGTTTTTATAAATTATGAATCAACGGCTCAAAACGAATCTAATAAAAATTGTCTCATCAAAAACGGAGTTCGAAAACGTAAATACGTAATCCTAAGGTTTCTGGTTTAGTCGTAAAGGACGTTAAAATAAAATCGTAAGTCCTAATCTCTTCTCGTAAATTTGTGAGTTTATGAACCAACATAAATTTAAAATCTTAAAATAATATTCACGGACAAATTTATTTTCTGAAATGTCGGACTGTCACCAAAACGGTGTATGTAAATGTAAGCACGTAACGTTGAATCCTCCGGTTTAGACGTAGTCGATGCTACTTCAAGACGTAAATCCAAATTACTTCCCAAAAATAAGTGAGTTCATAATATAACATTAAAATAATGTTTTTAAATAACACTTGAGAATAAAATATCAACCATAGATTGACGGATTGTCACAGCATTTACCCCTAAACAGGATCTTTGTCCTCAAAGATCATCTTACCTTACTACTCGCTTCTTATAGAGTTAAAGCCATGTGGGTATTTCCTCCACATTCGGTCTTTTTACAAGTGTAATTCATTACAATACGCGAGTTTCATCATACATAACTACGGGAATAAGATCAGGCTAAATGTTGACTTACTTTCTCTATCCATGATGTTCACGATTTCTGATGAATGCAACTTTTCGCCGATCTAAACTTTACTAAGAAACAATCAGATTTTCACTTGATAGACATTTTATCAAGTTCAATATACGAAACATAATTCACGCAGCTCTTGAAGTCCTAGGTTAGATCGAGCTTATATGCCCTTCAAACCAACTTTTACATCATCTCAATGGTCCCATACAACGGGGACTTATATCCCATGATCTTTCAGATCATCAATTTATTTTTCCATGGTTAAAATTTTTGGCATAACTTCGCTACCCATCTGGCACTTCAAGATCTACATTTCATATTCTCACGTCGTTTAATAATAAAGCATTTCCATTCATAAATATCAAATTTACATAGGTCCCAAGTCATTGAATTTCATATAGGTTTTACAAAGCATTTGAATGGAAATTATTATTTAAGTGCGGGCCATGAATTCTTGTTGTCTTCCCGAGAATTACCTCCAAGTACCTGAGACAAAACATGTTAAAAGAAAAGGTCAGCGAAAACGCCGAGTGAATTCATAGAGTTTAATGAAATCCATCAATATAACATCGGTATAAATTTATTACCGAAAATCATTTTGTACAAATCATTGTAATAGGCCATAAAATAGCCAAAGTCATTTTATATAAATCCTTATCAAAAATCATAATATAGGCGTTTGCCTTCAAAATCATTATACGAGCCAATGTCGTAAAAACATCATACAATACGTCTTATGACGTTGTATAGATTAAATAAAAACCATTATATGAATATGGTTATGTAAAACCAAAACACGAACATAAAATCAATAATAAGACCTCGTATTGCTAGGTCAGGCAATATATCGTAATTCGCTGCGTATAGCAGTATTTCGTTAATTGGATTATTATAAGTCGCATGACATTGTTACCTTACTACAACAAACAATTGGTAGCTAGCCTGAAACTCAATTTGCCCATCTAAATTAGCGTGTCGTCACAAAGGTCACGCTATGGAAATCTTCTCATACATAAATTCGCTTACCAATCAATGTGGCACGACGGGGATCAAACGTCAAGGCGCGAACTGGGGTGATCCTCCCCAAATAGTACTATTATATGCATAAGCGTCTACCAAATCCCGGTAGTTTACAATTCATGCTAATGGGACTTTTAGTGACATAACCTAACTTTAATAATCCATTTTATTTCATCAATCAGGTCATTTAATCATTCATCGGGTCATATAATCATTCGGGTCCAAATCAATAAACAAGCAATCGGGACAAATGGTGTCCTATTTTATAAAAACTAACATGTTATCTCCCTCGCGGGTTTATAAAACATTTATAAAAACATTTAAAAGAGTGTGAGGCTATGAACTCACGTGGATGTAGGAAAGCGGGTTATCGGCAATTCGGATGTACGGTACGTGCTTCAATCACGGAAACCTAGACAAATAATACACGTCTTAGACTCATGTCCAATGACTTTATAAAAATAACAAATATGTATACATATGATGATTTTATATATATGATGATCAAGTGGGTTTACATATTCTCATTTACTCGTTTTAGTGTTATGTGTCGATAGCTTTTATACTAGTTTACTAGTTTTACCTATTTACATATTTTAAGTCCAATAAACTTATTATAAGTTCTTTAACTTGTATTAATCCATTTTATACTTGTATTATCAGTATTTATACTTTACATGTTTGTCCCAAATGGGTTAAGCCCAACAAATAAGTTTATGTCCGTATGTTATAAGTTTAGCCCATTTTTTTGTATTATTAATCAATAACGTTAACTTAGCCCGTTAATGTCCGTATGTTATATAGTTCGGGTTTTTATCGGTTTTTACTTGTTATATATGTTTATATATCAGTATATGAGTTTATAAAAGTTTACATTAGACGGGTCCAACCGTCTATGTTTTATTTAACAAAAACGTTAATTTTACGGTAATAGCCGAAAAAGTCGTAAAAATCATGTTTATAGTTTTATAACTTATAAAACTTATCAAACTACCATTTTTTATAAAATGTTCATTTATTTATTCTTATACATATCTATATAAATGTATTATATAAGTTAGTGGGTTTTAATTCACATTTTATACTATTTTTATTTGAGTCCTAATATAATACTATTATACTTTAATTTTCCCAAAATCTGATTTTTACTTTCATGTTCTCCAAAACAGCCATATCTAGAGTTCTATATGGAGATAGAAGCTCAAATGTTTATGGCATAAACTACATGATATGTGCTCCATTTAGTTCTCCTATTGCTACTGTTGAATCAGCATCTAAGTATTTTATAAAATTCGTCCAAAACAGTGTACTCAGATTTGCACTCTAAACTTGTTTTGATCATATCTCACTCATCCTAATGATTCCATTGCATGGCCAACTCTCACATGTGTAAAAGACATATTAATTACTATATATTAATTTATTCAAGCCATTTTATCAGTTTATCATATGATTCTTTACTGTTTTATACAGCCTACTAAATTAAGCAAGATTAACCATTTTTACATATAGTTTTTCATCTTTTTACACATGATTATCAACACCAAATCCCCACACAATATTTTTATCATCATATATCATCATACATATATACATTTAAGAGGAAAATACATGATTTACATAATCAAAATTACAAGAGGATGGGGAGAACATTCTCCATACCACCATGATGATGTAGGTTGTGATCAAGACATGGATTTTGATGGAAAAACTTGTGATAAACCTAGACCATCTTCAAGACCACCATTCTTCAAGAACTCCTTGTGGAAAATCAGCCCTAAGACTCCATAGAAACTCCTCTTTGGATGTTATAACTTGCACCAATCTTCATTTCTTTTGAAGGAGATTAACATATGTAAGTTATAACAATTGTTTGTGGTTAAAATTGTATGATGATGGTGTTTTGAAGGCTATAGTGGACGGCAACAAGGGAGGAGGTGAGAGAGATGAAGTTGTTTGCATGATTAGAAATGAAAGCAAATGGTTTGAGATGGTAGTTTTGATGTTAGGTAGCTTACAAGTTAAGCTTAGGACAAGTGTTTAGCTTCATTGTGAAGCTTTTGACACCTCATGGTGTTGGTGAAGCTTATACTTGCCATCCCATGTGTGGGGGTGGGGCAAGTTTATCTTGTCTCATCGCCATTTAATTACGGGTACTCCTCGATTCTAGTTTCCTCTATTTGCGTGCCCTCGGGTCGTTTTATGAAAAACGTTTTTATAAATTATGAATCAACGGCTCAAAACGAATCTAATAAAAATTGTCTCATCAAAAACGAAGTTCGAAAACGTAAATACGTAATCCTAAGGTTTCTGGTTTAGTCGTAAAGGACGTTAAAATAAAATCGTAAGTCCTAATCTCTTCTCGTAAATTTGTGAGTTTATGAACCAACACAAATTTAAAATCTTAAAATAATATTCACGGACAAATTTATTTTCTGAAATGTCACACTGTCACCAAAACGGTGTATGTAAACGTAAGCACGTAACGTTGAATCCTCCGGTTTAGACGTAGTCGATGCTACTTCAAGACGTAAATCCAAATTACTTCCCAAAAATAAGTGAGTTCATAATATAACATTAAAATAATATTTTTAATTAATATTTGAGAATAAAATATCAACCATAAATTGACGGATTGTCACACTTTGAGAGTAGTAAATGCCCAAATAATGTCTACAATTTTTACAAAGCTTTGTATGGACTGAAGCAAGCTCCAAGAGTATGGTATGAAACTCTCTCAACTTTTCTCATTGAACAAAAGTTTGTCAGAGGAAAAATAGATAGCACCTTGTTCATTTATAAATCTAAAACTGACACCATTCTTGTACAAATTTATGTGGATGACATAATCTTTGGTTCTACAAGCTTGCAACTTTGCAAACAATTTTCCAAGCTTATGACCAGCAAGTTTGAGATGAGTATGATGGGAGAACTCACATACTTCCTTGGTCTTCAGATTAAACAATCTGACCAAGGCATCTCAATCAATCAAGAAAAATATGTCAAGGATCTGCTGAAGAAGTATGATATCAACTGTGCTTCAGTGAAGACTCCAATGGCACCCCCTAACAACTTAGGACATGATCTCACTAGACAATCAGTCAATGAGACTCAGTATAGAGGTATGATTGGGTCACTCATGTACTTAACTGAAAGCAGACTTGACATTCAATTCTCTACATGCCTTTGTGCAAGATACCAAGCAGATCCAAAGGAATCACACCTTACTGTTGGAAAGAGAATCTTCAGATACTTAAAAGGTACACCAAGTCTAGGTCTTTGGTACCCCAAATCCTCAGGTTTTTATCTAAAGGGGTACTCAGATTCTGACTATGTTGGTTGTAATTTGGACAGAAAAAGCACTTCTGGTGCCTGCGAATTGCTAGGTGGCAAACTTGTGTGTTAGAGTGCTAAAAGCAACAAACAGTTGCCATGTCGTCAACAGAAGCTGAATATGTGGCAGCTGTTGGATGTTGTGCCAATGTTCTTTGGATGAAAAGCCAACTGGCTGATTATGACATAGAATATGAAAAGGTACCAATCTTTTGTGATAACACTAGTGCTATTGCAATATCCAATAATCTAGTCCTCTACTCACGAACAAAACACATTGATATCAGATATCACTTTATCAGAGATCACACTGTGAAAGGGGACATTGAATTACATTTCATCCCCACTCAATACCAATTGGCTGATATCTTCACCAAACCATTGGATGAACCAACTTTCAAAAGATTGATAATGGAGCTTGGTATGCTGAACATTGATGATACAAAACCTGAACCTTCAGCATTCATTGAAGAAGCATGAAGGTTCATCATTTCTTAAAAGATTTTGATTAATGTTAAGTAGCATTGTTTGAGTAAAGGAGTGTGCAATGTCATGTGTCTATTTCACTTTATGTGATTGTGTATATGATGTTTTGTCGCCTTATCTGATTCACTGAAGCTGAACAAAGTAATCACCAGTCATCAAAAGGTTCCTTCAGCAATTGTGAACAAATTTTTAATACAGCTGAGTAGCTACGCCTGAGTAGAGGAGCGTGCAATGTCATATATCTTGTTTACTTGTGCGAACATGTATATGGGGTTTTATCGCCTCATATGACGCACTAAAGCTCACAAGTATTTCCATCAGCTTCATCATATATGAGCAACAACATTTAAAACATATCAATCATGTGATTCAAAAGAGTTAATGGCATTAAATTTCTTGTGAATAAAACTCACATTCTTTCAAAAAGGTGTCATTTGTTAATTAAGGAAATTTCAAACGTCTCCATCCACAGTCAACAACTCCCTGACACATGGGGCATTTCACTATTCAAAGCAATAGAAAATCATACCTTTTGCCGAAAATTAATGAGAAAGTTTGTGCCAAATGTTCAAAATAAACCCTAAAAGATTTATAACTTTTTCAAATAGTTTTAAAAACTTTTTACAAATCAGTTAACATTTTTACATAATCCCTAACAATTGGATTTCATTCCACGATTACAAATCTTATCATCCAAAAACACACACAAACTTTCTCTCTTTCAAAACACACACAAAAACATAAATGGCTGAATCATCTTCCACCCCCAAGATTACCAAAATCACTCTTAAACCATCCACTCATGTTAACTATCCCATTGATGACATCTTCTTCAAACCCAACAACATCACCTTGCTTAAACCTGGATCCATTAAGTCTGTTCCTGGGGAACAAGTTTTGACTTATCTATCCAAAAGTGTTTTAAGGTGTGATTTATTTTAGGATCCTGGTATGATGTTTCAAAATGTGTTAAAAGAATTTTGGTTTACAGAAGAGGCTTCTAACAACAAGAAGTACATTGAGTTTGATTCTACCACGATGGGGATTCATGGTAGATTTGGGTTAAAATCATTTAGAAAAGTTTTGGGGTTAGATTATTTGGAAAACCCTAATGAGTATGAAGCAATACCTGATGATTTTATGGTTGTTAAAAATTTCTTTAAAGATATTGGGTATACTGAAGAAATTTCTGAAAAAGGGGGGTTAAAATGAAGTGCTTTGCCACCAAGATGGAAATTATTGATGACCATTCTCATTGAATGTTTGGGGGGGAAACTGGAGGCCTTGACCAGATCAATCAAAAGGATGCTATTATTTTATACTGTCTGGCCAAGGGTGTCAAAGCTGATTTTGGGAGGCTTATTTTTGAAGATCTCCATGGGAATCTAGAGAAAAAGACTAGAGAGAAAAACATTGTGTACTCCAGATTTCTATACCTCCTGTTTGATGACCATCTTTGAAATGAATTTTCAATAATCAATGAAGAGAACCTAATATTTAAGACCTTTGATCTCACTCGCTGGAACATTCCAGTCAGCACCATTGATCCTCCTCTTACATAACCCATGCTTGATATCTGCTCAGCAGATGGACAAGTAGTGTACAAAGCTCCCAAAGACACTTCTCCAACTGGAGAAGGGGATCTACAAGGTAAAAATCCTGGAGCTTCATCTGGACCTCGTCAGAAGCAAACGTCAATTAATACTAAGAAGGTTAGACGTGCGTCCGGAAAGAGGAAAACCCTCACACAATCTTCCTCGAAGAAGATTGATGATGATTCCCAAGGCCATGCTTTAAATAAGACCAAGTCCCTGGCCAAGGACAAGAACCCCATCCAGCCATCACCTTCAGTTTCTGTTGGAGGAGATATGCATAAAGAGGCCCAACAAGCAACCCATCTGTCAACTTCTTTAGGAGAGAAGGGTGAAGATGGAGCTCACCCTCAGCTTAGTAGTATGGAGTCAGCATTGATAAGTACTTTCATTCTGAATACAAGTCATACTTCATTACCAATTTATATCACTTGTCACTCTGAGTCTGCATCAGGGATTGATGTGTCAGCAAATCCAACAGCTGATGCTGACCCTGGCCTATCTGCTTCTAATGATGTAGCTCCCCCACAACAGGGCTCTACTGAAGGAACCAAAAACATTATCATTGATCTAAATTTATCAGAGACTCTTTCTTAGGATACATCAGGTCAAACCAACCCTGGTGGTGAAGGGCTCGAAACTAATCCACACACTCATGATGATGCTCCAAAGATTCCCAAGGAAGTGCATCTCACCACTGGTGCCAAGATGGGACACTTGCCTACTTTTGTTGTCAGTATGTTTGTAGATGATCTGGAGAAACAACTTGGGTTCAATGAGAGAATTCTAGTCAATCTCGATGACAGTGATGAAGAACCTGCTGATGCAACACAAAAGACACCTTCCCCCAGAACTGAGAAGGTAAAAGAATTAACCAATAAAGTGTTGATTCTTCAATCACAGGTTGCCATACTGAAGGAAGAAAAGGTGCTTGCTGACAACGAAATCTCAACTATCAAAGCAAGACCACCTCCTCCTTCTGCTGAACAAATTAAGGATGTCATAATTGCTGCTTTGAAGCCCTTAGTCCAAGATGTGGCCACCGCCACTTCCTTAAAACAATAGATGTCCTCTCTAATGGAGTCCATCAACAGTGCTTTCATGGAGTTTCTACTAGAATTTACACCAGTTCCTGGCCAAGTTAATACCTTGTGTGATTTTGTGTCCAAGATCAAAGATAGAGTGGCGTTGTTGGAGAAACAAAAGCTGACCATTTCTGAAGATGTTCAGCAAAAGCTAACTGTCCTTGAAACTGTTCCAGCCATGTTGGCCAAGGTAACTACCACTCTTGATCATGTTTGTGGCTTCTTCCCTGCTGGTGGGTCATCAGAAGCTGCTGGGCAGTCTTCTGCTAAGGGGGAGAAAAACACAATCCAATAGCTCTTTCAAAAACATGCCCAAAAGAAGGCTCAGAAACAGTCCATTGAGTCACCTATCACTAGAAAGAGCCCAACAAAGGGTAATGGGAGTCATCAGCCAAATATGATGATATGCAAGGGCTGACCACAAGTGGGGAAACAACTGATAGTGAGTCACCTCCCTTTATATCCCAAAACAAAGGATACCTTACTATGAATGATCGTTTGATCAGCGCTGGAGTGGCCACTCAGGAAGAACTTAACAATCTATACAAGCTTCAGCAAGAGGAGAAACTAAGAGATCTGAAGCTAAGCTTGTATGAAAAAATTGGAAAAGTTGAAGAAGAAAGTGTCTCCAAGAAGAAAGTGTTATATGAAAAGTTTTGTATAACAAGGCTTAACAGAAGAAATATCTCACAAATCACCAATGTTGACATGTTGACCAGCAAAGGCGACATCAATCTCAAGTTCTATAGGGGTGATGGAACTGATGAGATACTTGAAAACATTCAAGGAAAATAACTTTCTTACTCTGAATGGATGGAAATGAGTGTGATGATCGAGAAAAGAAAATACAAGAGATGGGATGAAGTTCGCACCAGAATCGAGAACCTATATGAGAAATCGTGAAAGACTAGGTGAAATTATGAACATCAACACTCAAGTTTCTCTGGAAGATCAAGATCCAATACTGGAGCTGAACAAAAAGGCAAATCTAATACAACCTGAAGTTGGTGACATCTTTGTCACTACAAAGAAATACAAAGGCCTTGTTTAGTTTCAAAATCATCTCCCTGGTCATGTACTGGACGAACCAGAACTAGGAATGATTATCTTCAATCATCAAGAACGTCAAGACTTTGTGGGCATAAGTGATCTTGATGAAATGAACAATGAACTTCTCTTGAATGTTCAAAGGATCTTTTACTTTCTTCATGGTGGTCCAGGACTTACTTATGCTGCTAAAACCTTCAGCATGTGCTTGCTTGCTATATTGGACCATAGAAACTCAGATCCATTAACTCAGACTTCCAACATTGAATAACTTAGGCCTAAGGAGAATTGAATAATCATTTGTAATATTTTTGATGTAATTTGTAATGTTATTAAATAAATGATTATATGATGTTTATAAGTTATTAATTGTTCAGTGCAAGTAAGAAGAAGTTGTTATGCTCACTTACTACTGACATTAGACTTAGACTATTTCTATATCCAAATAGGGGGAGATTGTTGGGTCAATATTTACTGACCCTGAAGCAACTCTAGGATTTGAATATAAAATCCCCCTAAGTGTTTCATGCTCAGCAGTAAGGTCAGTCTGCTGAAGGATGACCAGAGGAACAAAGTAAGGTCAGACCTTATAGCTGAAGAAAGTTCAGCACTCCCCTTCCAGTGAACTTAGAAGACAAAGGAGTCTTCGCTTCAAATACTAGGCGGTCTAGTTGCTGAAGAACAAGGACTGAAGAAGGGCTTTCAGTTCAGCTTGGCTTGAAAATACCAAACTGAATGATGTCGATCTCCTCTAGGATACGGAAGACTCTTAAGTATTCTGATGGTTTGCATTAGGCGGGAAAAGATAACTTTAAGTCAAAGAAGGTTACTTGTATACTTAGATATAATTACAACATTTATCTTTTCTAGAATAGATTAATATGTACTTTGTACTGTTTATACAGCATGGGCATCAACCACCCACTGGATAAACCCATGCATTGGTACATGCAAAATGCAAACCCTAATTACACTGCCTATATAAGGAGTGTACATTAGAAGAGAAAGGGTCAACCAAGACAAGAGCTTAAACTCTAGAAAACCTTTCTCTCTCGATACCAACTAAACCATATAGCCAAGATGCATATGAACCTTTAGATTAGAGCTTAGACTTTAACTTTGGTTAGATGTTTAAGTAGAGGAGATCAAACCCCATTGTCATTCAACCACTTTGTTATTCCGTAAACAAAGTGGGTTATAAATTCTTTATTTGATTCTAATAAAAGTCTATACGTTGAAAAGTATATTGGTATTGTTGTTTTAATCTTTCATAGTTCTTATCTATTGTTAAAACAACACACTTGAGTTGAAGTAAGAGTTATTACTTAAGTTAATAAGTAATAACGAATTACTAGGGACCAACAAAAGTATCCTAAAAAGACAAAGTTGGAACACGTACATCTGTGGGAGATGGGGTGAACATCAGAACGTCTCTTTCATCATCATCGGAAATGATAATATAGGTGGAAGTAGACATCCTTGTAATTTTTATAATATAATAACATAAGATATGCTACTTAATGAATAAAATCTTACACTGGCGCTGATGATGGCTGATGGTCTTGAAATTTAAAAATCTTAGTAGTAGTATAAGAAAAACCTTATTCTCTATAACTGTGGGCTCTGATGCCAATCTGTAACACCCTCATTTTACCGTATAGCAACAGAAACTAATTTGGGGTATTACTATGAATGTACCATATTCACAATAATAGAAAATGCTCAAAAGACATTTTAAAAATATTTACGTTATCATTCATTTATTATTCAGAGTTTAATAAAAACAACTATACAAACCTCTACATCACAGGTTTTCCCAATGATCTAGTTTTATTCTCTAGAATGATAACATTTCAAGACACCACCATCCACAGCCCGCCAGTCCTCATTCACCGGAAATATATGACCTAAAGTCAACATAATTGTTGAGTGAATTCATAGGTTTAAACAATTTAAATACAAGTACGACTCCAGGGCTACAGTGTTATACACCAATAATTTTAAATTAATCGATTCCTATTGCACTAGCTCATGATCCCGCGACTAGAAATTATCATAAAAACCAACAAATTGCCCTTAAGCAGGTAGTTTGCCAGACTATCATGAGTTTAGCAAAATAAGGCATATTTGTTTAGCCTAGGTGGGAACCATTAGCTGTTGACAAGTACAACTTTCCCATATAGGAGATGTCAGTCTCCAATAGTACTATTCACAATATTAGCGTTCAATAGATGATTAGTGGTCCATAATTAAAACGGGACTTAACGCCAATAAGTAAACATAGTTTCAATAATCATATAGGCAACATAAAAAAATACGTGTATTCTAGTTTTAGCATATATCCCCCTCACGTGTATAAAATAGTCTCATCACTCCCCCAAAAGCTCAACCATCACGTGTATTCTAGTTTTAGTATGGGGAACTAAGCCTCCCCGGCAGCGGCGCTAAAATGATGGTTGAGTTTTTACGTCTTTTAGGAAAAAGAGCGTAATTAGGGCAAGTGTTAACAAGTAGTTTAGGAAAACCACAAGTTATGACCCTAAAATGGGGATGGTTCTCAAGGAGGCTTAGTGTGTGTGTAATGAAATGATTATCTTTGTGATTATATTTGTGAGAAAGAAAAATAGAAATGAGATAAGAAGAGAATGACGGTTACGATGTCGTATTGAACTAAGACGAAAAAGGTGTACACGTAAAACCGTAAAAAGCACCAAAATTAAAATTTTACCCTAAAAATTACCAAAAATCACTAAAAATCCACCAAAATATTCTAAGAGTTTACAAAAAATCCAAACTTGATAAAACCTTTTAATTAATTAATTAATGACTTTTTAATGCTAATTAAGGCCCTAAAAATCAATATTAACTATTAAAAAGTCCAAAACAAGATCTTAAAGTTTGTAAACCTCAAAAATACCCTAATTAAGCTAAAAAGTATTTTTCAAAATTTTAAAACCACTAAAAACTATTTTTAAACAATTAAAAACTATTAAAATCAATTAAAACTTAAATTAATTCTAGAAAATAATTAAAAGACTCTAAAAATATTTGGAAAGTTGCAAAATTCCTAATCAAGTGTCTACAATCTAGGAAAAATATAAAAACTTAGAAAATCTGACTTTTAATTTTTAACAATAAAATAATATTAAAATATTATTAAAAATCCAAAAATCATAAATAATTCTAAAAAGTTGCAAACTAGCTTAATTTAACCTAAATAACTCAGAAATGAAAGTGAAATTACCTAAATACCCTTAATGGGCCTAAAAAAGGGACTAAACCAAAAATAGATCACTATTGGGCCAAATTTGAGCCCAATATAAAAAAGTGTCCAAAATAAGCCCAAAAAGCACTACTTGACTCAAAATTTGATTTTAAACAACTTTTTCCAAAGGCCCAAAAGCTGAAAGTGTGAAATAAGCTAGCTTATACCAAACAACTTATTCTTAATGGGCTTTTTGGTCCATTAAGCTATAAGCCAACGCCATAAGCTGAAATTAGACACACAAGCTTCTTTTGTCCTAAATAAGACTTCTGTAAAAATAAATTTGAAATAAGCCCAAGGAATAAGCCTGAAAATGCAATAAGCAATCTACAGAAAACGACAAAATAGTCGTTTTTGAGTTCTAGGCAACCCCAAAAGCTGATTCAAGTTTCTAAAGCTTTCAAATGACTTAATTAAGCAAAATCAACAAAGAGTTTTCAAATAAGCTGACTCAATAAGCTGGAAAAATCAAATGAGCACTTATTTAAAAGTCAAATAAGTTGGTTTTCTAGCAAAAAGTCAAAGTCAAAGTCCAATAAGCTCCAGTCTAATCCAATGGGTCAAATAATAATGATCTATCACAAAAAATAAGTTGTTGCAGGCCTGGATAAGCTAAAATAGCTTATTGATAAGCTGAGTTCAAATTAACACTAGCAGGGGCTAGTTTTGGGTGTTGAGCAGTGGAAACTTTTTCCACTACTTGACTTGTTTGACTTTTTGTCTTTAGTGAACTTTTTTGAGATTCAGATTACACAAAGGCACCCAAATGTTCTTTGGATCAAAAGGAGTCAATAACAATCAAAAGATCGCAAACACAATCACCCAATTGATACAGTTTAATCAATAAAGTACCAGATCTAGCACAGACATGAAACAATAAGTAGTTTAGGTTCAAAAAGCACTTAGATCACAATTCAGCCAGCCAAATTCCACCAAATGCATACACAAGCTATATTAAACTAAAATGAACAAGTCTAAACAAGTTTCATGCAATGATTCAAAGAATTAAGCAAGATCTAAGCTGATGAATGTTACTAACGAACACTAACACATGCAGTTTTTTACTTTGCTGATGTATTTGACACACAAGCCAGATTCAACACTCAAGATCTATCAAATAAGTTATAATAATGATGTTTTAACAACTTTCAACCCTAAGAATGCACAAATACTAGATTTCACCAAAATCTTATGTCAAAAACAGTTAAATTCACCAAGTTATAGCAGATTGTTTGGTTTGAAGTTTCAAACCCAAAAACTTGCAGCAAAACACTCTCAACAAGGCATATATCAGATATAACAAATACAAACTTTCCACAACACAATAACAAGATTCAAGCTTAAACAGGTAGACCCAACACCCTTTTAACTTTTCAAATCAAAATTTAAACAAGAAAAAGTGTGATTCAGTTAACCCAATGATTAATCTAGCATACAAAAAACATTATCATGCAAGACTAAGGAGATTCAAGCCAAGAAATCAACAAGAACACCAATAGAGCACAAATCCACAAAAATTCCAATATTTATCAGATTTTCAAGGATTTCAAGACAAACCTCATGGATGTACATCCACACCCACGAATTTATGAGCTTATGTGCTAGCAAGAACAAGCACAAGCTTCCAATAACAACCCTGCTAAGATTCAACAAGGTTAGTAGCACAATATCAAAATCAGAAACTTAAAAAGCCTTGATTAATGCAACCTTGTTAGCCCACACTTGATTATCCCCAAGTTATAAGCCTCACCACACCTTAATATCACAATTAGGATGCTATGATCAGCCCTATAACCCATGAATTCCAAGTTTGAAACAAGAACTTAGCAAAATATCAAGCTTGAAGGAAAAATGCAAACTTTTGCACTCTCCTTAAAAACAGGTTTTGAGATTCAAATTCAGTGAAAAAATAACATAAACAAGCATAAAATAAGATGGCACTTGGTCTTTCTTCAACACACTTAACACAATTTCATTAAACTAAAAAGAGGATTTACAAGTGCTTGAACAAGGAAAAACCAAAAGCAGTGAAAATGTAAAGCCTATGTGCCTTTATATAGGCATACAATGTATCTAGAAATGCAAAGGAAAACGTAAACCCTAGCCGTGAAGTCCCCAATTTTCCCTTTGATAATTTGAATATCTTGAAGATCATGTGACTTTTCTTGGCTGTTTGCATGAGTTGGCAGATGAAAAGTTGATCAAAGGGCTCACAAAGAAGCTTAAAATGAAAGCTGAATGAGGATGGTTGGATGGCTGTCATCTTTTTGGCGTTTTGTTCCTCCTTGGTGCAGGGTAATCTTGTGTGGGACAAGGGAGTGAGGTGGCAGTTGTTTTTAAGGTTGGGTTGTGTTAACATGATTATCAATCACTAATCTGCACAATATTAAGGTTTAATTACATGTAATTAAGGAAACCCCAATTGTGTTCTTGGTAAATAGTTGAGTGTTTGATCCGGAGTAGTGTTAGATTTATTTAAATTGGGTGTTAAGGCGCCAAGATTAATTAAGTAATTAATCTGGTGAGTGGAGGATGATGTGGAAGAAGGGTGAATGGTGATTGGTGGAAGTGTTGAGTGGGGTGAGGTGGCAGGATGTGGTTGGTTAAGGTAAGTTTGGTTGTCTGCCAAATTAAGCCCTCCTTCTCTTCTTCTCTTGTATTTTCAGTTTAAATAGCTATCAACGCCAAAACTCTTCCTATCAACTTTTGTCTTTTTACACTTTTGCCCCAAAAACTTTTGTAAAATGATTTTGAGGGGTAATTCTTGCCAATCTTGGATTTTTGAAGGACTGGTTTGGTATTTTCTTCAAGGATTATGGCCTTTACTTGTATGATTGACATTTTAGAGGACTAAAATTGTCAAATCATGTTTGATGAGGGACCATTTTAGCCAATTCTTCAAAGTGGAGGGCCCTTTTTGTAATTTTGACAAACTTTAGGGACCAAACTTGTAATAATGAGGATACAAGGGTATAAAGTGTCAATTCTTCCACATTGGAGCACCCTTCTTCATAATTCTTCAAGTCTTCAAGGGTTTCGTGGGAAAATTCTTCATTAGGGCTTGGTTCATTGTGCGGCTTCGTTTTCCATGTTCGTTTTTGTATGATTCTTGTGATCTTTTGTCATTTTCTCAATATCCGTACCTAAAATACACAAGCAACAAATACAAGCATATATATGGGTATTTTGATGATATTTAATGCATTTTAAGCCCTTTTTGGACGATGAGACTATGTATAAAAGCAGTCTCATCAGTTTTCAATAAAGCATTTAAAATTGAGGCAATGAACTCACCTTAGCCTAAAGAGTCTTGATTTATTTAGCTATAACCAATCGTAACCTTCTCATAAAATTTGAGTTGACACACAATATGTATATATATCAAGTCATAATTGCTAAGTTCAATCTTTTCTTATCTTATATATTTATTATTTGATTCATATATTTTGTTATTATAGTATCATTGTTTGGGCCATTATACTAAGAAGCCATTCTATAAACGTTTGAGGAGCGAGGGCACTTTAAATCGTAAACCAAACCACTCAGTCAGAACGTAATATCGAGATGGAACATCTTTGTACAAAGTTCCCTACTAACATGAAACTTAGTATATTATTACATTTTATGTCTTTAGTTTTAATACAGGGAAAAATAGTCCTTTTAGTTATATTTTGGCATAATTACACTTTTAACCCTTTAAGTATATATTTTGATTATTTGTAATTAAATCCCTCAATATTTAACCTTAGGGTCTCAAACTTTTCAACATTTATTCTTATAGATTTAAATTTCATAAAATTACACTTTTGGCTCAAAATGTTAAATAGTTTCAAAACTTACAGTTTTGGTCCCTATACTTATAAAAATCACATAACTTCTTCAAAAATGTACCAAATGATCTAGGATTTTAAAAAAAAAGTTTCAAAACACATTTATAATCATAATAAAAACATTTTACCAGAACTATTGCTTTTGAAATGCATTTTAAGTCATTATTTCATGTAAAATACAAAACTAGGGTTTTAAGACATCTTTAGCTTATAACTTTCATTTAAATTGATCATATGAATTAATTCTTTTCATATTATCTTTATAAAATAATTTTGGCATTATAAAAAGTCTTAGTATTCATTATTACAATATCAAATCATGCTTAGCATAATAATTACCTAGGTAGCACCAAAATGGCTCCTTATGACTTCTTATGAGCACTACATGCTATCAAAGCTTCAAAAGCTTCAATGGATTCCTTATAGACCTGTTTTTTGGTATTGTGGGATGTCCTAGGACGTATATAGAAGTTTATATAAATAATGGGTAGGAGATTATAAGAAAACGGGGTGCATGTTTCTACTATGTCCATTCGGCCCTATTTATAGTTTTTCCAACACTTAGGCTCCAAGATAAGGTCTTATACGTGTAACAAGATAGCTTACTGACTAAGGATATCTAGTGAAGCTCTACACAAGTTTATAGGGTCTAGCTTCATTCCAGTCGTCACTTGTGGCTCAAAATACGTCACGACATGTTAAGATGAGAATGGTGATGTGTAGCACACAAGTAGGTGATGCACCTACTTTTCACCACATGGAAAATATCGTATAAGATGTAAATTATATTATTTTTAAACTTATAATAGGAGGGAAAAGGTTTAGAACATGTTTTAGAGGGAAAACATAAAACCGAGTTTAAAATCTAGGGCTTGTAACTTATACTTTGTAATTTTAGTGATTAGGGAGTTAGGAAAGTGATTAGTGATTTATTAAGGCTTAATTAGGGTGTATAAATTCTATTTAGATGGTATGGTTCCTTGGTTTGAAGTTTAACAAAGGTTTGATGTGAAAATGCGAAGTAAACTTATGTAGATTAGGGTTTTCTAATAATCTAGGTTTAAATCTTAGTAAAAATCATCATTCTCCTCTTGAATACTAATTTAAACTTAATTTAGTTCATAGAAATTGTGTTTTAAGTGTCCAATAAGTTCTCACACTTGGTTTGATAGCTTAGTTTAGGTAAACATGTCTAAAGAGTGAAAATACATATTTTGACCTAATATACAAGTCATGCATTAAAATCTTGTACCTTGTGCATTAGGATACTTGTAAATTGTCTTAACATAATTTTATAACATTAATGAAGTGCTATGAGTGTTTGTAGACCTGTCCTAAAAGACTAGGTAATGATTCTATGTAGATTTCTTAATATAAGGGTTTCTAGGTCATTAAGCCTAATGACATTCTATCTTGGGTAATTAGGATTTGTATCTTAATGTAAGCTTATTATAGGTATTATATAGTATGTTTATGACTTCTAGAGTTTCTACATTCTTAAGGGTTTATATAGGTTGATCATATCTTAGGGTTAATTAAGTAAGCTTAAGGTCCTATGCTTTGAAAACTTGTACTTTATGCTTTAATAAATTGTAACTTAGTTTAAGATAATGTATTTACTTATTATGATACTTAGTTAAGTTTTATAATTAGTTGCAAAATATTAGAGTTTAATTCATTATATAATGGATTTTATATGTTAATCTTGGTTATAGGTCATTTACTTGTAATTAGCTTGAGATTAGTGAATATTAGTGTTTTGTGATTATTTACCTTTCCTCTATATAATAGATTATAATTAGTATGGTGTATTTAATAATAGTATATAGATATTATGTAGTTATATTGCTTGAAACATTAGTTTATAAGGGATTTCTAGGGTTTCTAAGGCTTTCTTAGAAACTTAGGGTATCTTTGTTGTATTCGAGTTATTCTTATACATTGTATATACATAGTTACTTTTAGAACCCAGACTTGATATATACATATTGTTTACAACATATAGGCATGTGTTGATGTGGAAATTGAGATAATGAGGATACATATATTCAAGAATTTAGTCACATACCATAATAAAATGCAAAAAAATCTTAGCAAAATTACCTCTTTATTTATAAACATAGATATTACATTAGTCAAAACTATTGGATGCTATATCTTAGATAAATGTTTAAGTGAGCAAAGAAACCATAAAGACATGTCTGGGATAGGAACGCATGCAAAAGAATTTGTTTTTGTTCCACCTCCCAAAGTAATTTCTATGGTGTTTAGAAAAAGGATTTGTCTTGGACCGGTATCCCAGAGTTCCAAGAACAAGAGTTTATTCCCCACCATGTGTGCTTAGCCCAGTTGAGGGTGGACTACTTAGTGATGATTCCGTTAAACTTAAACCCATTGTTGTGACCAACCCTAACACTAGTAAACCTGTTAATCTTGGCTCACCAACTAAAAGCAAACCTAGTGTTAAATATGCAGAGATGTAGAGGAAACCTAGGTCACCTCAAAGTCAAGCTAGTGTGAATGGGACAGGTTTCTATCAGTCTAAGCCTAATTTTGTGTCTGAAAATGCTTATTACACATGTGGGAGCTTCGCTCATTTGGCCTATAACTGTGGCAGTGGATACACCCAATCCGTTGATAATAGGTGAACAATGGTCAAACCTAGACCTTTTTCCCACCCAAGTCTACAGACTACTAGACCAACTCGTTTCTTCTAGAAAGGAGCTAATGCCCATGGACAAAGGCCCTTTCAAAAGACCAACACTTGGCCTAACAAACAGTGAGTTCCTATAGCAAACCATAATTTAGCCACTGATAGGAACAATCTATCTGCTGACAGGGCAAGACAAGCTAATACAAGGCTTTTGACACCCCGGGTAAAAATTAGTTCGTTTAAGTATGTCTCTTCGAATTGATATGGTTTAACTATGCGACTCAGTCGTTCTTTGGTGAAACAAATAGTTTGTCGTTGTAGTATATTAAAAAGTGCAAAACAATGAATGTAAATGGACGTTAAAATAAAATGTGCGTTAAAATAAAATCTAAGTTTAATTAAAATAAAGGGTGTAATATTAAAGCTTTGCAAAGTAAAATAATTAAATGACTTGAATTTAAAAGCGTGACGAAAATTAAAATTAGACAAAGTATTAAAATGACAACTTTAAAAATTAAACAAGATGAAACAAGTAAAAAATTACCCTAATCGGAATATATTCCGATCAGACTATGATCAGAATGAAGACTTACCTTCTGATCGGAAAGCTAATCGGAATGTGCTTACCTTCCAATCGGAATGTTTATCGGAAACACCTTGGTCGGAATGCTGTCACCACCTGACCTATCGGAATAACCAAAAACAACCACTGATCGGAATGTGGAGTGGACTCAGATCGGAATAACCTTACCTTCCTGATCGGAATAATGATCTCGTCGGAATAAGAAGTGGACCCTGGTCGGAATGCTGATCAGAAGCCCTAATCGGAATACTGTCACCTATCCTGATCGGAATAACCAAACGAACACCTCGATCGGAATGAGGAGTGGACTCAGATCGGAATGCTGTCACTTACCTCTGATCGGAATACCAAACTCACCTCCCAATCGGAATACCAAAGCCCTTTTCCGACTGGCAGATCGGAATCCCGTCGGAATACAAAACCCTTTTCCGACGGGTGGTGATCGGAATATAGTAAAGAAAAACGTAATAAGCTAATCCTAATAAGCTATAACCCAAATAAGCACACACCTAAAATCCTAATGAAAACCGTATAAGAAAAAGCTAATAAGCTACAGTTTAAAGACTTTTAAAAACACAAAATGAAACAAAGTTTACGAAAACAAACTTTTATATAAAAATAACTTTTATAAAAACTTAAGAAACTTAAAATAAACACAAATAAGCTAATAGAATCAATAATCCAAAACAATCAAAAGCATACAAACATAATCTTTAATCAAATAAGCAACACAATAAGCATGTAAACAAAGATTAAAGAATAGAAAGAAAGGAAGAATGAGAGATTAAACAAGTAAAGTAAAGGTGCAATAAAAGTAAAAGTAACTTACTTGAAAATTAAAGTGCAAGACAAGGTAATTAAAGGTGCAATAAAGTAAATGTGCAAGTAATTAAAAGGGTGGAAGAACTAGTGTCACTCTAGCCAACAAGAGTAAAAATGAAATGCTAATGATCTATATATAGGGGAGGATTAGGGAATGCTTAGGAAGCTTCATCCACTCCTTCATTTCTTCTTAATTGCACCATTAAGTCCTTCCCTTCTTAATCTTTTGTTAATCTTGGACTTTAATGACTTTTGCTCAGGATTTCTTTGAACTCGTCTTTTAATTCTTCAATAAATTAGACTTGAGTTCTTCGGCTTTAAGTGAACTTCCGTCTTTTGACTTTTTCTTCGATAAATCTTCAGAATTGGTCTTGGACTCTTGACTTCTTGGCTTCGTCTTTCATCTTTTTCTTCAATAAAATCCCGTGAATGCAGTGTTTTCTCCACTTTTCACAATTTCGTCCTAAATCATAACAAAAACACAAACCACGCATAATTCTGACATAAAAGACATAAAATACACGTTTTAGCCTGGTTATTATTGTAATTAAGTGGTAAAAAGGATGGGTGTTTACACACCTATCAAATCCCCTACACTTGACCATTGCAATGTCCTCATGCAATGCATTAGTTACAAAGCACGTTTACATTTTTCATCATAATCAATCCACCTTGGCCTTTATTAAGAGATAGAAAATTATAAACATTAAAAGTAAAGAAATCAAAAACATACCTTGGGTTTTGGAAATGTCATGAATAATCATCATCCTCAAGTTTTCACTTTCTCCAAACCAAGCTTAAAAACGAGATCATTGTTATTATAAGTCAGCAAACTAACACGAACTCATGTGGGCCAATTATTTACTTAGACTCCCTTATTCCTAGGTGTATCTCTTATATTTTATTTTTGTCTTGAATGATCACGAGGATGCATTGTTTGACTTATTTCGATAGTTTATTAGGCCGAAAATAAAGTGAACGATTTAATCAATAGTTAGCTAAAGGACAAAATCTTTTAAAAC
This sequence comes from Glebionis coronaria, assembly GCA_025667525.1. Lineage (NCBI taxonomy): Eukaryota > Viridiplantae > Streptophyta > Magnoliopsida > Asterales > Asteraceae > Glebionis > Glebionis coronaria. The sequence continues at coordinate 167,736 of JANFOE010001525.1, read as the reverse complement.
TGCTTCTAGGGACCTCATAAAGTTCATATCTTGGCATAACTCGCTTCGCGATTTGAGACCTTTCTCGGACCGATATTTGGCAGCGACATCATAGTTCAAACCTTGAGAGACGTTCATGAAATTATGGTCTTCTCTTCATAATGGAATTTCTTCACTTGAAGTTTTGAGAGATTCATACTTGGACCACGGCTTCTTCATTTTTCTCCAATCGTTATTTTGGACTTTGATATACAACGATCCACCTCCTTTTATGACTTGGATCTATTTATCCTCATACCTTGCTAGGGTCTTTTCGGATACACTTCTCCATGACTTTTGGGGAGTTTTTGCTTTTCGTCGTGTGTCTCGATCCTTCATATTGATTCTCAATAAATGATTCTTCACATCACTTTGGATCTTTAGCAACAAAATATAGCCCTCATGTCTTGTTAGGACCTTTTGGACTCGCCAATCTTCGCATCCCGCTTCAATAAGTTATGCCTTGGCTATGAACTCTAATCCATACTGAGTAACTTTTAAACGATCTTGAGCTAGAAGCTAAGTAACTTTTCAAATCGTACAACCTTATTTATTGCAGATAAATTTATTAACAAGCGATGGGAGAATAGGCTTATAATTAACTCACATAAATTCACGAAAGATTACCAAACTTAAAACTGGCTCTATCATCTCTCGTTCTCCACAGTTTAAAATCTCAAGGAATGAGACTCGTGGATACTTAACCTATTAAATCAAAGTTTTGGGTTTTCGAGTCGCCTATAGGATCTTGCAAACTCTTAGACTTTTTCAAGTTTAGAAATCGCATTTTAAAGTTCCCTTGATAAACGACTCGCTAGGATCAATTATAGGAACTTGCGAAAAGTTCTTGTTCTTAACCCGTGAGAGTTAAGACTTTCGCGTTTTATAGCTTCCTATATAAAAGCCTAGCAAAACTTGATTTAAACACGTTAAGGATACTAGCTAGAGTAAACTAAGATAAGTAAACTCGGGTTGAGTCAAAAGATTCACAACGTTTGAAAATTAAAACCACTTTATTAAAGTTTATTCTAGCAAAGAAAGAAAATAATTATACAAAAGTAAAAACTAATAGGCCAAAATAGATCAAAAATTTTGAAAAATGTCGAAAAATTGATTTTCCGGTTATAATGAGGACAAATACAAGGAAAAGACAACTTAACTTCGATAGAAGTCCCCCTACACTTAAGATAAACATTGTCCTCAATGTTTAAGCATGTGGGATTAAACTCCCGTACACTTAGGACATTATGCACTTTGTTTAAATCTCGCTAAGGAAGAGACAACTAAAGAGATTCCTATTTTAATATTGAGAAAATATAAAATAGTGAATCGAAAAGAGTTTAGGATAGAACTGGGAAAAAGGGAACACAAAATCACGGGTCGTCAAGAATCATCAAGAGTGGATCATTGAGCTCGAATCCCTGATTAAGAGAGGAGAGGAAATAGAAAACACCAACGGGTCTCCCCTACACTTAGGATAAAGAAAGCAAAAAGATAGATGCATGGGTTACCTCCCAATAAGCGCTTGAATTTTGTTTACCGAGTCGCGAGCCTGACTCGACCTTGATCATCATAGGAAGAAGCATGAAACATATCCACCAGGGTCAAAGACATAGTTTTCGTCCATCAAATAGCACAAGCTTAAGGCGAACAAGGCAAGCCAAAGAAGAGTAGGCAAGGTTCCCTTAAGCAGCGATGGAGCACGGTGGAAGCAAGGGTGAAGTGGTGCAAGCAGATTTCCATAAGTTCCAAAGATATTTCCTTTTATTTCATCAGGTGGATACTGAGATGGCTGCAGAATATCGATACCGGGGTCGAACACCTTTTTCTTTAGGGGAAAATAGCACTCAGGCTCAACAGAGTGTGAAGATGATCCGCAAAGAAGATGCACAACCTCGTCCTCAGAAGGGGGACAAAGAGGTGTTAAATCATATGTGCTGCGGATATTGGTGTCGACCGGTTTCTTCTCCTTAGAAAGAATTTTCTTCAAATCCAAAGTAGGATCAAGACGATAATCTTAAAAGTACAAAGGAGGTGCATCACTCTCATGAGGGAAGTATGTATTTAGAAATGCAGAGAAATCTTCCTCAAATGATTAATAATCTAAAGGAGGATCAAGTGATGGCGGAGGATCTTCATCATGTGAAGAATCACTCGAAAGAGTATCGGCCTCATCAAAATCATCATATGTAGGCAGGTCGGGATACTCGGAGGTAAGATCATAATCATCTGAATCTGAGCTAGAATCATCATCATAAGCATCAAAGATCGGTGGAGAATCATAAATGGGAGAAGGTTCCAAATTGGATAGAGAATCATGCACATCATCTTGAAAAAGTGGATTATCAATGCAAGAATCGAATAGAGGATTGTTGTAGACGACAAAATCATCAAGCACATTAATCATATTCGCTGATTCTCGTCCAAAGGATTTGCCTGTAAGCTTCCCCATTTTACAAACTTGTGAATCATTCCCGACTCTTAAGATTAACTCGCCTTCGGCAACATCAACTAAAGCTCGTCCGGTTCTCAAGAATGGCCGACCAAGTATTAAAGGAATACGAGGGTCCATTTCATAATCAACAACGAAAAAGTCGACTGGGAAAGTAAATGTGCCAACTTTAATAAACACGTCTTCGGCAATACCAACGGGGTACGCGAGAGTGCGATTTGCAAGTTCGAGAGTCATCGTTGTTGGAGTAAGGTCGGGTAATGATAGTGTTTTCCAAACACTCAAAGGCATAAGATTAATACTGGCCCTGAGATCAGCTAGGGCAGTAAATTCTTCAGTTTTGTTAAAGATGCAAGGCAACACAAAACGACCGGGATCTCCAAGCTTTTCCGGAAATTCTTTAAGAATAACTGTAGAGCAGTTTTCATTTAATCATGTGTTGGCGAGCTCAATAAACTTCTCCTTCTTGTTAAGCAATTCCTTGAATACTTTCACAAATTTTGGCATGTGGACAAGTGCTTCAACAAGGCTAATGTTGATGTTCACTTGAGAGAGCATCTTCATATAGCTTGACACTTGACAGTCCATTCTTGGTTAGCTCGTTGGTCTTGCCTAAGCGAGAAGGATAAGGGATATTGGGTTTGGTTGGTGAAGGTGTAGGTGTAGGTAAAGGTTGAGATGTTGAAGGGTCCTTCCTAGGTACATCGTCATGACGAGGGCGGAGACGGTGATTGGTGCACTAATACTAGGTGTAGGAGGAGTAGGGATAAATGGTGGTGGAGGAGGTATAGATGATGGGGGCGGGATTGGTGGTCCTACGATGGTGACTCCACTACGGGTAGTAATAGCACTCACATTTGCTCGCGGATTGGTGACGGTGTTTGAAGGTCGAGAACTCGAAGAAGAAGGTTGAGTGGCGGGCAAGAAACTAGCAAGCATATTCTTCAAATCATTTGTTTGATTGCTGAAGGAGGATTGAATATTATCTCGAAGCTCGGATTGATAATTTGGCTCCTTTAAGATTGATAATTTGGCTCTGTAGATTCTTGATTTGCTCACCTTGGTTCTCATGATGGCTTCAACATCGGGGTTAATGGGTGGGGCTTGTTGGGCGGGTGGGTGATAAGGATTAGAAGCTCTTGGTGGGATTTGGTTGCTTCTAGTGTAGTTGTTGTTGGGGTTTTGGTTTTGAGGAGAAAAACCGGGTGAAAGGTAAATGTTTGATCGGTAACTCAGCAAATTTCTATCCCCTTGTGGTCGAGCTTGGTAATTTTCCGGTGAATAATTACCATAAGCTGCATACACATTTTCCGGATTTCTTGTGTAGAAGGACCATCAGCGTATGAGTGTGGACCGCCGCATGTTTCACAAGAAGGTGCTACCGCTTTAACTTGTTGTTGTTGGTTTGAAGCGAGAAGCAAGATACTTTTTCTCATTTCAGTCATCATGCGGGTGAGTTCGGTCATATCAGGGTTTGCTGATGTAGAGGAAACATTGACTCTCGGGTTATTCCTTGAAGAAGCGGAGGAATCCCAGTTTTTGTGGTGAGTAGTCATGTTCTCAATAAGCTCTCTACACTCCTCGGGTCTCCTTTTCATGAATGTGCCACCGGTGGCGGCATTAATCGTATCACGATCACGAAAAGTCAATCCGTTGTAGAAAGTATCAATTAAGGTCACAGGGAGCATGTTGTGGTTTGGACAACGATCAATCAAGACATTATATCTTTCCCAAGCATCAAAAAGAGATTCAACAGGATCTTGCATGAAACCGCTGATTTGATATCGAAGGCTCGTGACCATGGATGGTGGAAAGTAGCGCGACAAAAAGCGTTGAGTCATGTCATCCCAAGTGTGAATAGAATTCTTCAGGAGACGATCAAACCATTTCTCGGCATGATGTGATAAAGTATGTGGGAAGAGTTGAAGGCGAAGAACATCCATTGTGGCACCGGGCAACTTCATGCTTTGGGTGATTGTAATGAACTTGTCGAGGTGTTTGTTGGCATCTTCATCAGGCATTCCTCTAAAAGGATTTGTTTGCACTTGCTGAATCATGTGGTGCTTCAACAAAAACTCCGGAGCCGTGATTTGCATCGGCGCAATCGGTCCTCCTCGTCCAAACATGGTAGGTTGACAAAGCTCGTCCATTGTCCGCAGATCGGGCTATGGAAGAACATTGTTGTTATTGTTGAGGTGCGGTGGATTATTGTTATTGTTAACACCTGACATACTTAAATCTTCTCGAGTCTCGGGCTCTTGATAATTAGAAGATCTAGTACGCATACACCTACAAAGAGAAAAGAAAACAATACCAAACACAAAGACAATATATATACACAATAAAAATAAAATCTTTTTGGATTTTTGAAATTTTTAATTTTTATGGATTTTTATCAATTTTTAATTTTTATGGTTTTTTGAAATTTTTAAGCAAGAAAAATAACGCTCACAAGTGAACGGATCCTAAAAAGCAACGCGTCTCTCACAGAAAACCGTTAATCTTTACGAAAAGAGCCGGCAGCGGCGCCATTTAATACAAGGCTTTTGACACCCCGGGTAAAAATTAGTTAATATCGTTGAACCAATCTCTTGGAATTGAAAAAGGTGTTTAATGTGCGACTCAGTCGTTCTTTGGTGAAACAAATAGTTTGTCGTTGTAGTATATTAAAAAGTGCAAAACAATTAATGTAAATGGACGTTAAAATAAAATGTGCGTTAAAATAAAATCTAAGTCTAATTAAAATAAAGGGTGCAATATTAAAGCTTTGCAAAGTAAAATAATTAAATGACTTGAATTTAAAAGCGTGACGAAAATTAAAATTAGACAAAGTATTAAAATGACAACTTTAAAAATTAAACTAGACGAAACAAGTAAAAAATTACCCTAATCGGAATATATTCCGATCAGACTATGATCGGAATGAAGACTTACCTTCGGATCGGAAAGCTAATCGGAATGCACTTACCTTCCAATCGGAATGTTTATCAGAAACACCTTGGTCGGAATGCTGTCACCACCTGACCTATCGGAATAACCAAAAACAACCACTGATCGGAACGTGTAGTGGACTCAGATCGGAATAACCTTACCTTCCTGATCGGAATAATGATCTCGTCGGAATAAGAAGTGGACCCTGGTCGGAATGCTGATCGGAACCCCTAATCGGAATATTGTCACCTATCCTGATCGGAATAACCAAACGAACACCTCGATCGGAATGAGGAGTGGATTCAGATCGGAATGCTGTCACTTACCTCCTGATCGGAATACCAAACTCACCTCCCAATCGGAATACCAAAGCCCTTTTCCGATTGGCAGATCAGAATCCCCGTCGGAATACAAAACCCTTTTCCGAAGGGTGGTGATCGGAATATAGTAAACAAAAACGTAATAAGCTAATCCTAATAAGCTATAACCCAAATAAGCACACACCTAAAATCCTAATGAAAACCGTATAAGAAAAAGCTAATAAGCTACAGTTTAAAGACTTTTAAAAACACAAAATGAAACAAAGTTTACGAAATCAAACTTTTATATAAAAATAACTTTTATAAAAACTTAAGAAACTTAAAATAAACACAAATAAGCTAATAGAATCAATAATTTAAAACAATCAAAAGCATAAAAACATAATCTTTAATCAAATAAGCAACACAATAAGCATGTAAACAAAGATTAAAGCATAGAAAGAAAGGAAGAATGAGAGATTAAACAAGTAAAGTAAAGGTGCAATAAAAGTAAAAGTAACTTACTTGAAAATTAAAGTGTAAGACAAGGTAATTAAAGGTGCAATAAAGTAAATGTGCAAGTAATTAAAAGGGTGGAAGAACTAGTGTCACTCAAGCCAACAAGAGTAAAAATGAAATGCTAATGATCTATATATAGGAGAGGATTAGGGAATGCTTATGAAGCTTACTCCCCTCCTTCATTTCTTCTTAATTGCACCATTAAGTCCTTCCCTTCTTAATATTTTGTTAATCTTGGACTATAATGACTTTTGCTAGGGATTTCTTTGAACTCGTCTTTTAATTCTTCAATAAATTAGACTTGAGTTCTGCGGCTTTAAGTGAACTTCCGTCTTTTGACTTTTTCTTCGATAAATCTTCAGAATTGGTCTTGGACTTCCGTTCTTTTTGCACTCTTGACTTCTTGGCTTCGTCTTTCATCTTTTTCTTCAATAAAAGCCCGTGAATGCCGTGTTTTCTCCACTTTTCACAATTTCGTCCTAAATCACAACAAAAACACAAACCACGCATAATTCCGACATAAAAGACATAAAATACACGTTTTGGCCCGGTTATTATTGTAATTAAGTGGTAAAATGGATGGGTGTTTACACACCTATCACAAGCCGCTGACAACTCTAGGTTTGGTGTGAAAATGACACAACTAGCTACTGTCTGACCTTATGTAAGACCAAATAATAATAGATATTTGAAACCTAAGGGTCAAGACTCTAGTTTTAATGGTGTTTCAATGACTTGTAACAGATTTAAATATCTTGAAGAAGTCATTACTAAACCTATTGGAACAAATTGGTTGTTTAGGGCACAAAGGGATGAACAGGGGGTTGTTACAAGAAATAAGTCCATTTTTGTTGAACAACCACATGAATCTAAGTATTCTAAGGCTTGGGTTCCCATAGAAAACTAATTTGTTTTCTTTATGTGCAGGCATTCAAAAGCAGGTCAATGATCATGGATATTGCGACAGTGGATACTCTAGGCACATGACCGGGAAAAAGGATTACATGAAAAATTTCACCCCTATTAAATATGGTGACAAAGTGTACTTTGGTGGCAGCTATGGGACAATCTCTGGCAAAGGCACTCTTACCACCAACAACTTGAGGTTTGAGGAAGTTTTCCTAGTAATGATGGGAATAAAATGTAGCCAGTACACTTGAACGCTAACAAGAAGAAAACAAGCGTTGACAAGAAGAAAACAAGTGTTGATAGATCAAACGCTATCAGGAAGAAGTCAAGCGTTGATAGGTTGAAGTCAAGCACTGATTGAGAGATATGGTCTACACGTATTATGTTTCTTGTTTGTTTCTAGTAAAGATAGGATCAACAATGTATTTTCTATATTTATCTTTACCTAGAATAGCTGATACGTAGACTCTTGTACAAGGCTTCTTATGTCTATAAAAGAAGATCTTTATGTTATGTTTCATATAAGTTTTTAATACTTTTAACACTTTCATTGTAAGCAAGTTTGTTATTATCAATCAAGTGAAAGTTTGTTTAACAGTTGTTTGTGTGTTCTTGTTTAAGTATTAATTCCGCATAATACTTAAATTGTTTTATACACAACAAAGTTTCTCTACGTGTTTAACTTGATTTAATCTCGTTTGCACAAGCTAAATCGATCTAAGTTTGGGATCAACAAGTGGTATCAGAGCTTGTTGAGAAACTTTGATCAAAAGAACACAAGAACCCTAAATCACCAAAAACCTTAATTTTCACAAAACCCTAAAAACATCATGTCTAACCCAGAAGTAAACTCCTCCTCCTCCTCAAACCACAACATCAAGATTCCCATGCTAGACCTAGACAATTTTGAGCTGTGGACGTTTAACTTTGAGCAACATCTGCAAATCCATGACTATACTCTATGGGAAATTATTGAATATGGAAACACATTCAATAAGGCTCAAAAGATTGCAGATGCCATTGCTGCAAGAACAGTTGTTCAAGGTTCTACTGAAGAGGATAGAAAAGAAAAACCTGATGATGGTAGAGCTGTCTCAGTTGAGGACATAGCAAAAAGAAGACTTGATATGAAAACCCTAAGCATTCTGAAACTCTCTTTGGGACAAGAAAATTAGCATAAATACAGAGGTTATGAGTCTACAAAAGACCTTTGGGCAGCCCTTGAAGTTGCCTATGGTGGTAATGCTGATACTGTGGAAGAGAAAAAGAAGCAACTCTTGCATGGGTATGCTATTTTTAAGGCTCAACCTAATGAGAAGCTAAGTAGTGTGAGAAGAAGACTTCTTGACATTACAAGCTAGCTGTCCTTTATGGGAACAGTGATTGGTGATGTTGACATTATTGCCACTTTTCTTAAAAGCCTTGGTGATGCATGTAAGATTGAGGCAAGGTCTATAATTGCCAATAACACTCAAAAAAGTTCTACTTTTGATGATGTGTACAATAAACTAAGGCTGATAGAGAATGAAACTCTTTTGGATCATGGAAGCAAGTCTACCAATGGAAACATGGCCTTATTCTCACATAGTGAAGGTCAATTTGATCAGAAGGATTCATACATGCACCCAGTTACTGGATCAACGTGTGTCAACGCTGGATCATATCCTGTCAACGCCTCACATTCAGACGCTGAAACATACAAAATTGACTCTCCAAGAGTTAAGCCTGCTGGTATTGATATGGATACTTTGTGTGCATACATTGCTTCATTGCCCAATGGTTAAGTGATTATTTATGAGGACCTTGAGCAAATAAGTGATGAGCATTTGGAGGAGATGGACATAAAGTGGAATATGGCTCTTGCAAGTATAAGAGCAAACAAATGGAATAGAAGATTCAAGAAGAAGATGACTTTTAATGCCAAGGACACTGCTAGATTTGATAAATCAAAGGTTGAGTGCTACAATTGTCATAGTATGGGACACTTTATGAGAGAATGCAGATCTCCAAGAAGATCCCATGCTGGAAAACCCACAAGCCAAATTGTTAAGGCTCAGGATCCCAAGGCCATGGTTGCAATGCATGAAATTGATGGAGTTGGATGGGATTGGAGCTATTTGGCTAAGGACGAGGAAGAGAATAAAGATTTGGTTGCTGAGATGGAAGAAGAAGAGCATGTTCACTATGCTCTCATGGCATACTCCTCATCTTCATCAGACAATGAGGTATATGATGATGCTTTTTGTAGTAAGGGTTGTCGTTTAAATAATGAAAGACTTAACAAAGAGGTTTTAAGATTGTTAACAGATGTGAGTAATGAGAGATGCAAGTTGTCTAACTATCAACTTGCTCTTACTCAAACTGAAAAGGCTGTAACTGAGTATAAGAAAATGGAGCTTGACCTAAAAGATAAATTTAATATCTTAAAACATGATTTAAATGCTAGTACTGATATTAGAAATATCATGGAGAGGGTCAATGCTGAACTACAGCTTAAGTTATATGAGACTATCAAGAATAAGGATAATGTAGATCTTAAAATTTAGAGATTTGATAAAGCCTCACAAACCCTAGGAGAATGTGTTGGTAAACAAAGGGATTCTAGGGATATGACTGGGATTGGGATGAAAGAGTATGCTCGTGTTCCACCACCAGCTGGGGACTTCTATGGTGTCCAAAGAAAGGACTTATCTTGGACTGGTTTACCAGAACTCCAAGAAGAGGAATTCATTCATCCACCAAGAGTCCTTACCCCAGTAGAAGAATATAGGCAAAAGTTGACTGATTTGGATCAATGGAAGAAAGCCAACCCTGCCTTGTTTGTCAAAGGTGGCATGCTTAGTGATAGTCTAAATGAGCCTACCCCTATCAAAATAACAAACCCAATCATTGGCAAGAATGTTGACCTTGGCTCAAACGTTGTTAGAAAACCTAGCATTAAATATGAAGAAATGTATAGAAATACTAGGTCACCAAAAAGCCAAATTAGTGATAATGGAACAGGTTTCTTTTCTTCTAGAACTAGAGTTATGTCTAGAAAAGCTTGTTATACTTGTGGTAGCTTTTCACATTTAGCCTATAAGTGTGTCAACGCTTCCAAGGTCAACGCTGACAAAAGGTCAAACACTGTCAGACCCAAAACTTTTGTGGAGCAAAGTCCACAAGTTGTTAGACCAACCCCATTCTTTACTAAAGGGTCTAACACTTATGGACAAAGACCTTTTAAGAAGACCAATACATGGTCTAATAGGCAATGGGTTCCTGTAGCAAACCCTAGGTTCAACGCTGATAAGGGTAGTTTCGGCGTTGACAAGACCAAATCAAATGTTGACAGAAACGTTGCCAGACCAAATAATGGTAAATATTTTCAACCACAAGGAAAGGGGTCTAAAGCTTCTTCTAGCTTGACATGGAGACCTAAGCAAGATCAAAACCCTAATTCTAATGGTATTTCTATGACCTGTAACAGATTTAATTATATTTCAAAGGTCATCACAAAACCAATTAGGGTTAACTGGGTTTTCAATCCAAAAAGGGATGAACAAGGGGTTGTTATGAAGACTAAGTTTGTTCTTGTTGAACAACCAAATGAATCCAAGTCTGCTTAGGCTTGGGTTCCCAAAGAAAACTAATTTGTTTTCTTTATGTGCAGGGCATTCAAAAGCAGGTAAATGATTATGGCTATTGGGATAGTGGATGCTCTAGGCACATGACTGGGAAGGAAGATTATCTCACAAACTTCACTCCCATTAGGGATGGTGATAAAGTTTACTTTGGAGGCGGATATGGAACTATCACAGGAAAAGGAACTCTTCTCACCAACAACTTGCGTTTTGAAAACGTGTTTCTGGTAAAAGAACTTGACTATAATCTTTTTAGTGTATCACAAGTTTGTGATAACAAAAATAAGGTTCTTTTTACTGATACTGAATGCTTGGTGTTGAGCAAGGATTTTAAAATACCAGATGAGAAATTCATTGATTATAGAACACCTAGGCATAATGACATTTATAATGTGAATCTTAATGGGATTAGGATGAATAATAACTTGTCATGTCTTTATGCTAAGGCTTCAGTTGATGAGAGTATTCTATGGCACAGGAGACTAGGGCACATTAACTTTAAAAATATAAATAGACTTGTGAGACATGGCTTGGTTGATGGTTTGCCTGAAAAGGCTTTCCACAATGACAACTCTTGTGTTGCATGCCTTTAAGGCAAACAGCACAAGGTCTCATTTAAGTCTAAACAGGTGCACTCTAGTTCTAAACCACTTCACTTGCTGCATATGGACTTGTTTGGTCCTACTAATATAGAAAGCTTGGATGGTAAATCTTATTGTTTTATCATCACTGATGACTTTTCTAGGTTTACTTGGACTTTCTTTTTAGCCTTGAAAAGTGACACTACTGATACTTTAATTAACTTTATTAACCAAATTGAAAAGAAAACTGGTAATGAAGTTAAGATGCTTAGAAGTGTTAATGGTGGTGAGTTTAGAAATAAACTGTTGGATGATTTTTGTGCCAAGAAAGGGATTACTAGATATTTTAGTGTTGCCAGAACCCCACAGCAAAATGGGGTTGCTGAGAGAAAGAATAGAACCCTAATTGAAGCAGCCAGGACGATGTTGGCTGATGCTCACTTTTCCATTGCTTTTCGGGCTGAGGCTTTGAATACAGCCTGTTATGTTAAGAATAGAGCATTAGTCAACAAGATACATAACAAAACACCTTATGAGTTACTTTGGGGAAGCAAACCTAATATTGGTTTTCTTAAACCTTTTGGTTGTCATGTAGTTGTGCTGGACACTAGTGATGCCTTAGGTAAATTTAGTGCTAAAGGTGATGAAGGCTACTTCATGGGTTATTCAGTGCAGAGTAAAGGATATAGGGTTTACATTAAGAAGGAAAAACGTATACTTGAAAAGGTACATGTTAGGTTTTTAGAAAGTAAACCTAGTGATCCTGAAAGTGGTCCAAATTTGTTATTTTACTAGGAACCTCTATCTAGGACTTTGAATTATATGCCTGTTACTAATCCAAACATTGTGAAGGTAACTTCAAGTGTTGTGGAAGAACCAGTTGTTGATGTTTCAGGTACACAGGTTAATGAAGAGGTTAGATCACAAGCAGACAAGTCATCACACATACTTGAGTATGTTACTATTCCCATATGGACAGATGCTTTTGCTGCTGCTGCTGCAGCTGGAAAGGAAAATGGTGGTCCCTAAGTATCACCAGTTAACAACATGCATGGTTTTTCAGGCGCTGACAAAGGAAAATCTGGCGCTTACAGGACAAATTCAGGCGTTGATGGCTCAAACGTTGACAACTCTAGTTCAGGCGTTGATGGCCCAAACGCTGACAACCTTGGTTCAGGCGTTGACAACTCCTTTGACCATATTTTCTCTTCCAATTTTGAGCAAGGTGAACCTTCAAGCAGAAATAAAGAGGTTCATACAGATATTGATGGAAGAGAGTCTGAAGAAGATATTGTTAACTTGGAAGATGAGATTGAAGACAACATAATTTTTGAGGGAGGAGTTCTTACTTCTACAATGAAGGATCACCCCTCTTCTCTAATTATTGGTGATGTGATGTCTCCTATTCAAACTAGAAGATCTCATCAGAATCTTGGAGGATTTATTGCCAATATACACAAGAAGGTTGATACCCCTCTTGTTCAAGCATGTTTGTTTGCCTGTTTTCTGTCACAACAAGAACCCAAGAATATTTTTGATGCTCTCATAGAACCAAGTTGGGTGGAAGCAATGCAGGATGAGCTTCACCAATTTGCTATTCAAGATGTTTGGGAGTTAGTTGATTGTCCCAGATATGTCAGACCTATTGGGACAAGATGGGTTCTTAGAAACAAGAAAGATGAAAGAGGCATTGTGGTCAGAAACAAGGCACGTTTAGTGGCTCAAGGATATACACAAGAGGAAGGGATAGACTATGAGGAGGTCTTTGCACCAGTTGCAAGGATTGAGTCTATAAGGATATTTCTAGCCTATGCTTCCTGCATGGACTTTACTGTCTATCAAATGGATGTGAAGAGTACTTTTCTTTATTGCACAATTGTAGAGGAGGTTTATGTAATGCAGCCTACTGGTTTTGAAGATCCAGAGCATCCAGACAAGGTATATAGAGTCAAGAAAGCTATGTATGGACTTCATCAAGCCCCAAGAGCATGGTATGGCACATTATCCACCTATCTGGTGGAAAATGGATTCAAAAGGGGCACCACAGACCATACCTTATTTACAAAGAAGACTGGTAAGGATGTCTTACTTGATCAAGTTTATGTGGATGATATCATCTTTGGCTCATCAAACCCAAAGATGAGTGAAGACTTTTCCAAGCTTATGACAGACAAATTCAAGATGAGTTCAATGGGGGAGATGAACTTCTTTCTAGGGTTACATGTTCAGTAGAAAGAAGATGGTATCTTCATCTCTCAGGATAAATATGTAGCAGAAATCTTGAAGAAGTTTGGCTTTTCTCCACATGAGAAAAGGGCTAGTACTCCTATGGATAGAGAACACCCTTGCGGAAAAGTTGGAGATGGGAAAGATGTGGATGTCAGGCACTATAGATCAATGATTGGTTCATTGATGTATCTCACAGCCTCAAGACCTGACATTATGTTTGCTGTGTATGCATGTGCGCGCCATCAAGTAACCACCAAAGAGTGTCACCTTCATGCTGTCAAGAGAATCTTTAGGTACCTTAGATGTTATCCAGATCTGGGATTATGGTATCCAAAATATTCACCATTGGAGCTTATTGCATATTCAGATAGTGACTATGGTGGTGACAAATTTGATAGAAAATCCACAACTGGTGGATGTCAGTTTCTTGGGAGTAGGTTGATATCTTGGCAATGCAAGAAACAAACAGTGGTGGCCAATTCTACAACCGAAGCAGAGTATGTAGCTGCAGCTGCTTGTTGTGGACAAGTCTTGTGGATTCAGAACCAGCTATTGGATTATGGGTATAATTTCATGCATACCAAGATTTTTGTAGACAATAACAGTACTTTATGCATTATTAAAAATCCTACACATCATTCTAAAACAAAACACATAGAAATTAGACATCATTTTATAAGAGACTGTTTTGAAAAGGGTTTAATTCAACCAGATAGGGTTGACACAAAAGAAAATGTGTCTGATTTATTAACTAAACCTTTTGATACTGGAAGGTTTCAATACTTGGTAACAAGTATTGGAATGATCAATCTCACTTAATATGTGTTTTAGGGTCATATTGTAGAAGTATGTAAAGGATATGCATTGTTATTGGTCTTTTTGAAAAGTTAGATTTTCCACTATATTTGTCTAACGATGACAAAGGTTATCTTAACGCTGATAAGTGTTATCGTGACTTTGTCAGCAACATGTTAGTTTTGTGGTTTTTGATCTAAGTGTGCAGGCGGTGTTAGCATTGTACAATTGGATACAGAGTTGCTTATGGATCCTTGGAGCATCATTAGAGAATGTTTCAATTTATGGATGATGGTTGGAATATTTATATTCCTATCTTGACATAAATTTTTATATCCATGCATATTATTTGGCAACTTGTGTATCACAGTTTAAGGGGAGATTTTAGAAACCTTTAGGACTTTTGGGTATTCATATAATACTCTTATCACAATTTCCTGAGTTAGTTTACTAAATCATGAGGCACTGTAGCATACAAAGTTGACATACTATGCATGCTGCCAAGACTTTTTTTTGGCCTAGAATTGGATGTGGTCTGTTGGGAGACTTGGGAATGATTTATAATGGGTTTACCTGGGAGTTACAAGGGATTTTATGAGATAACTTAATTGTTAAGAATTTTGGTTAGCAAGGGACACTAGAGGACTGTTATGTCTATCTTGCATAAGAAAGTGTGCATAACTGGACAGTGCTTGCCGCCCTATAATAATTATCAATTTATAGGTTATCTTCACTAGGATAAATTACTCTGTTAAGGTCCTTTTTTATTTTTATTACTTTTATTTTTGGACGCTGACAAATATTTTTTCAAGCGTTGTTGTGACCAATTTAGACGCTGACATGGCTTTGGCAAACGTTGACAAGAATATAGCCGTTGGGCGTTGATGGGTTCTTTTTAACCGTTGACACTCATTGGGACCTACCCAGTTGTTATTTTTGACGAATTTTGGGGCCGTAATATTGGGAGTAGATAACTTTTAATTAATTCACAAGATAACTTATTTTCTTTTCAATATTTTCATCATTATATTTTGAAAATACTTGCCTTATTTTTGACCAATCACATGTGCCTATCTCTCCTATATATTTGGCTCCTTTTTTTAAACAGGGTACATATTCTTTTCTAACACTTTTTCTCCTAAAATTCATCTTTCGTCAATAATTCACAAACAGCTTTCTTCAACAATGGCACTAAAGTTTAAACCAAGTGATTTGGTATTGGGATTCAGAAGTCAGCACAACATGGTTGCTTATTTGGAGGCTGATGATACTTTGTTTCCACAATACACTCAGATGGTGGCATATTTGAATGCATCTCCTCTTAGGTATGCTCTTTCTCATGCTCCTCTCATCCTTGTCACTCATATTAAACAGTTTTGGAACACCGTTAGTTCCTCAACAATTAATAATGTGACTACATTAACAGCTATTGTTCATAGGCGTACTTGGGTGGTTACTGAAGCCTTAGTTCGCCAGGCTTTGCATCTTAATGATGCAGATGGTATAACCACTCTCCCCATTAATGAAATAGAACAAGGACTTCAGGCTTTGGGGTATCCTATCCCTGATGAGGGTACTTTAAAAAAATATCATATACAAGAGTTTCCCCCAGCCTGGAAGTACCTCATACATGTCATCCTTCAATGTTTGAGTCCCAAATGTACTACACATAATGAAATTAACAGATCCATTGCTAGTACAATTGTGTGCATTAAAAATGGGAAAAAGTATAATTTTTCAAAATTAATTTTTGATGGCATGTGTAAAAACAAAGGGAGTAAGATGACTTTGGCTTATCCCAGATTTTTGCAAATGGTTTTTGACATGCAAAATTACTGCACAAGGGATCATGATGATTTTTATGAGATCCCTTTGCAAAAGAAAGCTATTTTTAGTAAGATGAACTCACCCCCTCACCGTGAATTACCCCTTACCCAAGCTATGCTTGCTGTTATTGCAGCACAACCCCAACCAGACCCACAACCACAACTTGACCCAATACCAGAACCTTTGCCTTTACCTCAACACATGGAAATTGACCAAGAATCCTTCAACGGTGACATGTTAAATGTTGGCGTTGACACAAGTAATCCAAATGTTGACACCTTTCCTTCACAGACCCAAACACCCCTTAACCTTCAAACTACCACCTAATCCACATCATCTTCTACACCCCCTGAATATAGGTTGATTAAACGCCCAAGGACTACTGGAGTGTTCTCCTCTAGTAGTCCTAGCCATGTTGCAGAGAGAACCACCACCACAAGTGTGGTTGGTGCTATGGATGAGGCGGGGACTATTCGTACTCGCTTAGATGCAGGCCAAGACAGTCCTAAAATCTTTAATACCTCATCCATGCCCCATGACTCTACTTTTGGAGGTCAAATACCCATTCTAGAGGAGGGCAGATTGGAACCATACACATTGATGGAATTGACGGCTGTCTGCATTAGCTTGCAAAAGTAAAATGCAGACCTGGTACAAACAGTCAGTACACAAGGCCTTGAACTCAAGCAATTGAGGGAGAGGATTGTCATTTTGGAGGATGCTAACACTAGGCATGGGATGGAGGAATCTTCCAAAGAGGAGGATGAACAGCTCCATGTGAGTTACAAAGGCTCACATGATGGAGAATCTTTGGGTGTTGCGGAAGCCCCCACTGAATTGAAGAAGCAACTAGGTTTTGATACATCTCTGGTTACTCCTACAAATTTGAACTTGTCTTTTACAGCTATGTTGGAGCAGTTTACAAGAGGCGCTGAGACAAGTAAGGTGAGAGTTGACAAGCAAAATTTGAACGCTGACACATCAAGCGCTGACAAGAGTAAGTTGGGCGCTGACACACAGAATTTGAGCGTTGACAGACCTGCAGATATTGTTGATGTATTCTAGTCATCAGCTATCATCAAAGAAGTGTCTTCACAGGTACCATCATCATCTTTACCCATCATTGATCCATTAGATAAGGGTAAAGGAATCATGGTAGAAGTAGAAGTTCCAAAGGATGCAGCACAAGTAGAGTTTGATTCAAGGTTGACTGCACAACTTGTGGAACAAGAAATAAAGAAGGTTGGTGAATCACCATTTGTTGTCACTTCTGAGGAACAAGAAGGAAGTGATGAAGGGAGTTCAGATTCAAGTGTGATGATAATTGAACAACCAGAAATACTTGAATATGGTGATGACTTGGCAAGAGAGAAGCTTAGAGAGTTAAAGTTGCAAGTAGACTTTGATATGCCAGAAGTTGTTCAGATGTACCATGCTTGGGAGAATAGGATTATGGAGAATCCAGATTTGACAATTTAAGACCAAATTTGGGGATTGGAGATTCTTCTAAGAGTTCAAAGAGACTGCAAGGTAATTCTGAAGCATAAGGCTAGCAATGTTTTCTCACTGCTGAAGAGGGATAGAAGGGAGCTTTATTACATGTTACTCAGATGTCATGGAACTGGATGGACCTTCAAGAAATTGCAGGGATTATGCTTTGAAGAATTGGAGTACAAGGCTTATCCCATTTGGGCAAGAGTGCAGGAAATGAATACTCTTATACTTCTTTCAGATGAATGGAAAGAAGAACTTGCAGAAGAGATGGAGATTCAAAAGGCAATGATTGTTCCAAGGCCTTTGAAGAAGGGAGTTCCACTTAAGTTCCCTAAAGGTATAAACAAAGTGAATCCCAGTGAAGCTGTTCTTAGAAGGAGCATTAAGCTCTCACCCATGGATGCTTCAGATATGGTACAAGTGTTACCTCTTGATGCAAGAAACCCTATTATTAGCTATGAAGAGGATGCAAGTGGGTTTTGGAAGATTGGTAGATATGGGAAAGAGGTACACACATTTACTACTCTTATGTCTCTCTTTGCAATTATGGATAGGGAAGACTTGGCAGACCTTTGGAGGTTGCTAATGGCCAAGTATGAGACTGAAGCACCTACTTCAGTCAATGGAATACAGCTTTGGTCAACAATTTAAGAGAATGTGTGCACCAGAGGAAGAAGACCATGTTCGGAAGGATCTTGAGGATGATATCAGTGGACTTCAATGGCGTTTGTATTCAGCTGCTGGTGTGTATTATTTGAGTTCTACAAAGTTTGCTGAGTATCTTCTTGTAGATGCTGAGTATCCCATGTCCAAAGAAGTTTTGGACAAGATGAAGACAACACAGCTGGAAATTGACTATTCAAGTGACGTGGCCAAAGATTTGATTAGGCATGTTTATTACCAATATGATAAGATTTGTAAGATTCCTCCTAGTTCTTAATTTTTATTCAGAAACTTGATTACTAGAGTAGATATCAAGTTTAGGGGAGGATTGTTGGGAATAAAATGTAGCCAGTACACTTGAACGCTGACAAGAAGAAAACAAGCGTTGACAAGAAGAAAACAAGCGTTGACAGATCAAACGCTGACAAGAAGAAGTCAAGCATTGATAGGTTGAAGTCAAGCACTGATAGAAAGATATGGTCTACGCGTATTATGTTTCTAGTTTGTTTCTAGTAAAGATAGGATCAACAATGTATTTTCTATATTTATCTTTACCTATAATAGCTGATACGTAGACTCTCTTACAAGGCTTCTTATGTCTATAAAAGAAGACCTTTAGGTTATGTTTCATATAAGTTTTTCATACGTTTAACACTTTCATTGTAAGCAAGTTTGTTATTATCAATCAAGTGAAATTTTGTTTTACAATTGTTTGTGTGTTCTTGTTTAAGTATTAATTCCGCATAATACTTAAATTGTTTTATACACAACAAAGTTTCTCTACGTGCTTAACTTGATTTAATCTCGTTTACACAAGCTAAATCGATCTAAGTTTGGGATCAACAAGTAAAATATCTTGGATATAACTTGTTTAGTGTGTCACAAGTTTGGGACAACAAAAATAAAGTTCTCTTTACTAACACGGAATGTTTGGTGTTAAGTAAAGATTTTGAAATACATGTTGATAAAGTTCATTGTATTTAGAACCCCTAGACATAAAGTTATCTATAATATTAAACCAAATGGGATTAAAATGAAAAATAACTTGTCTTGTCTTTATGCTAAGGCTTCAGCAGATGAAAGTAGTTTGTGGCACATAAGGTTAGAGAATATAAATTTTAAGAACATTAGTATACTTGTGAGACATGATCTTGTTAGAGGATTGCCCACAAAGGCATTCCACAATGATCATAATTGGGTTGCATGTCTTAAAGGCAAACAGCATAAGGCCTTACTTAAGTCTAAAAGTGTTTCTTCTAGTTCCAAACCACTTCACTTACTTCACATGGACTTGTTTGGACCGAATAATATTGAGAGACTTAATGGTAAATCTTTTTGCTTTTTTATTACTGATGATCATTCTAGGTTTATGATATGAGCTTAAACTCATATCCTTTTAATAACAAATAACCCTAAAACATGAAGCAAAATACCAATTTATTTGGCAAAAACAGTGTTATGTGGTATGTTTGTGTTTGTGTGCACTTGTGTAGGTATAAAGATACATTTTCAAGCAAACAAGGAAAAATCAAGCTCAAATGGATGAAAAAGACAAAAGAGGATCAAAAGTGACAAGACTTTGAAGTATAAGGACCTATCTTGACAAGTTATGAAAGTTGAAGGACTAATAGTGCAAATAATGTAAAGTCAAGATTGAAGTCAAACTTGGTCAACTCTCAAGTCAACTCAGTCAAAGGACCATTTTGTGCAAGTTATGGAAGTTGAAGGACCAAATATGTCAAAGGAATGAAGCTACAAGCTCAAATTTACATTCTGCCAAGTTAAGGGGCTTATTCTGCCAAGATTGGAAAGTTATTTGAGTTTGATCCATGAGATAACTAGTTCAACCAATGGGAGAAGAGAGAATAAGTCGCACGGATTGCCACTTCATCACAATAAATGCCCACTACCGCCGCCTCACATTTATTACCAAATCCAAACAGTTTGATCCGTGTGACTAATTTTAAACCAATCAGAATTCAACACGTGTCATCTTCTTCAAAGAAAAATTTTCCAGAATCGCGTTTGAGATAGAAGCCATTTCATGGAAAGGTTTAAACACCAAAGTTGATCAATTTGGAGAGACGAACTCAATGGTGCAACTCAATTAACATTTCATCCATCCAATCAAGAAATCCCAATTCCTTGTTCATATCTTCAAAGTGCAATTTGCAGAATTAAACACGTGGCAAGATAGGATTGGTTCTGACATGTCACCAACTCCAACAAACTCTCCCTTCATGCCTATAAATAGCTAGATTGTACTTCATTTTCAGTGGTAGCTTAAATTTGTAAAAACACCTAGTTAAACTTTTCCTTTCCTTTTTCCCTCATTCTTACCCTAACTACTCAAGAGTCTGACAAACTCTTGAGTCAGTTAGTTAGTTACTACCTTTGTAACAGCTTTGTAACCGTTTTTCAGTAATAAAATTCAAATTCATTTTTTCCCGCCAAATCTGTTCTTCTCATCCCAGTTCAAATCTTGCTGAATTTGGATATTGTTGTTGCTGCTGAGTGTTTATTATGATCAATCATTGATCATAACTGACATTTGTGAAGTTTGCTAGCTTGTTGATCACAATTCAGTCATTGCATAGTTCTAATGGAGTTTTCAAGCAGATTGATGGATTCTAGTTGATTTGTTGATTGATTCTTGTTGATTTCTAGTGATAGGTGGTGGTTATCACTAGGGCAAGAGAGCTCAGCGCTCCTCTTCTTCTCAAAGGATATCTACAATAGGTTTTAAGCTACTTGATTTTTGTTCCACTTAACAGTCAAATGCCATGCTCCATTTTCCTAGTTTAATCTGATGGCTGCATGATATACTTGTTAGTAGTTGCTGTTTGATTGAATTTTGTGTGATTGTAGTTTAGTTACTGCTTACTTGTGTGCTGGTTTGAACAATTTGTAGTTTTCTGCATTTGTTTAGTACTTTTCAGCTTTATAGCTTAATTGGAGTCTTAGTTGTGAAAATTGATTGCTTTTAGTTCTAAAATCTTTCATTGTGATCACCAAGTCTGTTTTGCTATAACTTTTCTTTCAGAATTGATTAGAGCTTATTAAGTCTTTGTTAAAGTTGTAAAAGAATCAGTTAAGGAGTGTTTGGGAATAGCTCAAAAGTAGATTTCAAGCATTAAGAATTGGAATTTTAGAGTTCATTTGCAGTCCTTGAGTGATAACAAGTTGTTTTAAGCCTTTTACAAGTCAAATTCAAAGTCAAACAGGCAAATGGCTTCAAAAATGTTTGGGTCAGCTTTCATTCAGCTTTGGATTTAAAAACTTGCCAATTTCAATTGCTTAGTTCTCATTCATAATTTGATGAAATTCCACCAAATTTGCTTTCAGTCCTAGCTTATATCATATAGTTTTAGATTCCAAAAGGAATTTCTACAGTATTAGTTAATAAGCTGGGAAATAGCTTTTTGGTCCAAGCTGAGCAAAGCTCATTCTCTGTGAAGAAGCATGTTACTGTTTTCCTAGATCTTCAAATCTACTTCACAAATCTTGTGATTTTCTTTCATAAAATCATTTAGTAAGTGTCCCTAGTTAATTTCTGAAAGTTTGAGCTTTTTGCAAATTCTGGTCAACGCTTGGTCAACATAAGCTCTTTTTAGCTTAATTCAGTTTAAGAGCTTATTTCTGGATGAAATTTGTTCTGGTTTGATTTCCCAATCTTTAAATCAGTTGCTTAATCAGTTTCAAGAGAAAAATCCAGTTGTGGTTGATTAGATTTGGCTAGAGCTTATTTTGAGCTTATTAATAAGCACTCATTTGCTTATTTCGGATCTTTAGCCAAATTCCTTGAACACACGTAGCTTATTTTGAATTTGAAACGTTTTGCAAGTTGTTTCATTGAATTTGGTTGAGTAATAAGCTTAAACGAGCTTATTTTCTTTTGTGTCCCGTTTTTGCTTAAAATCTTTCCAAAATTGCACTTTGGTCCTTTCATTTCTATCAGTGTTTAATTTTTGGCTAATCTTCCAAGAATTTAGGGTTTGCATTGTTTAGGTCCCTGGAATTTGGAAGTTGTTTAAATTCAGTTAGTAGTTTGTTGGTTTGTTACATTTTTGGCAAGGTTGTTATAGTTGTTACATTTTTAATCCTTTTAGTTAACAGATTTACATTTTTAGTCCCTATAATTGTTAGAGTTTACATTTCAAGCATTTACTTTTCATAGAATTTACAATTTCAGTCCCTTTAGTTTCAAATTTTGCATTTTAATTTTTTTTACTTGAATAAAAACGTGGTATTTGCAATTTGTTTTACATATACGTAGGTAATATTTTTCCGTTTTGCAAGCTTTTGTTGAATTAGCAATAGATTACCAAGCAAGCTTAACAACCAAGAACAATTAAAAACCCGATATTGGTTGGACTTTCTATTGGTTAAGAATCGAGAGAAAACGAACTGCATTATACTACATTTCAAATGGCGCCGCTGCCGGTTCTTTGACTACACGAGAGACTATTGATTGACGGTTTTCATTGGCTTTTGGGATCCGTTCACTTTGTGAACGTTATTTTTACGTATCATAAATCAAAAACAAATAAAAAAAAAATCAAAAATATAAAAATATATAAAAACTAAAAAATTAACAAAACAATTCTTTTCCTAAAGAATTGAACAAAAAAATTAAAAAATCCAAAAAGCAATCTTTTTCCTAAAAGATTGCAACCAAAAATATATATTATTGGATTCTCTCGGTTTTTATGTACATATAGTATTTTCCTTTAAAAAACTCATAAATAAAAAAATATTTTCCATATATTATTATAAGTAAATACGTATACGTATAAGAACAATCAATCTACATATCTTCCATAAGTATTGCCGAGGCAATACACCGTGTTGAGGGGCGCTCCGGTCCTTGACACGTGTATCGATCAAACAAAATAAAGCAAGAATAGATAAATACTCTCAATAAGCAACAATTCGAAGAATACGAACATTTAAGTGAATAGAAAGGCGATGTGCTATAAAATGCCATCTAAGGGTCAATAGGTACTTAAGTGCTTCGCGCCACCTAACCCCCCGTTCACTTGGGAGTATTCTAAGAAGGAAGGCTTCATTGAGGGTCTTGCACCCAAAGTAGTAAATACATATATTGTTATTTTCTTGTGGATATTTAATATTGAAACTCGAAGAGGATAATCCATTTCTCTTCAAAGTCACACGAGAGCTTCTCTCTCATTCCTCGTATTGAGTTGCATGCTCACTCGCGGGTGTGCACAAATACCGATTGGTGTACAACCTCTTCCTCCGAAAAGGAAGAAAAAGAGAAAGAGTAAGACCACCACCGTCCACCAAGCCGATCACGAGAATCGTGCTTTGTCATCACCACAAGAAGCCATGGCTATTGATAATCGTACTTTGTATGAACGTATGCAATCCAAAATTCATGGATATTCTAGTGCCATTAAGATTCCCGACTTTCCCGCTAACACATTTGAGCTACATACATCTATGATCAATATGGTTGCTTTATCACCTTTCTTGGGAAAACAAAATGAGGATCCTCATGCTCACCTTAAGAGATTCCTTTCACTTTGCAATACCATTAAGCATAATGGGGTTCCACATGAGGTCATTAGGTTGATGTTAGTGTCATTTTCCTTAGAGGGGAGTGCTAAGCATTGGTTAGACACCCAACCACCCGATAGTATCACCACATGGGAGGGTTTTACCACTAAGTTTTTGAACAAGTTCTTTCCTCCACAAAAGACTATGGCTTTGAGGAATTTAATTATGGGCTTTCAACAAAAACCTAGTCAATCCTTTAGTGATGCTTGGGAAGAGTATAGTGAGTTGTTGAGGCGATGCCCTAATCATGGATTGGATCAAGTTCACCAAATAAGTTCCTTTTATGATGGCCTTAAACCTCACCACCAAGATTCACTTAATGCTTCCGCGGGAGGAAATATTCTTCTTAAGACCTACCAAGAGGCTTTGGACATCATTGAGACTAAGGCAATGGTTCAAACAAACAATCCATTTGAAGAAAAGGTTCATGTTATCCAAAATAATTCTCAAATCCCTTATGACAACCAACTCCTCAAGTTTCAAGAAGCGATTTTTCAAAGGATGGATAGAGATAGTGAAAGGAATTTGCAAAGACAACAAGAAATGTTTCAAAATTTTAAGAGCATGACATTGAACAATTCCTCGAATAATGTGAATGCCATCACCATTTCTTGTGTTACTTGTGGAGGTCCCCATTCTTATGAACAATGTGATAAGGTGCAAGGGTATCAAGGGGAATGCTATGCTTACCAAGAGGAACATCGTGAACACTTCAAACCTAATATCAATCCAAATAACCTTTCTTACAAATCCCAAAATTACCTTACTCCACCCGGATTCCCACCCCAACCACCCACCGAAATTCCACAAAATCCTCCTCAAATTTTAGCAAGGAATCAAGGGCAAAGACCACCATACCAAGGAAATAACTACAAGGCATCCAATCAATTTCAACCTCAAGCAAATACCTTTTATCCACCACAACAAGGATTTAATCAACCACTTCCATTTATTCCCAATCAAGCATATGCTCCAATACCAAATCAAGCGTACCCTCAAAATCCAAATCAAGGATATGGGATGCAAGAGACTCAAGAGTATGTTGACAAGAAAATGCGTGAAATTGAGAAGAGAATGCATGACCAACTGAAACGTACAATGGAGGAACAAATCAATAGGGTTTTAGTGGCGGTAACTCAAAGACCACAAGGGGCTTTACCTTCTAACACACAAACAAACCCTAGGGCCAATGTCAATGCTATTACAACAAGGAGTGGAACAACAACAAAGGATCCTTCACCTCCTAAACCTACTCTTGTTCAACCCACTTGTGCTCCTGCTTGTGACAAGCCTTCTACTTCTACTCCACCTTCTCAAAATGCTCCTATTCACTCAAACACACCTTCTCAACCACCTCATACTTCTCCTTTACCTTCCACACTTCCCAATGAAGAAGCTAACAAAGACAAATCTTCCACCACAACACCTATTCCACCTACACCAAAACCTACTCTTCCATACCCTTCAAGGTTGAAAAAGGACAAGTTAAAGAACAAAGATGACATCCAAGTTTCCAATTTCTTAAGGATGTTCAAGCAACTCAACATCAACATATCCTTTGCGGAAGCTCTTGCTTATATGCCAAAGTTTGCTAAGATGTTCAAGGATTTGCTCTCAAACAAAGAAAAATTGGTTGATTTGCCCAACACATCACTTAATGAAAATTGTTCCGCGGTGTTACTTAAAACCTTACCAACAAAACTTGGAGATCCGGGGCGCTTCTTGATACCTTGTAATTTTCCCGGTGTTGAAAATTGCATGGCTTTGGCGGATTTAGGGGCGAACATAAATCTCATGCCTTTATCGGTTTGGAAACAACTATCTCTTCCCGAGCTCACTCCCACTAGGATGACTCTTGAACTAGCCAACCGAACCATAGCTCACCCCGTAGGTATAGCGGAAGATGTGTTTGTAGGTGTGGATAAGTTTACCTTTCCGACCGACTTTGTAGTGGTCGATTATGACATGGATCCTAGATTGCCTTTGATTGTTGGTAGACCGTTTTTGAGAACGGGTCGTACCTTGATAGATGTGGCGGAAGGAGAATTAATTATGAGAGTAGAAGATGAGAGAGTGGTGTTTAAGTTAGGCAAAGTTTGTGATAGAAACGAGGTTAAGGAGTCTAGACCTTGTGAGACTATTAACATTGTGGATGTGCTAGATGAAGTGTGTAATGAACACTTTCATGATGCTTGCAAGAATGCTAGTGATGAGATACCCCATGTTGAAACCGTGGCCTCAATTGCTCCCTCTTTAACACCTTTTGGAGAGAGTGATTTCCTCTTGGAGGAATTTGAGTCTAACTTTCTTGGTGATGATGATTCTCCCATTAATTGGGAAGAAGATATTCTTACAATCCAAAAGTTGCTCAATGAGGACCCTATTCCTTCTCCTATTCCACAAGAGATTACCATTGAGGAACCTTCCATAGTAAAACCTTCCATAGAGAGTCCACCTCCCATTGAACTTAAGGAACTTCCATCCCATTTGGAATATGCTTTCTTAGAAGGAAAAGACCAATTACCGGTGATTATTGCTAAAGAATTGAAAGAGGATGAGAAAGAGAAACTTATTGAAGTCCTTAAGAAACACAAGAAAGCCTTAGCATGGAAAATATCCGACATAAGGGGAATTGATCCACATTTTTGTACTCACAAAATACTTATGGAGGATGACTATAAACCCGCCATTCAAAACCAAAGGAGAGTTAACCCAAAAATCCATGAGGTTATTAAGAAGGAAGTGATTAAACTCTTAGATGCGGGTATGATTTACCCCATTTCCGACTCTCCATGGGTTAGCCCGGTTCATTGTGTTCCAAAGAAGGGTGGAATCACCGTGGTGCCTAATGAGAATAATGAGCTTCTTCCCATGAGACTTGTGACCGGTTGGAGAGTTTGCATTGATTATAGAAAACTCAATGAGGCAACTAGGAAAGACCATTTCCAGCTTCCCTTTATGGATCAAATGCTTGAACGCTTAGCAGGAAATGAGTACTATTGTTTTCTTGATGGCTTTTCGGGTTATTTTCAAATACCCATTGACCCTAAGGATCAAGAAAAGACCACATTCACTTGTCCCTACGGTACATTTGCTTACAAGAGGATGCCTTTTGGCCTATGTAATGCACCGGGGACGTTTCAAAGGTGCATGATGGCGATTTTCCATGGCATGATAGAGCAAACCATGGAGGTTTTTATGGATGATTTTTCCGTATTTGGAAGCTCCTTTAGCTCATGTCTCACCAATCTTGAGAGAATGCTTAAGCGTTGTGAGGAAACACGTTTGGTGCTTAATTGGGAGAAATGTCACTTTATGGTGAAAGAGGGGATTGTTTTAGGACACAAGATATCCAATAACGGATTAGAAGTTGATCGAGCCAAAATTGATGTGATTGCTAAGCTTCCCCCACCCACTTCGGTTAAAGGTGTGAGGAGTTTCTTAGGTCATGCGGGATTTTATAGGCGCTTTATACAAGATTTTTCTAAGATAGCTAGACCGATGACTCATCTCTTGGAGAAAGAGGCTCCTTTCATCTTTGACCAAGCTTGTTTAGACTCTTTTGAGACCCTTAAGGAAAAATTAACTAAGGCTCCCGTTTTGGTTTCTCCAAATTGGGATTTACCTTTTGAGCTTATGTGTGACGCTAGTGATTATGCGGTGGGGGCCGTCTTAGGACAAAGAGTTAATAAGCATTTTCAACCTATACACTATGCGAGTAAAACCATGACCGGTGCACAACTTCATTACACTACCACGAAAAAAGAGTTGCTTGCTATAGTATATGCTTTTGAGAAGTTTAGACCATATCTTGTGCTTTCCAAGACCATAGTGTATACGGATCACTCCGCTCTCAAGTATCTTATGACAAAACAAGATGCTAAGCCTAGGCTTTTGAGATGGGTTTTGTTGCTTCAAGAGTTTAAGATAGAGATTCGTGATAAGAAAGGGGCCGAGAATTTAGCGGCGGATCATTTGAGTAGACTTGAGCATCCTTTTCAAGGAGATTTCCCACATCAAGAAATCAATGAATCCTTTCCACTAGAGGAGCTCATGTCTATCTCTTCCCAAGAGGATGCCACACCTTGGTTTGCGGATATAGCAAACTATCTTGTGGGTAATGTGCTTATTGAGGGTCTTACTTATCAACAAAAGAAAAAGTTTCTTAAGGAAGTTAAGTATTACTTTTGGGATGATCCATATCTTTTTAGGCAATGTGCGGACCAAATCATTAGACGGTGTGTAGATGGGCCCGAGGCATTTAAAATCTTAGAGGCATGTCATAAAGGACCTACGGGTGGACATTTTGGGCCTAACTACACCGCCAAGAAAGTCTTTGATTCGGGTTACTATTGGCCTTCCATTTACAAGGATGCCCAAGAGATGGTGAAATTTTGTGATGTTTGTCAAAGACAAGGAAAAATTACACAACGTGATGAGATGCCACAAAATTTTATCCAAGAGTGTGAGATATTTGATGTATGGGGAATAGATTTCTTGGGACCTTTTCCATCTTCTAAGGGAAACAAGTATATACTTGTGGCGGTGGATTATGTGTCCAAGTGGGTGGAGGCTAAAGCCTTACCTACTAATGATGCTAGAGTGGTTGTAAAGTTCTTGAAACAATTGTTTGCTAGATTTGGTGTACCTCGGGCCATCATAAGTGATCGTGGTACGCACTTTTGTAATGATCAATTCACGAGAGTTATGAAGAAATATGGAGTGAATCATAGACTTTCTACCGCGTATCACCCTCAAACAAATGGTCAAACAGAGGTCACAAATCGTGGTTTAAAGAGAATTTTAGAGAGAACGGTGGGAGAGCATAGAGCTTCTTGGTCGGATAAGCTCGATGATGCTTTGTGGGCGTTTAGGACGGCTTTTAAAACACCAATTGGTTGTACGCCTTATAGGCTTGTCTATGGAAAAGCGTGCCACCTCCCATTTGAGTTAGAACATAAGGCATCTTGGGCTCTCAAGTGGGATAACTTTGATTTAAACCAAGCCGGTTCACATAGGAAAGATCAAATCAATGAGATGGATGAGTTGAGAGCCAATGCCTATGAGAATTCTTTGCTTTACAAGGAAAAGACTAAGAAATTGCATGATGCTAAGAGCAAGAATCGTGAGTTCAAAGTTGGAGAGCCGGTTCTCCTCTTTAACTCAAGATTGAAGCTCTTTGCGGGCAAGCTTAAGTCGAGATGGTCCGGTCCATTCACTATTGCTCAAGTGTTTCCATATGGAACTCTTGAGTTGTCCCAACCCGATGGTCCAAATTTTAAAGTAAATGGTCACCGTGTTAAACATTACTTTGGGGAGGACATTTCCGTTGAAATGGTCCAAGAGGTCCCCATTTTCCCCATAAATTAATTCATTGAGGGACGAGTCGAGCTAGAGACTCATTAACTCAAGCATCGTATAACTAGGTTTAGAGTGTTGTAGGTTAGAAATAAAGGCATAGACTTGGAGATAAGTGTAGGGGAGACCTTCTTTTGTCTTCTTACTTGTTTGTAGGGTTGCTCACTCATCTCATGCTTTGGAGCTTATGGAGGAGGCCCTTGTATCCGGTTCACTTCGTTACTTTAGTGAATTTTCATTGCCACTTTGTGCTTAAACATGATTTCACTAATAGTTGACTTTCCTTAACTTGGGTTAAGCAAAGTCTATTCATTGTCATAAGTGTATGGGAAGTTTTTATACTTCCATGCTCTTAAACATTGAGGACAATGTTTAGCTTAAGTGTAGGGGGGTCTTCTATCGAAGTGACCTTACCTAGAACTTGTCATTGTCTTGCATGATAACATGATAAAAATGAATTTTCAACATTTTTCAAATTTTTGATCTACTTTGGCCAACAAAAATATGCATTCATAATTTTTGCATCAATCATTTTTGTATAACACATTTGCATTGTATATATTTCTTCTTTTAATTTCCATCAAAAATATATAAAAAGAAAAAATCTAATAAAACATGGTTTTAACAAGTTTAGACTTCTTTGACATATTAGGCCCGCCATGGATATTTTGACTCAACCCGAGTTTGTTTATTTTAGCATTCTCTAGCTAGTATCCTTAACCATGTAGTCCTTCATTGGTCTATTAGGCTAAGCATCCACCAATTTCATTATTTGAAATTTTAAATTTGTGGAGAATGGGAAATGATAGAGTTGAAGCAAGTGTAAAAGGGCTAGATAGACTTCATGGCAATTACTTGTGGCTAAACCCTTCTCTTCTTTATCTCTACTTTCTTCGCATGTATATAATTGTTAATAAATAATCAAGTACGGTTTTAATTGTTTTGTAATCTCTTATGCATTTTTGGCTAATCATTTATGGTTGATATGAGTACGTCTTAAGATTCTAAGTTAGCACGTTTTATGTGTACTAGACTTATGTCATGCTCCATATTTAGCGGGTGTTTTTCCTTTTCTTCTTTTCAAATTTCTTTGTGAGGAATAAAGAAAAATAAGAGCGGCTTATGAAAAAAAATGAGTAGCTAGAAAAAAAAAAGAAAAAGAAAAAAAAATTAAAAAAAAAATTAAAAAAAAATTAAAAAAAATAATGCAAGACTCCCAAGAGGGGCAGTGTGGTGTTAATTATAGTGACTATTGAGTTCCAATATTACCTTGACGGGTTGCGGGGATTCAATAGATTGCTCCAATCCAATATTACCTTGACGGGTTGCGGGGTTGAAGATCCAAAATCTCAAAAAGATGCGGATGTAAATTATTGCGTGAGTTTTATTTTTCTTTCCTTAGCGAGTGTGTAGCTACTTATGAAAGCATGACATGAGGATTTTACACATAAGGCGAATGACTTATTACTCTTAATACGGACTTATATTAATTGTGAGCGGTTTTTCAAGTAATGGATGAGAAGATTACTTAGGATTAAAACCGTGCTTCCTTATTTTTGGATTTTACACTTCTTATACTTCACACTTGAATAATGACAAATTTGCCCACAAGCAATTTGCTCAATTAATAACCGGTTCCACATTTAATTGTCATGAATAAGTTGATGCACTTTTTACTTGTGAATGCAATGATTCCATTTATAAGTTTGGTATGAGGAAAGTGAAACTTGAGGGTGATAAATGTCCATGGTACCCAAGCCCTAATCCAAGTCATTGAATTCTTTATGAGTTATTTCCATCAAAACCATTTCAAGAAAAATCAAAAAGATATAGATAGAATTGTATTTTGATTCATTGCATCATTAAAAGTCAAAAATCATGCATCATTTAGTTTAGAGTAGCATAAATGCATCTCATATGGCCAAGGTGGATTAATTATGAGGGAAATGTAAAATTTTGAGCCTTAAAATATAATATTGCATGAGGACATGACATTGTTCAAGTATAGGGGAATTTGATATGAGCTTAAACTCATATCCTTTTAATAACAAATAACCCTAAAACATGAAGCAAAATACCAATTTATTTGGCAAAAACAGTGTTATGTGGTATGTTTGTGTTTGTGTGCACTTGTGTAGGTATAAAGATACATTTTCAAGCAAACAAGGAAAAATCAAGCTCAAATGTATGAAAAAGACAAAAGAGGATCAAAAGTGACAAGACTTTGAAGTATAAGGACCTATCTTGACAAGTTATGAAAGTTGAAGGACTAATAGTGCAAATAATGTAAAGTCAAGATTCAAGTCAACCTTGGTCAACTCTCAAGTCAACTCAGTCAAAGGACCATTTTGTGCAAGTTATGGAAGTTGAAGGACCAAATATGTCAAAGGAATGAAGCTACAAGCTCAAATTTACATTCTGCTAAGTTAAGGGGCTTATTCTGCCAAGATTGGAAAGTTATTTGAGTTTGATCCATGAGATAACTAGTTCAACCAATGGGAGAAGAGAGAATAAGTCAAACGGATTGCCACTTCATCACAATAAATGCCCACTACCGCCGCCTCACATTTATTACCAAATCCAAATAGTTTGATCCGTGTGACTAATTTTAAACCAATCAGAATTCAACACGTGTCATCTTCTTCAAAGAAAAATTTTCCAGAATCGCGTTTGAGATAGAAGCCATTTCATTGAAAGGTTTAAACACCAAAGTTGATCAATTTGGAGAGACGAACTCAATGGTGCAACTCAATTAACATTTCATCCATCCAATCAAGAAACCCCAATTCCTTGTTCATATCTTCAAAGTGCAATTTGCAGAATTAAACACGTGGCAAGATGGGATTTGTTCTGACACGTCACCAAGTCCAACAAACTCTCCCTTCATGCCTATAAATAGCTAGATTGTACTTCATTTTCAGTGGTAGCTTAAATTTGTAAAAACACCTAGTTAAACTTTTCCTTTCCTTTTTCCCTCATTCTTACCCTAACTACTCAAGAGTCTGACAAACTCTTGAGTCAGTTAGTTAGTTACTACCTTTGTAACAGCTTTGTAACCGTTTTTCAGTAATAAAATTCAAATTCATTTTTTCCCGCCAAATCTGTTCTTCTCATCCCAGTTCAATTCTTGCTGAATTTGGATATTGTTGTTGCTGCTGAGTGTTTGTTATGATCAATCATTGATCATAACTGACATTTGTGAAGTTTGCTAGCTTGTTGATCACAATTCAGTCATTGCATAGTTCTAATGGAGTTTTCAAGCAGATTGATGGATTCTAGTTGATTTGTTGATTGATTCTTGTTGATTTCTAGTGATAGGTGGTGGTTATCACTAGGGCAAGAGAGCTCAGCGCTCCTCTTCTTCTCAAAGGATATCTACAATAGGTTTTAAGCTACTTGATTTTTGTTCCACTTAACAGTCAAATGCCATGCTCCATTTTCCTAGTTTAATCTGATGGCTGCATGATATACTTGTTAGTAGTTGCTGTTTGATTGAATTTTGTGTGATTGTAGTTTAGTTACTGCTTACTTGTGTGCTGGTTTGAACAATTTGTAGTTTTCGGCATTTGTTTAGTACTTTTCAGCTTTATAGCTTAATTGGAGTCTTAGTTGTGAAAATTGATTGCTTTTAGTTCTAAAATCTTTCATTGTGATCACCAAGTCTGTTTTGCTATAACTTTTCTTTCAGAATTGATTAGAGCTTATTAAGTCTTTGTTAAAGTTGTAAAAGAATCAGTTAAGGAGTGTTTGGGAATAGCTCAAAAGTAGATTTCAAGCATTAAGAATTGGAATTTTAGAGTTCATTTGCAGTCCTTGAGTGATAACAAGTTGTTTTAAGCCTTTTACAAGTCAAATTCAAAGTCAAACAGGCAAATGGCTTCAAAAATGTTTGGGTCAGCTTTCATTCAGCTTTGGATTTAAAAACTTGCCAATTTCAATTGCTTAGTTCTCATTCATAATTTGATGAAATTCCACCAAATTTGCTTTCAGTCCTAGCTTATATCATATAGTTTTAGATTCCAAAAGGAATTTCTACAGTATTAGTTAATAAGCTGGGAAATAGCTTTTTGGTCCAAGCTGAGCAAAGCTCATTCTCTGTGAAGAAGCATGTTACTGTTTTCCTAGATCTTCAAATCTACTTCACAAATCTTGTGATTTTCTTTCATAAAATCATTTAGTAAGTGTCCCTAGTTAATTTCTGAAAGTTTGAGCTTTTTGCAAATTCTGGTCAACGCTTGGTCAACATAAGCTCTTTTTAGCTTAATTCAGTTTAAGAGCTTATTTCTGGATGAAATTTGTTCTGGTTTGATTTCCCAATCTTTAAATCAGTTGCTTAATCAGTTTCAAGAGAAGAATCCAGTTGTGGTTGATTAGATTTGGCTAGAGCTTATTTTGAGCTTATTAATAAGCACTCATTTGCTTATTTCGGATCTTTAGCTAAATTCCTTGAACACACGTAGCTTATTTTGAATTTGAAACGTTTTGCAAGTTGTTTCATTGAATTTGGTTGAGTAATAAGCTCAAACGAGCTTATTTTCTTTTGTGTCCCGTTTTTGCTTAAAATCTTTCCAAAATTTCACTTTGGTCCTTTCATTTCTATCAGTGTTTAATTTTTGGCTAATCTTCCAAGAATTTAGGGTTTGCATTGTTTAGGTCCCTGGAATTTGGAAGTTGTTTAAATTCAGTTAGTAGTTTGTTGGTTTGTTACATTTTTGGCAAGGTTGTTATAGTTGTTGCATTTTTAATCCTTTTAGTTAACATATTTACATTTTTAGTCCCTATAATTGTTAGAGTTTACATTTCAAGCATTTACTTTTCATAGAATTTACAATTTCAGTCCCTTTAGTTTCAAATTTTGCATTTTAATTTTTTTTACTTGAATAAAAACGTGGTATTTGCAATTTGTTTTACATATACTTAGGTAATATTTTTCCGTTTTGCAAGCTTTTGTTGAATTAGCAATAGATTACCAAGCAAGCTTAACAACCAAGAACAATTAAAAACCCGATATTGGTTGGACTTTCTATTGGTTAAGAATCGAGAGAAAACGAACTGCATTATACTACATTTCAGTTTACTTGGACTTTCTTTTTGGCTTAGAAAACTAACACTGCTAAAACCTTGATTAACTTCATTACAAAAATTGAAATGAAAGTAGGTTTTGAGCTTAACATTATTAGATGTGATAATGGTGGTGAGTTTAAGAATAATTTGTTAGATGCCTTCTGTTTCAAGAAAGGGATTTCTAGGGAGTTTAGCATTGCTAGAACTCCACAGCAAAATGGTGTAGCTGAAAGAAAAAATAGAACACTCATAGAAGTAGCTAGGACCATGTTAGTAGATGCTAGTTTACCCATTGCTTTTGGGGCTGAGGTTGTAAGCATAACTTGCTATGTTCAAAATAGCGACTTGATCAGTAAATCCCACAATTAAACCCCTTATGAACTATTTTGGAGTAGGAAGCCTAACATAGACTTCTTTATACCCTTTGGATGTCATGTAGTAATCATGAATACTAGTGATAACCTAGGTAAGTTTAATACAAAATGTGATGAGGGATATTTTGTGGGATACTCTATGAATAGCAAGTGTATAGGGTTTATAACAAGAAGACTAGGCTTATATAAGAAAATGTGCATGTTTACTTCTTGGAGAGTAAACCTAGTGATCCTGAGACTAGACCAAATTGGCTGTTTGATTTAGAGCCTTTTTCTAGGTCCATGAATTATATGCCTGTAACTAATCCAAAGATTTTGGAAGCACCTATTGTTGATAATGCAGGTATACAAGCCAAAGGGGTGACAGGATCAAATGCAGCTGAACCCATTCCTTCATTCAACATACTCACCATACCAATTTGGAGTGAAGATTTCATTAATGCATCTGCTGTTGCAAGAGAATAGGAAATAAAGCAACAAGTGGAGCTACAACTTGATAAAACAGTGAGTGAATCTTCATCCGCTGACAACTCCATACCAGCCGCTGACACACAAGAATCAGCCCCTGATAGCTGGCTATCAGCCTCTGACAAAAACATCCTTGAACTTGTTGATGAAGATCCCATAACCAATGAAGGTTTCAGGAGGTACAATCTTGCCACTCACAATATGTCTCATATTTCAGGCTTATATGGAAGCAATGATGATGGTGATCTTGGTAATTTGGATTCCACTGCTCAAGATAACACAATATTTAGGGGAGGAATTCTTACTTCAGTTGCTAAAAAAAAATCATACTCCTTCTGAAATCATTGGTGATATTAATACTCCAGTTCAGACTAGATGGAAAAAGAAGCACAAAGGTGGATTCATTGCTAATATTCATAAGAAGGATGATACTCCATTTGTTCAAGAATGATTGTTTGCCTATTTTCTCTCTCAATCAGAACCCAAGTAAATTTTTGATGCTCTTAAATAAGAAAGCTGGGTTGAAGCGATTCAAGATGAGCTTCATTAGTTTGGAATACAGGATGTATGGATGCTTGTAAATTGTCCCAAACATGTTAGACCTATTGGAACACGTTGGGTTCTCAAGAACAAGAAAGATGAGAGAGGCATTGTGATTAGAAACAAGGCAAGATTGGTTGTTCAGGAATATACATAGGAAGAAGGTATTGACTAGAAGTGGTTTTTGCACCTGTTGCTAGGATTAAAGCAATACAGATTTTCCTAGCCTATGATTCTTGCATGGGTTTCAAAGTCTACCAAATGGATGTGAAGAGTGCCTTCCTGTATGACAAAATAAAAGAAGAGGTTATGTGATGCAACCTACTGGTTTTGAAGATCCTAAGCATACAGACAATGTTTATAGAGTGGAAAAGGTAATGTATGGCCTTCATCAGGCCCCTAGAGCTTGGTATGGTACTATTTCCACATATTTGGTGGAAAATGGCTTTAAAAGGGGCACCATAGACCAGAGACTTTTCACCAAGAAGAATGGAAAATATTTTATTCTTGTGTAGGTCTATGTTGATGATATCATCTTTGGTTCCTCCAATCCAAAGATGAGTGAGGAGTTCTCCATGTTAATGACTAGTAAATTCCAGATGAGAGCCATGGGTGAAATGAGTATCTTCTTAGGTCTTTAAGTACAGTAGAAAGAAGATGGCATTTTTATTTCTCAAGACAAATATGCGGCTGAGATATTGAAGAAAATTGGTTTCTCAACTCATGAGAAACGTGCTAGTACACCTATGGACAGAGAACATCCTTGGGGAAAGATTGGAGATGGTAAGGAAGTTGATGTCAGACATTATAGGTCAATGATTGGATCATTAATGTATCTCACAGCATCTAGGCCAGACATCATGTTTGCTCTATGTGCATGTGCACGTCACCAGGTGACTCCCAAGGAGTGTCATCTTCGTGCTGTCAAAAGGATCTTTAGGTACCTTAGATGTTATGGTACCCTAAAGAAT
The DNA here is from genome assembly GCA_025667525.1 of Glebionis coronaria. Taxonomy (NCBI): domain Eukaryota; kingdom Viridiplantae; phylum Streptophyta; class Magnoliopsida; order Asterales; family Asteraceae; genus Glebionis; species Glebionis coronaria. The sequence goes on along the minus strand of JANFOE010001525.1, from coordinate 131,041 downwards.
CTCGATTAGAGCTTATTGGTTATTCAGACAGTGATTATGTGTGACAAGCTAACATTTTCAGGTGGTGAATTATTTTCTCGTATAATATTTTAAAACTTATTTTTGTGTTGGTTGATGAACTAACAATTTACGGATTTAAATTTGGGCTTACGTGCATGATTTAGCGTCCTTTACGACTAAACCGGAAACCTTAGGATTACGTATTTACGGTTTTGAACTCCGTTTTTGATGAGACAATTTTTATTAGATTCGTTTTGTGCCGTTGATTCATAATTTATAAAAACGTTTTTCGTAAAACGACCCGAGGGCACGCAAATCGAGGAAAGTAGAATCGAGGAATACCCGTAAATTAGCGGGATGGGAAAAACTAATTTATCCCACCCCACTAAAAGGGACGGCCCAATCTAGGACAACACATCTTTGATGTGGCACCCTTGTAAGCTATAAGCTTACACATGTAAGCTTAGCTTCATTTTGAAGCTACTCATATCCCACTAAACCACAAAACCATCTAGCTAAACCATTTCCTTCCATTCTTACATGCAAACAACTCACACATACTCTCTCCCTCTCACCCTTGCTGTCCCACAACACCATACAACACCACCATTTGATCTTTTCTAGCCACAAGATACATGTTATCTAGCCATATATGGAGAAACCTTGAAGCCTTGATTAATTGGTGGCCATTTTAACAACAAAGGAGGTGATTTGCTTGTGTCCTAGGGCTAATTTCTCAACAAACTATCTTGGTGATTGATGATCTTGGAGATATATTTGGTGTTCATCAAGTTGTTGTCTTCCAAAAACAAGATATAATCTTGGTTGGTAAAGAAGATCATCCTTTCCATTTCACTTGTTATTTTTGTAAAGATCAAATGTATTTTCTTTCTTGTTGTATATGTATATGATGAATATATGATGATAAAAATGTTGTGTGGGGATCAAGTGTTGATAAATATGCTTAAAAAGATGAATAACCATAAGAAATAAGGCTAAAATCATGCTTAAATTGTTAGCTGTATAAAAACAGTAAGTAACCAAGACTTAAACTGATAAAATTGAATGGTGGAATCCATTTACAGTAAGTATAAGATGTCATACACATGTGAGAGTTGGCCATGCAATAGAATCATCAAAATGAGTGAGATATGATCAAAACAAGATGAGTGTGCTAATCTGAATAGTCTGTTTTGTAGGGACTGTTAAGGATAGTTTAGACATAGAATGAGCAGTAGCTATAACTAAGTTAATTTTAGCACATAATATGAAGTTCATTCCATCAAAAAATGAGCTTCTATCTCATTATAGAACTCTAGATATGATAAAAATGGTGAAAATGAAACTAAAAATCAGATTTTGAAGAATTAATGTTTAATACTATTATATAAGCACTCAAATAATATAGTATAAAATGTGAAATTAAAACCCACTAACTTATAAATTTCATTTATATAAATATTTATATGGTTAAATAAATGGACACTTTATAAAAATGGTAGTTGAATAATATTTATAAGTTATAAAAACTATAAACATGATTTTTACGACTTTTTCGGCTATTACAGTAAAATTAACGTTTTTCGCCAATTAAAACTTAGATGATCAAACCCGTCTAATGTAAAGTTTTTAAAAGTCATATACTGATATATAAGTATTTAATATAAGTAAAAACTGTTAAAACCCGAACTATAGGACATACGGACATTAACGAACTAAGTTAGAATATTGGACTAATAATTTAACTAAATAAGTTAAACACTTATAAAAAGTACTTATTGGGCTTAACCTATTTGGGCCCAACATGTAAAGTATTAATACTGATAATACAAGTATAAAATGGACTAATACAAGTTAAAGAACTTATAATAAGCTTATTGGACTTAAAACATGTAAATAGGTAAAACTAGTAAACTAGTAAAAAGTTACCAATACATAAACACTAAAATGAGTAAATAAGAATGTGTAAACCCACTTGATCATCATCATATGTACAAAATCATCATATGTATATTTGTTATTTTGATAAATTTATTGGACAAAAGTCTAAGACCAATTATTATTTATATAGGTTTCCGTGACCGAAGCACGCCCGTAGCCGATAATCCGCCTTTCATTATCAACGTGAGTTCATAGCCTCACACTCTTTTAATTGTTTTATAAAATGATTTGTAAACCCGCGAGGGAGATAACATGTTAGTTTTTGATAAAAATAGAACACAAGTAGTCCCGATGGTATGCTTAATGATATGGACCCGAATGATGCTATGACCCTATAAACGAAATAAAAAGGATTATTAGTAGTTAGGTTATGTCACTCAAAGTCCCATTAGCATGAATTGTGAACTACCGGGATTTGGTAGACGCTTATGCATATGATAGTACTATTTGGGGACATCACCCCAGTTCGCGCCTTGACGGTTGATCCCCGTCGTACCACATTGATTGGTAAGCGAATTTATGTATTAGAAGATTTACATAGCGTGATTTTTGTGACGACACGCTAACTTAGATGGGAAAATTGTTTGTCGGGTTTGCGGCCCGTTGTTGTGATAGTAAGGTAACAATGTCATACGGCTAATAATAATCCAATTAAATCCTATATAATCTAAATATCCGATATGATACGATGTTAATAACGATAATAATATTACCTATAATGGTAATATTGAGGCTACGGTCTCATGGACGGTTTAAGATGTATGCTTGATTTATATATTGCCTGACTAGCAATACGAGGACTTACTTCTGATATTATACTTGTGTTCTGATTTTAACGATTGTTTTATATAACGGTTTTATTAAACTGTATGAATTCACTCGGCATTCGCTGATATGACTTTTGCATGTTTTTATCTTAGGTGCTTGAAGGTAATCCGGATGGAGATCGACTCTGATGGCCCAAATAATATTAAAAATGTTCATTCGATCTATGTTTTGTAAACTTAATGACCTGTATAATTTGGGACCTGTTGTACGCTTTAAAACTTTTTATCGAATGAATGTATTTTGAACCTTGTACAACCATTTTTATGTGTTGTCTATGATTGGAGTTATTGTGCTATTCCGTAACACTCTAAAAGACCCTTCCGTTGTACCGATACAAAATTTGAGAGTGTTACATTATGGAGGTGACAATAGAGATAGGAAATCCACAATAGGTGGATGTCAGTTCTTATGGAGTATGTTAATCTCTTGGCAGTGGAAGAAACAAACAATGGTGGCCAATTCAGCAACTAAGGCTGAGTATGTAGGTGCTGCTGCTTGTTATGGGCAAGTGCTATGGATCCAAAATCAGCAGTTAGACTATGGGTACAATATTATGGATACCAAGATTTTTATAGATAATAACAGTACATTATGCATCATGAAAAATTATGTACATCATTCTAAAACCAAAGACATATAAATTGGACATCATTTTATAAGAGAGATATCTTTGAAAAAGGTTTAATCTATCCAGATAAAATTAACACATAACAAAATGCAATGTTGCAAAACAATGTCTACATGGCTGATTTATCGCCGATTAATCACTACAAGGCCTTCTACCTTGCCGATTAATGAAAAGGCGATTAATGGTGGTCAACTGTGGTCAACGATGGTCAAGGGAGGTCAAACATGCCGAAAGCTTGCAATTTTTGCCGAAAATACCGAAAACCCACTGTAAACATGTGTTTATCACTTAAATTAACTATTTATGTATATGATAAGTTGTATTTTAAGAAAAATATTACCAAAAATAGTTGGAACTCGTTAGAAATACCCAAAACTTGCCAAAAATACCAAAAATTTGCTAAAAATTCCAATTCGATTAATCACTGATTAATCCAGCCTAGAACGATTACAAGCTACAAGGTGGTCGACCGCCCGGCTAGCGATTCGCGATTTTTGCAACATTGACGAAATGTGTCAGATCTTTTAACTACACCTTTTGAGGTTGGGAGGTTCCAGTACTTGGTCTCAAGTATTGGGATGATCAATCCTTTAAAATGTGGTTTTTCAAACTGATGTAAAGTATGTACAAGATGTGCACTGTTGTTATTCTTTGTAAAAGTTAGATTTTTCGACTATATTTTTATATCAGATGACAAAGGATTTCTATCCGCTGACAAGTGGAAAGAAGCTATTGACAGCTTCTGTGGTAGTTTTTGTGGTTTTTCATCTAACAATGCAGGCATGAAGGGCAATTGTAAACATGGATATAGAGTTGCGTATAGATTCAAGAAATGTGCCAAAAAGGTTTATTTATGATGGTTGGATATTTATATTCCAATCTTGAAATACTTTTTTTCATATATATATATATATATATATATATATATATATATATATATATATATATATATATATATATATATATATATATAATATTATATATATATATTATATTATATATATATATATATATATATATATATATATATATATATATATATATATATATATATATATATATATATATATATATATATATATATATATATATATATATATATATATATATATATATATATATATATATATATATATATATATATATATATATATATATATATATATATATATATATATATATATATATATATATATGTATATGTATACATATATATATATATATATATATATATATATATATATATATATATATATATATATATATATATATATATATGTATACATATATATATATATATATATATATATATATATATATATATATATATATATATATATATATCTATATATATATATATATATATATATATATATATATATATATATATATATATATATATATATATATATATATATATATATATATATATATATATATATATATATATACATGTATATATATATATATATATATATATATATATATATATATATATATATATATATATATATATATATATATATATATATATATATATATGTATACATATACATATATATATAGATATATATATATATATATATATATATATATATATATATATATATATATATATATATATATATATATATATATATATATATATATATATATATATATATATATATATATATATATATATATATATATATATATATATATATATATATATATATATATATATATATATATATATATATATATATTCACTTATAAGCTTACACTTCTGAGTTTATTTGGTGACTTATGTGATTAAACTCATATGAAAACAATTATCGGATTGTCCATTTTGTATCATATTTAAAATTTGATGTTTATATGGTCTAAGTTTTATCCATTATTTTAGTAGTAAGGCTATATATATATATATATATATATATATATATATATATATATATATATATATATATATATATATATATATATATATATATATATATATATATATATATATATATATATATATATATATATATATATATATATATATATATATATATATATATATATATATATATATATATATATATATATATATATATATATATATATTCACTTATAAGCTTACGCTTCTGAGTTTATTTGGTGACTTATATGATTAAACTCATATGAAAACAATTATCAGATTGTCCATTTTGTATCATATTTAAAATTTGATGTTTATATGGTCTAAGTTTTATCCATTATTTTAGTAGTAAGGCTACTATAATCCCGCCAATGAATGTCCCAAATTTCACATATTGGCTTTGTTAGATGTGCTTAGAACCAGCTGCGTTTATGCAAATAATAGTAGAAGTGGACGATGCACCTGTGTTCCTAACAATTAGTGAAACAAGCTGCCAAAGAGTGCGACTATCAGGCGCAGAGAAGTGAATGTCAGCTTAGGAGCGGATATGAGGTAAACAGAGGAGTGGGCATAATAGAACTATAGGAACCCGACAAGAGAACCATTTGACCTGGACCCTTAGTCCTAAGCGACATACCTAAACTAGTGACCGACCCAACCTACATAGTTTGCTACGTATATTAACTTGTAATCACATCAGCTACAAAGGTATGTCTACACATATCAAAAATTTCCTTCTTTTATGTTTTAATCTTATTATTTGTATTTAGCATTGACTTTATATAATTTTATGATTAGGCGTGTTTGGCATTGCAATTTTCCCTAATAACATGCTAAAGATGAGAAAAGGCTGCATAAATAAGGTATCCAAATAACTCTTAATGTGGGTTGTTTGGATAATGTGTAGGATTGTGTAGAATGTATACACTCTGAATGTTTAACTTGATTCATGAGCTGATAATTTTATATAGAAACCTATATCATTGAGACATTCTAAAATATACCGACTGGCTGGTATAAAATTTTATTACCTAGGAACATGAATTCCCGAAAATCTAAAGAGTTAGTTGCTTTGCTTCTGTCTTTCATTTTAGATAAATTTATTCACAAAACATTCCTCAAATTTTCATATATATATGTGTCCTGCAAAATAATTTACATGTTTCTCATGGTGCAGACACTGCTACACAGACTTTCTCTTGTGGACTTTGACGTATCGTGGGAATCAAAATTTGAGTACCACATATCGCACAGTAACTGGGAGCAAGCTTATAGACTCGTGGATATAATTCCATCATACTCGTCATCACATGGAAAACTTCGAATCAGTTTGGATGGTTTACCTAATGCTTCTGCTTGGACCAAAATCGAGTTTGGTGACTTTGGTAACTATGTATATTCTATACAAGACTTGGAATACCGTGTGCATGTCCTTGATATTTTAATATTAAGATCCCCATCCATTAGTGCATCCTCCATATGGTTAAAGTCGCTTATGGAATCACATCTAGCTAAGAAATTCATATTTCTCAAGGAGTTAGGGGAAGGTACTGAAGAAGTTGTGTCCCTACTGGCACGATCAGGCTTTGTCACCAATTCTAGTGGTATATCATTTCCTGACCAGCCAACAAAGGAGTCAACCGAGTTGTATTTGAGAAATAATGACGATGACATCAATAATGCTTCTTTCTAGGGCCTGCATAATCTTTTTCTATACCATTGTATGTGGCTTAACTTGTCAGGCCTACTTGATCTGTACCTTGATTACCATAAGTTGGCTATAGATCATGAATTTATTTCTGTATTGCTAGAAGCTGTTGTAGATTGTCAATGGGCAAAATGGTTGATCTCGTCAAGGGTTGAAGGGAATGATTACGAGGCATCATTCTTAAACTCTAGTGCAATTGATCACCTAAAATTTCTCCCACAAATACCCTTGGTGCAGTGGAAACTAAGGATATAATTCATACAGTTGTTGACAATGCTGAAGGAGCAAGTGAATTGGCAGCTATTGCCACATTAATGTACGCCCGTGTTCCTATTCAATATTCTTTGAGCACTAGTAGTGTAGATCGGAACCGCAGCTCCTCAGCTCAGTGTACATTAAAAAAGCAAGAGTTCTATTTTCTTTTTTTATTCCTCTATCCAATTGAGGTGGAAAATTTGACCATTTACGAAATGGGTCAATCTTGGTCATGTGTTGAACAAGCTAAAAGTCATCAGAAGTATATTCAAAATGCATAAAGCCTTTATATGCAGTTTTTTATCACATATTATAATGACACATATGCACAAACATACAATTCCACCATCTACAACCTCTGTAACGACATAAGTGCTCTTCAGAACAACACCATGAATTACGCATCACCTGAACTATATGATGCAACCGTTCACCCTGTTTCTGCAGCCATCCCTCTTCTCAAGTTTGGACCTTCCAATATTTTGTGAATATATATGGAGAGCAAAGTGAGAATGCCAGAAGTTTAGTATTTGTGAAACTCAACTTTTCATATGACTGAACATTTTCTTCTTAATTTTTGTCAGGGATTTGAGGAGATATTTATTCGAAAGACGTAAAAGAAGCCGAAGCAGAAGCCGTAGTCAGCCAAGTCACTGAAACCATGACGACCGCCCACGATGTAGGTCGTGGTGGCTCTGAAAGAAAAGGTAGTGGTGGTTACTCTGATCGCCACAGTGAGAGAAGCGGGGGGCCTAGGAGTAGGAGTCCTGGAAGGAGATCAGGACATAGTAGAATCCCTAGAGGTAAGAGAAACATGCCTGTTAGGGAAAGGAGTGTTTTAGCTTCAAGGTCAGGTGTAGTGATAGCTGGTTCTGGTAGGTTTACAGCCACCATCAAAGGTATCAGTTGACATGCTGCAACCCCACATAGATTAAAAGATCCAATTCTTGCAGCATCAATGGTGATTGTTGCTCTGCTACAGATTTTGTCTTTCGGTCCACTCGAGTCCATAGTAATTGTCAACTTTCTTAGTTTATTCTTTTACACAAATGTACCTTATTGCACAACATGCAACAAATATCAGCGATCGAGGAACAATAATTAGTTTAAACGAACAATATTTAGTAACGAAACAAGAAAATGGCACTACAGATTATTGTGCAATGTGCATAATCGAAGTTGTGGTGGTGTATTCGAATACGTAGATCACGACCCACAAATGAATCCCACCTGTAGGTAATTTATTTACAACTAACATAGCTTATTTGGTTAAAAAATATCATATTTGCAACTGATCATGCATGTACATGTGTACAACTTCCAAATCATTTTTTCTACACAGCAACCCACTTCAGGCCTAAATAACCACTGGTGACAATGTGACTAAAGTCGATTTCTACAAATAAGTTGTATCGCTCCAGGACCCTCATCAAATTCTGGTCAAACTAAAAAAAATCAAAGGGAAAAACAGATCGTTGAAACAGAATACAAGAACCTTTTAAACTTATCGGGGGTAAACTGCAACAAATATATTCCAAACTCGAACAAGAAAAAGGGACTGCGGCAGGAGTGGGTCCTTCCCAAGTCAATGGAAGAAGTTTTAGAAATGAAGCATATAATCAATCGTCTCAAGCACTTGATAGAGGCATTGATGGTGCAAAATTTAAAGCCTGGAAAAGGAGAAGACAGGTAGAACCTGACTCTAATACCCATTTCCAACCACAGCAACAACATACTTTCAGGAACAGTAAACGTATACCTGATCCAAGTTTGAGAATTATGGGGGCGCCGCCATCCAACGTTAGACCCTTCGGTGTAAAACAAGGTTTCCCATGATAAATTTGATATGTGTGCCACTTTGACTTTCTAACAAGAATGAGACAATGGCAGAATGTGTTAGCTGCCTTAAGCCCAAACCATTTTTTGTCTCGGAAAATAAATGATAATCTTTTTTAAGCCGTGTAACAATTCAATAATAAGCAGATAGTGATATTGAAGATCATTAGGTCTCTGCTTGAGAAGAAATAAAAGACAAAGAAAAAGGAATGATGCACTTATAGAATCGTTTGCTCTGGGATTTTCTTATATTTTTCGTCTTTTATAATCTGGCCTACATATCAAAAGCTAATTTTCTTTTAAAAATCTGATCTTTATTACCAGGTTACGAATCCAATACTCACCACCAAATTAGGTGGCCAGTATGTTGCAATAGGTGCTATTGGGACTTCTTATGCCCACACTACATATAGGTGTGTATACTTTTTTTCAAGTCTTATTTGTAGTATATGTGAATTCCCCCTATTCACCAACTTATAGATCTGTAGGTACAAGGTCATCTTCTCTTCTAATAGAGATGTTACTGTATATTTGATGTACAAGCTAATAAGTGGTCTTAAAGCACAACAATATAGAGTATACTAAAGTTTTCACTCATATGTTGCATAAACAATCTCGGTACTTACCCATGCTTTTGATATATATATTAAGCATAAATGGGTCTATATTACTATCGTTCAGAGGTATAAAGTCATTTGTGTATGGTGCAGAGGGGGAACCTCCATATATGCTTAATATATGGAAGGGGTTTCATCCTTATTAGCCTATCCCACCATCAGAATTATTGACGATGCTTGGTACCCTCCATGAGCAACTCCATGGCAGTACATAAACCTATTGCTGAAAAACTTGGAGTGGAGTTACCCATTTTGTGACAATCCGTCAATTTATGGTTGATATTTTATTCTCAAATATTATTTAAAAACATTATTTTAATGTTATATTATAAACTCACTTATTTTTGGGAAGAAATTTGGATTTACGTCTTGAAGTAGCATCGACTACGTCTAAGCCGGAGGATTCTACGTTACGTGCTTACGTTTACATACACCGTCTTGGTGACAGTCCGACACTTCAGGAAATAAATTTATCCGTGAATATTATTTTGGGATTATAAATTTGAGTTAGTTCATAAAATCACAAATTTACGAGAAGAAATTAGAGTTTACGTGAACAATTTAACGTCCTTTACGACTAAACCGGAAACCCTAGGTTTACGTATTTACGTTTTTGAACTCCGTTTTTTGATGAGACAATTTTTATTAGATTCGTTTTGTGCCGTTGATTCATAATTTATAAAAACGTTTTTCGTAAAACGACCCGGGGCACGCAAATCGAGGAAACTAGAATCGAGGAATACCCGTAAATTAGTGGAGATGAGACAAGTGGGACACTTGTCCCACCCCCACTATGTGTGGCAAAGACAAGATATAACACAACATTTGGTGTCAAGTTTACACAAGCTAAGAGGACACTTGTCCTCCTAGCCTTCCAAACCATCAAAACAACTTACTTGAAACCATTTTCTCATTTCTAACATGCAAACTAGCAAAATCTTCACAACTCTCTCTTCTCTCCCTATGTTGAACGTCCCATATCCACCCAAAAACACCACCATTTGATCAAAAATAAACCATAAATCATATGTATAATTTACATATGACGACAACCCATTGAAAAGATGAAGATTGGAGGTGGTTATAACAACTAGAAAGGAGTTTACATGGAGATCAAGGGCTGATTTTCAAGAATATATCCATGCATATGAAGATCTCAAGGAGTTCATTTTCCAAATTGAAGGTTTGGTAACAAGGAACCAAACCTTGTTCATCAAAAACTCATCATTTCATCACTTTGGTGGTATAAGGATTATTCTTCCTATCATCTTGTTATTTTGAATATGTAATCTTGTATTTTCTTCATTTATGTATATGTATATGATGATGAATGATGATCAAAATATTATCTGGGGATTTGGTGTTGATAGATTTGATTAAAATGATTGAAAGCTACATAAAAGGATGTTAAAATCATGGCTAAATTAGGAGGCTGAATAAAACAGTAAAGAATCTTATGATAAACTGATAAAAAGGCTTGGATAAATTAATATACTGTAAGCTATGAGTCTTTTACACATGTGAGAGTTGGCCATACAACAGAATCATAAAAATGAGTGAGATATGATCAAAACAAGTTTAGAGTGCAAATCTGAGTACACTGTTTTGGACGAATTTTATAAAATACTTAGAGGTTGATTCATCAGTAGCTATACAGGAATACAATGGAGAAAATATCATGTAGTTTCTGTAATAAAAATTTGGGGTTCTATCTCCATGTAGAACTCTAGATATGATCATTTTAGTAAACTAGATTTTTAGGACTGATTTTGTGAAATTAAAGTTTAATATTATTATATAAGCACTCAAATAAATATAGTATAAAATGTGAATTAAAACCCACTAACTTATATATTACATTTATATAAATATGTATAAGGATAAATAAATGGACATTTTATAAAAATGGTAGTTTGGTAAGTTTTATAAGTTATAAAACTATATACCTAAGTTTTACGTCTTTTCGGCTAAAACCGAAAGATTAACGTTTTTGTCAAATAAAAATTAGACGGACGGACCCGTCTAATGTAAACTTTTATAAACTCACATACTGATATATGAACTTATATAACAAGTAAAAACCGATAAAACCCGAACTATATAACATACGGACATTAACGGGCCAAAGTAGCCTTATTGGACTATAAACCCGACTAGTTGATAAAACACTTATAAACTTACTTATTAGGCTTAACCCACTTGGGCCCAACATGTAAAGTATAATACTGATATTAAAGGTATAATTGGGCTAATGAAAAGTATTGGGCTGGTAATGGGCCTATTGGGCCTCAAAATGTAAACAAGTTAAACTAAGTATAACTAGTCTAGAAAGTTACCAATACATAACATTAAAATGAGTAAATGAGAATGTATAAACCCACTTGATCATCATCATGTATATAAAATCATCATATGTATACATAATTGTTATTTTTATAAAGTCATTGGACAAGAGTCTAAGAAGAGTATTATTTGTCTAGGTTTCCGAGATTGAAGCACGTACCGTATATCCAAATTGCCGATAACCCGCTTTCCCACATCAACGTGAGTTCATAGCCTCGCACTCTTTTAAATGTTTTTATGAGATGTTTTATAAACCCGCGAGGGAGATAACATGTTAGTTTTACTAAAATAGGACACTATTTGTCCCGATTGCTTGTTTATTGATTTGGACCCGAATGATTGTATGACCCGATGAATGATTTTATGACCCGATAGATGAAATGAAATGGATTATTAAAGTTAGGTTATGTCACTAAAAGTACCATTAGCATGAATTGTGAACTACCGGGATTTGGTAGACGCTTATGCATATAATAGTACTATTTGGGGACGATCACCCCAGTTCGCGCCTTGACGGTTGATCCCCGTCGTGCCACATTGATTGGTAAGCGAATTTATGTATGAGATGATTTACACAAGCGTGATTATTGTGAAGACACGCTAATTTAGATGGGCAAATGAGTTTCGGGCTAGCTACCCGTTGTTTGTTGTAGTAAGGTAACAATGTCATGCGGCTTATAATAATCCAATTAACGAAATACTGCTTTATGCATTGAATTACGATATATTTCCTGACTATCAATACAGGGTCTTATCATTGATATTATGTTCGTGTTTTAGTTTTATATAACCATATTCATATAACTGTTTTTATTTAATCTATACAACGTTATAAAATGTATTGTATGATGTTTTTAACGACAATGGTTCGTATAATGATTTTGAAGGCGAAAGCCTGTATTATGATTTTGATAAGGATTTGTATAAAATGACTTTGGCTATTTAATGGCCTATTACAATGATTTGAACAAAATGATTTTCGGTAATAATTTTATACCGATGTTATATTGATGGTATTTATTAAACTCTATGAATTCACTCGGCGTTATCGCTGACCTTTTCTTTTAACATGTTTTATCTCAGCTACTTGAAGGTAATTCTCGGGAAGACAACAAGAATTCATGGCTCGTACTTAAATAACAATTTCCATTCATATCTTTTGTAAAATTGTATGAAATGACTATGACTTAGGACCTATGTAAATTTGATATTTATGAATGGAAATGCTTTATTATTAAACGACGCGATTTTTAAGCGTTGTCTATGATGTGAGTAATGTGCTATCCCGTAACACCAACGAGTCTTCCGCTGTATTGAATTGTGTAAATTTGGGGGTGTTACAGTTTGGTACCAGAGCTCTCGTTATAGAGAACGAAATATTTTTAAAACTAAGGTTTTGAATAAAATATTTCAAAATATTTTAACTATAAACATTTTTCTCAAAATGTCTAAAAATCTTTTGACTATAACGGTGCCGAAGAATTCCCGTGTTACCGACAAGGCCAGACTGAGAAGTGTTATTTTATATATATATATATATATATATATATATATATATATATATATATATATATATATATATATATATATATATATATATATATATATATATATATATATATATATATATATATATATATATATATATATATATATATATATATATATATATATATATATATATATATACAACTTGGATTATATATATATGATGTAATTTGATTACATGATTGTTTGATGATTATTTTAATATTTATACGAGGTATTTATACGTTGTAGATTGTCACAAGAAACCCTAACTCTCCTAGTAAATTAATTTAAGCTATTCCTGTAGGAAATCTAGTTATTCCAGATCTAAACCAAGTTGTGGATATTTATGATCCCAACAAAATGGTTGATATTCGTAGAAATGTAGATATTAGTTGACTGTGATATTAAAGAAGAATTGGCGAGATTAAATCTGATATCGATGTCATGAAGATCTTTCCTTATAGAGAGGAGTTTGACAAAACGTTACCACCTAGAAAGATGTCATCTGATTCGTTGTCATCCAATTCTTAAATTTAAAAATCGAAAGGGTGAATGTTGCACTTGAGGCTATTATTGGAACCATTACCCAAAAGCCTCATGCCACTAGTACCTTTCCGAGAAGTCTAATTGAATGATCGAGTCATTTCATACTAGTGACTCATTTGATAACTATTGTTGAAAGAGCTATAGGATTAGAAACTAAGTGTTGTTCATATCGAGCTTTTATTGCCCTATTAAGGTCTAAGAATAAGGTTGAAAGTATTGGAAAATGAGGTAGGATGTCGCATTGAGTATAAGATGGATTGAAACTTGAATAAAGTAAAATTTAACCCATATGGAATATGAGATTGATAAGAGGAAGTCGTTAAGTCCTGTGATTGAATTATAAGGTTTTAAATGATTGTTAGTTCGTGTTAAGGGTTGTTCCTAGGCCATTGTCCACTAACAAGGATGCCCAGTGTCCAAGATATAAATTGAAGAAATCTTCTTCTGAATTGAGACCGATGGATCTTTCGGGACATATGGAACACCTAATGACTCATGTAGAGTAGTATTCATTGTGGTATCTTTTAAAAATAATCCCTAACTTAACTGAGACATCAGTTGGTAGGATGAATTCTTGGAATTGTATGACATAGTGACACGTAATGTGTTACGGTACAATTCTGACTTGTTTGTGATTAATGAAAAGACTACCTTTGATTGCCAAATTCTACATGTATCAATGTTATCTATCTTTTCTTGCTTCATCCTAATGTTCGCATTAGTGATGCAACCATTGAACAAATGCTCATCTTGAATTGAGTTACGTTGTGAATTATTCTTTTTGAGTGCCATCGAGGTCATACACCTCATGGTTAATTGGCTAAGCTCATTTCCTATTATATTGTGGTTAGTTCTTGGTAAACAACTTTTCATCACTCTTTTGCAGATCACTCATTGTTTTTATAAGATAAAACAGTATCCTTTGAGAAAATTGAATTTTCATCACTATAAGGATTATTCGAAGTAAGATCCATAAATAATCGTTATCGAAATGATGTTGTTTATAAAACACCTTGGAAAACTTAATTGTTTTCATAACAAAGAAAATCTTTGTAAATTTTTTTGATTCTTATTTAAGAATTAAGCATGAAAATGTTTTTATTATAAACATGATGATAAAATTTTGACGAACTGAGTATTGCATCGTTAATCTTTAAATTGTATATAGTTGCGTGCCTACATACAATTTGGAATGGACCATGCAAGGCTGATTAGTAGTCACCATAAAATTGTTAATAAACATTACATTTTCCTTGAAATTGTGAAGGATTGAAATTTTGTGAGATCTGCAAGAAGTGAAAATTAGGGACATATTGATAGTGACACCTACATATGTGCCCGTACTGTTTATTCTTCTGAATTGAATTTACACATCTGTGGAATTTGTCTTATTTGACAATTGATATTCCCTTCTTGTCCAATTCTCCCGTGGTGAGATTCTTAGGAAAAGAATCTGATTACCGAGTGTTGATACCCGACTGGATGTATCGAAATTCCTATCATTTCTTTTGATTTGATTTCATTTGAATGACCTGGGTAACGATCCGAGGAGCTTTTGAATGCGTACTCAAATTATGAAAACATGGGATATATTCATATTCGTTAATGTTTTCATCTGTATCTGATTTGAAATTCTCTCGCGTAGATTATACGTTGACCTTACTCTTTTAAGGTTAGTTATGTCTCCAGATATCCTTGAATCTGTGAAGAATTATGTGTTATTATTAGTCTTTTGAGAAGTTCACATTTTATCGACGGCAATAAAATTGAAAATGTTGATAGTGCCAGTAGAATGTATTGATTGATTATGACATGACGACATTGTCTTAATTGATGGGAACCCGAGTAGAAATTCCCTAAAAGATAAGATGTTGATTATCAAAAGTAATCTCAATAATTCTTGATGGATGACCATATCCTGCATTTAGACTTGAAATTATACCGTGAATGGTTGTGAATTAGTCATAGATATTATAATATAGAAAGAACCTAATATGAATTTATTAAAAGATGTTTCTGTTATCTGAAACTTTAGGAGGTATTTGCTGGTGAATTACCTAGACTTTTGCCATTAAGGCAAGTTGAAATTGGTATTGATTATATTCTCGGTGCTGCACCTGTGGCATGTGCATTGTACGTCAGCACCATCTAAATTAAAGGAATTACCGTACAACTGAGAGAGTTGTCGGAGAAAGATTTTATTCTACCGTGCTCGTCATCATGAAGAGCTATGGTGTTATCATTCCTTATATTTATAGATTACTGTGAACTGAGTATATTGACAATCGAAAACGATATCCATGACTCGAAATGGAATATTTGTTCGATCATTTACAAGGTTCTAGCGTATGTTTTAAAGATTTGATCCATGACATGTTTATCATCAACTTCGCATCTGCGAAAAAGATTATGTATTCCAATCACTACATCCGGTACTTGTAATAAACATTATGAGTTTCACGTGATGTTGTTTGGATTGACTAATACACATGTAGAATTCATAAATTTGCTGAATCACGTGTGTAGGCTGTAATTTGATAAAGTCATGCTTGTGATCATTAAGGACCATTTGTTTGTTTCTAAGAATAAGAAGGAGTTAATAATTATTTATAGATTGCCCTGAATTGGCCGAACCATGAAAACTTGTACCTTGAATATTTAAACATGAGATTTAATGCTTAATCCTTTACATAATATGACCGTCTTATTAATGATGGTAAGATAAATATATTGACTCTTCAAAATTAAGAGCCCTTTTAAGACTTTTGGCTTTACCAAAAAGAAAGTGCAAATATGTTTTGACAAATGTTTTAACAAAGGATTTTTAAGGGATTATTCCCTTATACACAAATCATTTAACTAAACTCCTGTTTAGGGGTAAATGTTTGTGTGTACTTGTAGACAACTTAAGAGTGATTGAGGAAACCATTTAAACCAAGACTTGAAATTTAAAACGACAATTTTTGATTTTCAATTAAGAAAATTTTGACCAAAGTATAAACAAAGATTTTTCGAACATTTACGAATCTTATTAATTATTTTCGATAAATCAACAAAAATCGTATTAATTAAATTCAAATTTATTTTGAACATTTTTCTATAATTAGACAAACTGAGAAAATTTAAAATTTTTACGGTTACGTTTCATAAAATTAAATATTTATTATTTAATTACTTGCAATAATTATCTACGCTTTAGTCGTCGGATTGAGTAAAACGGATAAAAATGATAGTTGAGAAGAATTTAAAACTTAGAAAATATGAAGAAAGAAATTCTGAGTGAATTTTGGTCATGATAATTATTTCATCAGGAAAGGTGAATGTAAATACTGACATATTATATAAAAAGGATAAAGAACCAATTAGGACATGTTCCTTAATAATGAATGTGCAAAATGAATAGCCGAGCAATATAAAAATAAACAATGATTGTAAAAAGGATAATATAGATAATAAAAAGGGGGTTCGCGACTAATGTGAACCATTAGTAATAAGAGCCGATGGAGCCTAAATGATTAAAAGTCCACTAGTGATTGTCTAAATATGGAGGATTGTGAGATATAGTTATGTTGGAATCTTGTAAGTCTAAGTATTCTATTTACGTCAATCCTGATCTAATGTATCCTTATCTGAAGAAGTTGTACTGATGGAAAATTATGAAGGCAGACATCGCCTCATACATTAGTAAACGTCTAGCTATTGCAAAGGTCATCATCTGAATTTGATTCGATTTGGGTCATCGTCGACAGATTGACCAAATCTGCTAATATCATTCCTGTTAATGATAGATTCTTGATGAAGAAATTGATTCTTTTGTATTTAAAGGAGTTGTGTAAACATGGTGTGCCTGTATCGATCATCTCTATCAAGATCCTCGCTTCGCATCGAATTTCTAGAGATTTGCTCAGAAGTCATTGAGAACGAATCTTGATGAGAGTACTGTGTACCACCCCAATCGAAGGGACGAGGTAAAGTAACGATACAAAATACTATAAGTGCTGTTCTATGTTTGAATGATTGACCTTTGGTAATAAACTGTAAAATCGTTTTCCTTTGGAGAGATTATCATTGATAATTATTGATACTAAGATTTTGCAATGGGTTCTAAATTCTCTCGGTATCCTCTCGAATTGATCTCGGTTCTAAGTGGAATGATTTGTTTTTGGTGACAAATAGGGGGTTTGGATTTTTAATCTAATAAAGGTTTAAATGCACTAAGATGTAAACTTAAACTAAAAGCAATTAATTAATTTGATAGCAATTAATAAAACCTGAATTAAAATTTAAGTATTCAAAAAAAAGGGAAATAGTAAATATCACTTAAGTCTAATTCGAAATGCTCAAAAGAAAATGATTCGGAAGTTCTTACTGATTTGGAACTTTTCCGAATGAAAAAATGTCAACTCCTTCATCCGGAACTTTACTCGGAAGTTTGGTTCGGAAGATTGATCCGGAACTTAATTCGGAACATCACCCGGAACTTGCTTCGGAACTTCGTTCGGAACTTTACTCGGAAGATTGATTCGGAAGATTGATTCGGAAGTTCACCCGGAAGATTGGTCCGGAAGTTTATCCGGAAGTTCGCTCGGAACTTTTGACTCGGAAGTTTATTCGGAAGATTTGGAAAGAGCATTCATTCGGAACTTTTAAAAATTGTTTCAGAACTTTTTGAAAGGAAATTTATTCGGAACTTTTAAAAACACTTTCACTCGGAACTTTTGAGAATAACATTCATCCGGAACTATTTGTTCATCCAGAACCTGGGAAATCCTCAAGAACAGTAGCAGCAGAAAAACAGGGGAACTCTATTTCAAGCCAAAAATCAACAAGTCTTTTACCAAAACTTAAATAAAACTTAGACACGAATCATATACTAACCAATAACAACAAATCCCATCAATAAAAACTTAAAACCCAACAACTTTTGAAGATAAATCAACCAAATAAGAACTTTAACTTTTAACCAAATAGATGAAGATGAACAAGATGAAATGGAAAGATTGATATTGGATGATTAAGGTTTAAACAAACAAAAGAGAAAGATTAAATTACAAGGTTGGAAAACAAGAATCAAAACCACCAAACACCCTAGTGGTGTTGGTGATGACTACGAACAGAAAAGAGAGAAAAGAGGAGAATGAAAAAACTAAAAACTAAAAACTGCCTAAAAAGTGTGAGGGATCCATCTATATATATGGCTTGTCTTTTGGTTGGTGAGTGGGCTTTCTCCCGTTCTTCTTGTCTTCTCGTCTTTTCAGAAAAGTCGACGTTTTCGATT
This sequence comes from Glebionis coronaria, assembly GCA_025667525.1. Lineage (NCBI taxonomy): Eukaryota > Viridiplantae > Streptophyta > Magnoliopsida > Asterales > Asteraceae > Glebionis > Glebionis coronaria. The sequence continues at coordinate 111,643 of JANFOE010001525.1, read as the reverse complement.
TTGATTCGGGATTTGTCGACGATTAAATTCAACTCGACTTTTAATTTCTTCGTTTAATAGACTTGAGTTTCTTCGACATATGTAAATCTTCAATCTTTGGTCCTTTTCTTCGATAAATCTTTAATTGGGCCAAATGACTTCAAATCTTTTGCATCTCTTGGACAATAAACTTCGTCTTGAGTCTTTTTCTTCGATAAATCCCGTGCAATCCCTTGTTTTCTTCAATATTCATCCGGTTGGCTCTGAAAACACAATAAACACAAAAACCACGCATATTCCAAACAATTGATATTAAATACGCGTTTTGGTCTCGTTTTAGCCAGAATTAAGTGGAAAAAGGATGGGTGTTTACACACCTATCAAATCCCCTACACTTAACCATTGCCATGCCCTCATGCAATGCTTAGTGATAAAGCAAATTTACACTTTTCTCATAATTAATCAACCTTGGCATTATTAAAATACTACTAAACAAAAATTAAAGTACTAAAAGAAATTGAAACTTTAAAGGAAACAAAAGGATAGAAAACCATTTTCTCTTGAAAATAACTAAATGGGAATAACTTGCAAAGAGATCAAGGACTTACATTAGGGCTTTGGTGCTGCGAAGATTTATCACCCTCAAGTTTCACTTTCCCCAAACTAAGCTTAAAAACGAGATCATTGTTATTATAAGTTAGCAAATTAAACACTTACACACATGGCTTAATTAAATGCTTAAACTCCCTTATTCCTAGGTGTATCTCTTATATTTTATTTTTATCTTTGAATGATCATGAAGATGCATTTTTGGACTTATTTCGATAGTTTATTTAGGCTGAAAGCAAAGTAGGACGATTTGATCAATAGTTAGCTAAAGGACAAAATCTCTTAAAACTGCTTCTCGGGATATCAAAAAGTTCATATCTTGGCATAACTTGGTTCACGATTTGAGACCTTTCTCGGGCCGATATTTGGCATGTACTTCATACTTCATATCTTGAGAGACGTGCTTGAGATAATGGTCTTCTCATCGTTAATAGAGTTTCTTCACTTGGAGACTTTTGAGGGGTACTCCAACTTTGTTGACCACGACTTCATGATTATTTCTTCAATCTCTATTTGGGATTTTGAGATACAACGATCCTCCTCCTTTTCGGACTTGGATCTATTTATCCTCATACCTTGTTAGGGTGTTTTCGGATAGACTTCTCCATCATCTTTATGGGAGTTGATTGCTTTTCGTCGTGAGTCTTGATCCTTCATATTGACTTTGAGAATAATGCTTTTCACATCACTTTGGATCTTTAGCAATAAAATGGATCCTCATGCCTTGTTAGGGCCTTTTCGGACTCGCCAATCTTCGCGCCCCGCTTCATAAGTTATGCCTTGGCTATGAACTCTATCATTACCGAGCAACTTTTAAACGATATTGGGCTAGAAGCTAAGTAACTTTTCAAATCGTACGACCTTACTTATTGCAGATAAATTATTAGCAAGTGATGGGAGAATAGGCAGATAATTACACCAAGTGAGTTTGTGCAAGAATACCGACTTATAATTGACTCTATCATTTCTCGTCCTCCACAATTTAAAATCTCAAGTAATGAGATTCGTGGATACTTAGCCTAATAAACCAATTAAGGTCTACATGGTTAAGGATACTAGCTAGAATAAACTTGGATAAGTCTATTCGGGTTGAGTCAAAATAAACGCAACGGGCCTAATATGTCAAAGATTTCTAAACCAGCTACACCACTTTATTAATATTTTTGACTTTATTGCGGGATATATACATATGAAAGCAACGATAAAAATTTAAAAATTACTACTAAGTGGCCAAAGTTAATTAAAAATTTTGAAAAAATGTTGAAAAATATGATTTTCTGGTTAAATGAAGGCATTTTCATGGAAAAGTCCACTTAAAACTTCGATAGAAGTCCCCCTTACACTTAAGATAAACATTGTCCTCAATGTTTAAGCATGTGGGAAAAGTCTCCCCTACACTTATGAAATTGTGCACGTTGGTTAACTCAAGTTAAGGAAGAGACGACTAAAGTGATCAATTTCAAATGTGAGTAAGAAGAATATTGAATCACGATAGTTGAGAGATAGAACCGGATTTCGGATAACACGGGAGCACGGTTCTTCAAAGATTCCAAGAGTACATTCATCCCTGTAATCACATCACCACACAAATACAAACACCTATAGAGGCCCCCTTACACTTAGGAGGTTAAAACATAAAAGGATAGATACTCGGGTTGCCTCCCGAGGAGCGCTTGTTTTTGATAACCGAGTCACGAGCCTCACTAGACCCAAAATTAGTTCATGGGGAACGTGGTGAGGGATGGAGTCATCTCCTGAGAGATGTCCTCACCAAAGTACAACTTCACTCGTTGGCCATTCACCTTAAAATTCGGTCCATTAGGTTGAGCGAGCTCGAGAGTACCATATGGAAAAATTTGGGCAATGGTGAATGGGCCGGACCAACGAGATTTCAGCTTGCCCGAGAAGATTTTCAACCGAGAGTTAAAGAGTAAAACTTTGTCTCCAACTTGGAACTCTCGGTTCTTAATCTTGGAGTCGTGAATGAGCTTAGTCTTCTCCTTATAGATCAAAGAATTTTCATAAGCCTCATTACGGAGTTCATTCAGCTCATTGAGTTGGATCTTGCGTAGGTCACCGACTTTGTTGATATCAAAATTAGCCCACTTCAAGGCCCAGTAAGCCTTGTGCTCCAACTCAATGGGGAGGTGGCATGCTTTCCCATACACGAGACGATATGGTGTACAACCAATCGGAGTCTTGTATGCGGTACGAAAAGCTGACAAAGCATCATCAAGTTTATCAGCCCATGAAGCACGATGCTCTCCCACGGTTCTTTCCAGAATTTACTTTAATCCTCGGTTGGATATTTCAGCCTGGCCATTAGTTTGTGGGTGGTAGGCGGTGGAAAGAAGATGATTTACACCGTATTTAGCCATGACTCTTGCGAATTGGTCATTGCAAAAATGAGTCCCGCGATCACTAATAATGGCACGAGGCACACCGAATCTAGCGAATAGTGATTTTAAAAAGTTACAAACCACCCTTGCGTCATTAGTCGGTAAATCTTTGGCTTCTACCCACTTTGAAACATAGTCAACGGCTACAAGGATGTATTTGTTTCCTTTAGAAGAAGGAATGTCCCCATAAAGTCGATGCCCCAAACATCAAAGATTTCACATTCCTGAATGAAATTCTGAGGCATCTCGTCTTTATGTGTGATCTTGCCTTGTTTTTGGCAAGCATCACAATGTTTAACCATATTGTGAGCGTCACGATATATGGTGGGCCAATAAAATCCCGAGTCAAACACTTTTTTGGCGGTGTAGTTGGGACCAAAGTGACCACCGGTGGGTCCTTTGTGGCAAGCGTCAAGGATTTCTAAAGCTGCCGGTCCATCAACACATCGGCGAATAATCAAGTTGGCACATTGTTTAAATAGGTAAGGGTCATCCCAAAAGTAAGTCTCAATGTCGGTGAAGAACTTTTTCTTTTGTTGGGATGTTAACCCTTCCTTGAGAATTCCACCCGCTAAGTAGTTTGCAATGTCTGCAAACCACGGTGTTTCATCAGAATTCGAATTGATAGACATTAAGGTCTCCAAGGGAAAAGAATCATTGATTTCTTTGGTTGGATGTTCCCCTTGGTATGGATCCTCAAGTCTACTGAGATGATCCGCGGCTAGGTTTTCTGCTCCTTTCTTATCGCGAATTTCGATTTTAAATTCTTGGAGTAGCAAAACCCAGCGAAGAAGCCTTGGTTTGGAATCTTGCTTTGTCAACAAGTACTTCAGCGCGGAATGATCGGTGTAAACGATTGTGGTGGAAAGGACAAGATAGGGGCGAAATTTTTCAAAAGCATAGACAACAGCTAAAAGCTCTTTTTTGGTTGTCGTGTAATGCAATTGAGCCCCCGTCATTGTCTTGCTACCGTAATGGATTGGTTGGAAGTGTTTGTTCACTCTTTGTCCCAGAACCGCTCCAATAGCAAAATCACTAGCATCGCACATCAACTCGAAAGGCAGCTCCCAATTAGGGGTAACCAAGACGGGTGCCTTAGTTAGCTTATCCTTACGTAAGTTGAAGGCTTCAATACACTCTTTGGAAAAGATAAAAGGATTATCTTTTTCCAAGAGGTGGGTCATCGGGCGAGCGATTTGAGAAAAATCTTTGATGAATCGACGGTAGAAGCCCGCGTGACCCAGAAAACTTCTCACACCCTTAACGGTTGAAGGTGGAGGCAACTTAGCGATAACATCGACTTTAGCACGGTCTACTTCAAGACCGGCTTTGGAGATCTTGTGTCCTATCACAATGCCTTATTTTACCATAAAATGGCATTTCTCCCAGTTCAGAACAAGGCGAGTGTCTTCGCACCGCTTAAGCATACGTTCCAAATTGGCAAGGCAAGAAGAGAAGGAATCCCCGAAGACCGAGAAATCATCCATGAAGACTTCCATGATTTGTTCAACCATGTCATGGAAGATAGCTAACATGCACCTTTGGAAAGTCCCGGGGGCATTGCATAAGCCAAAAGGCATTCTTTTGTAAGCAAATGTGCCATAGGGACAAGTGAATGTTGTCTTCTCTTGATCTTGGGGATCGATGGGTATTTGGAAATAACCCGAGAAACCATCAAGAAAGCAGTAATATTCATTACCCGCTAAACATTCAAGCATTTGGTCCATAAAAGGTAGAGGGAAATGATCCTTTCTCGTGGCATCATTGAGTTTGCGGTAGTCTATACAAACTCTCCACCCAGTAACGAGACGGGTAGGAATCAACTCGTTGTTTGCATTGGGCATAACGGTGATGCCGCCTTTCTTAGGCACACAATGGATTGGACTAACCCATGGTGAATCCGAAATAGGGTAAATCATACCCGCATCAAGAAGTTTGATAACCTCTGTTTTGATGACTTCATGGATTTTTGGATTCATCCTTCGTTGGCTTTGAATTGTGGGCTTAAAGTCGTCCTCCATGAGAATTTTGTGTGTGCAGAAGTGAGGATCAATTCCGTGAATATCAGAAATTTTCCAAGCAATAGCCTTCTTATGATCTTTAAGCACGGCGATGAGGCGAGTTTTCTCTTCATCTTTCAAGTCCTTCGTGATAATGACGAGCGACTTCTTCTCTTCTTCAAGGAACACGTACTCGAGATGGGGTGGCAACTCCTTATGTTCTAAATCCGGAGAATTTTCAATGGGAGGCGTTTTCAAAGTCGGAGCATCGATAGCAATAACCGTGGGATATGGTGGAGAAAGATTGTCTTCGTTGAGAAGGTTTTCAAAGAAATGCATGTCTTCTTCCCCATCGGTGGGAGAATCATCATTAGCTACGTTCACATCTCCCATGGTGGCTTCAAGATCGTTCCAAAACACATCACTTTCTCCAAATAGAGACAGTGATGAATCAATAGAGGAAACGGTTTCAACATTGGGAAGAGAGGTAGGAATATTTTTACAAGCATCATTAAAGTGTTCTTCACAAGCCTCATCCAGAACGTCAATACAATTAACACTCTCGTATGAATAAGGTTGTTTAGACAACTTTCCCATGTTGAAGACGATTTTATCGTCACCCACTCTCATGATAAGCTCACCGGCTTCAACATCGATGAGAGTGCGACCGGTCCTCAGGAATGGACGACCCACGATCAAGGGAACACGAGGGTCCATCTCGTAGTCGACGACGACAAAATCGGCAGGAAAAGTGAATTTGTCGACTCCTACAAAGACGTCTTCGGCTATCCCCACTGGATAAGCAACTGTACGGTTAGCTAATTCCAAAGTCATTTTGGTGGGGACTAGCTCAGGGAGAGATAATTGATTCCAAACGCTTAGAGGCATTAGATTAATACTGGCACCTAGATCGGCTAGGGCCATGCAATTCTCTACTCCCGAGAAATTGCAAGGGATTAAGAAACGACCCGGATCACCAAGCTTGGTTGGCAATTTCCTTAAGAGTACTGCAGAGCAATTCTCAATAAGGTGGGTGTTGGCAATATCAAGAAGCTTTTCCTTGTCACTCAGAAGATCTTTAAACATTTTCGCATACTTAGGCATGTGAGCGAGAGCCTCAACGAAGGAGATATTGAAATTCAGTTGTTTAAACATTTTAAGAAAGTCCGAAACCTGAATATCATCCTTGCTTTTGAGCTTCTCTTTCCTCAACCTAGATGGATAAGGTATATTGGAAGAAGAGGAAGGCTTCGGGAGAATAGGATCACTCACATCCTTGGGTGGAGGAGGGGTAGAAGTAAGAGGTGGAGAAATTGGGGATGGAGAAGGATGAGGAATAGGAGCAGGTGACTCATTCTCCTTAGTCGCAATCACCGGTGGAGGTATAGGAAGCTCGGGTTCCTTGGTACCTTTGCCACTGCGAGTGGTGATTGCTTTCATCTCCCCTCTTGGATTCGCAACGGTGTTACTCGGAAGAGTACCCGAAGAAGAGGTTTGATTACCTTGGAAGAAACTAGCCATCATGTTCTTTAAGTCATTCGTTTGATTATCCAACGTGTTTCTCATATCAGCTCTCAGATCGTTCCCTTGTTTCACCAGGTGTGCTTTCAGGTTGAGCACTTCCCGCTGAAGATTTCCCACTATCACATCGTTAGTCCTCATGTAGGTTTCCACTTCTTGGTGTAAAGCGGTGGGTTGGTTGGGAGGAGCATTGTATGCGGGTGGTTGATAAGCAGGTTGCTGGTAAACTTGGTTGTTTCGTTGAGGTGGAGGTGGTTGTTTGTGAGGTGGGATGTATGGTGTACGAGGTTGTTGTTGTTGTTGAGGAGGGCGATTGAGTTTTTGTTGTTGGTTTGGGTTGTTTGGAGGAAAACCGGGTGGTGAGAGGTAGTTGTTGGAGCGGTAGCTAAGCAAGTTGCGGTCACCTTGAGGTCGAGCTTGATAAGCGGGTTGAGGATAGGTGCCATAAGCTGCATTCACATTCTCAGATGGGTAGTCTTGGGTGGCAGTACAAGTGGTGTAAGAGTGAGGACCCCCGCATATCTCGCATGGTTGGCTAACAGCATTGACTTGAGCGTCTTTAGCGTTTCTAGCGTTGATGCTGTTGGTGTTGCTGGCGGTTTGGGTAGCAAGCGATTCAAGAAGCGTAGTGATTTTGTCAAGTCGCTTATCGCTGTCACTAGTACTAGCACTAGCAACATTGGTCCGAACACTCTTGGTTTGCACACGAGACTTATTCTCAATGATATCCCAAGCAACATTGGAAGTCTTAGCCAAAAGATTACCCCCCGAGGCATTGTTTAGTGAATCTTGGTTATTTATGTTTAAACCATTGTAAAAAGTGTTAATTTGGTGCACTTTGGTAAAACCATGTTGTGGGCATTTTCTTAAAAGGTCTTTGAAACAGTCCCAAGATTCACTAAACGACTCATCGTACTTTTGTTCAAAGTTGATAATTTCATTCCGCAAAGCGGTAGTACGAGAGGGTGGGAAAAAGTAATTGATAAACTTGGTCTCCAAATCCGTCCACGAAAGAATACTCTGCGGCGGTTCCTTAGCAAGCCAATGTCGGGCTTGTCCCTCTAAAGAAAAGGGAAAAAGTTGTAACCGGATTACCTCTTGTGGAACACCATTGAATTTGACCGTATTGGTGAGTTACAAGAATCTCTTGATGTGGTCATGTGGATCATCAATGGTACGCCCCAAGAATGGTTGAGCAGAGACCATCTGGATAAAGCCGGATTTGAGCTCAAAATTGTTGGCTGCAATCGCGGGTATAACAATTGGATCAGTGTTGCCATCTACATGAGCTTGCAGAAGTTCAATCATCGGGCGATTATCCGGTAGAGGCTCATTGTTGTTGTTATTATTTTTGTTGAAAGGTGGGTTGTTGTTGTTATTATTGTTGTTTTGAGGTGGGTTATTGTTGTTGTTTTGTACACCGGCCATGTTTAAGTTATCGAGAGTCTCGGGCTCGGGATAAAAAGTGGAGCGTGTACGCATGCACCTACAAAAGAACTAACAAGGCAAAAACAAAGCAAAAATATTTTTGGTTTTTATGTTTTTTAATTTTTAGGATTTTTTTGAAAATTTTATATTTTTTGTGTTTTTGAAAGTTTTTATGAAAAAGTGACGATCACGGGGAACGGATCCCAAAATCCAAGTTCTCACAAAAAACTGTTGATCTTAACGAGAAGAGCCGGCATCGGCGCCATTTGATACTAAGATTTTGCAATGGGTTCTAAATTCTCTCGGTATCCTCTCGAATTGATCTCGGTTCTAAGTGGAATGATTTTTTTTTGGTGACAAATAGGGGGTTTAGATTTTTAATCTAATAAAGGTTTAAATGCACTAAGATGTAAACTTAAACTAAAAGCAATTAATTAATTTGATAGCAATTAATAAAACTTGAATTAAAATTTAAGTATTCAGAAAAAAGGGAAACAGTAAATATCACTTAACTCTAATTCGAAATGCTCAAAAGAAAATGATTCGGAAGTTCTTACTGATTTGGAACTTTTCCGAATGAAAAGATGTCAACTCCTTGATCCGGAACTTTACTCGGAAGTTTGGTTCGGAAGATTGATCCGGAACTTAATTCGGAACTTCACCCGGAACTTGCTTTGGAACTTCGTTCGGGACTTTACTCGGAAGATTGATTCGGAAGTTCACCCGGAAGATTGGTCCGGAAGTTTATCCGGAAGTTCGCTCGGAACTTTTGACTCGAAAGTTTATTCGGAAGATTTGGAAAGAGCATTCATTCGGAACTTTTAAAAATTGATTCGGAACTTTTTGAAAGGAAATTTATTCGGAACTTTTAAAAACACTTTCACTCGGAACTTTTGAGAATAACATTCATCCGGAACTATTTGTTCATCCGGAACCTGGGAAATCCTCAAGAACAGTAGCAGCAGAAAAACTGGGGAACTCTATTTCAAGCCAAAAATCAACAAGTCTTTAACCAAAACTTAAATAAAACTTAGACACGAATCATATACTAACCAATAACAACAAATACCATCAATAAAAACTTAAAACCCAACAACTTTTGAAGATCAAATCAACCAAATAAGAACTTTAACTTTTAACCAAATAGATGAAGATGAAAAAGATGAAATGGAAAGATTGATATTGGATGATTAAGGTTTAAACAAACAAAAGAGAAAGATTAAATTACAAGGTTGGAAAACAAGAATCAAAATCACCAAACACCCTAGTGGTGTTGGTGATGACTACGAACAGAAAAGAGAGAAAAGAGGAGAATGAAAAAACTAAAAACTAAAAACTGCCTAAAAAGTGTGAGGGATCCATCTATATATATGGCTTGTCTTTTGGTTGGTGAGTGGGCTTTCTTCCGTTCTTCTTGTCTTCTCGTCTTTTCAGAAAAGTCGACGTTTTCGATTCTGATTCGGGATTTGTCGACGATTAAATTCAACTCGAATTTTAGTTTCTTTGTTTAATAGACTTGAGTTTCTTCGACATATGTAAATCTTCAATCTTTGGTCCTTTTCTTCGATAAATCTTTAATTGGGCCAAATGACTTCAAATCTTTTGCATCTCTTGGACAATAAACTTCGTCTTGAGTCTTTTTCTTCGATAAATCCCGTGCAATCCCATGTTTTCTTCAATATTCATCCGGTTGGCTCTAAAAACACAATAAACACAAAAACCACGCATAATTCCAAACAATTGATATTAAATACGCGTTTTGGTCTCGTTTTAGCCAGAATTAAGTGGAAAAAGGTTGGGTGTTTACACACCTATCAATTATCGTATTAGGATCAAGATCGAATCTTGTGAGGATATATATTAGAGCATTTGTAAGCAGGAGTTGGGATGAAGACACCCGACATACACCCATTGTGAGTTGGACATGTCTTTTAGGTTTAAGGTTTCCTATGATGACAAACCTAACCTTACAAAATACCCGACCCGCGAGACCTGAAATGATTGTTGAAATTAGGATCTGATTATTGATTGCCGGTAGTGGACAGGAAGTTATGTGAATATGAAGTGTAGATCTTGAAGTGCCGGATGGGTAGCGAAGTTATGCCAAAAATTTTCACCATGGAAAGATGAATGGATGATCTGAAAGATCATGGGATATAAGTCCCCGTTGTATGGGACCATTGAGATGATGTAAAAGATTGGTTTGAAAGGCATATAAGCTGGATCTACCCTAGGACTTCAAGAGCTGCGTGAATTATGTTTCGTATATCGAACTTGATAAAATGCCTATCAAGTGAAAATCTGACTATTCCTTAATGAAGTTTAGATCGGCGAAAAGTGGCATTCATCAAAAACCCGTGAACATCATGGATAGAGAAAGTAAGTCAACAATAAGCCTGATCTTATTCCCGTAATTATGTTTGATGAAACTCGCATATTGTAATGGATTACACTTATGAGAAAAGATCGGATGTGGAGGAAATACCCACATGGCTTTAACTCTATAAGAAGCGAGTAGTAAGGTAAGATGATCTTTGAGGACAAAGATCCTGTTTAGGGGTAAATGCTGTGACAATCCGTCAATTTATGGTTGATATTTTATTCTCAAATATTATTTAAAAACATTATTTTAATGTTATATTATGAACTCACTTATTTTTGGGAAGAAATTTGGATTTACGTCTTGAAGTAGCATCGACTACGTCTAAACCGGAGGATTCTACGTTACGTGCTTACGTTTACATACACCGTCTTGGTGACAGTCCGACACTTCAGGAAATAAATTTATCCGTGAATATTATTTTGGGATTATAAATTTGAGTTAGTTCATAAACTCACAAATTTACGAGAAGAAATTAGAGTTTACGTGAATAATTTAACGTCCTTTACGACTAAACCGTAAAACCTAGGTTTACGTATTTATGTTTTTGAACTCCGTTTTTTATGAGACAATTTTTATTAGATTCGTTTTGTGCCCTTGATTCATAATTTATAAAAACATTTTTCGTAAAACGACCCGGGGGCACGCAAATCGAGGAAACTAGAATCGACGGATACCCGTAAATTAGTGGAGATGAGACAAGTGGGACACTTGTCCCACCCCCACTATGTGTGGCAAAGACAAGATATAACACCACATTTGGTGTCAAGTTTACACAAGTTAAGAGGACACTTGTCCTCCTAGCCTTCCAAACCATCAAAACCACTTACTTGAAACCATTTTCTCATTTCTAACATGCAAACTAGCAAAATCTTCACAACTCTCTCTTCTGTCCCTATGTTGAACGTCCCATATCTACCCAAAAACACCACCATTTGATCAAAAATAAACCATAAATCATATGTATAATTTACATATGACGACAACCCATTGAAAAGATGAAGATTGGAGGTGGTTATAACAACTAGAAAGGAGTTTACATGGAGATCAAGGGCTGATTTTCAAGAATATATCCATGCATATGAAGATCTCAAGGATTTCATTTGCCAAATTGAAGGTTTGGTAACAAGGAACCAAACCTTGTTCATCAAAAACTCATCATTTCATCACTTTGGTGGTATAAGGATTATTCTTCCTATCATCTTGTTATTTTGAATATGTAATCTTGTATTTTCTTCATTTATGTATATGTATATGATGATGAATGATGATCAAAATATTATGTGGGGATTTGGTGTTGATAGATTTGATTAAAATGATTGAAAGCTACATAAAAGGATGTTAAAATCATGGCTAAATTAGGAGGCTGTATAAAACAGTAAAGAATCTTATGATAAACTGATAAAAAGGCTTGGATAAATTAATATACTGTAAGATATGAGTCTTTTACACATGTGAGAGTTGGCCATACAATGGAATCATAAAAATGAGTGAGATATGATCAAAACAAGTTTAGAGTGCAAATCTGAGTACACTGTTTTGGACTAATTTTATAAAATACTTAGAGGTTGATTCATCAGTAGCTATGCAGGAATACAATGGAGAACATATCATGTAGTTTCTGTGATAAAAATGTGGGGTTCTATCTCCATGTAGAACTCTAGATATGATCATTTTAGTAAACTAGATTTTTAGGACTGATTTTGTGAAATTAAAGTTTAATATTATTATATAAGCACTCAAATATGTTGGGTCAATTCAGTGCCTGATTTGTCCCTTGCACAGGATTTGGATGTAAAGTATCCTAAGTAGTGTTAGTCACTGAACTTACGTATGTTATAAGTTCAGTGTGTCATTCTTTAGAGTTCTTTAGAGTCTACGAGATAGACTCGTCATTTGCTGAGGCGGATCTCAGTAAGTGTGCAAAGAATCAAGGATGATGGAGTTAGTAAGTGATGACATAATAGCTTACTAACTCCTCAAGACTATTACTGATTACAAGACCTGAAGATGTTAAGAAGACCTGAAGAAGTGTCTTATGTATTAGTGGGCACATGTCTTATTAGCAATGAAGACAAAGGTTAAAGAGGAAGGCTTACTTTGTCAAAGGTGCAAAAGATGAAGACAACAAAGTACAAGGTGGTTACTTGTACTTTAGTAAAGCTTCTCAAGGAAGCTTCACACTCCCACTATATATATGTGGTCCTTGTAATAGAATAGTCAATGATTCCTACCCACAGAAACAAACATGTAATACTTTAGTGGTTTAGGGTTTCATCCTCCCATGGTTGCATAAGCTTAGCTAGCTATGAACATGGGAGTTTAGTTTGTCATTCATCGCCCAGTTGTTATTACGCAAACAACCAGGCAAGTCATGTATATTTGTTGATTCATTATTAATAATATATACATACGATGAAAAGTACAAGCTTGTGTTATTAGTTAGTCAATTGGTTTAATTGTGCAAATGTTCTTCATTGTTCTTCACAGATTCGATGTTTGCACAAGATTCGTGGACCAACAATTGGTATCAGAGCGGGTTGGATTAATTACTATCCAGATCCGTTCAAAAATGGCAACTAATAACATTTTTTATGGTCAAAATCTGTAGTGTTTGTGCAAAAAATTTGCACAGCAGTAGCAGTTTCTTTATGAAAAGATGAACACTACTGACCTGGTAAAATAATACCCACTTAAAACTCAAACCCACTTGTCATTTTGCCTTATCCCACCACCACCAACAAAAAAAATCATATCCCTACCTCACCGTCATTTTTTTCTTTCACCCTCCATCTACTCAATCTCCTTTACTCTCTAAATCTCATCTTCATCACCTCTCAATCTCAAATCACACTTCATCTACTAACGTCTTATTCAAATCTCATCTTTACATATCATCACTCACCTTTACTCACCCAAAACAAATCCCTCATCATATCTACCACAATCAACATCACGTCACTCTTTACAAAACATCAACATAAACTCCCACCGTCACTCACTTTATTTCAGATCCAGTCTAACATCCATCCAATCTCCCCCTCTCTCCACCACCGTCTCCTTCCTTAACCTATCCCCATTTATCCTTCTTCTCACATCCACTGTCACTCAATCCTCTAATCCCTTCTCCCAATCCCTACATCTATCCGGTACAAAAAAAAACGAATCATCAAACCCTCCTTCTTTTTCCCCAAACATGATTCACTCAAATCCATCAATGATTCACTGTATCAACAAAAATATTATTCCTTTCGTTGTGGCCACACGAAGGATTCGGTTTTATTGAAGAAGTTGATTGTGTTTATATGAAGATTGTGTACTGGGTTTTAATGATTTCGTGGTTATGTTGATATGAACGAATTCGAATGATTCAATTATTGGAGTTTCGATTAAACACTCCCAGGGTCGCTGAACTCCCAGGGTCGCTGAACTCCCAGGGTCGCTGAACTCCCAGGTCGCTGAACCCCCAGGTGAACACCAAGGTCGCTGAACCTTTCTGTAGCTGTGATCTTTCCAGCAACACCAAAACCCTGTCAACAGCGAACCACTGTCAACAGCGAACCCCTGTCAAAAGATGCTGCTAAAGCTGCATATTTTGAGGGGGAGAGAACCACGGTCATACACATCGCTGTGATATAGATGCCGCTGTGATCCACATGCAACTGTGATATACCCACCCAAACCATACACAAAACACAAACCAAAAAAAAAAAAAAAAAAAAAAAAAAAAAAAAAAAACTTTTCAGTTTAACAAGGATTCGCTGGCAAGATGACCAGCTGATCAACATGCTATCTTCAGAGCCTTCAGCTGTTGAAGGACTTGGTCACTCAGGATTTTTTTTCTCACACCAAGACAAAGAAAGAAGATATGTTCACAGCCCCCCCTCCCCACCCCAGCAGTTGTCACCCTCCCCTACCCCGCTGTAACCACAGCCACAGAGTTTTTGAGAGACCAGGTTGTGTTACAGGGGTTTGATGAAACATTTATTATACAGGGGTTTGATAACATCAGGTGGTTGATAGGAGATGAAATTCAGGGGGAGTTGTACTTCAGGCGAGATGAAGACCATCACGCTATGCTTGTGTACTAGTATGTAGCCGGTCAAAACTTGCTTGGTTCCCTAGCAAATTTTGAGGGGGAGAGAAGCGAGGACAGAGGTAAACTTGTGTTTATGTGAAGAAACACCAAGTTTACTCAAGCTACATACATACTATCATACACAACACATAACCTTCAGGGACTTAGAATGTTTACATTTGGCTGATGGAGCAAAGTCACTGAAGATGGGTTGCTGAACAAGTTGCATTGTCTAATCTTTTATGGTTGCTGCGTCAACCATTGACCACACTTCTCTGATTGAAGGTAAATGAACTCGTGATCTACATTGATATAATATGCTACTTTAATATATGCTAGGGTGAAGCATATGGTCTTTATGGCAAAGCATATAATATACTTCACTGATGACCTAAGGTGAAGTTACCTTTATGAGTTCTATATAAGCATCAGGGAATTGGTTCAAGTGTTTCTCAAAGTACAAGATCAGACATTGCAGTTCAGTAACAACTACAACAGGTACAAGACGATACAAGTTAGCGGATGACTTGAACTAGTAAAGCTAGTTATTCTTGGTATTCATTGTTGTAATATAGCAGGTAAGAAGAAGCCTTTATGCTCACTTACTGCTATTTAACTTAGGCTACTTTTCTATCCAAATAGGGGGAGATTGTTGGGTCAATTCAGTGCCTGATTTGTCCCTTGCACAGGATTTGGATGTAAAGTATCCTAAGTAGTGTTAGTCACTGAACTTACGTATGTTATAAGTTCAGTGTGTCATTCTTTAGAGTTCTTTAGAGTCTACGAGATAGACTCGTCATTTGCTGAGGCGGATCTCAGTAAGTGTGCAAAGAATCAAGGATGATGGAGTTAGTAAGTGATGACATAATAGCTTACTAACTCCTCAAGACTATTACTGATTACAAGACCTGAAGATGTTAAGAAGACCTGAAGAAGTGTCTTATGTATTAGTGGGCACATGTCTTATTAGCAATGAAGACAAAGGTTCAAGAGGAAGGCTTACTTTGTCAAAGGTGCAAAAGATGAAGACAACAAAGTACAAGGTGGTTACTTGTACTTTAGTAAAGCTTCTCAAGGAAGCTTCACACTCCCACTATATATATGTGGTCCTTGTAATAGAATAGTCAATGATTCCTACCCACAGAAACAAACATGTAATACTTTAGTGGTTTAGGGTTTCATCCTCCCATGGTTGCATAAGCTTAGCTAGCTATGAACATGGGAGTTTAGTTTGTCATTCATCGCCCGGTTGTTATTCCGCAAACAACCGGGCAAGTCATGTATATTTGTTGATTCATTATTAATAATATATACATACGATGAAAAGTACAAGCTTGTGTTATTAGTTAGTCAATTGGTTTAATTGTGCAAATGTTCTTCATTGTTCTTCACAGATTCGATGTTTGCACAAGATTCGTGGACCAACAAAATAAATATAGTATAAAATGTGAATTAAAACCCACTAACTTATATATTACATTTATATAAATTTGTATAAGGATAAATAAATGGAAATTTTATAAAAATGGTAGTTTGGTAAGTTTTATAAGTTATAAAACTATATACCTAAGTTTTACGTCTTTTCGGCTAAAACAGAAAGATTAACGTTTTTGTCAAATAAAACTTAGACGGACGGACCCGTCTAATGTAAAATTTTATAAACTCACATACTGATATATGAACTTATATAACAAGTAAAAACCGATAAAACCCGAACTATATAACATACGGACATTAACCGGCCAAAGTAGCCTTATTAGACTATAAACCCGACTAGTTGATAAAACACTTATAAACTTACTTATTGGGCTTAATCCACTTGGGCCCAACATGTAAAGTATAATACTGATATTAAAGGTATAATTGGGCTAATGAAAAGTATTGGGCTTGTAATGGGCCTATTGGGCCTCAAAATGTAAACAAGTTAAACTAAGTATAACTAGTCTAGAAAGTTACCAATACATAACATTAAAATGAGTAAATGAGAATGTATAAACCCACTTGATCATCATCATGTATATAAAATCATCATATGTATACATAATTGTTATTTTTATAAAGTCATTGGACAAGAGTCTAAGACGAGTATTATTTGTCTAGATTTCCGTGATTGAAGCACGTACCGTATATCCAAATTGCCGATAACCCGCTTTCCCACATCAACGTGAGTTCATAGCCTTGCACTCTTTTAAATGTTTTTATGAGATGTTTTATAAACCCACGAGGGAGATAACATGTTAGTTTTACTAAAATAGGACACTATTTGTCCCGATTGCATGTTTATTGATTTGGACCCAAATGATTGTATGACCCGATGAATGATTTTATGACCCGATAGATGAAAGGAAATGGATTATTAAAGTTAGGTTATGTCACTAAAAGTCCCATTTGCATGAATTGTGAACTACCGGGATTTGGAAGACGCTTATGCATATAATAGTACTATTTGGGGACGATCACCCCAGTTCGCGCCTTGACGGTTGATCCCCGTCGTGCCACATTGATTGGTAAGCGAATTTATGTATGAGATGATTTACACAAGCGTGATTATTGTGAAGACACGCTAATTTAGATGGGAAAATGAGTTTCGGGCTAGCTACCCGTTGTTTGTTGTAGTAAGGTAACAATGTCATGCGGCTTATAATAATCCAATTAACGAAATACTGCTTTATGCATTGAATTACGATATATTGCCTGACTGGCAATACAGGGTCTTATCATTGATATTATGTTCGTGTTTTAGTTTTATATAACCATATTCATATAACTGTTTTTATTTAATCTATACAACGTTATAAAACGTATTGTATGATGTTTTTAACGACAATGGTTCGTATAATGATTTTGAAGGCGAAAGCCTGTATTATGATTTTGATAAGGATTTGTATAAAATGACTTTGGCTATTTAATGGCCTATTACAATGATTTGAACAAAATGATTTTCGGTAATAATTTTATACCGATGTTATATTGATGGTATTTATTAAACTCTATGAATTCACTCGGCGTTATCGCTGACCTTTTCTTTTAACATGTTTTATCTCAGGTACTTGAAGCTAATTCTCGGGAAGACAACAAGAATTCATGGCTGGCACTTAAATAACAATTTCCATTCAAATCTTTTGTAAAATTGTATGAAATGACTATGACTTGGGACCTATGTAAATTTGATATTTATGAATGGAAATGCTTTATTATTAAACGACGCGATTTTTAAGCGTTGTCTATGATGTGAGTAATGTGCTATCCCGTAACACCAACGAGTCTTCTGCTGTATTGAATTGTGTAAATTTGGGGGTGTTACACGTTTCCTTCTCACATTGAGTAAGTTGTACGAAAAAGATTGTAAAATTATTACTTTAACTTTTCGCTTATTGTCAAACCTTCATGTCTCAATAATGGTGTTCATAAACTTCTACTAAAAATATGCATATCCCCACCAGATGGAAATATCCTGACGAACATAGTAAATGCTCTTATTACTGTTCCCTGATTCAATCCATATGTAACTTAAGAATCTATAGAGTAATATTGTTAATAAAGTTGTAATCTTTTAAAGTATTACTATGTATTACATATTTCTTAGTAGGTGTTACACTTGATGAATAAGATGAATATTCTCGCTCCGTTCCGTATAGCCATGCTAACACCACCTCTATCTCTTTGCACATCTCTCTTTTAGATACAAACTCTAGCTAAAATTACATTCAAAGTAAAAACCTGAACACCTGAAAAAACCGAGTAAAAAAACTGGCATACGCTATCTGCTTGATTTTGTCGTGGTTTACTCAGCCACATTGTAGAAAGGACTATAGAAATGTAACTTTAAGCTTAGGTGGTTTATTAGCTTCAGTAACTTTAGCAAAAATTCAGTAATTTCAGTCAGATAGATAGAACATTGGTTATATCAAAGGTAGGTGACGAGTAAGTCTTGCATCTTTCACAGGTCAGCATAATTGGCATAACTTGATACATTATTGTAGCGTTGAGCATATAAACAACTTTAATATTTTTGTTGTGCAATTCTGTCTTGGAGAAATAAAGAACAGTAAATGTGAATATGTTTGCTTGCATATCAATGTTTAGTCTCTGAATATGTATTAGCTACTTATAGTATGGTTACGACCCCTAAATATATAAATGGTTCTCTAAGGGACAATTTTCTGAGCTAAATGCTTCTCACAGGTCATTCAGGTAAGAAGCCTCAGTTTGGTAAGTGTAATATATATATATATATATATATATATATATATATATATATATATATATATATATATATATATATATATATATATATATATATATATATATATATATATATATATATATATATATATATATATATATATATATATATTCTAAGAATCTAGCTTGGTATCCGCGCAATGTAGCGACGGGTACATGATGACTTTTTTTTTGAAAATAAATGTTACACTCTTACTCATCAAGTTTGTATTCAAATTAATGTTAAAATTATAAAAAAGTTAAAACAAAATAATATAAACTCGCTAAAAATAGAAAAAAAAAATTCATATAAATTATATTAAAATGGATGTCAAATTAGAGAGCACGAAATTTTAAAAAATATGATATTATTAGATTATGAAAAAACTATATTGATAAAAAGATATTTAAATTTAAAAATAAATATTTTTTGAATAGTTTGTTAAAAAAGTTGTTAGAAAAGTTTGTTAAAAAAATGATTAGAAGAGATCAATCTAACAAAATATGGTCCAATGGCTTTAATTTAACCTCCATATTTTAACTTTTGGTTTGGAGTTAGCTTTGTTAATTTTAGGCTCAAAATTTAATATCGGAGTTAAGATTGAAAATAACCTTTTTATATAATAGTATATATTAGCAAGTACCAATTGTCGTTTCTATAAAAAAGGATACAAGAGATTATTGATCAACCTTTCTAATCATAGAGATATCTTTATATAACCAAAAGGTGATTGTGCAAATTTGAAATCATACCATTGTTTTACATGTTCATATTCTCATTAAGAATAAAATAACTTTGTATGCAATATTTGCTTAAAAACAAAATTAATGTATCAAATTAGTCTGTTTAGTGTGGCAAAGTTATACAATATCAAACGTGTTTCCAAAAATTTTTGTGAATCGAACTCGTCCGTTGAGTGAATCAAAGGCCATACAATTCACAAAAACAAAGATAACTATATGTTCCATTTTAATGAGTCAAAACTTCGTTTACACAAACGCGACAATCATAACTAATCGACAAACGTTCTATATAAAAAGGATATAGAAACACAAAAACGCACATAAACACACACATCAAACAACAAACCAATTAAAAAAATCACAACGCCAACTTTTCTTGGGTGGGAAATATGGCGCACACCCGTATGGCGCAGAGGCCGAAGTGGTGCGTGATACTAGTGTATTGCATGGGGTTCAGATTAGTCTCGGAATCTTCTCGAATTGATCACGGTTCAAAGCGGAATAGTTGTTCTTGGTTACAAAAAAGGGGTTTGGTTTTCTATTCTACTAAAAAGGTTTAAATGCGCAAAGATATAAAATTAGACTAAAAGCAGTTAATAAAATAAGACTGAAATCGAATTAAATTTAAACAGTAAACAGAAACAGTAAACAACCCTTACTAGAAAACACTTCATTCAGAATAAATTTGATTCGGAATAGAAAGTTGATCCAGAATAAAGTTGTTTATCCGGAATGTAGTAGTTGATGCGGAATAAATGGTGTTGATCCGGAATAAAAGTGGTGATCCAAAATAAAGGTTGATCCGGAATAAAATTGTTGATCCAGAATATAGGTTGATCCGGAATAAAAGAGTTGATCCGGAATAATTGATTATTCCGGATGAAAGGCTTTGATCCGGAATAATTATTCTGGATGAGTGAACTTGATTCGGAATGAACAAAAAGGAAACTTGATCCGGAATAACAATCTTGATACAGAATAAAAAATATACCGAATGGAAGACACTGATGCGGAATATAAAATATTCCGGATGAACAAGGTTGATACGGAATAAAAGTGAACAGTGCTTGATTCGGAATCTGGGCAAGGTTTTGAAGATGAAGAACAGTAGGTAATAGAAAACACGATTTTGACTAAAATCACCAAGTTTTTTTACCAAAACTTTTAACGAAACTAATCACGAATCATCTACCAATGGTAAACATCAAATCAAAACACTAAAAACATAAAACCCACTTACTTTTGAAGATTAAAATCAACCAAATAAGAACTTTAAACTTTAAATGAAAAAGATGAAGATGAACAAGATTAATGGAAGGATTATATTAAATGATTAAGGTTTAAACAATCAAAGGAAAAGATTAAAACTACAAGATTTGTGAAAACAAGAATGAAAATCACCAACACCTTAATGGTGTTGGTTACCCTAAGAAACAAAGAAAAAGGAAAAACTGGAAAACTAAAAACTAGCTCAAAAAGTGTGAGGGGGTTTCTTTATATAGGCCAAGTGGTTGGTTGGTGAGTGGGCTTTCTTCTTTCTTTTCGTCTTCTCGTCTTTTCAGTAAAGTTGACGTTTTCGATTCTGATTCGGGATTTGTCGACGATTAAATTCAACTCGTCTTTTAATTTCTTCGTTTAATAGACTTGAGTTCCTTCGACATATGTAAATCTTCCATCTTTGGTCCTTTTCTTCGATAAATCTTCAAATAGGCCCATTGACTTCAAATCTTTTTCATCTCTTGGACAATAGACTTCGTCTTGAGTCTTTTTCTTCGATAAAACCCGTGCAATCCCATGTTTTCTTCAATATTTATCCGGTTGGCTCTAAAAACACAACAAACACACAAACCACGCATAATTCCAAACAAATGACATTAAATACGCGTTTTGGTCTTGTTTTAGCAAGAAATAAGTGGTAAAAGGATGGGTGTTTTCACACCTATCAAATCCCCTACACTTGACCATTGCCATGCCCTCATGCAATGCTTAGTGATAAAGCAAATTTACACTTTTCTCATAATCAATCAACCTTGGCCTTATTAACATACTACTAAAACAAAAATTAGAGTACTAAGAGAAATTAAAACATTAAAGGAAACAAAAGGATAGAAAACCATTTTCACTAGAAAATAGCTACATGGAAATAACTTTCAAAGAGATCTAAGACTTACATTAGGGCTTCGGTGCTGCGAAGATTTATCACCCTCGAGTTTCACGTTCCCTAAACTAAGCTTAAAAACGAGATCATTGTTATTATAAGTTAGCAAATCAAACACTTACACACATGGCTTAATTATATGCTTAAACTCCCTTATTCCTAGGTGTATCTCTTATATTTTATTTTTGTCTTAGAATGATCATGAAGATGCATTTTTGGACTTATTGCGATAGTTTATTTAGGCTGAAAGCAAAGTAGGACGATTTGATTAATAGTTAGCTAAAGGACAAAATCTCTTAAAACTGCTTCTCGGGATATCAAAAAGTTCATATCTTGGCATAACTCGCTTCACGATTTGAGACCTTTCACGGGCTGATATTTGGCATGTACTTCATAATTCATATCTTTGAGAGACGATCTTGAGATAATGGTCTTCTCTTCGTTAATAGAGTTTCTTCACTTGGAGACTTTTGAGGGGTACTCCAACTTTGTTGACCACGACTTCATCATTATTTCTTCAATCGCTAATTGGGATTTTGAGATACAAAGATCCGCCTCCTTTTCGGACTTGGATCTATTTATCCTCATACCTTGTTTGGGTCTTTTCGGATAGACTTCTCCATGATCTTTATGGGAGTTGATTGCTTTTTGTCGTGAGTCTTGATCCTTCATATTGATTTTGGGAATAATGCTTTTCACATCACCTTGGATCTTTAGCAATAAAATGGAATCCTCATGCCTTGTTAGGGCCTTTTCGGACTCGCCAATCTTCGCGCCCCGCTTCATAAGTTATGCCTTGGCTATGAACTCTTATCATTACCGAGCAACTTTTAAACGATCTTGGGCTAGAAGCTAAGTAACTTTTCAAATCGTACGACCTTACTTATTGCAGATAAATTTTTAGCAAGTGATGGGAGAATAGGCAGAGAATCACACCAAGTGTGCTTGTGCAAGAATACCGACTTATAATTGACTCTATCATTTCTCGTTCTTTGACTTTATTGCGAGATATATACATATGAAAGCATCGATAAAAATTTAAAAATTACGACTATATGGCCAAAGTTAATTAAAAATTTGAAAAATGCTAAAAAAGATGATTTTCCGGTTAAATGAAGGAATTTTCATGGAAAAGTCCACTTAAAACTTCGATAGAAGTCTCCCCTACACTTATGACATTGTGCACGTTGGTTAAATCAAGCTAAGGAAGAGACGACTAAAGTGATCAATTTCAAATGTGAGTATGAAGAAAATTGAATCACGATAGTTGAGAGATAGAACCGGATTTCAGATAACACGGGAGCACGGTTCTTTAAAGATTCCAAGAGTGCACTTATCCCTGTAATCACATCACCACACAAACACAAACAACCTATAGAGGTCCCCCTACACTTAGGAGGTTAATACGGAAAAGGATAGATACTCGGGTTGCCTCCCGAGGGGCACTTGTTTTTGATAACCGAGTCACGAGCCTGACTCGACCCAAAACTAGTTCATGGGAAACGTGGTGAGGGAAGGAATCATCTCATGAGAGATGTCCTCACCAAAGTACAGCTTCACTCGTTGGCCATTCACGTTAAAATTAGATCCATTAGGTTGAGCGAGCTCGATAGTACCATATGGAAAAATTTGGGCAATGGTGAATGGGTCGGACCAACGAGATTTCAGCTTGCCCGAAAAGATTTTCAACCGAGAGTTGAAGAGTAAAACTTTGTCTCCAACTTTGAACTCTCGGTTTTTAATCTTAGAGTCGTGAATGAGCTTAGTCTTTTCCTTATAGATCAAAGAATTTTCATAAGCCTCATTCCGGAGTTCATTCAGCTCATTGAGTTGGATCTTGCGTAGGTCACCGGCTTTGTTGATATCGAAATTAGCCCACTTCAAGCCCCAGTAAGACGTGTGCTCCAACTCAATAGGGAGGTGGCACGCTTTCCCGTACACGAGAAGATATGGTGTACAACCAATCGGAGTCTTTTATGCGGTACGAAAAGCCCACAGAGCATCATCAAGTTTATCGGCCCATGAGGCACGATGCTCTCCCACGGTTCGTTCAAGAATTCGCTTTAATCCTCGGTTAGAGATTTCAGCCTAGCCATTAGTTTGTGGGTGGTATGCGGTGGAAAGACGATGATTGACACCATACTTAGCCATGACTCTTGCGAATTGATCATTACAAAAATGAGTCCCACGATCACTAATAATGGCACGAGGCACACCGAATCTAGCAAATAGCGACTTCAAAAAGTTACAAACCACCCTTGCGTCATTAGTGGGTAAAGCTTTGGCTTCAACCCATTTAGTAACGTAGTCAACGACTACAAGGATGTATTTGTTTACTTTAGATGAAGGGAATGGCCCCATAAAGTCGATACCCCATACATCAAAGATTTCACATTCTTGTATGAAATTTTGAGGCATCTCATCTTTATGTGTGATCTTGCCTTGTTTTTGGCAAGCATCACAATGTTTAACCATCTCGTGAGCATCACGATAAATGGTGGGCCAATAAAATCCCGAGTCAAACACTTTTTTGGCGGTATAGTTGGGACCAAAGTGACCGCCGGTGGGTCCTTTGTGGCAAGCTTCGAGAATGTCGAAAGCCGCCGGTCCATCAACACATCGGCGAATAATCAAATCAGCGCATTGTTTGAATAGATACGGGTCATCCTAAAAGTAAGTCTAAATGTCTTTGAAGAACTTTTTCTTTTGCTGGGATGTTAACCCGTCAATGAGAATTCCACCCGCCAAGTAGTTTGCAATGTCCGCAAACCACGTGGTCTCATCTTGATTTAAATTGATAGACATTAAGGTCTCTAGGGGAAAAGAGTCATTGATCTCTTTGTTCGGATGATCCCCTTGATAAGGATCCTCAAGTCTGCTGAGATGATCCGCGGCTAGGTTTTTAGCTCCCTTCTTATCACGAATTTCGATTTTAAATTCTTGAAGTAGCAAAACCCAACTAAGAAGTCTTGGTTTGGAATCTTGTTTAGTTAACAAGTACTTCAACGCGGAATGATCGGTATAAACGATTGTGGTAGAAAGGACAAGATAGGGGCAGAACTTTTCAAAAGCATACACTACAGCTAAAAGCTCTTTTTCGGTAGTGGTATGATGCAATTGAGCCCCCGTCATTGTCTTGCTAGCATAGTGGATTGGTTGGAAGTGTTTGTTCACTCTTCGGCCCCAAACCGCTCCAATAGCAAAGTCGCTAGCATCGCACATCAACTCGAAAGGCAACTCCCAATTAGGGGTAACCAAGACTGGTTCCTTAGTTAGCTTATCCTTAAGAAGGTTGAAGGCTTCAATACACTCTTTGGAAGAGATAAACGGAGTATCTTTTTCCAAGAGGTGTGTCATCGGGCGAGCGATTTTAGAAAAATCTTTGATGAATCGACGGTAGAAGCCCGCATGACCAAGGAAACTTCTAACACCCTTCACGGTTGAAGGTGGAGGCAATTTTGCAATAACATCGACTTTAGCACGGTCCACTTCAAGACCGGCTTTGTAGATTTTTTTTCCTAGCACGATGCCCTCTTTTACCATGAAATGGCATTTTTCCCAATTAAGAACAAGGCGAGTGTCTTCACACCGCTTAACCATATGTTCTAGATTGGTAAGGCAAGCAGAGAAAGAATCGCCATAAACCGAGAAATCATCCATGAATACTTCCATAGTTTCTTCAACCATGTCATGGAAGATAGCCATCATACACCGTTGGAACGTCCCAGGAGCATTGCAGAAACTGAAAGGCATGCGTTTGTAAGCAAATTTTCCGTAGGGACAAGTGAATGTGGTTTTATCTTGGTCTTTGGGATCGATGGGAATTTGAAAATACCCGGAGAAACCGTCTAAGAAGCAGTAATAGTCATTACCCGCTAGACGCTCGAGCATTTGATCCATGAAAGGAAGAGGAAAGTGATCTTTTCTCGTGGCATCATTGAGCTTGCGATAGTCGAAACAAACTCTCCACCCAGTAATGAAACGAGTAGGAATCAACTCGTTGTGTTCATTGGGAACAACGGTTATTTCGCCCTTCTTGGGCACACAATGGACGGGACTTACCCATGGCGAATCCGAAATAGGGTAAATCAAGCCGGCATCAAGAAGTTTGATAACCTCTTGTTTGATGACGTCATGAATGCGAGGATTAACCCTTCTTTGGCTCTGGATTGCGGGTTTAAAGTCATCTTCCATGAGAATCTTGTGAGTACAAAAGTTTGGATCAATTCCGCGGATATCGGAAATTTTCCAAGCAATTGCCTTCTTATGATCTTTAAGCACGGCGATGAGGCGAGATTTCTCTTCTTCTTTCGAGTCCTTAGCGATGATGACGGGCGACTTCTTCTCGTCTTCAAGGAACACGTACTCGAGATGGGACGATAACTCCTTAAGCTCTAAGTCCGGAGGATTTTCGATGGGAGGCGTATTCAAAGTCGGTTCATCGATAGCAATATCCTTGGGAGATGGTGGAGAAATATTGTCCTATTTGAGAAGTTTCTCAATGAGACGAATGTCTTCATCCCAATCGGTGGGAGAATCGTCATATTCTAAGTTCACATCTCCCATGGTGGCTTCGAAATCTTTCCAAAGGAAATCACTTTCTCCAAATAGAGTAAGTGATGAATCAATAGAGGAAACGGTCTCAACATTGGGAGGAGAGGTAGGAATACTTTTACAAGCATCTTTGAAGTGTTCTTGACAAGCCTCATCTAGAACGTCGATACAATTAACACTCTCGTATGAATAATGCTGTTTAGAAAGCTTTCCCATGTTGAAGACGATTTTATCATCACTCACTCTCATGATAAGCTCAACCGCTTCAACATCGATGAGAGTGCGACCGGTCCTAAAGAATGGACGTCCAACGATTAATGGAACATGAGGGTCCATCTCGTAGTCGACCACGACGAAATCGGCAGGAAAAGTGAATTTGTCGACTCTGACAAAAACGTCTTCGGCTATCCCCACTGGATAAGCAACCATACTGTTAGCTAACTCCAAAGTCATTTTGGTGGGGACTAGCTCAGGGAGAGATAATTTCTTCCAGACACTTAAAGGCATTAAGTTAATACTGGCACCTAGATCGGCTAGGGCCATGCAATTCTCTACTCCCGAGAAGTTGCAAGGGATTAAGAAGCGACCCGGATCACCATATTTGGTTGGCAATTTCCTTAAGAGCACTGCAGAGCAATTCTCGTTAAGTTGGGTATTAGCAATATCAAGAAGCTTCTCCTTGTCGCTAAGAAGATCTTTGAACATTTTCGCATATTTAGGCATGTGAGCGAGAGCCTCAGCGAAGGAGATGTTGAAATTCAATTGTTTAAACATTTTGAGAAAGTTTGAAACCTGAATATCGTCCTTGCTTTTGAGCTTCTCTTTCCTCAACCTTGAGGGATAAGGTATATCAGAAGAAGAGGAAGGCTTTGGGATCGAAGGATCACTCACATCCTTGGGTGGAGGAGGGGTAGAAGTAAGAGGTGGAGGAATTGGGGAAGTAGAAGATTGAGGAATAGGAATAGGGGACTCGTTTTCCTTAGTCACAATCACCGGTGGAGGTATAGGAAGCTCGGGTTCCTTGGTACCTTTGCCACTGCGAGTGGTGATTGCTTTCATCTCCCCTCTTGGATTAGCCACGATGTTACTCGGAAGAGTACCCGAACAAGAGGATTGATTACCTTGGAAGAAACCAGCCATTATGTTCCTTAAGTCATTCGTTTGACTTGCCAAAGTGTTTCACATATCAGCTCGAAGATCGTTCCCTTGTTTCACCATGTCTGCTTTCAAGTTGAGCACTTCCCGCTGGAGATTTTCCACGATCACATCATTAGTCCTCGTGTAGGTTTCAACATCTTGGTGTAATGCGGTGGGTTGGTTGCGAGGAGGAGCATGGTAGGCGGGTGGTTAATAAGCAGGTTGTTGGTAAACTTGGTTGTTTCTTTGAGGTGGATATGGTTGTCTTTGAGGTGGTTGGTATGGTGCTCGAGGTTGGTTTTGGTTTGGTCGGTTAAGTTTTGGTTGTTGGTTTTGATTGGGTGGGGGAAAACCGGGCGGGGAAAGAAAATTGTTTGAGCGGTAGCTAAGCAAGTTGCAGTCTCCTTGAGGACGTGCTTGATAAGCGGCCGGAGGATAGGTACCGTATGTTGCGTTAACATTCTCAGGAGGATAGTCTTGGGTGGAAGTACAAGTAGTGTAAGAGTGAGGACCCCCGCATATTTCACATGGTTGGCTTACAGCATTGACTTGAGCGTTTTTAGCGTTGATGCTGTTGGTGTTGCTAGCGGTTTGGGTAGCAAGCGATTCGAGAAGCGACGTAATTTTGTCAAGTCTCTTGTCGTTGTCACTAATACTAGCACTAGCGGCATTGGTTCGAACACTCTTGATTTACACACGAGACTTATTTTCAATAATATCCCAAGAAGCATTAGAACTCTTAACCAAAATATTACCCCCCCCCCCCCCCCCCCCCCCCCCCCCCCGAGGCACTATTTAGTGAATCTTGGTCATTCATGCTTAAACCATTGTAAAAGGTATTAATTTGGTGCACTTTGGTAAAACCATGTTGTGGGCACTTTCTTAAAAGTTCTTTAAAACGATCTCAAGATTCACTAAAAGTCTCATCGTACTTTTGTTCAAAAATAATAACTTCATTCCGCAAAGCGGTAGTACGAGAGGGTGGGAAAAAATAGTTTATGAATTTGGTCTCCAAATCCGTCCACGTCAGAATACTTTGTGGCGGTTCCTTTGCAAGCCAACGTCGGGCTTGTCCCTCTAAGGAGAAAGGAAAAAGTAGTAAACGGATTACCTCTTGTGGAACACCATTGAATTTGACCATATTTGTGAGTTGCAGGAACCTTTTGATGTGGTCATGAGGATCATCAATGGTACGCCCCAAGAATGATTGAGCAGAGACCATCTGAATAAAGCTGGATTTGAGCTTAAATTTGTTGGCTGCAATCGCGGGTATGACAATTGGATCGTTGTTGCCCTCTACATGTGCTTGCAAAAGTTCAATCATAGGGCGATTGTCCGGTAGCGGTTCATTGTTGTTGTTATTATTGTTGTTTTGAGGTGGAGTGTTATTGTTGTTGTCTACACCGGCCATGTCTAAGTTATCGAGAGTCTCGGGCTCTTGATAAGACGTTGATCGAGTGCGCATACACCTGCAAAAGAACTAACAAAGTAAACAAGAAATTTTTTGGTTTTTATTGTTTTTTTTAATTTTTTTTGTATTTTTGAAAATTTTATATTTTTTAGGATTTTTGAAAAAAAAATTTTGATGATGAAAAAGTAACGTTCACGGCGAACGGATCCCAAAATCCAAGTTCTCACAAAAAACTGTTAATCTTTACGAGAAGAGCCGGCAGCGGCGCCATTTGATAGTAGTGTTTTGCATGGGGTTCAGATTAGTCTCGGAATCTTCTCGAATTGATCACGGTTCAAAGTGGAATAGTTGTTCTTGGTTACTAAAAAGGGGTTTGGTTTTCTATTCTACTAAAAAGGTTTAAATGCGCAAAGATATAAAATTAGACTAAAAGTAGTTAATAAAATAAGACTGAAATCGAATTAAATTTAAACAGTAAACAGAAACAGTAAACAACCCTTACTAGAAAACACTTCATTCGGAACAAATTTGATTCAGAATAGAAAGTTGATCCGGAATAAAGTTGTTTATCCAGAATGTAGTAGTTGATGCGGAATAAATGGTGTTGATCGGAATAAAATTGGTGATCCAGAATAAAGGTTGATCCGGAATAAAATTGTTGATCCGGAATATAGGTTGATCCGGAATAAAAGAGTTGATCCGGAATAATTGATTATTCAGGATGAAAGGCTTTGATCCAAAATGATTATTCCGGATGAGTGAACTTGATTCGGAATGAACAAAAAGGAAACTTGATCCGGAATAACAATTTTGATACATAATAAAAAATATTCTGAATGGAAGACACTGATCCGGAATATAAAATATTCCGGATGAACAAGGTTGATACGGAATAAAAGTGAACAGTGCTTGATTCGGAATCTGGGCAAGGTTTTGAAGATGAAGAATAGTAGGTAACAGAAAAGACGATTTTGACTAAAATCACCAAGTTTTTTTACCAAAACTTTTAACGAAACTAATCACGAATCATCTACCAATGGTAAACATCAAATCAAAACACTAAAAACATAAAACCCACTTACTTTTGAAGATTAAAATCAACCAAATAAGAACTTTAAACTTTAAATCAAAAAGATGAAGATGAACAAGATTAATGGAAGGATTATATTAAATGATTAAGGTTTAAACAATCAAAGGAAATGATTAAAACTACAAGATTTGTGAAAACAAGAATGAAAATCACCAACACCTTAATGGTGTTGGTTACCCTAAGAAACAAAGAAAAAGGAAAAACTGGAAAACTAAAAACTAGCTCAAAAAGTGTGAGGGGGTTTCTTTATATAGGCCAAGTGGTTGGTTGGTGAGTGGTCTTTCTTCTTTCTTTTCGTCTTCTCGTCTTTTCAGTAAAGTTGACGTTTTCGATTATGATTCGGGATTTGTCGACGATTAAATTCAACTCGTCTTTTAATTTCTTCGTTTAATAGACTTGAGTTCCTTCGACATATGTCAATCTTCCATCTTTGGTCCTTTTCTTCGATAAATCTTCAAATAGGCCCATTGACTTCAAATCTTTTGCATCTCTTGGACAATAGACTTCGTCTTGAGTCTTTTTCTTCGATAAAACCCGTGCAATCCCATGTTTTCTTCAATATTTATCCGGTTGGCTCTGAAAACACAACAAACACACAAACCACGCATAATTCTAAACAAATGACATTAAATACACGTTTTGGTCTTGTTTTAGCAAGAAATAAGTGGTAAAAGGATGGGTGTTTTCACACCTATCAGTGCGCCCTGGGGTTTTTTGGCTCACGCTCCCCCTCACCCTTAAAAGTAATAGTAGTAAAATATGTACAAAAAAACAATCACGGTGTCCCAAAGCATAAAAATATAAGGCACACTACCAAGAAACATAAATAAAACACAAAATGCGTTTTACACTTCTTTTTAAAATAATTTCAGATTGTTTAAAAAATTATATTAGTCGGAACATTTAAATTAAAAATATTAAGAATTTTTTATTTAAATTCAGATTGAATTTAAAATTTATAAACAAAAACAAATTAAAATTAAATTTAACATTACTTAAGTGTAAAATATACTAAAGCTTGAATTAAAAAACAATAAACTAAAAACGCACAAACAATAAACCCTTTGGAACAATAAAAAAACGACCCCGCCCGTTGGCGGGTTACGACGCTAGTGTATATATATATATATATATATATATATATATATATATATATATATATATATATATATATATATATATATACTAGTGGCAAAACCCGTCCGATGGACGGGTATGACTTCTGATTATCCTTTAATGTTTTTATTTAGTAAATATTTATTTTGAATGTTCGATTGATGGGTTTGACTTTCAATTGTTGTTTAACTTTTTTTTATTTTATAAATATTTGTTTGTAAGTTTTTTTAGTATAGTTATCTTTTAATGCATTATCAGCCGTGATGATGTATTTGTTGTTCAACTGTTTTATTTATGAAATTAATTGTTTCTAATTTTCGTTGCTTGTTTTGCTTAGCTAAATATTGGCGTCAAAAAATTTGTATATTATGCAAAAAGTTTGAAGCATAGTAGCAATATTTGTCGAATGAGTTACATTTGTTATATTACTAAGTATTTGATAGTTTTTAAATTAACCGTATAAAATTTGTATTAAGTTTATTGTAATTTGTATACGACAACAAATAAAAAACATGTATATTAATAAAAAATTATTATTCGCCATTCTTTAAAACGTTTTTGTGTGTTATAATAAATATTTTTTGTGAATTTAAAAAAAAATCTTTTAGATAAAAAGACAAACGATTATCACAAGTTAATATACTTAATGGTAGCATATTTTTTTATACTCATGGATTGTTATATAAAAGAAAAGATCAATTGTATTATTTAAAGGCTTTTTTCAAAATCATCTCTACACCTGCAATAGAATATAATGCCAAATTGTCGTATGAAAGTTACAAACTGTAGTCAATAATGAATACAAAACACATTCGAAAATAAGTTTGTATAATTTCCATTCCTTGGTTCCAATCTATTAATCATACTTTATTCATATGAACTGATATTAAAATAGCATAGATCTCCATAAAACATTAATATTCTTTTTAATAACGCCTGAATTTGTATGGTTTTCTGTAATAATTTATGAATTTAAATACAACACAACTTTGTATTTTCTGTCAAAACAACACATACAAAACTCTAAAAGCATTCCCCAAACATCCTATGTCTTATGTCCAAGCAACGTAAAACACGGCATACAAAGCTAGCAAGATACGAATTTCACAATTTAAAATCCAACATCGAACGTTATAGCGCATTCAGTATAGGTTTTACCTCTCTAACTGAATTTTGATATTTAATAGCATGCTTAAGTTGTGGTCTCGTATTTGACATTCTCTTAAAGAACCTAAGAATTTGTTAGCATTGCTAAAGAAACAGGTTGTATTAAATCATAAAGTTGTGGTCTGATATAGACTAATCCTTGTACCCCTCACCAGAAACCAACTCATTCATTGGTGGTCTTGACCTTCACCGTAAATATTATATTTGTGTTTTATAATACTTGACACAAATTATATGAATAAGTTGAGTTTTAAATGATATTTCATTAGTATAATTTTCATGAATTATCACAAAAAATAATGTTCACGGTCAAAATTGAATAAGAAAGACCACAAAAATATTAAAATTGACACTTATTTAGAGACGGAAAAAGTATATGATTTTATATATATTTCAATAAAAAAGATAGGTGCATAAAAATAATACAACAGATAAAGAGGAAATAAGGAAAAGGGAATGGATAGTCTAAAGTCAAACGCAAGCTATTTGTTAGTTTCCGATGAGTTATAATTTTTCATCGAGATGGTGTCACTTCTCCGATGAGCTCTACTATAGTCTGTTATGAACTTGTATGAAAGTCCATTTCTTAGAACGGGAGAATATTAGTATCAATATATTTTATACTATTCTATATCTAATTTTCTGGAATATCTAATTAGTACTTTGATGCTTAGGAGACGACAAAAAATTTCAATATCTGATTTAACCTAGAAATTTGTCAATTCTCAACCTAGAACGTATTAGCATTCATGTGACTTGATCATATAATAACAGACATCCCCTTTTGTTCACAAAAGGTGGTACGACAGTCAAAATATCTTAATAAGTAAGACTTGTAAAGTCTTTTTTCCATAAGTTGATACTGTGCAGAAAGTTTTTACATTCTTAGTAGTGATAGAAAAAAAATAAATTGTTTACGAAAACAGGTTACGTATATGACACATGGTTGAAATTACTTCATAACAGTCCTAGTGGTAGAGTAAAAGGACAGATAGGTACATAGATGGTTAACTCCAAATACGTTGTGTATGCTCAGCAGCCGTGCTTCAGTTATAACTTTTTGATGATTTTAGTTGTATCGTCCTTTAATCGCTTGGTGGTCTCGATTCCTCGTTTGGGAATTCTTTTCTTTCGGCTTCAACAAATGCAGGTTTGTTGCTTATAGTAGTCGGTTAAACTGGATCAACCTTTTCAGGAGTTGCTGCCTATGGCGGGTCGAACCCGTTGGCTACAAACTCTTTGGAATGTTGGGAAGTGGTAGCTGCAATTTGTTATTGGGATGTTTGTGTCAGGACTGGTGCGGGTAAGGCAATTGTAGGGGCTTTGAAAACCGTGTCGAGAATGAATTCTAGGTGCTTCCAGAGTCAAAGTGAAACTGGAAGATATGGGTTGCGCCTTCCAGTTCCTTTAGACGCAACGATAGCTGATAGGGTTTGTTGTTTGTGGCTTCTGCTAAGACCTCATTGCATTCCCTTGTTAAAAATTACTGTAGCTCAATGGAGTCGTCTCTCATACGCGGTATACGACTATTTAAGGAGGACAGAGTCAGTTGGTCAACGCCTAACAGATGCAAAAGTGGACAATCAGTTGGTCACTGCCTAACAGATACAAAAACACGTATGAGCCCGCGTAAGGACATCTGTACCGAAAAACAATAGGAAGGAAGAGGAATATATACTTACAAAAGCACGTGCGGATTCGTAAACATTGTGGACATAAGATCCTACGCGCTGATTGTTTTGAAAGAGAGTCGGACGTCACCAATATCATGTGCGTTCCCGTGAAGATCATGCACGCCAATATTATTTCTAGCCACTTGTTTCCTACATCGTGTAGACTTGCAGTGCAGATTAACCTTCAAGTGAAACTACAATCGAATCACTTATCCCTTTGTTCAGAGACAACACACTACTACCTACATACATTAAAGCTTTCACTAACCATCATCTTACTCACATTACATCTGGTTTGACTTTCTGAAATATAAAGAAATTTCTGAAATATAACTTACTTTTTAGTGGAAAATATAAAGAAATTTCTGTAATGTATCTCTGAGTTTACAAACGATAAATACCTCAGTTGTTACCATCAATGATTTGGAAAGACTGGATAAGCTCCCTAGCAAATTTGTTCATGCATTTTAATCCTTGATTTTTGAAAACCATGTAATCACTTATGACTCTCTAGGGTTGTGGCTTGCATGAGCTTGGTAGCATCCAACATACCAAGTTTCTCAGTATATACAGGTCTTCCGTCTTCATCTACCCCATGACATCCTTGAGGATAGTATTGAAGGACTTCCCCTTTTCTTTGAAGTCAAAATCCTAAATAAAAAATAAAGTCAGTTAATGACCTTCATGTCTACCAAAAATAATAACTATAGCTAATTGACTTATTCTATTAACTGACTAATATACCAAAAATAATAAACTATCCTACTCCTGAATCTCTGCACGAATTTTGGCCAAATCAATGAAAAAACCTTTAAGGCAATCATTTCCATTAAATGACTTCTGTCATTATGATATCAATTCTTATTTACTAATCAACTGCTCGTTATACAAATCCCATTCAACAAAAGCATAAATATGCGTATCAATTGTCAGAACCTACATGTTATTACTGTCATATAGGGCTTCAGGAATCGTATATACCGTCTTCTCATTTTTCAAAAATTTTGAAAATATAATGATCTGAAACTTAACACATGATAGTAAATGTGCATATGTCCAGCCAATGGCGGACGTAGGAAATTTTATAGTGGGGGGCAAAAAAAAATTTTTTTTTGACAATAGTAAGACGAAAAAAACACAATCCAAATAAAAAACCGAGTATTATAACTTAAAAATTGAAGATTGCTATGTTTTACAGTGTTAAATGTCGAAATTCAATGAGTAAGTGGGGGGCAATATGTGTTTCGAGTGGGGGGCATTTTAAAAAACGCTCAAAACTGTAAAAAAATACACGTTACATTTTTCTTCGTGAGTAGGTTATGTACCATTGATACTGAATATCTTAGTTTTTCACCACAAATATATGCAATTTGCAAGCGAGCGATCAATAGATTAGGCCACTATATAAGAACTATAATTACTTATTATTTTCTTTTATCAGAAATAACAATTAACATGCTTAAACGTATGAAAAAAACACCATTTGTTATGGACACGTCAATACGATTTGTTATGGACACGTCAACACGATTTGTTATGGACAGGTCTAAATTTAGTGATATTGCTATACAAATGCTCAAATCTGTTCAGAAACATGTGCTTATAGGAAAGAGTCTTGAGTTTACTTATTTTACGGAAGATTACAAATAAAATTTGATGATATGACCCGTAAATAGATTGATTATACCCAAAACAATCTAACCTGATTATCCAAAACGCACTTCCAAACACCCCTTCGTAACATTCTTGTATTACAAGCTTAGTAAGTCTCTGGTGCCTCTTTTTCAGTCTATAGAATTACCGCTGCAGCAGTAGGCACTTCACTGTCTCGCTTCTATGACAACTACTTTTCTCTTCATCGATGCTGAAGTCCATTTTATATTACAGGTTCTATCAATATACTAAATAATGTAATATATGATGTGATGATTTTGTATTAAATACCTCGCACTAAAGGCTACTCCAAACGTTTCATTTGTAGAATAAGCATTCATCAATCTCCCAAAATAAACTTGGAGAACAACTATACCTTTAGTACTGGTTTTATTGGAGAATAGCAAGCACTATCTACATCGTCAGGAGGACATAATATGTTTTACCTTTCTAGTAGCTTCCCAATTCTTATATGTATAGCAATGGGTGCTCCAATAAGAAAAACTATCTCCATTATTCCAGCTGAAAGTGAAAAGAAATACGCAGATTAGCATCCTTGATTCTACCAAAATCACTTGAAACAAATATAGAGCCTAACTTTATGTATCCCTTTCTTTTTCTCTTTTTGGCTATACATTACCCGTTATACAGCCCATGCTCTTTATACAGCCCAAGTTCTTTATGGATCTATGATTTTTTTCTGATACTCCAGGACGTGTAAGCAACAACGTGTCAAGCTTAGCTGGAGATATCTGGAATCCTTTATACAATAAGAGAAAGATAATGTAAGATGACAAATCGAGAAAGATGGTCAATGGATGGTCAGAACGGAGAATTGATCATGTATAGAAGATAATAATGATGTTTACTAATATTTCTTGTTCGCAAAGGAGCTCTTCTTGATGCACTTGCGACATATGTTCCTCTCCATTTTCTATGGTACACAGTTCCAAAAGGCACCAGAACCAAGTTCCATTAATTCTTCTAGATCTTCATTTCTTATAATCTGTAAACCTATGACCGTAATGCAAAAGAAAAAGGTCAGCATGCAATCATCTACTATAAGATGTTCAGTGTGCCTATAAGTAGATATACTTATAGGATTCATGGCAAAAACTTGATAGTATTACCTACTGATAGTAAAGAGCAAAGAATAAAGTATTAGTGCTGATGTTATCAGATGCAAGACATTCTCAAAAGGTTGGATTATTGATGATCGGAGACTGAACTTGAGGATACCTTTGAGGGGTCACGGTAGGGTGTCCCTAAAAAGCATACAAAAATGCAAGTTAGAGGTCACGGGCACCCTGTAATTTAGCAGAACCCCATCTGGGTAGAACCAACACTCCTTTCTCATGAGCTCATGGATTTTATTTATCATTTGTCTACAAGCGTGCAGGTTTAAGGGACATACAAAGTTAGACTGGGAGTGTAAATTAATTATAAAAAACAAACCATTTCCTTCAAATATCTGCTGATAAGATATAAGTTTATGTTTGCAGACATTTTTCAACAGCTCATCAACTTTGTTCTCCAATTGTAAATTCTAAATTAAATATATATGGTCTGCTAGGAAAATTATGGCTGGAGCTGATAAGTTGAGTGATGATTGGAATCCATTAATTCAACATATTCACTCTATGCTTCAGAAATGCTATATGGAGCATTCCGAGTGAAAGAAATCAAAGATTCTTTCAAAGAAAGAGCAACTCTATAGCAGAGTGGTAAAACTATTTAATCCGACTGTTTTGTTATATTTTGTAAGCATGTAGATTAATCCTGCAATTTCAAGAACCCAAATCACCATCTTAGAGAAACAAAGGCTCAAAAGGAAACATTTTGAATATCAAGAACGACTTAGCTTGAAACCATCTATGTTTGTGTTTCTCACAAGTTGTAACCTGTAAAGATATGAGATTTTCACGGTAACACATTAATAAAATCTACAATATACATGTTCTGAAGCGTAAGACATAACACAAACCTGAGCTGGAGCTGCATTTCCAATTTCAACCAGATGTTGTTGTAGCCACTTAAGCTAAGCTTAACTTCCATGTAAATTTCATCAGTGAGGTCTCCTTTAAATCATATATAAAAGCAAGTTCTATGGATAATCGAGACAAAACAAACATCCCATAACTCTATGATGGTGAGCCCCAGTTCCCTAAAAGTTATTGGCCATGCAACATCATACGTTGCATCAGACAGTGTTCCATTAGACGTCCGTTGGAAGACGTCCTTTTTACTACGTTTTACATTACCATTTATTACTGGCGAAGAGCCTGGTAAAACTTTAGACCGTCCATTACTTTTTTCACACAGAGGCGATATCTCATCTATTGTGACACTCCCATGTGGGACTGGAACACGAGACTGCACATTTGCATCAGACACTGTCCCATTAAACAAAAACACAACTGTGATAAACTATCAAAAACCTTTGTTATTTTCACAAATATAGACAATGAAATAAAGCTTAAGCACTCACTCTCAATTTGTTAGATACTTAAATAGTATGAGAGGCATTTGACTCCCTTATCTTATGGACCCTTTGAGAAGGCTGCCACAAAAATATAATATTTAGCAACTAAAAGAGGGTGCATGGATGTTGTATCGAAGATTAAGGTTGATATGGTAGAAAATGGGATGTTTGCAGCCTGAATATGGGTTGTAAATATGAAATATAGCAAATGCTCACATAATGAGCCTATGTCCAAAGACAATTTCTTACTGCTCAACAGTTTAGAAGATGCTCACATATACAAATTGTAGCTTGGAAAATTATGCATTCCAAGGTGAAGGTGAGAATAACGTCATGCATAGAAATCACCCTCGATCTCCCTGTTAGTCTTCAAGTTCTTGGACTGGCTTAGTGAGATCCTGTACGCATGTGCGATCACTTCTATAGGCATAGCTCGATATAAACCTAATAATTATAAAATCACACATGTATGATCACCTGCATAACCAAAAAATTCAAATATGAGATTTTGATTATAATTTTAAATTAACATTCATCTAAAAACGTAATTCGCAACAGTAACATTAAACAAATTCTCAATCTCAAATATCCCTCATAATCAAACCACGTTTCGTCATTTTTCATTAGAACTTCAAACATTATCATTCATGGTTGTTATAATAATAATGGTCAATAGTGTAGTTACATGTAGTACCGCCTAGAGCTTTCAAGAACAATTTCTGAAAGTTGACCGAATAGCTGCTTCAGTACATCTATCCGAGTCCTGGTCTTTTCTAAAACCTCACGTGACATACCAATAACCACACAGCTTGCCGGGTAGCCCACAAAAAAATCCATGGTAAATGAGTGTCAAAACAAAGCGACTTAAGTAACAAATTCACACATTGGCTGCAAGCATAAAGTCGTTTATCCAAATATAAAAAACCAGGAAGTGCTATTTCCATCAGAAACAACACCGTGTCATCTCTTCTACAACTGACAAAATCTATACAAAGTAATACTCAATCAGTAGTTTTAATCATATTTTTCTGGTTTTTTCTTTTAACCATAATCATAGCTGTTGTATCATCGTATAAGCCGATGTTCAAATATACTGCAGATCATTCACATTGAACTTACACCTTCAACGATCATTTAGGTGTAAGTAATATCCTTGATCTGATACTTTTATTAGTAATATCCTTGGTCATTATCTTGATTATTCTTAAGAAATAAAGCTTAACTCGCAAGCTAATAAAACTGTGTGAAATCATGTAACTTATTATTGCCGGTCATCGGTTTGCACCTAAAATCTCAATAATAATATCATAAGGATATCAATACCAAATTCATTACGATAACACTTAATATTTTAGTTATTTAATTATTTCATATAGTTTAATGCCTGTTAAAACTCAAGGCCAAAAACGAAATAGAAAAAGTACCTATAGTAGAGAAAGTGAAGAATCTTGTGTTTCTACTTCCATTAAGATCCGAGCTGGTTTTGAGTTTTTTTCACCTTCTGTTTTAATAGGATATAAGTACGGATGTATTGTCATTATGATAAAATAAGATATAAGCACATTCAAATGTGCCCAAAGGTCGAAACAGATGCATAGACTGTTGATACATCTGCAATTTCTTATTAAATTGCCTAGTTATACTTATACTTATACAGATTAGTTATAACTATTGATTAGTTATAACTAACATGATAATTAAGAGATAAGTATTGATTGAGATCATGACTGACCCGTAGGGTTGTGGTTGATTTGGGCGTGAAGCGATTGGGTTAAACCTTGTGATTTGGATACTTGATAATCGATCATGTGAGTAGGGTTTTAGTTGAATTGGTTCTGAACAAAAACTTGATAATTGATTCGGGTTGGGTTGTTTTCATGGGTGATAGGCATGATTATATATATTACCGTCGAGTTTTTATTTTAAGCCCGTCCGTCGAGTTTTATTTTAAGCCCATGCTGACGTGGATTAGTGCCCAGATAGATGACGTGGCAAATCCCTCCTCTTATATATAATGTAAAGATATACAAATATATATATATATATATAGGTATATATATATATATATATATATATATATATATATATATATATATATATATATATATATATATATATATATATATATATATATATATATATATATATATATATATATATATATATATATATATATATATATATATATATATATATATATATATATATATATATATGTATATTATATATATATATATATATATATATATATATATATATATATATATATATATATATATATATATATATATATATATATATATATATATATATATATATATATATATATATATATATATATATATATATATATATATATATATATATATATATATATATATATATATATATATATATATATATATATAATATACATATATATATATATATATATATATATATATATATATATATATATATATATATATATATATATATATATATATATATACATATATATATATATATACATATATATATATATATATATATATATATATATATATATATATATATATATATATATATATATATATATATATATATATATATATATATATATATATATAGATATATATATATATATATAGATATATATATATATATATATATATATATATATATATATATATATATATATATATATATATATATATATATACTAGTGACAAAACCCGTCCGATGGACGGGTGTGACTTCTGATCGTCGTTTAATATTTTTTATTTGGTAAATACTTGTTTGTAAATTTATTTTTTAGGATAGTTGTCTTTTAAAGCATAATTATATGACAGACATGTATTTTTTGTTAACGTATTTTACTTGTGTGACTATTTGTTTGTATTTTGTAAGGACAACGTTGGTTATTAATAATTTCTTTAGTATAATTTTACAAAAAATTATGAGTTGTTTTATTTTATGTTCGCGAGAATTTTTGTTTTATTTCCTGTTTTTGTGATTAATTTTGTGGTTTGATAGTAGAGGCGGCATTATGGGTATAGTTGGTTTTTGCTTATTACTTAGATTTTTTTAGTGTTAATTTTTTTTTATAGTTTGAAATATTATGCGTTGCTTCACATGCTCGTGAATTGGGTCAAATCATGAATCAGCTGAGTCGTACTTGCATATAATTACATAAATTAAACAACCATATTGTATAATTGCAATTGAATCAAATCATGAGTCAATCGGGTCATAGTTGTTAAGCCCACTCGATGAACTTTTAATTATCATTTTAACTTTTTAACTAAATATATGTGTTAGAAAAAAATTATGTTGCGCCCGATGTAGTTGAATAGTTAATAAAATTAACGTTAAATTCTATAGTACTAAAAGCAAAAAAGTTAAAGTAAACAAAACTAACTAAACATAAGCAAGAAAACCATATACATAAAAAAGTAGATAAAATATAAGAAGGAAAATAGTCCGTGAATGACTTTTTTATCGACAACGTTTGATGTTTAATTGAAATACTTGTCATCTTTATCGCAACATAAAACTTTTAGACCTTTCTTCTACCTTTAATACGTTTAGATGAAGTTGACCGCATGAAAAAATAGATAGTTCCGATTATTTACCCACCTCAAACAAAGTTTCCCTTAACTTCTTCTAATTGTCATGGCAACAATATATATCTTTTTCTCATATCTTGAGCATAATATTATTTTATTAAGAACAAATTTTATTTTAACAAATTATATTAATATTTTAACTATAATCTTCATTATTATAGTTACAAAATACGTCGTCAAATGAGCGGATACGACTTATGATTCTCGTTTACGTTATTTATGTAGGTAAATATTTGTTTGTAATTTATATTTTTACATAATATCAGTTATCCATTGTTTTTTAGTACATTTGTTTTAGATAATTTTATTGTTTTTATTGCCCGATTTCAACAAATCCGTAAGCCAATGATCAAAGAAGATCCTACTAAAAGAAAAACATTAAGGAGTCATCGATATACAGAATTATAAGTTGATTATTATGTTTCTGTGTTTCCACCGTATTGTAAAATTACTGAGCAAGAGGATATATCAACCATTTCAGAATCCTTATTCCGACTACTTGTTAATGCATTCAACCGATCAGCAGTCATAGTTGGTATTCTTATACACCGCACAAAAGAAGGGAATCTAGCTCAAACTAATTAAGAAAACACATCATGGCAACCGAATAACCGATATTTTCAGTTTAGCTAACCTTTGATTTCTAAAAAAAAAAATTATATATGTTCCACAAACGGGTCTGTGATCAGAAAACCGTGAATCACGTGTATATTACTTCTGATGGATCCCTTCCTCATACCAAAGTATTTTGTCCCACCTGAAAATTTTAGGTTCTCAGTCAGAGAATAAAAAGAAATTCACGCTTCCATATTGAATGCATTTGGGGCTAAAGAAAATAACAAAATAGGCGCTGTATTAAGTCGACTTTCTTATGAAGATTGTCATGTTTTAGGTTGGCAGATGGTTCTTATCTAATATTCAGAGGTCAACTTAATCTAAGGAGAGTAATTAACATGGTGTCGGGTATGTACTTTGAAGGAATTTATTTACTAATATCTATATAAGTGAAAAGCATACGCACCTATATGTTACATAAGCATATCAATTTGATATGCTGCATAAACACTCTTGAATTTTATTTTTTATTTTTTATTTTTTTTGAACAGATAAACACTTCTGAATTTGATATGCAACTTCTTTGCCAAGGATTACCTTATTAAGTCGACTACTTATGAAGATTGCCATGTTTTAGGTAGCCAGATGGTTCTACAGATTACCTTATTAAGTCGACTACTTATGAAGATTGCCATGATTTAGGTATCCAGATGGTTCTACACTAATATTCAGAGGTCAACAAACAGGCATGTAAGTTAATGAACATGGTGGCAAGCCTCTGAGCAGAGTAATGAACATGGTGCTTCTACTATTTAAAGACAAAGATTATTCTTGAATAAGAAACTGGTGAATGTATTTACCTGATGATGATGCGTCAGTATCTTTTTTTTCGACCGAGTTTTATGGACTGTGTCTTAACTCCAGGTGACGAGGTTCTCTTTTGTTGAGGGGATACACCTATAAACAGATAGTGCTTTTACTCATTAATCAATGGTGTAATAATCATAAAGAACAATTATAGTTTTTTTACTTGTTGGGAAGAAAAAGTGAAAGCATACACCTTAATTAGGATCAAACTCAATTAAACTTGTTAGAGATAAGTTAATCAGATCATATTAGTAACATAAGAATTAGCAAAGAAGACTTGATAGAGTTTATTGAAACTACTTGTTGC
The DNA here is from genome assembly GCA_025667525.1 of Glebionis coronaria. Classification (NCBI taxonomy): domain Eukaryota; kingdom Viridiplantae; phylum Streptophyta; class Magnoliopsida; order Asterales; family Asteraceae; genus Glebionis; species Glebionis coronaria. Next base: position 68,503 of record JANFOE010001525.1, on the reverse strand, counting down.
ATATTAAAATAAGCCATTTGTTGTCTGCAACATGCTACTACTAAATGCTTATAAGGTACTTAAAATCCATATATACAATTGACGTTTAACAATATAAATCAATGCCCCAACAATGAAGGTAAGGTAAGTGAATATAGAGTGTTTCTACTTTCTAGAGTATTTAAATTATTCTCAATAGTTAAGCACCTCATACACATACCAGCTTTTTTAGTGCTCAAGTATGTTACATGTTCAACATTTTAATGGTAATGACACTACCACACTGTTCTAACTATATACAACCATCCTACTGTATTTTTTGGCAAAGACATGCTCTTTCCTGCTGTAATTTTATGACATTATAAAAATTTATACAAAATTGATAATTGAGTAAAACTCACCTAAAAAACATGCAACCGATTTCACAATATCCATGTAAGGTGGATCAAGTTGTGAAGGCTGAGGACCAAGAGAACTTGTCTCTGTCTTGTAGCTTTAGAAAGAAGATCTTTTACTTTTCTCGAATACTCAAGGAAGACATTTAACATCTTTCTTTTTAACCTTTTAAGTATTCACATGTTTGCACGGGCAATTTTCTCTGTTTTGCAATCTCAAATATTGTTGTGGCCTTTTTTACTATGAAATCTGCAAAAAAAACTAAGACTGCAAACTACTTGTGATGCTATAAAAAACAGCTGGCCATTTATTTATTTATACTAATAGATATGGTTCAGTGTTAAATTAATCCACTTGATTAACAACCTCGACTGCTCAACCTCATAAGTTTTTATTGTTCTATCGCATAAACTTCTCTTATCAATCTGTTCTTGGGGAGTGAAATGTTCATTAGAACCTTCATAAAGCATCAAATCAACTTGATTACTAACCTTCTCATAATAAGTTTTTCCATAGCTATAGCAGAAAACTCCTCATACCAATCTGTCCTCGCCTGAATTAGCTGACGGAAATAGATATAGGCCTGCAATAACACAAGTATACTAAATAGCAAATAATATCCAAACCAAATAGAAAATGTCACAAAAAATAAAGGTACATACAAATAGATACTACTGAGCACAAAGATGTAGTAGCTTAAGCGTACTATGTCACAGCTGGAGCAGGATCTTGAGTAGCCGCTGGTGCAGGCATAGGTGTTGGGTTGGAGACACTTGTGTTGAGGTGTAAAGTTTAGGGTTATCCCAACCATATCACATCATCACCAAGAGCTACATACCAAGTTATTGATGAGCAGGATCAGTCTGATTTTCTCATGATTCAAATCAGCACGAAAGTAATTATGTTTCTTGGCACCTCAGTGGAAGAAGGTAAGCATCATGGACGCAATCAACACCAAACTTCTGAAGCTTTCAGAAGAGTGACCCCAACAGTAGTCTTTTTATTCCGACAGAGATCCCAAGCATGTCTTGTTCTATCAACCTTGTCCACTTCAATGTGAACCTAGAAAAAAACAAATATAACATATAGAAAATGAAAGACATGGTAATTTTTAATACATGATCCCAGGGTTAAAAATAATATCACCCCGACATCCTTCTGCATAATCATCTGTCTCATATGAGAAGAACTTGGTCACTAACATTAAACCACATAACAAGATACTTCAGTACATGTGATAAGGTGATAAACCTTAATAGTTAAGTAACCAATTTATTTATAGAAAGGTATTTCGTATAGACAAGCACATAGGAACTGTAGAAAATGTTTTTAAAATGGACAAACTGTAGAAAATGTTGGTAGTCGAAGACAATTTTTCTTCATTCTATGATGTTTACTTTCAAATATCAAGCTCACAATTTTCTTCACGGATTCGAGACTCGATAGTATAATTGGTGCTCCGTTGGGGCTGAAGAGTCTACGGCTGATGCCAAAAAGCACTTGTACTCCCGCCAAATCGCCAATCTACATAACACCCTCTTCAGCTTGAAGAAGATGACTACTCTTTCTCCACCTCCACTAATTTACCCTCAGTGGGTCCATCATCTCTAAGACAGAACAAACAGTTACTTATATATCTGAATCTGGATCGATAAACTCTGACAGTAGAGCTTCTGTGGCAGTTTTCAGATCATGGTTCGGTTCAAAACCATGAGAGAGAAGATCCAACAGTAGGCTCAGAGCGAACATTAGTTGACCTTAGAAGTCAACACCTTGAGGCAAAGTGTCAAGACCTTGGGATCTGTTGCTAATGACTTCATCTCATTTTTGTAGAGTCCTCGAAGGTATCTGTACAGGCTTTCATCTGCTGATAATATTGAGCAAAAAAAGTCAATGGCTGCCAGACTTCCACGTTCCTTTCCTCTGCTTGATGTACCTGCATGTTCAGAATGTGAAATTTAGGTTAAACAGTAAGATTCTTACATACCACACAGAGAGTTCATAACTTTTATGCATATTTAAATTGTACCAAACTTATGAGCATTCACATACCAAATAAGTTTGCATCTTATTAACTTTTATACAACATTTGTAAAAACTTGTTCAATAAAAGTATAAAACATAAACTGAACAAAACGCAGAAATTATAGGTGCATCTAGGGGGATCAATAGAGTTGGTTTGTCCCGACCTGATCCCGAACACGATAAGGCTTATAGGTTAGGATCTAATCGGGTTTAAAAAACTTATCGGGGTAGTTTGACCCGAACCCAATACCCTCTTCCGGCTGACCCAAACGCCCCTTTAAATTTTGTTGCAGTAGGCAGTCACAAACACGGGTTTAACTTCTACATATGCCATAACCAAACAACATTAAAGTTAAAACATAATGCGTACCCATTTCATGTAGGAACATATATTGTCACAATGATAGTCCCTTATGTACTAAAAGTTTTAACAAAGTGTAAAACAGTATAAAAGCCATTAGAAGTATATTCAGTTGTATAAAACCTCACAAAATGCTTTATCTGAAGTCTATACATTATTAGTTATATGCCTATTTTTTGTGATACTGCTCTTTTAGTTGTTGTCGAAAAACTAAATTGATCTAGTTCTACAAAAATTGACCCATTCATACGTATATACCAGGAAATAACGCTCCTGCTACTTTTCCTGCATAAACATCTGTGTATTTGATCATTGCATGATCTGAGGTTCCTACTGGAAGTCCAAAACCTCGTTTCCGCGTGAACACATACTTATCAGACTGACAGGTTTATATTTAGAGCTCAATATTTCACATTATTGAGGCAAAAAGTATGCTATCAGCAAATTCTCCAACTTGTCATTGCTCATTAAAACTGCTTATGCTTTTCTGAAATAATCAGGGGTGTTTGGGATTGCTTATGTTCAGTCTTTATCAAGGAGAAAGATAAACAAATGTGGAGTTTAATCTAAACAATAAAAACAATTTATCAACCAAGAAATAAGAAGTTGTGCACCTATATATAAGCAATCCCAAACACCTGAGTTCATCAGTCACCTTGTTGGGCTATGATGATGTGGATCCTGCTTTCATTGGTTGCTGCTTACCAAGTTCGCAAGCTAGCTGTATTGGCTGCTGTAACAGCTAGTGCTCAGTGTGCCATCCAATTCAGCCTTGCATAGAAGGCTATTGATATTGTAGCTAGTAATTCATCTGAGTAGTCGGTTTCTTTGGCGAGGCTTTAGTTTCATTTGGTAACTGTTCTAGTCTCTTGTTCAGCAGAGTTTTTGGACATGCGTGAAACAGGGTTTATACCCACCCTGTTGTCTTTACTTACAGATACATATCCCCAGCATATGCATCTGGTCAGCATCGTTGTTCATGTTTTGTAAGTTTTAATGGATTTCAGCAATCCAACTGCTATTTTAGTCCGCAACTTGGGAGGGTTAGTCGATACAATAGTCCAAATAATGTCTACATTGTCATTGTGTTCTGAGTAGCCAAGCAGTCTCCAATACAATTGGACTACTACGGTCATGAATATGAGCGCTTGCACCTACTTTCGAGGTCGAAACAACATTTGGAGAAAATCTGAGGTCGAAACAACATTTGGAGAAAAATTAAGTAACTGAAAATCTGAAAATGCATGTAAGAACATGTCTAACTCAGGGTTAGTTTAAAAAAAACATAGTAGATTAGACCTTTGAAATATTGAAGAAGAAGAAGAAGAAGCCTTAAGAGCGACATCCTTTGTCAGAGTCATTGTTCTCGTGCCTGCATTATTGTGCTTGAATAATTTGACCCTTGAATTATGGAGAATAGCTGAAGTTTCGTTATGATAATACCTTTCGTGTCCGTGTCCTGAATTCTCTGTGCAACTTCCTTCTTTCCATATTCTTATTCTTCGTCCTCGCCTTTTTTTCTTCTCTTTTCCGATGGGTTTTCATCAGGTTTTGCTTCTTCTGTTGGTTTCTCATCAGGTTTGTCCTATTCTTTAGGATTATCATCTTCTGGTTCAGGTTCAGGTGCTGGTTCAGGCTAAGGGTTGTGTTACTATTTTTAGGCTTCACTAACAGCTTCTTGCCTTCCATAATTCGTGGTACTATAGCTTTACTTGAGCTCTACTTCAGTTTCCACCGTTCTTACTCCTGCATAATGCATATTGAATGTATAGCTTATTAATTGGTTTTGTATTAAAGTTGTAAAACCTGTGACCATCAAGTTACGTCTATTAAGCAAGCCTACCAAAGTTTATAAAGAATATATCACTCACACAATATCCCCCTTCACTAAAACCCAAAAGAAACAACTCTTGAAAAAACAGTTTTTTAGAAACATATACGCCTTAGGAAAGAAAGTTTGATCAGGTGGTTACTGTCATATACTAAAACTATAATCCAGCGCAGACATCAGACATATAAAAGATTGGTGAACTTACTCATGGAAGGCAATTGCAACATAATGATCAACTACAATATGGCTTGAATGCCGTTCTAAAAAAATAATATGGCTTCAATTTAAGACTTAGTCGAAAAGACGAAAATCTCAGCTTGGAGCACGGAACTATTGCACGCAAGTTGCGAAATCATATTACCTTGCCATGATTAAAATCTGTAGCGTCATAAAATTTGTTGTCATCTGTCCAACAGGTTTTCACTTTTCTCCCAATCAATGGACAAAATAATGATGTTTCCACAACCTCATTTGCAAGTGCACATGGACCCTCTTCTAGCAGATGAAGAAGTTATCTTCTACTTCTTGCGGGTTGCTGAGACAGATATCATGATTAGCTTGTGTTGGATTGAGCATCCCAGGTTGAATTCTGATGGCCTGTCACCACTCCCTAATATCAGACATGTATAATTATAAATGAATCTGCTAATAACCTGAATAGTTGGTCATGTCGCTTTGCGTTGATGGATAAGAATGTACTTTCTTGCTTTAAAATTTACGAATCTGATATTAGGGTTCAGTCGACGATTGATCAACAAATTATGAATCTGATAATGATTTATAGGGATTCGATTTAAAGTTTAATGTGTGATTTTTCTAGGGTACGATAATGTTTTTAGGGTTTATGCGATTTGTAAGAGTAGATGACATAGAAAACAGAGTTTAAGTTTCAAAAAATCTATTTAAACATACCGTAAGCCCATGACATAACGCAGCCCATAACATGTGCTGACGTGGATTAGTGAATGATTAGATGACGTGGCAAATCCCTCCTATTATTAATAATGTAAAGATATATATATATATATATATATATATATATATATATATATATATATATATATATATATATATATATATATATATATATATATATATATATATATATATATATATTTAGGGATGGGTTCTAGAGAAAACCTTTTATTCGTAGAAAACCTAGAAAACAAATGTACAGGGTAGATTCCGCAAACATGTCAAACTTTAGGGTAAAAAAGAAAATAACTAAAAAGAGGAGGGACAACACGCATGTACCATTGCAATCTCATTTCACACACTCGTTTCATCACTCTAAATTCACACACACATTCCATCACCGCTATCTCCATAAACCCTAATTTGTGACCATAGAATATTCAATCAAATTAGGCATAAGATCTGAACCCCGATCGTCTTAATTGAAACTGGATTAAACTTGTAAGTGCAATAAATCTATCGATTGATCAATCACTACCACCGTCGTCTCCACCGGAATCTGAACAACCACCACCAGCGTTGTTGTCACCGGAATCTGAACAACCACCACCAGCGTTGTTGTCACCAGAATCTGAACAACCACCACCACGTGTAACCGGTCCTATACAAAAAGTAAGTTAACATCGCTCATCATACCTTCTCTTTTCGAGATTAAGCTTGTGTATGTAGGACTCAATCTAGTATTTGTTAAAATAGATCGCTGGGTCTTTAGTAATATGTCCGAAAGAATGTGTTTGTTAAAATTGCTTACAAGGTGTTTGTTAAAATGTATGAATAAGAGTTCTTTCGTTTAGTACGAGATCACTTCACACCTCGCTGTGCTTGCACCTTTCGCCTATCCATGTTCTGTTTTAATATATGTGATATACTAATTTGAAGCATATGCATTTTGTAACACCCCCACAATTGTTATGCGCAGCGGAACTACAACAATGGGTGCTACACAGTATTCATTGCACACAAGATATATCAAACGACGCTAAAAAGACGTCGACTTAAAAATTCAACATTTAAAATTGTTAGATGATACATGTCCACAGTTTTTCCAACCCCAAATAGTGCACAGAGTTTAGCGTTTTCGGTCCCCATGAATCTCAACCCCAAAAACTTCAGTTTTACAATGACATTAAACATAAAAATTGTTTAAGTAGAAAAGGAGGGAAAAACAAGCGGACACCAAGCCGATCACACAACATCCATCCCCTGCATGCTCCATCCTACTGCTCAGCGGTTACCTGAAATACATGCCAAAAATTTGGTCAACGAAAATGTTGAGTGGAATTCATAGGTTTTTCAATCCATTTGAACGTATATATAATAAAAACCATTCGTGATCATTTATAGTCTTGTCGATCAAACAAACTATAATCAGGATACTGACAATTGTGTTTAAGCTCATGACACTAATCCGTTAACTCAATCACCCGCGTAAATATACCGGCATGATTCAGATGAAACCAGTGCCCCTTCTAAAGGCATCAGTTGCAATTATACCTTATTTCTCATACAAAATAATCTACCGCAGAACTTACTATAAGTACAGCTTCTCGGCTAGCATTGGGTCGTTAACCCCGTAGTACTACAAATTGCATAAGCGGCTATTTCCCCCTTCGCAAGGGCAAGACAATAGTTAATAGTTCATGAATTTAGGGACTTTTGCAACTTTGGTACTCAACACAATTTCTAAGGCAACTTTCGGGTCTAACAATCATTCATGATATACGTTCCTTTTAAAAACTAGCATGCATTTCCCTCGCGGGTAAAACAATTTGAAATAATATAAGCGAGGCTATAAATTCACACCTTAGATATTAAGTAGTCGGTAGTTCGAGGAGTGTTCACTGACGATGTTACGGATGCCCGGGTAAATCAACACCTATCACAAACAACGCGTAATGAGTAATCTCATTTAAATACTTACGGTACTGTATAAAATACATATATACAAGTCACTTAAGACAAATATAACTCACGCCAAAAACAAAAACAACAAGTATCATTCATTTTATACCATTCATTCTTATAACTTACGTTGTCCATTTTTACACGTTCTCGCCGGTACTTGACTAAAGTACGGGCTGTTTTACCTTATTAAACCATGCTTATAAAATTTGACAAAATTTCCAAAAATCCTATATGACCTGTAGATAATATGTTTTTAAGCCCAACAAAAGTTTTCACTTTTACGACCCGTCACGCAACTCATTTCCACGACTACATTTTACGGGCTGAAATTGCGCTTCGACCAATTTTGACCACTTTGACCTATATGAAAAATACCTTTGACTTCTTTGACTCATAAGTCAACATATAGACTCATTTGTACAGGTTAGGGACCAAGTTTTGACCCTTGATCATTCACCAAATTATACTTGTGACCCTCGGGATTTGACTAAAACTTTGCACAAATCCGGATTGTGAAAGTCCTCGTCTCCCGGTACCCGATCTTTAAAATGTCATAACTTTTAGCTCGTTTTGAGTCACGGGCTCTACCTTATACCAAATTAAAGCTAGAAAAACCCTCTATCACTATATTTAGTTTCCAAGACCTGGAACAAAAATCATTTTTCCAAAATAGACCAAATGTTTCTGCCTAAAAATGACTATATCAAAAACATGCTTAGACTCGATTCCAAGACTTCTAGCCAACACTAAACATCATCCTAAGCCTTCCCAAACATATCCTAACATCAAACTTCCATCCTACCCCTATTGATCAACCAATCTCAATATCAAAAATCAAAGAAAAATAGACATGCAAGTAATAAAACCTATATGAATCTTTCTAAAACAACAAACCAAACACAACTATAACATGCAAATTCAACAACCACCATGGCTCCCCAAACACCCCCTTTGCCGTGGGTTTGGGTGACCAAATCACCACAACCAAATTAATTTTGGTGGGTTTTCATGGTGTTTATACTTCCATAACACTAAATATCAACATGCATTAGCTCAATTAGCCACAAAAACGAATTTGGATCATATGAAAAATCTTGAAAATTTTTTATCAATGCATGTGGGATTTGAGCACATGAATAGGTGGGTAATGACCAAACTAAGCGTGGTCTAACCTTAGATTTTTGAAAAATCAAGTAGAAAAGATTTTAGGTGGATTTTTGTTTGGGTTGGGTGTGCCGTGGGTTTGAGAGAGACAAGGAGGGAGGGAGTTTGATTTTTCTTTGTAAATTTTGTTTGTGTTTAAGTGTTTGTTCACTTTGGCCCTTTTTGATAGTTAGGAGGGACCTTTGTGCAATATTGGGCTTCTTTTGTCCTTAAATAGAAAACGACCTCAAAACTTTGCGGGTTTGACTCATTTGTCAATTTTGAAAATTTTACGGGAGTCGGAAATCTTCCCGAATGCTCCAAAATATTTTTGGGATACTTTAAATGTACTTGGAAGGCTATAAAACTCACCCGACTCAACTTAACACGAACCGTAAATAAAATTCTCGAAAAATTACATTATCGATAAATCGTCAAAAATTATATGAAATTTGGGCATCTCTCGGGATCGTAATCGTCATCGTCCTTCTCAAAACGTCAAACGTAAAAATTATAACCTCGAACATCGGTCTTAACCAACATACTTATAATTATAGAAATTAAAATTTATCAAAAATTTCAAAAATTAGCGTAATTTAGGGTATCGTTAATGACCTCGATTCTAGGGTGTCACATCCACCCCTCCTTAAAGAGAGCGACGTCCCGGCGCTCGCCTCTTCTTGTACTCACATTTCGTGCTACTGGAACAAATGAGGATACCTTTCCTTGAAAAAGTCCTCACGTTCCCAGGTGTATTCCGGTCCACGCTTAGAATTCCATCGGACCTTCACAATGGGAATCCTACTATGCTTCAACCGCTTGACCTCCCGGTCCATGATTTCCACAGGTTCTTCCACAAAGTGCATTTTGTCGTCTAGTCGAATCTCGTCCAAAGGAATCACCAATTCCTTGTCCGCCAAACTCTTCTTCAGGTTCGATACGTGAAACGTGTCATGAATAGCACTAAGCTCGGTCGGCAATTCTAACTTGTACGCTACTGGTCCAATTCGTTCAACGATCTTAAACGGTCCAATGTACCTCGGACTCAACTTTCCTTTCTTCCCAAAACGAATCACACCCTTCCACGGCGATACCTTGAGCATAACCATATCTCCAACTTCAAATTCCAACGGTTTCCTTCGGTTATCGGCATAACTTTTCTGTCGGCTTCTCGCAGCAAGTAGTCGGTTCTTGATCTGCACGATCTTCTCTGTCGTTTCTAAAACCATTTCGGGTCCAGTCAATTGACTTTCCCCTACTTCACTCCAACACACGGGCGATCTACACTTCCTTCCATACAATGCTTCGAACGGTGCCGCTTTGATACTCGCGTGATAACTATTATTGTACGAAAATTCCACTAGAGGCAAGTGGCGTTCCCAACTTCCTCCAAAATCAATCACGCACGCTCGGAGCATGTCCTCCATCGTTTGAATCGTTCGTTCACTCTGGCCGTCAGTTTCCGGGTGATAAGCCGTGCTTAAACTCAGTTCAGTGCCCATCGCACGTTGAAGCGATTTCCAAAATTCCGACGTAAATCTACTGTCACGATCCGAAATGATCGATAACGGCACTCCATGTCTACAGACGATCTCTCTCACGTACACGCTGGCGAGTCTTTCCATGCTGTCCGTCTTCTTCATAGGTAAGAAATGAGCAGATTTCGTCAACCTGTCCACAATTACCCATATCATATCGCATCCACTAGGAGTCCTAGGTAAACCTGTCACAAAATCCATTGCGATTTTCTCCCATTTCCATTCTGGGATTTCCGGTTGTACCAACAATCCAGATGGTTTCTTATGTTCTGCCTGAACCTTCGCGCAAGTCAAACACTTACTGACGTAACGAGCAATATCTGCCTTCATATTCGGCCACCAATAAACTTTCTTCAGGTCGTGGTACATCTTATCCGATCCAGGATGTATCGAATACTTCGACTTATGCGACTCATTCATAACCAATTCTCGAACTCCAGGCTTTCCTTCCTCAGATGAACACAATGGTAACCAAATCCGATTCTCAAAATATCTTAGTCCGTCAGACCTAATCACGAAAATAGGTTTCAACATTCGTCCCAAATTCTCGGCTTTAATATTCCCTTTCATTAGTCCTCTCTCCTGAGCCTTCAGTATGGTTTCGGTTAAGTCAACGCTCTCACTCATCACTAAAGCTCTAACCCTCAAAGGTTTCTCCCGTTCTTTCCTACTCAATGCATCCGCTACAACATTCGCCTTCCCAGGGTGATAGCGAATTTCACAATCATAATCACTCAGTAGTTCAACCCATCGTCTTTGTCGCATATTCAACTCCTTTTGATCTAAAATGTGCTGCAAACTCTTGTGGTCAGTGAATACAACACACTTTGTCCCATACAGATAGTGTCTCCACAGCTTCAACGCAAACACTACCGCTCCTAATTCCAAATCGTGCGTCGTGTAGTTCTCCTCGTTCTTCCTTAATTGCCTCGACGCGTAAGCTATCACCTTTTCACGTTGCATTAATACCGCTCCATAACCTTTACGAGACGCATCACAATACACTACGAAATCTTCGGTTCCTTCAGGCAATGATAAAATCGGCGCGGAACATAACTTATCCTTAAGCGTTTCGAAAGCAAGCTCTTCCTCATTTCCCCATTCATACACCCTATTCTTTTCGGTAAGCCGCGTCAATGGTTTCGCAATCAACGAAAATCCTTCGATAAACCTTCGATAATACCCCGCTAAACCCAAAAACTGTCGAACTTCAGTCGGCGTCGTCGGTGCTGACCATTCCCTGATCGCTTCGATCTTAGCAGGATCTACACGAACTCCCTCACTATCAATCACATGACCTAGAAACTGCACTGATTCCAACCAAAACTCACACTTAGAGAATTTTGCATACAGCTTCTCCTTCCTTAACAACTCCAAAATCTTTCTCAGGTGCTTCTCGTGCTCCTCCCTACTCTTAGAGTAAATAAGTATGTCGTCGATGAAAACAATAACAAACTTATCTAGATACGGCTTGCACACGCGATTCATAAGATCCATGAATACAGCAGGCGCGTTCGTCAACCCAAACGGCATCACTCGAAATTCAAAGTGTCCATACCGCGTACGAAAGGCAGTTACAGGAATATCCTCCTCTCTTACACGCAGTTGATGATACCCTGATCTTAAATCGATCTTTGAGTATACACTGGACCCTTGCAATTGATCGAACAAATCATCAATCCTCGGTAATGGGTACCGATTCTTAACCGTCAGCTTATTGAGTTCTCTATAGTCAATACACATTCTAAACGAACCATCCTTCTTCTTTACGAACAACACTGGCGCTCCCCAAGGTGATGAGCTCGGCCTAATAAATCCTTTGTCCATCAACTCCTTCAATTGATCCGCTAACTCCTTTAACTCAGATGGTGCTAAACGATAAGGTGCACGTGCAACTGGTGCAGCTCCTGGCACTAAATCAATTCGAAACTCGACCTCACGATTAGGCGGTAAACCTGGCAACTCGTCTGGAAAAACGTCCGGATACTCGCGAATAATTGGTACCTCTTCAATCCTCGCCTCTACATCACCATTGCTCGAAACTTGTGCCAAAAACACATCGCATCCGCTCTCTACGTACTTCATCATCTTCAAACACGAAATCACCTTCAAACGAGAAGTGCATTCGTCTCCCTTTACCGTCAAAACCCTATTCCTCAGCGGAATCTGCACCAATCTCTCACCACAGACGATTGTAGCACTATGCGCCATTAACCAATCCATTCCCACAATCACGTCAAACGATCCTAGCTCTATAGGCATCAAGTCGATTTTAAAAGCGTAGTTTCCTAACTTCAAGGTACACCCTTTCAGTATAGAATTCGTACTAACAATTTTTTTCCATCGGCTAATTCAACATTATAACTAGTCGTTAACAACACCGGTTCTCTATCGATATGACGACTAAATCTAACGTCTACAAAACTCTTGTCGGAGCCAGAATCAAATAAAATACTAGCATAACAAGCGTCTAGCAAAAACGTACCGGTAACCACATTGGGACCTTGTGGTTTATCAGCAGTTCCCACTTGATACACAGCTGCCGCATTATTTCCTCCCCGTCTGTTCCCTGCCTTCGGGCAATTTGCTTGCACATGCCCCCTTTCTCCACAGCTATAACATCCTCTCATCCTGATAGCATTAGCCCCAGTGGCTACTCCTCCCGTTCGACAACTAGCAGTCCTATGACCTGCCTTTCCACACTTGCCGCATGCCGGCGGGCAGTTTCCGACATGATACAAGTTGCACTTTCCACAATGGGGATTCACTTTCACACCTCTAGGGTTCGTCACGGCCCTCATCCCTTCGTTCCTTCTCTGATTAAACTGCTGATTACGGTTCGGCCCTTGGTTGTTTCGGTTTCCTCCTCGGTTCTGGCCTTGGTATTGATTGCCTTGTGCTGCCTCCCATTTTCTTTTGTTGCCCTCAGCAATGTAATTCTGCTTGTCCTGAAGCTTAACGTCCATCAAAGCGTGTGCCATTTGAACCGCTTCGTCAAACGTTCCAGGTTTCGACGAAGTTGTTTCACCCTTGATGTTGCTAGATAAACCCTTTATATACTGCTTCATTTTCTTGGCGTCATTGGCAAATATGTCCGGACACAAAAGACTTAACTCATTGAATCTCCTGGTGTAAGCAGCTATATCGTTGTTCTTCAAGGTCAAATGCCTCAATTCGTCCTCCAATTGCCCCAATTCCTCCTCTGGGCAAAACTTCTTGGTCAACAAGGCTTTGGTTGCATTCCACGTTCTCGCATTCGCCACAGCCAATCCCACCGTAGCTACCTGGGTATTCCACCAGCTTAACGCATCATCCAGAAATGTAGCTGCTGCAAACTTTACTTTATCCGCCTCTGCACAACCACTGATTTCAAACGTACTCTCAACTTTTTCCAACCATCGCCTAAGTTCTAGGGCTCCACCCGATCCACGGAACTGCGTAGGACCGCACTTCATAAAGCTAGAATAGGTACACACTCTCGGGGCTGGTTGTCTCCCCGCGTTCCTTCCTGGATCCTGATTTCTCCCAGCTCGGTCTGCTTGCAACGCATTAGCTATCGCTTCCTGAATCATGTTGTTAACACGATCGGCAGTCAACTTTGGAGGCATTGTTTTATCGAATATCTCTTTCTGCAAGACAAGAAAAATAGAAAAACAATGTAAGTATTCATATCAAGTTTCCCAGACATAAAATACATACAACGACACATCACTACGGAGTTACTAATATTCATCAATTCACACCACAAAAGATCAAATTTAAGACATATCACAGATCATGAAAGGTAACATAGATTGTATTGATAGTTAACCAAAATCGTGACAAGTAATGCCACTACAATCATCCACCACAAAACATCAAGTACTTGAGTTTCTCGTCATAATACCATCATACAAAGGTCTAAAATAGTTCTATTACAATGATCAAAGAAAATACAAAACAAGTAACTAGGCATGTGGTGATCCACACTGCCTCTTGGATGGCGGCTCGTCGTCGTCTTCCTCGGTTTCCTCATCACTCACGTCCTCGTCCACATCATCCACTTTTCCCTTTCCTTTCTCATCTGGCCCACATTCTGTTTCCTTTCTCGTCCCTGATGTGGATCCATGCTCAATCGCTACTTGATTTCCCACCGAAATACAAGCACCTCCAGTAGGCGGCTGAACCATGAAGTCATTCGCCTCCATCTCCACATCGTCCACGAATCTCCAATCCGGGGGCAATGAATCCCTCACACGATGCTCCCAACTCTGCATCCTCGACAACCTCATCTGATCTTTCCTCACACGATCAAGACTAGCACTCAAATCCGCAACCATTGATTTCAAACTGTTGATGGCACTTGTGTTCATCATCCCATCATACGCAATTCTTGAAGTCCTTTCCAACAGTCTTTCGTCCGCTTTGTCATTCTCGTCGAATCTACTGACCACCCTTGATTCCACTACATACCTCATGCACATCGATCCTTCCAAACCTCTCACAGTCCGTCGCACATCATGATAATTCCTCGGTCCGGGACAGCAAATTCTTGGGATGCCTTGATGGAGAGAATTTGCGCTTGTTGCACCTTCGGCTCTTCTGGGAATATCTGGTACACCAACCAGATGGGAAGTACGCATAGGCGTGGGACAAGTGGTTCTCCTTGAGTCGGGGTCCTGGGCTCGTACATCGTTACCGTTATCGTTGGGCGGTACCTCGGCCATTCCTGCAATAACAGCGAATTTCGGAGGGTACATAAGTAATTATACAATAATTATAAATATATGCATGCAAATGCAATGCAAAGGTGGTACATATGCCCGAAATGTAATAATATGATGCTCATGCATGATAAATATGAAAATTACGATGTCGGATATTTCACGTAAAATTTAACGTCTACATATAGTAATTCCATACTTATATAATAATTACCCACATATATACTTTACTCAAAAGTATACATCAAATGCCATAAATACAACAATAAATCTTACCGGAGCCATGCAGGATAGTTGTGTGTGCTTGGACCCTTTCTTACGACACCAAAAGTTATAGTTTAGGATTTTCAAAAACGACCTAGTTCTCTATAACTCGTGGCTCTGATTACCAATCTGTAACACCCCCACAATTGTTATGCGCAGCGGAACTACAACAATGGGTGCTACACAGTATTCATTGCACACAAGATATATCAAACGACGCTAAAAAGACGTCGACTTAAAAATTCAACATTTAAAATTGTTAGATGATACATGTCCACAGTTTTTCCAACCCCAAATAGTGCACAGAGTTTAGCGTTTTCGGTCCCCATGAATCTCAACCCCAAAAACTTCAGTTTTACAATGACATTAAACATAAAAATTGTTTAAGTAGAAAAGGAGGGAAAAACAAGCGGACACCAAGCCGATCACACAACATCCATCCCCTGCATGCTCCATCCTACTGCTCAGCGGTTACCTGAAATACATGCCAAAAATTTGGTCAACGAAAATGTTGAGTGGAATTCATAGGTTTTTCAATCCATTTGAACGTATATATAATAAAAACCATTCGTGATCATTTATAGTCTTGTCGATCAAACAAACTATAATCAGGATACTGACAATTGTGTTTAAGCTCATGACACTAATCCGTTAACTCAATCACCCGCGTAAATATACCGGCATGATTCAGATGAAACCAGTGCCCCTTCTAAAGGCATCAGTTGCAATTATACCTTATTTCTCATACAAAATAATCTACCGCAGAACTTACTATAAGTACAGCTTCTCGGCTAGCATTGGGTCGTTAACCCCGTAGTACTACAAATTGCATAAGCGGCTATTTCCCCCTTCGCAAGGGCAAGACAATAGTTAATAGTTCATGAATTTAGGGACTTTTGCAACTTTGGTACTCAACACAATTTCTAAGGCAACTTTCGGGTCTAACAATCATTCATGATATACGTTCCTTTTAAAAACTAGCATGCATTTCCCTCGCGGGTAAAACAATTTGAAATAATATAAGCGAGGCTATAAATTCACACCTTAGATATTAAGTAGTCGGTAGTTCGAGGAGTGTTCACTGACGATGTTACGGATGCCCGGGTAAATCAACACCTATCACAAACAACGCGTAATGAGTAATCTCATTTAAATACTTACGGTACTGTATAAAATACATATATACAAGTCACTTAAGACAAATATAACTCACGCCAAAAACAAAAACAACAAGTATCATTCATTTTATACCATTCATTCTTATAACTTACGTTGTCCATTTTTACACGTTCTCGCCGGTACTTGACTAAAGTACGGGCTGTTTTACCTTATTAAACCATGCTTATAAAATTTGACAAAATTTCCAAAAATCCTATATGACCTGTAGATAATATGTTTTTAAGCCCAACAAAAGTTTTCACTTTTACGACCCGTCACGCAACTCATTTCCACGACTACATTTTACGGGCTGAAATTGCGCTTCGACCAATTTTGACCACTTTGACCTATATGAAAAATACCTTTGACTTCTTTGACTCATAAGTCAACATATAGACTCATTTGTACAGGTTAGGGACCAAGTTTTGACCCTTGATCATTCACCAAATTATACTTGTGACCCTCGGGATTTGACTAAAACTTTGCACAAATCCGGATTGTGAAAGTCCTCGTCTCCCGGTACCCGATCTTTAAAATGTCATAACTTTTAGCTCGTTTTGAGTCACGGGCTCTACCTTATACCAAATTAAAGCTAGAAAAACCCTCTATCACTATATTTAGTTTCCAAGACCTGGAACAAAAATCATTTTTCCAAAATAGACCAAATGTTTCTGCCTAAAAATGACTATATCAAAAACATGCTTAGACTCGATTCCAAGACTTCTAGCCAACACTAAACATCATCCTAAGCCTTCCCAAACATATCCTAACATCAAACTTCCATCCTACCCCTATTGATCAACCAATCTCAATATCAAAAATCAAAGAAAAATAGACATGCAAGTAATAAAACCTATATGAATCTTTCTAAAACAACAAACCAAACACAACTATAACATGCAAATTCAACAACCACCATGGCTCCCCAAACACCCCCTTTGCCGTGGGGTTTGGGTGACCAAATCACCACAACCAAATTAATTTTGGTGGGTTTTCATGGTGTTTATACTTCCATAACACTAAATATCAACATGCATTAGCTCAATTAGCCACAAAAACGAATTTGGATCATATGAAAAATCTTGAAAAATTTTTATCAATGCATGTGGGATTTGAGCACATGAATAGGTGGGTAATGACCAAACTAAGCGTGGTCTAACCTTAGATTTTTGAAAAATCAAGTAGAAAAGATTTTAGGTGGATTTTTGTTTGGGTTGGGTGTGCCGTGGGTTTGAGAGAGACAAGGAGGGAGGGAGTTTGATTTTTCTTTGTAAATTTTGTATGTGTTTAAGTGTTTGTTCACTTTGGCCCTTTTTGATAGTTAGGAGGGACCTTTGTGCAATATTGGGCTTCTTTTGTCCTTAAATAGAAAACGACCTCAAAACTTTGCGGGTTTGACTCATTTGTCAATTTTGAAAATTTTACGGGAGTCGGAAATCTTCCCGAATGCTCCAAAATATTTTTGGGATACTTTAAATGTACTTGGAAGGCTATAAAACTCACCCGACTCAACTTAACACGAACCGTAAATAAAATTCTCGAAAAATTACATTATCGATAAATCGTCAAAAATTATATGAAATTTGGGCATCTCTCGGGATCGTAATCGTCATCGTCCTTCTCAAAACGTCAAACGTAAAAATTATAACCTCGAACATCGGTCTTAACCAACATACTTATAATTATAGAAATTAAAATTTATCAAAAATTTCAAAAATTAGCGTAATTTAGGGTATCGTTAATGACCTCGATTCTAGGGTGTCACACATTTACTACTGAATGATATGAGATCTTAGGCCACATGTGTGTACATTTAAAGAATGAGATTACACGTTAGGGCACCAAGTTGTATGATTGTATATGTCTTTGTGGTTAATGCATTAGGGTCATTTAGCCAAAACATAGTTTTGAGGTAGTTGTTTACTAAATCCGTTTAAGGCCACCTGTTTGTATTATCTAAGGGCATGTGCTTGTTTAATTGCATCTGTTTGTTTAAAGGAGGGCACCTTTTTGTTTGATTAAAGGCAGCAATTTAAAAAAAAATAGTGCGTCAGTTTAAAATTGTTTCAAGGCATCAGTGTATACTGAGAAGGATCATATGAAAAGGTGCATATATTTTTGTTAAATTTAAGGTATCTGTTTGTTAATATTAAAGGCATGTTTTTGTTAAATTTAAGGTGTCTGTTTGTTAATATTTAAGGCATGTGTTTGCTAAATTTAAACTCGTATGTTTGTTTTAAGGCACGTGTTTGTTAAATTTAACCCATCTGTATGTTAATATTTTAGGCACGTGTTTGTTAAAAAACAACTTAATTACTAAGTGTAAATTTGTGATCTAAATCAACTAAGTCAATCTACATATTAAAAACATATTTATCATATAATATGTTTTTAATATGTAGATAGACTTAGTTGATTTAGATCACAAATTTACACTTAGTAATTAGGTTGTTTTTTTAACAAACACGTCCCTTAAATACATAGGAGGGGCGATGTCATATGTTTAACAGCTAGATTTAGATTCCAACATACATTAGTTTAACATAAAGCTGTTTCTAATTAAAGCCCGTTTTGCTCTTTAAAAAGATGTATAGCACTTTTCAAAAAGTAATCGAAATGTTTTTTTTATTACTTTAGATACATGGACTGAATCCCAGTTTAGATGACAGGTCATTTTATATGCTTTCACTTTGTAGTTAAAAGTACTTGTTAGTAGTTAGTGTCTAGTTGCTTTTTATGATCAATTATGATGAGATTATCTTCCTAGATTAAACGAAAGTGATGAAAGTTTTTTTATTTTGCAGATACTCGCTACCAGAGCTAGAGCTTGGTTTTCTTACTTATCTTGTGTACCTATCTTCTGCCATGTCCTCCTTCCAAAGATTGGAAAAGCTGGACCTTTCAAATAATAGTCCGACGTCCTTGGTGAACCTTGAATTTAACAAAACACCCCTAAATCTTCATGTACAAAATATTCAACCTTAATTTGAACTTATTTTCATCTTGATAGTCAACTAACATTAAACTATTGCGGATGCTCAAATAAGCACTAGAGCTGTTAAGGCACTTGCTTGGTGTCTGTTCGAGGCTAATCTTCTTGATTCAGGTGGTGGTGGCGGCGATACGCGTAACAAGTTTTAGAACAAACATTGGTGTTTGTTGGAACTCAGTTGCGACTCTAAGGAATATCCTTCAATAGTTAAGATGGTGGATCTAACGAGTATCATGTACGTGGTAATGATAAGAAGCAGTTTCATTCAATAAGGTAAGATTAGGCGTGATCAGTTTGCTATATTTTGTTATCTAAAATACTTGTTTGTACAATGACTATAAACAGATTCTATGCCCTCTGTATCCTTGCTAGATACATCTACCATTAGCCTCATGTTGCTTCAGAAGAGCATACAGCACCATTGAATCCTAAGGCCGTTCAATGCCCCTCCTATGTATGTTTCAATTCAAGATGGTCATTCCCTGTATGATAGTGATCGTGTTACTGGTAAGCATCTCATCTCCTGCTATAAGATGTTCAAATGCTATGCAGCAAGTTCTGCTTATTGAGCCAATATACCTCTTTCATACATACAATTTTAGTGGCAACTTACGTAGATTCATTCATGTAAATTTTTTTTACTCTAGAACTAAAGGGGTGTTTGGATTTACAAGATGAAACTCATTATCTGATTATATTGAATAGTTAGTTTGTCTCGAAGATTACTTGTATTGTATGCTAGTAACTTAAAAGCTGACGGAATTGCAGGTACTGAAGGAGCACTTTGTTTTCGTGATTACTTCTAAAAGATCACCACTTGAAAATGCATAGTGGCTATTGGGATCATATCGTTTGTCTCAGCTGCTCACGCAGATTCTGCCATGTATAGAGCATATGAATCGTTGAAGAGCGTCGCAACTTCAACCTTAACAATCTGATCATAAATAAATACTAAATTGCAGGCACGTAATATATTTTGGTAAATGAGCGGTTGGGATTGCTTTTCAGGGCTGATGATCTGATCT
The DNA here is from genome assembly GCA_025667525.1 of Glebionis coronaria. NCBI lineage: Eukaryota > Viridiplantae > Streptophyta > Magnoliopsida > Asterales > Asteraceae > Glebionis > Glebionis coronaria. The sequence continues at coordinate 48,208 of JANFOE010001525.1, read as the reverse complement.
GAATAACAGAAACTTCAGCAATATATGAATATTTGTTGATCAGGTTGTTTCTATACAAGGTAAATATTTCCATAAATACTTTTGGACCACCTAAGCTGTACTATTAAGATCTCGTCTTAATGGATTGCTATCATTTTGTTAATTGAAGTGTTTACTTTCTTTTTGGCTTTTGTTATAATTTTTCTTCTATCTTTTTTGGCAGGTCTGATCCCACAGAAAATGACAACGTGGAAAGGCTGAGAACAAACGCTAGGGGCTGGTATCATTACTTTCGGGGTATGATGTAGTTTTTTATATTACAACGAAACTTATATCGAATAAGTGTTTCCAATATCACTTAATCGTTGTGGTCAATATGCGTACAGTTTTTTTTTACTATGATGTGTCTTTGTATGTGGAACCAGGATTTTTCTTTGAGCAATGTTACTTCGATCATCGACCGGCTTAAGAAACTCTACATTCAGAAGCTGAAATCTCTAGGAGTGACGAGTTGAATAATTTTGTTTCCCCCTTATTAATTAGTACTCTGTAATCCTGTGTGTACTTTAGATTTAGTATGAAACAAATTTGAACCATAAATATACTCTAGCGTATCCATTTGTATTTTAGTGCATCCGTTTTGAGATATTTTAGTGCATTGTTTTCGAGATATTTTAGTGCATCGGTTTCGAGATATTTATTGCATCGGTTTCGAGATATTTTAGTGCATCGGTTTCGAGATATTTTATTGCATCGGTTTCGAGATATTTTAGTGCATCGGTATTACCGTAGTACGACGTCCGTTTGAGTACTTTAGTGCATCAGTTATTTAGCAATGTTATTGTTATTATTATTTCACTACTGTTATGTGTCCGTTTGAGTACTTTAGTGCATCATTTATTTAGCAATGTTATTGTTCTTATTATTATTTCACTACTGTTATCGATTCATACATTTAGAATAAGATTGTATATGATTAATAGTCTAGTATTCTTTTTCATCTTTCATATTTTTTGTGGTAGCTATATGATTGTATTAAAAAAATATATGTTTGGTTCAATTATTAGTATGTGATGGCTTGTGCTTTAACAGTTTGTTTTGAGTCATGTACTTTTAATTCTTATTCGTTGTGTGTATTGATTTTGATGTAAATGGTACGAAGTATAAAAAGGGTTAAACATCTAAATGATGATGAAGAGAATGTAAGGACCTAGTATTCCAGTAATAAGCACTCCAGAAATGCAAACGTTGGTTAGGTAAAGTTGTATCTTTCGAACTTGGCAATTAACAAAGTTTTACCCCATAATCGTAAATACAGCAAGTCGCATGGTGTTCGATTAAAGCAAAATACGACTAATATTGTCATAGTTTTTTCTGTTATAAACCGTTTATAAGTTGTATCGAGTCATTATCTTTATTCAGTTCGAAGCATCTTTCCAAAGATTGTGACAAAACATAAAACAATACTATACTTAATAGGCAATTATCATTAAAAGTAAAGATTAATTCATATATTACTAGTGACGATATTGCAAACTCAAGTCATACCCACAAAACCGCAGAAACACTATCGAATCAGACGACTCAAAAATAAAGACCACCAAAATTCATTATTGTTACATTTATACGCTACGTAACACAAGACCAAAATCCAATGCTTGAGAACTCTTCAAGGCGCAACAACAATTGCGATACTGCCAGCAACTTGGTTTATGCAAAAATGTCAGCACTTCAGTTCCTCTTACTTCCTCTTTAAATTCTCTAGAAGGCACCAGCACCAAGATCAACCAAAGAGTAAAGTTTCCTTGCAATTGAAGCTGTAAAAAATAACGTAATCCAGGATCCACTTTTTTCTTCTAACTGAAAAAGTGATATATACAAAACGAATCAGATGAAGTAAAAAGGACTTACCTGATGTAATACCAGTCAAGATCATAGGGAGCGATTCCTTAAAAGTAGCAGTCTTGACAATGTCGTGGAGCACTTCTGTTCCTCTTACTCTCTCTTTAAATTCTCTGGAATGCACCAACGCCAAGATCAACCAAAGAGTAAAGTTTCCCTGCAATTGAAGCTGTAAAACAATAACATAATCAAGGTTCCACTTTTTTCTTTTAACAACTGAAAAAGTGATATATACAAACGGATAAGATGAAGTAAAAAGGACTTACATGATGTAATACCAATCGGATCATAGGGAGCGATTCATTAAAAGTAGCAGTCTTGACAATGTCAGTCCACTCAGGAAGCTTCATCTGCAAAAAACACAACTATATAGATGAACACTAGTAAACTTGATACAAACAATCAAACACGTAATTCAACAGTTATTCTATAAAATGCAAAGGCATGAACTATTAGAAAAAACATGAAGTCCATATGAATCTGTTCTTGGAGGAAATGCTAAATGATCTCCTAGGTCGTTATATCTATGGCCTTGTTGTGTGAAAGATCTTTTCATCAATAGTCGAAGCGTGTTATGAATTTCAAAAAAGGTATGATGTGAAGGGCAGTTTGATCTCATGTCTAGACTTGGACTACTGAGTCCATTTGGAACTCTACCACTAACTGACCAAATTGTAGGAGCCATGAATTCAAGGTAAGTAACGATACCATTATATACAGGGGGTGCTCGATTCACTTTTATTAGTAAAAAGGAAGTGTCAAACATATGATTTCCTACAGAATAAGTGCATTAAAGAGACTGATTACTTAACTAATAAAAGTTACATATAGATTAGACATAAGAATACCAGAACATAGTACAAACCAGATACGCTATTCATCATCCCACCTCTAAATATATAGTTGGATATTTGGAGCTATTGATAATTGTGCATCATTGATACATCTTTGAAATTGGTGTTTTTGTTTGATGCAAAGTCAACTAGGATGAAAGTTGTTAATTTTACAGAGTACTCTTCCAACACTTTGTATCGGGCGGTTAAGGTTGCGAGGTGATGATATTGGTGCGTATGGAACTAATAAGAAGAATTCGTCATAAACTGTTCCATCTTCTCATTTAGTGAGAAGCCCCGGGGTGGTGCTCTGCTTGGCCCCAAAAATCCAGGTGGGGCAGATACTTGGGAATTTAAAACCGCCATCTTGGACAATTACATTCGAAATTATATCATCTCATATATCACCTTCCAAGTGTTCAAGATAATGACAAATTTTAAATGAGAAGCAATGGAAGGAAGCGTGAACTATAATACAAAAGATAAACCATAGTGGCACACAATTCATTCATATGATTCCATCACTAAACACACATTGCCACTAATCACACATATGTAGTATGCACAATACACTGTGAGGCTGTGATGAAACATTTTAACTTCTCGATACCCACCATTTACATAATATTAAGTTTAATGAAAAAGGCAAGAAAACATTTCAACTCCACTCTAGCTCGGCTAAGCAATTTGCAATAGTTTTCCATTCCGGTTCTTCTTTCAGAAACATGAAACGGTAACTAAGAATAGCCATAACCAGATAGATCATGACTAAGCCATGTTTCGAATTTCTTATTGAAATAGCTTATGGGCTCATTGGTTTCTAAAATAAGTAAGCACTTATAGTTTCTTATTCCAAATGGATTATTTAACAATTATTTGGATGTACACTTAACGCAAACAATTTAAAACCTCTGGTGTCGCCCATATATACGTCTTGCATGAATTCAATTAGGGAAAAAATATATTAAGGCATCAACAGTTATTAAAATTTTATTTAAATAATATATCAAACACTTGGTGTGCTGTTTGTGTAACCATGTATTTATTTCCTAATTTTGTTTCAAAAAGCTAAAAAGTAATCAACATCATTTAATAGAAGATACATACCACTAGCTGCTAAAAAACGTATATTGATTAACTTAGAGTTTGAATTACCTGAAAGAAGAAATCTATCTTCAACCACCGGCGCTGCCATCGCCGGTGACAGTACCGGTGATGGTGCTACATACACAAGCAGGTACGTCTGAGTGGTTGATCATGGCGACGATGGTTAATGATGTTGATCGGGAGATTGTGACGGTGATGATTATGGTGACTGAGTGTGTGTCGAGATATGATCAGAGAAAAAAAAAGAAATTGAAATATATATCACTATAAGTGGGAATTTACAAAACTCGTCCTTTAAAAATAATAAAAGTTCAATTCGCCCCCTGTAGTTTTGTGAAAAAAAAAGAAAGGAGGAAGGTTTGATCCAACGGCGGGGAATAAGTTTTCTAAGTTTTCTATTAAGCTTAAGTTTTCTCTCGATCCCATCTCTATATATATATATATATATATATATATATATATATATATATATATATATATATATATATATATATATATATATATATATATATATATATATATATATATATATATATATATATATATATATATATATATATATATATATATATATATATATATATATATACTAGTTTCGTAACCCGCCCAACGGGCGGGTTCGGTTCGTAAACTTTTTTTTTCATATAACATTTTTCGATTAGTTACAATATTTAATAAAAATCTAAACAACCTTTGATATTTTCCAAAGAATGGGTTCGGTTCATAAATCTTGTTTTGAAAGAATGTCAGATATTTGATGGCGTTGGGTAACCTAATGAACATGTTAGGTCATAAATCACAGTGATGGAGCCAATATTGTTCACTCGGGTAGGTGAAACAAAATAAATTTAAAAAGATACCAGATAAAACAATAAAAAGTTAAAGAGTCGTACAATAAGAATTTTTGTTTTAACAGCGCACAATGCTTTTAACACCAAAATCATCTAAAACAATATCTGAACTTTATGGTTGATCATTTAAGTGTCCTTTTTTATTTTATTTTGGCCTTTTTTTCAATAAATCGATTGAGATTATGTTTTGTCTAACAGGTGTATATAATCGGTTCAAACATTAAGTTGGATACAACATCACATAGGGGTTTATCATTACTTTGAAAAAATCAGTTGTTTCAAATAAGTTGACATGGTGATATAATGTGTGTACATGATAAGTCTTATATACCTAATAACAAATGTAGTCTAGCCTTTTATTGCTTCTTTATACTACTTTATAAAGTATTTGGGATCTTCCTAAAATAGCAAGGCTGAAAATTCAGATTTTTTACCTACTAAATAAAGCAAGTTGTTATATTTTCATCAACATTATATACTATGACCTTTTTCAAACAATATTTTGTAACAAACTTTTGTAACAACCTTTTAAAATAATATTTTTTTTAAAATTGAAAATTATGTTTATTTATTTATTATTTTTATAATCTAATTTCACTATATTTTTTAAAATTTTGTGCTTTTTAATTTGATATTCATTTTGATATATTTTTATTAATTTTCAGTCTTTTTCAATTTTAGTGGGTTTTTTAATTCGATTTCTTATAACTTTACAATAAGTAAGAGATTAATATTTGTTAGTCTTAATATTCGTTATTAGGTACTCACCACCGCATTGCGGGTACCATTCTAGTATATAATGAATATATAACATCACATTCTCGAACGATATAGATCAACTTCATACTACTCGATGATAAGATTCATCAAATCATGTTCATGTTGGGAATAAATTATGGCCAGTTTAGTTGAGCGCTGACAAGAGTAAAACAAGCGTTGACAGGAGTAAAACAAACGCTGACAGCTCAAGCGTTGACAAGACAAAGTCAAGCGTTGATACATTGAAGACAAGCACTGATGGGAAGATATACTCTACGCGTTTATTGTATTCTAGATTACTTCTAGTAAAGATAGGAACAACAATATATTTTCTATATTTATCTTTACCTAGAATAATTGATACGTAGATTATTGTACAAGGCTTCTTATGTCTATAAAGGAAGACCTTTAGGTTAATGTTCGATATAAGTTTTCGTTCGTAAACTACTTTCATTGTAAGAAAGTTTGATATCATTAATCAAAGTGAAAGATTGTTTATATCTTGTGTGTTCTTGTTTAAGTGTTAATTCCGCATAACACTTAGATTATCATATACATATACAAAGGTTTCTCTAAGTGTATTACTTGATCTAATCTCGTATACATAAAGCTAAATCGATCTAAGTTTGGGATCAACAAGTGGTATTAGAGCTTGTTGAGGAACTTTTGATCTTAAAGAACACAAGAACCCTAAAAATCACCAAAACCCTAATTTTCTAAAAAAAAAAACCTTATAACATCATGTCAACTCCAGAAACAACCTCTTCCTCCCAACTTTTGCCAAACATCAAGATTCCCATGCTTGATGCTGCCAACTTTGAATTGTGGAAATTCAACTTTGAGCAATATCTGGGGATCTATGACTACACTCTCTGGGAGATCATTGAATATGGGAACACATACAATAAAGATGAAAAGGTTGCTGCTGCTATTGCTACAAGAACTGCTGTTGCTGGATGTTCAGAAGCAGATAAGAAAGAAAAACCTGGTGATGGTAGAGCTGTGTCTGCTGAAGATATAGCTAAGAGAAGGGTTGATATGAAAACCCCAAATATTCCGAAAGTCTCTTTGGGACAAGAGAACCAGCATAAATACAGAGGTTATGATTCTGCTAAAGACCTTTGGGCAAATCTTGAAGTTGCATATGGTGGCAATGAAGATACTAGGGAAGAAAAGAAGAAACAACTCATGCATGATTATGTTGTTTTCAAAGCTCAACCCAATGAGAAGCTGAGTAGTGTGAGAAGCAGATTGCTTGATATTACAAGCAAATTGTCATTCATGGGGACACAACTTGGTGATGTTGATATTAATGCCACTTTTCTTAAAATTCTTGGTGAGGCGTGGAAGATTGAGGCAAGATCTATTCTTGCCAATAATACTTACAAAAGTTCCACGTTTGATGATATCTACAACAAACTGAGGCTGTTGGAAGATGAAACTCTCTTAGAACATGGAAGAAAGTCCACCAACAGTAACATGGCCTTCTTTTCTCATAGTGAAGGTCAATTCAATCAGAAGGACTCCTACATGCATCCAGTTACTGGATCATCATGTGTCAGCGCTGGAACATGTCCTGTCAACGTCTCGTTTTCAGACGCTGACACATTCAAAAGTGACTCACCAAGAGTTAAACCTGCTGGTTTGGATCTTGTTACTGTATGTACTTATATTGCTTCTTTGCCCAATGGTTCAGTGATTACATTGAGGACCTTGAGCAGATAAGTGATGAGCACTTGGAAGAGATGGACATTAAGTGGAACATGGCTCTTGCTAGTATAAGAGCAAACAGGTGGAACAAAAGGTTTAAGAAGAAGATGACCTTCAATGAAAAGGACACAGCTGGATTTGATAAATCTAAAGTTGAATGCTACAACTGTCATCGTATGGGGCACTTCATGAGGGAATGCAGATCTCCTAGAAGATCTGATGCTGGTAAACCCTCAAGTCAAGTTGTTAAAGCTCAGGATCCTAAAGCCTTGGTTGCATTTCAAGGAATTGATGGTATGGGATGGGATTGGAGCTATCTGGCTAAGGATGTGGAAGAGGATAAAGCTTTGGTTGCTGAAATTGAAGAAGAAGAGCATGTTGAATATGCTCTCATGGCACACTCCTCCTCTTCATCTGATAATGAGGTATACGATGATGCTTTTTGTAGTAAAGGTTGTAGGTTAAATACTGAGAAACTTAACAAAGAGGTGTTATGATTATTAGATGATGTGAGTACTGAAAGATGCAAACTGTCTAATTACCAACTAGCTCTCACTCAAACTGAGAAGACAGTTTCTGAATACAAGAAAATGGAATTTGACTTAGAAGATAAAATAAATATCTTAAAACATGAGTTAAATGCTAGTATGGATATTAGAAACATCATGGAAAGGGTTAATGGTGAGTTACAGGCTAAGTTAGATGAAGCCATTAAACAAAAAGATAATGTTGGCCTTAAAATCCAGAGATTTGATAAGGCAACACAAACCCTAAGTGAATGTGTCAGTAAACAAAGGGATCCTAAGGACATGACTGGGATTGGGATGAAAGACTACTCAGTGGTTCCACCACCAGTTGGTGACTTCTATGGTGTCCAACAAAAGGACCTATCTTGGACTGGTTTGCCAGAACTCCAAGAGGAGAAATTCATTCCTCCGCCAAGAGTTGTCACCCCAGTTGAAGAGTATCAACAAAAGTTGACTGACCTGAATGAATGGAAGAAAGCTAACCCTACATTATTTGTTAAGGGTGGCCTGCTATGTGAAAGTCCTAATGAGTCAACTCCCATTAAGGTTACAAACCCAATCACTGGTAAAGCTATTGACCTTGGCTCAAACACTATTAGAAAACCTAGTATTAAGTATGCAGAGATGTATAGGAATACTAGGTCACCTAAGAGCCAAGTTAGCAATGATGGAACAGGCTTCTTCTCTTCTAGACCTAGAGTTGTGTCTAGAAAAGCCTGTTACACTTGTGGTAGCTTTTCACACTTGGCATATAAGTGTGTCAACGCTCCTAAAGTCAGCGCTGACAGGAACAAAGTCAACGTTGTTAGAAAGTCAAACGTTGTCAGACCCAAACCTTGTGTGCAGCAAAGTCCACAAGTGATTAGACCTGCCCCATTCTTCACTAGAGGGTCTAACACTCATGGATAAAGATTATTTCAAAATACAAACACTTGGTCTAATAGGCAATGGGTTTCTGTAGCAAACCCTAAGTTCAACGCTGACAAGGGAAATTTTAGCGTTGACAAGACCAATTCCAACGCTGATAGAAACGTGACCAGACCTAAATATTTGCAACCACAGGGTAAGGGGTCTAAAGCTTCTTCAAGCTTAACATGGAGACCAAAGAAAGATCAAAACCCTAATGATAATGGGATTTCAATGACCTGCGACAGATTTAATTACATTTCAAAGGTCATTAAAAAACCTATTGGGGTTAATTGGGTATTTCATCCTAAGAAGGATGAAAATGGGGTTGTTATGAGAACTAAGTCTATTCTTATTGAACAACCAGATGAATCCAAGTCTTCTAAGGCTTGGGTTCCCAAAGAAAACTAATTTGTTTTCTTTATGTGCAGGGCATTAAAAAACAAGTCAATGATTATGGATATTGGGATAGTGGATGCTCAAGGCACATGACAGGGAAGGAAGATTATCTCACAAACTTCACTCCCATTAAGAATGGTGATAAGGTTTACTTTGGAGGAGAATATGGTACTATCACAGGCAAAGGAACCCTTCTCACCAAGAACTTACGTTTTGAGAACGTATTTTTGGTAAAGGAACTTGACTACAATCTTTTTAGTGTATCACAAGTTTGTGATAACAAAAATAAAGTTATGTTTACTGATACTGAATGTTTGGTGTTAAGCAAGGATTATAAGATCCCTGATGAGAAATATATTGACTATAGAACACCTAGGCATAAGGACATATACAATGTGAATCTGAATGGGATTAGAATGAATAACAATATGTCTTGTTTTTATGCTAAAGCTTTAGTAGGAAAGTAATTTGTGGCACAGGAGACTAGGGCACATAAATTTTAAGAATATAAACAGGCTTGTGAGACTTGGCTTGGTTGATGGTTTGCCTGAGAAGGCCTTCCACAATGACCACTCTTGTGTTGCATGTCTTAAAGGCAAGCAGCACAAGGTCTCATTTAAGTCCAAACAGGTGCACTCTAGTACTAGACCTCTTCATTTGCTTAATATGGACCTCTTTGGTCCAACCAATATAGAAAGTTTAAATGGAAAGTCCTACTGCTTTGTCATCACTGATGACTTTTCTGGGTTTACTTGGACCTTCTTTCTAGCTATGAAGAGTGATACAGCTGATGCTTTAATTGATTTTATCACTTAGATTGAGAAGAAATCTGGCAATGAAGTTAAAATACTTAGGAGTGATAATGGTGGTGAATTTAGGAATAAAAAGTTAGATGATTTTTGTGCCAGGAAATGAATTACTAGGCAATTCAGTGTTCCAGAACCCCACAGCAAAATAGGGTTGCTGAGAGGAAAAATAGAACCCTAATTGAAGCAGCCAGAACCATGTTGGCTGATGCTCATTTTCCTATAGCCTTTTGGGCTGAGACTGTTAATACAGCTTGTGATGTTCAAAATAGAGCATTGGTTAACAAAATTCAGAACAAAACACCTTATGAGTTACTTTGGGGAAGAAAACCTAATATTGGTTTTCTCAGACCTTTTGGTTGTCATGTAGTAGTTTTAGACACAAGTGATGCCTTAGGTAAATTTAGTGCAAAAGGTGATGAAGGCTACTTCATGGGGTATTCAGTGCAGAGCAAGGGATATAGGGTTTATCTTAAAGAGGAAAAATGTATACTTGAAAGAGTACATGTTAGGTTTTTAGAGAATAAACCTAGTGATCCTGAAAGTGGTCCTAATTGGTTGTTTGACTTGGAACCTTTATCTAGAACTTTAAATTATATGCCTGTCACTAATCCAGACATTGTGAAGGAAACTTCAAGTGTTGTGGAAGAACAAGTTTTTAATGTTTTAGGTACACAGGTTCATGAAAAGGTTGGATCACAAGCAGAAAAGTCATCTCCTGTACAGGAATATGTTAAAATCCCCATATGGACAGATGCTTTTGCTGCTGCTGCTGCTGGTAAATATAATGGTGGTCCCCAAGTACCACCAGATAACAACATGCATGGTTCTTCAGGCGCTGACAAAGGCAAATCTAACGCTGATAAGACCAATTCAGACGTTGATGGCTCAGACGTTGACAACAATAGTTCAAGCGTTGTTAGCTCTCACGCTGACAAACAAGGTTCAGGCGTTGACAACACTTCTACACATCTTTTCTCTTCCACTTTTGAACAAGGTGAACCTTCCAATTTATATGAAGAGGTTCATCCTCATGTTGATGAAAGAGAGTCTGAAGAAGAAGATATTGGCAACATGGAGAATGAGGTTGAGGACACCAGACTTTTTGAAGGAGGAGTTCTCACTTCTACTATGAAGAATCACCCCACTTCTCAAATCATTGGTGATATTATGACTCCTGTTCAGACGAGAAGATCTCATCAAGGTCTTGGTGGGTTTATTGCCAATATTCACAAGAAGGTTGATACCCCTCTTGTGCAGGCATGTTTGTTTGCCGGTTTTCTGTCGCAACAGGAACCCAAGAATATATTTGATGCTCTCAAAGAACCAAGTTGGGTGGAAGCAATGTAGGATGAGCTTCACCTATTTGCAATTCAGGATGTTTGGGAGCTGGTTGATTGTCCCAGATATGTCAGACCTATAGGGACAAGATGGGTTCTAAGAAACAAAGGAAATGAAAGAGGAATTGTGGTCAGAAACAAGGCAAGGTTAGTGGCTCGGGGATATACACAATAGGAGGAGATAGACTATGAGGATGTCTTTGCACCAGTTGCAAGGATTGAAGCTATTAGGATCTTTTTAGCCTATGCATCCTGCATGGGCTTCACTGTCTATCAAATGGATGTCAAGAGTGCCTTCCTCTATGGTACAATTGTTGAGGAGGTATATGTGATGCAACCTCCTGGTTTTGAGGATCCAGAGAATCCAGATAAAGTGTATAGAGTCAAGAAGGCTATGTATGGACTTCATCATGCCCCAAGAGCATGGTATGGTACTTTGTCTACTTACTTAGTGGAAAATGGATTCAAAAGGGGCACCATAGATCAGACACTATTTACAAAGAAGAAAGGTAAGGATGTGTTGCTTGTTCAGGTCTATGTTGATGACATCATTTTTGGGTCTACTGATCCAAAGATGAGTGAGGATTTCTCCAAGCTTATGACAGACAAATTCAAGATGAGTGCTATAGGGGAGATGAACTTCTTTCTTAGTTTACAAGTTCAGCAGAAAGAAGATGGTATCTTCATCTCCCAGGATAAATATGTGGCTGAGATCGTGAAGAAGTTTGGCTTTTCTCCACATGAAAAGAGGGCTACTACTCCTATGGATAGAGAACACCCTTGGGGAAAGATTGGAGATGGGAAAGATGTTGATGTCAGACACTATAGATCCATGATTGGATTATTGATGTATCTTACAGCCTCTAGACCTGACATCATGTTTGCTGTGTGTGCTTGTGCACGCCATCAAGTGACTCCCAAAGAATGTCACCTTTATGCTGTGAAGAGGATCTTTAGGTACCTAAGATGCTATCCTAGTCTTGGTTTATGGTACCCAAAGGATTCACCATTGGAGCTGATTGCATATTCAAACAGTGACTATGGAGGTGATAAGTTTGATAGAAAATCCACAACTGGTGGATGTCAGTTTCTTGGGAGCAGGTTGATATCTTGGCGATGTAAGAAACAAACAGTGGTGGCTAATTCTACAACTGAAGCTGAGTATGTAGCTGCAGCTGCTTGTTGTGGACAAGTTTTGTGGATTCAGAACCAGTTGTTAGACTATGGGTATAATTTCATGCATACCAAGATATTTGTTGACAATAACAGCAAATTATGCATCATTAAGAATCTTGTACATCATTCTAAAACTAACCACATAGAAATTAGACAGTATTTTATAAGAGATTGTTTTGAAAAGGGTTTAATACAACCAGATAGGGTTGACACAGAAGAAAATGTGTCAGATTTAGTAACTAAACCTTTTGATGCTGGGAGGTTTCAATACTTGGTAACAAGTATTGGAATGATCAATCTCACATAATATGTGTTTTGGAGTCTTTTTGTAAAAGTATGTACAGGATGATGCATTGTTATTGGTCTTTTTAAAGATTTAGATTTTCTACTATATTTTTCCAACACTGACAAAGGTTGCTTGAACGCTGATAAGTGTTTTTGTGACGTTGTCAGCAATATATTTGTCTAACGCTGACAAAGCTTCCCTCAACGCTGTTATGTGTTATCGGGGCGTTGTCAGCAACAATGTTAGTTTTGTGGTTTTCAATCTAAATGTGCAGGTGGTGTTCGTAGTATACCATTGGATACAGAGTTGCTTATGGATCAATGGAGACGCATTTGGGCATGTTTTTGTTTATGGATGATGGTTGGAATTTTTAATTCCTATCTTGACATAAATTTTTATGTTTATGCATATTTTTAGCAACTTATGTATCATAGTTTAAGGGGAGTTTTTAGGAACCTTTAGGATGTTTGGGTATCCATATGATACTCTTATCACAATTCTAGATTGTGTCCACAGGTGAGTATGAGTTAGTTTTACTAAATCATGAGGCACTGTAGCATGCAAAGTTGATATACTATGCATGCTGCCAAGACATTTTTGGCCTAGAATTGGTTGTGGTCTGTTGGGAGACTTCGGAATGATTTTGTCATGGGATTTACCTGGGAGTAACAAGGAATTTTATAAGGTAACTTAGTTGTTAATAGTTTTGGTTAGCAAGGGACACTAGAGGACTGTTATGTCTATCTTGCATAAGCAAGTTGCATAACTGGACAGTGCTTGCCGCCCTATAATAATTATTAGCTTTTTGGTTATCTTCTCTAGGATAAATTACTTTGTTAAGGTCATTTTTCATTTTTGAAACATTTTTATTTTTGGACGCTGACAAGAATTTTTCCAAGCGTTGTTGTGACCAATTTAGACGCTGACATGGCTATGGCAAACGTTGACAAGAATATAGCCGTTGGGCATTGATAGGTTATTTTTGACCGTTGACACTCAATGGGACCTACCCAGTTGTTACTTTTTGACATATTTTTAGGCCGTAATTTTGGGAGTTGATAACTTTCATTTAATGCATGAGATAAACTTATTATTTTTCAATATTTTCATGATTACATTTTGAAAATACTTGCCTATTTTTGGGCCAATCACATACATTTTCTTCTCCTATAAATTTGGCTCCTATTTTTAAACAGGGTACCTATTATTCTTGTCTAACATAATTTTCTCTTATCAACTTCATCTTCATCAATCATTTTCACAGCTTTCAACAATGACACCAAAGTTTAAACCATCAGATTCTGAATTGGGGTTCAGAAGTCAACACAACATGATCGCGTATCTGGAAGCTGATGATACTCTGTTTCCCCAATACACACAAATGGTAGCGTATTTCAACGCATCCCCTTTTAGGTATGCTCTTTCTCATGCACCACTCATTCCTGTCACACATATTAAACAGTTTTGGAACAATGTCAGTTCCTCAACAGTTAATAGAGTGACTACATTATCTTCTATTGTTCATGGGAGAACTTGGGTGGTTACTGAAGCTTTGGTACGCCAAGCTTTGCATTTTGATGATGCTGATGGTATAACCACCCTTCCCATTAGTGAAATAGAACAAGGACTAAGGGCTTTGGGTTATCCTTTTCCTGATGAAGGAACTTTAAATAAATATCATAAACAGGAGTTTCCCCCATCCTGGAAGTACCTCATACATGTCCTCCTACAATGTTTGAGTCCCAAATGTACTGTATACAATGAGATCAATAGATCTATTGCAAGTGCTATTGTGTGCATTGCTACTGGGCAAAAATTTAATTATTCTAAAATGATTTTTGAGGGCATGTGTAAAAATAAAGGGAACAAAATAACTTTAGCTTATCCCATATTTTTACAAATGGTTTTTGATGTTCAAGGATACTGCACAAGGGATCATAATGATTTTTATGAGATCCCTGTGCAAAAGAAAGCAATTTTTATAAAGATGAACTCACCCCCACATCATGACCTACCCCTAACCCCAGCTATGATTGCTGTTATTGAAGCAGCTCAACCCCAACCAGACCCCCAACCCCAAATTGATCCAATACCTGAACCATTACCTTCACCTCAACATATGCAAATTGACCAAGAACCCTTCGACTCTGACACATTAAATGTTGGCGTTGATGTGCCTATTTCAAACGTTGACACACAACCTTCACAGACCCAAACACCCCTTAAACAACCCACATCCACCCAATCCACATCATCATCTCCACCAACACAATATAGGTTACAAAAACGCCAAAGGACTACTGGAGTGTTCTCCTCTAGTGGTCCTAGCCATGTAGTAGAGAGAACCACCACCACAAGTGTGGTTGGTGTTATGGATGAGGCTGGGACTATTGGTTCTGGCTTAGATGCTGGCCAAGGCAGTCCCACCATAATTAAGACCTCATCCATGCCTAATGAATCTAACTTGGGAGGTCAAATACCCATTTTAGAAGAGGGCAGATTGGAACCAATGACTCTACTGGAATTGACGGCAGTCTGCATGAGCTTGCAAAAGCAAAATGTAGACTTGGTACAAGTTGTCAGCACACAAGGCCTTAAACTCAAGCAATTGAGGGAGAGGATTGTTATTTTGGAGACTGCTAGTGCAAGGAGAAGGATGGAGGAATCTTCCAAAGGGGAGGATGATCAAATAAATGTGAGTGATAAGGGCAGCCATGATGGTCAGTCTTTGGATGTTGCTGTGGCCCTAACAAGTTTGAAGAAACAGACAGGTTTTGATACGTCTCTAGTCTCTCCTACAAACTTAAATTTATCATTTACAGCCATGTTGGAGGAAATTGCAAAAGGCGCTGAGGCAGGAAATTTGAGTGTTGACAAGGAGAATTTGGACGCTGACATGAGTATTTTGGGCGCTGACAAAGCAAAATTGGGCGTTGACAGACCTACAAATGAGGGTGATGTATCCCAGTCATCATCTATCATCAAGGAGGTTTCTTCACAGGTATCACCATCTACCTTACCAACAATTGATCCATTAGATAAGGGTAAGGGTGTTATGGTAGAAGAGGTTGTTCCAAAGAATGCATCTCAAATTGAGTTTGATTGAAAGTTGGCTGCACAAATTGTGAAACAAGAAAGAAAGGAGGTGAGAGAGTCACCATTTGTTGTCACTTCAGAAGAGCAAGAAGGAAGTGATGAAGCTAGCTCAGACTCAAGTGTTATGATCATAGAACAGCCAGAAAGACTTGAGTATGGAGATGAGTTGGCCAAGGACAAATTGAGAGAGTTGAAATTGCAGGTTGATTTTGACATGCCAGAGGTGGTTCAAATGTATCATGCTTGGGAAGATAGATGTATGGAGAATCCACACTTGACCATTTCAGATCAGATATGGGGTTTGGAGATTCTTCTCAGAGTACAAAAGGATTGCAAGATCATTTTGAAACATAAAGCCAGCAATGTTCTCTCATAGTTGAAAAGGGATAGAAGGGAGTTGTACTGCATGTTGCTCAGGTGTCATGGAATAGGGTGGACTTATCAGAAATTGAAGGCATTGACATTTGATGAGTTAGAATGTAGAGCTTATCCCATTTGGGTTAGAGTGCAGGAAGTAAACACTCTAAGACTTCTTTCTGATGAAAGAAAAGAAGAACTTGCAGAGGAAATGGAGCTCAAGAAAGCAATGTTTGTTCCCAGACCAGTGAAAAAGGGAGTTTCTCTTGAGTTTCCCAAAGATATGGATCCATTACATCCAAGTGAAGCTGTCATAATAAAGAGCCTCAAGCTCTCACCATTAGAAGCTTCAGATATGGTACAAGTGTTACCACTAGATTCCAGAAACCCAATTGTGAGCTATGAAGAAGATGAATGTGGATTTTGGAAGATTGGCAGGTATGGAAAAGAGGTGCACACTTTTACCACCCTTATATCTTTGTTTGCAAGTTTTGACAGAGAAGACTTGGTAGACCTATGGAGGTTGTTAGAGGCCAAGTATGAGGCTGAAGCACCAACTTCAGCCAATGGAATAAAACTGTGGTCCACATTCAATAGAATGTGTGGACCAAAAGATGAGGATCCTACTATTTGGAAGGATCTTGAAGATGATCTCAGTGGTCTTCAATGGAGATTGTATTCAGCTGCTGGTGTTTATTATTCGAGTGCTACAAAGTTTGCTGAGTAACTACTTGTGGATGGTCAGTATTTCATGTCCAAAGATATCTTGGAGAAGATGAAGACCATTCAGCTGGAAATTGATTATTCAAGTGATGTGGCAAAAGACTTGATCAGATTTATTTATTACCAATATGAGAAGGTTTGTAAGATTCCTCCTAGTACTTAATGTTTATTCAGAAACTTGATCATTGGAGTAGATATCAAGTTTAGGGGAGGATTGTTGGGAATAAGTTATGGCCAGTTTACTTGAGCGCTGACAAGAGTAAAACAAGCGTTGACAGGAGTAAAACAAACGCTGAGAGCTCAAGCGTTGACAAGACAAAGTCAAGCGTTGATACATTGAAGACAAGCACTGATGGGAAGATATACTCTACGCGTTTATTGTATTCTAGATTACTTCTAGTAAAGATAGGAACAACAATGTATTTTCTATATTTATCTTTACCTAGAATAGTTGATACGTAGATTATTGTACAAGGCTTCTTATGTCTATAAAGGAAGACCTTTAGGTTAATGTTTGATATAAGTTTTCATTCGTAAACTACTTTCATTGTAAGCAAGTTTGATATCATTAATCAAAGTGAAAGATTGTTTATATCTTGTATGTTCTTGTTTAAGTGTTAATTCCGCATAACACTTAGATTATCATATACATATACAAAGGTTTCTCTAAGTGTATTACTTGATCTAATCTCCTATACATAAAGCTAAATCGATCTAAGTTTAGGATCAACAGTTCATTATGTTTTAAATAAATTGTATGTAAAGGTAACTGATTAGGGACATTTAGCTATTTTGAATATTCAGATATTGTAGCACTCGAATGGCTTTATATCTCTTAACTCAAATTTAGATTTTCTGATATGTTTCTTAATGATCGTTGGATTTATATATATCTTTTAAAAAGTAGAGTAAAATTTATTGAAGGCTTTATGTTGAACCCATCAAATTGCCAATTTTTACTAACTATAGGTTGAGCATCCGACACAATTTTTCAGCATACTATTTCTCATGTTCGCAATTGAGAAAAAAAAATACTGCTTTTGATAACTTAATAGATTAACATAAATAGTTATTATAAATTTTCAAGAACAATTAAGATTCTTTAATACAGGCATGTACATAAAGTTGATTTATGTTCCAAAATTTTCCCAACTTAATCTTGGTTCAGTATGGTACATAAGTGAATCCTAGCCCGTCTTTTCAAAATAATCACCAATCGGTTTTTTGATACTACTTATCAATTTCATATATGGTTTCATGTGAATTAGACAAAAGAGACGCTTCAAAATTGTGTGATTGGGTATGTTTTCTCCCTGGTACTTTTAACTTACCAACTCGGATAGCTTGTTAATCTCATCTAAGCCATCTGCGTACGCCCTTGCGTCGTAGGTCCATTAATATTCAACAAAAAGACGCATGTGATCAATATATACTCTTCACTCTTAAGCATCCATAAACATGGAATACAAAATTTGTTTTTCACTTCAGGAAGAATATTGTAGTGACCTTTCAAGGTTTTCCAGTTCTTGTAGATAAAAAAGCAATGGCAAAGTTACAACTAATGAATCAAAACGTGACACTTAAGATCCTACAACAATATTTGATATCGAAATTACCTTTGTAGCATAGCCAGGCGTATGTTCCGCATATAAGAAAAGTTCAAGTCTGGCTATCAGTTTCAAAGAACACATCTGCCTCATATACAGAATGAACCGGTGAGAATTAACTTATCAAAACTTCAGGCACTAACAAAAACACAAAGCTTTGTTTGGATATGTATATTACCAAATTCTTGGTTTACTGATTCTGAAAATTTCTAAAAACAACAAACACACATATTAGTATAGGCTATAGCCATGCCCAACCTGGCTCACATAGGAAGATGATAATTGTGTGAGTATGTACGTGTAGTATCCAATTACTTCCTCTAGTATACCCGTTTATTATCTTTCATACACATGAATTTAGATCAAAAGAAGTAAATTAGAGGGTTATTCTTTATGATTGATTACATTTTCATGAGAATTATGTATAGTACACTTACATGTTAAGGTACATCGTCACCAAGTTTTTTTGTCTGATCACCAAGTTCTCTCTCAGTTTTAAAGAATCGAGTTGAACATATACATGACACTTTAAGCTTTATAATCTAAACAGAAGCTGCTTTACTTTACAAGTATTAGGAAATAATGATATTACCACATCATCGAGTGCAAGCTTGAGAAGAGCATGGTCTCATCCCCATTATTATCTGCAAATTTGTCGATAAATTCTTCTCGCGTGACTACATTCTTTCTGTTAAGATAACTAATGGATTTCAATACTTTTATAACTTCACTCTATCTTTGATTTCATATCCAACCCGCCCGCATTAATAAAAGATTTTAACTTCTTCAATCTTCAATAATGTTTAATAAAGTAAAAATTTATTTCAATGATTCGGTTCATACAATGATAAAATAAAAGTCTTGTTTTTTATAAAACTCGAGCCATTGTTGAATAGTGTATGATTTAGATAAGCACTTGAGAAAACATACTGATGCGAAGCCAAAGGGTACCTTTAAAGAAACTTGACAAATGCTGGCATGTCTGATCCATAATTGAGTGTATGTTGAATGTTTCAGTATTCTTCATAGTTCAAGCCATGATTACACCATGTACTCCTGCTTGGCAGAAGTACTCGAAGTTTTGGCCGTTTACATTTTATTTTTCTAAACATTTGTTAGTAACAAAAACAGGAACTGAAAGATTATGCTTATGCTGCACATTTCGCTCATTTAACTTACACATTAAAATGATTAAAATAGATGAAAAGACATGAGCTTATGAAATTAAATAAGCCTAAAGCTCTAAAAACTAAAAACCAAGCTTATGCTTATGGGGTGTTTGTAATAGATTCTTTGATCGGCTTATTTGACCAATGCATAAATGGTTTTGTAAACCACCTGTAATAATGTACTTTTTTAGTAAATTAGGAGATTACGTAATGATGAAGTAAAAAGATTAAGTGTGACATAGATTCCTAAAAATTGTTATGAACCTCTTACCATATGGTTTGGTTATCGGCTACGATAGATATGGCATTGTTGTTCCACTCAAGATAGCGCCAACCATTTATTATCGGCTACACAGCTTCCTTAAGATGACTAAGTGATAAACTTTTTCACATTTTAAAATGTTAAAACAACTTGTTAGCTTATTAACATGAGGTTATAAATAAAAAAAGTAATTCACGTTAGCTTAATCTAAACACCCCCAAAAGTGATCATCTGATTATATATTTTTTAGGTTTCTGAATATAATTGATTTCAAGATAATGCTTGCTTTTTGTTTTTGTGATGAATATTGCTAGAAGAAAAAAATGCATACCTGATATCAAGAGGATTGGAGTTGGTTGTGGTGAATATGTTGATCTACACACCTAGTTAGCTTCTCAAGCATATGGACATAACTCGAAAATTTGATTGTTCACAGTTATAGGCATATAAATTGCAACACGGGTCAAATTTTCTGAAAGAACCAAAAAATGTGTATTAAGACCGTCACATAGGAAATAAATTGTTGGAAACTACAATATGTTAAGAATAGGATATGACCAAGAAGAGATGAGGGCGTATAATGTAAAATTAGACCCGGATTAAACTGGTTTACCTATTTAATATTTTGTCTCCCCATTGAGTCTACTTCATAATAACTAAACATATCATCATGTAATCTAATGTTTTGCAATCATAATCTTATTGAATGAATTCATAAAAGTAAAAAACAGAGAGTATCCGTGATGTATACTTGTTTAATGCGTCTTGAAAGTTTCCATCGCGTACTGAAGACGCTTATTCTGCATAAGATCGAGGGATACTTAGTTCATCTTCATGATTTTCTCCTGATCCCTCCATTACTGAAATCTCGGTTTGCATTTCTTCTTCATTCTTCATTCTTATGTATATTGAA